>CM061914.1:74438164-74746614 GCA_031002005.1 Vandiemenella viatica
CGAGAATCTTACTCCACAACACCATTAATAGATAAACGATATGTACGGTAAGTGAATTAATTAATCATCATCATTCAAAATTTGGAGCTATTAGCCAGGTTTGTTTATTGTGCATAAGCCTCTCCATTATCTTCTTTCTTCCCTCCACCCCTTTGTCACTAGCTTGGTCCACTCCTCTCCTCTCTTCCACATTCCTCCCAGCCATCTACACCCTGTACACTCCCATGTTCTCCTGGCCCTCACCCCTATGTGCCACCCTTCCTACGTCTCGAGCTGACCGCTGTGTGCATATTGGTGAGTGACAAATTTTCCCTCCGCATGGAGAGGTTATGGTAACGGAGTGGGGAAACAGCGGACTGACCTTGATCCGCCTCTGTTAACTAAACGCGCTATTACTCTTGGTCTTCCTATGGGCCGTTTACTATGGATCTCCATTTAGTGGATTTTGTTGGTATTCTCTGCTCCTACATCCTCCTTACATGACATTAAGGATTGCAATCCCGCAGTGTTTTCAATCCCGCGGGATCCGCGCGGGATTTGCGCCAATCCCGCGGGATAAGTGCGGGATTGGTGCAAACAGTTTTTTAACGCTTATATTTAAAACATAGTTACTTAAAACGTTAATAAAATAAAAAATAATTAAATTAATAAATCAATTTTAATGTTATTTGATAAAAATTAATAGTTAACAATATTTTAATTGACAAAATGATATTAAAACTTTTTAGCATGTCTTAAGTACATTTCGAGGTTTTACATTTTTGTTTTTTAATCTAAACCAATTTTAAATAAATAATAAAAAATGGAAAATATTCAGTGTTAGGTCATATTATGTGCCTTACAATGCATCTCATAAATTTAAAAAACATGGTTTGCTTAGTGGCCAAGTTACCACAGTTTTTTTTTTTTTTTTTTAATTCTAAATAAATATTCCATAACACCGAGAGAAAGCATTCCATTTCACAAAGTGTAAAGTGTAGACTCGGCTCAGCAAAAGATCTCATAACTTTTTGTCACTGCACAAGCACGAGACTTGCATTTTTATTTTTTTTTATTTTTTTTTACAAAACTTGTTTTTGTGGGACTCATTATTATATCTCCTGATTCCTTGATTGATCTTACAGTTGATTCAACGTTATTAAAGGAAACTACTCACCAACACTTAAACTGTCAAGAATTTCAATTTTACATATGTGGCGTAACGACCTTTTAAGAGTGGAAATGATTACTTTTTAGTAAGAAAGCAGACTTTCTCGGCGAATGATTGCAGTGAAGTTTTCATAGGTTGTATCTCCGGATTTCATTGAAAAACACGAGATTTCCCACGTGAGGGAGACAGCGGAGGCAGCCGTCGAATGTTCCTACAACACAATTCGTCGATACACATGTGAAAACTTCATTATAACTTATTTTGCCTTTAGTCGAAATAATAACAAGGAGAAGAGGTATTAATCTATAGCCTGAGCGGCACATGTAAACAGGCGGCTTTCGTCAAAGAAACGCATTGAGGCAGCGGCCAAAACAGCAATAAGTCAAAGGATATACAATTGCCTTTTGATAGCTGCTAAATAAATAGGTATGCGATTAAAATTACACATAGTTCCCTATCAACGAATAATCAAATTTTCAGCCGCAAAAAAGGAAATTGTCACAATAACTTCACCTGCAAATTCAGAAAGTGGGAATAATGAAACCGTGAATAGAAAGCTGTAACTTTGTAATTCACATAACGTTTGAAACACATAAAAAATAATTATATAGTTACAAAATCGTACTAAATACGCAACATAACTCAAATTACAGAAATGTGTACTAGAAAATGAATACGTAAAAGTATATCTATTTACTTACGAATGACGAAGGTTGACAAAAACAAACGTTTGTTCACACGCGCCAAATGCCAACTGGAAGGGTATAGGCAAACAGTGCAATACATCCGATAGAGACCGAGTGGGGGCAGCGAGTCACGCACTGACACGCGTTTTATCCGCATTTGCGGATTGCGGATCCGCTTAATTTTATGCGGGATCCGCCAGACTGTCTAATGATGCGGGATCCCGCGGGATTGCGGGATCCCGCTTTGCTGGATTGCAATCCCTAATGCCACCTTAGCCTTCTCCATCGTTTCCTGTAGTGGTTCCTGTTGTACTATGTGTCTTTTACTGTGTGAATTCAAATCACATACAGGTTAAGTATATCTAAGAACAAAATTTTTTTGTCTTAAATTCTTTTTTTAATAACTTTTTAGCGTTATATAGCTAGCTATCAGGAAAAAACACTGAAGCATTACAGAATTGTTTGACACAATCTGTCTTTCACACAGCGATGTTTTGAAGCAGACCTACAACAATTGTTATAAAAACAATACCTAACTAATTTGTATGGGTAGATTGTCATACTACACTGAAGTGCCAAAGAAACTAGTATAAGCGTATGCAAACACAGAGATATGTAAACACTCAGAGTACGGCGCAGTGGTCGACAACGCCTATATAAGACAACAGGTGTTTGACGCAGGCGTTAAATCGGTTACTGCTGCTACAACGGCAAGTTATTACGGTTTAAGTGAGTTTGATCTTGGTGTTATAGTCGGCTCACGAGAGATGGGACACAACATCTTCAAGGTAGCGATAATTTTCCTTTATTACCATTTCACGAGTGCACCGTGAATAGCAGGAAACCCGTAAAACATCAAATCCCTGACATTGATCGTGCAAGAACGGTACCAACGACGACTGAAGAGATTCAACGTAAAGTGCAACCCTTCCGCTAATTGCTGCGGATTTCAATGCTGGGCCATCAACAAGTATCAGCGTGCGAACCAGTCAACGAAACATCATCGATACGAGCTTTCGGAGCCGAAGGCCCACTCGCCTACCCTTGCTGAGTGCACGATTGCAAGCTTTACGCCTTGCATGCACCCGTCAACACCGACATTAGACTTTTGATCATTGGAAACATGTTGCCTGGTCTGACGAGTCTCGTTTCCAATTATATCGAGCGGTTGGACGTGTACGGGTATGGAGACAACCTCATGAATTCATGGACCCTGCATGTCAGCAGGGGACTGTTCAATCTGGTCGAGGCTCTGTAATGGTGAGGGGCGTGTGCATTTGGAGTGACATGGGACCACTGATACGTCTAGATACGACTCTGACAGGTGACACGTACATACGCATCCTGGCTGATAACCTGCATCCATTCATGTCCATTGTGCATTCCGACGGAATGGGCATTTCCAGGAGGACAATACGACTCCCCACACGTCCAGAATTGTTTCAGTGTGGCTTCAGGAACACTCTTCTTAGTTTAAACACCTCTGCTGGCCAACGAACTCACAAGAAAAGAATTATTGAGCATATCTGGGATGCCTTGCAACGTGCCGTTCAGAAGCGATGACCACCCCACCGTACGGAGTTATGGACAGCCCTGCAGGATGCATGGTGTCAATTCCCTCCAGCACTACTTCCGGCATTAGTCGCGTTCGTGCCACGTCGTGTTGCGGCACTTCTGTGTGCTCGCTGGGGTCCTACACTATATTAGACAGGTGTACCAGTTTCTTTGGTTCTTGAGTGGATTTTGTGCAGTGAACGGAGTGTACATTCTTTTAACAATTTCGGAAATGTCGATAATGTTTGCTCCCTCGCTGACGTGATAAATGTTGCTTCAATGATTGCCTTGGTTCCCGTCCCCAGTACCAAGTGTCACGTCCGCTTCTGTCGATAAAAATTACATTCGCGGAACCGTGAACGCAAAACACCTGCCATCAACAGCCTGCCGTCGCCTTTCCAGTCCACCGATTTCTGAAAATTCCGTAGCGAGAATACTTCACGGATGTGGGAACGGTTGGAACTATAATACCTCGAAAGGAAATGTTATATATACATTTTTTTCGCTCCCGAAATAAATCGCCAGAGATGCGGTGGAGGCCGCGGCGTTTTGTATAACCGAGGCGTGGACTGGAGTTAAGGCCTTCCCGCCCCGGTGGATCAAACTCTTTTGAGAACTCTTCAATCAGACGAGAGGCAGCTCTAATATAAAAACTTTTCTTCCTTCGGAGGGCCGTGCAAAACAGGTTCGCGTTCTCCGGGACTACAAAGTGCAAAGTTTTTCACCGAGGGGGAGGGGGAGGGGGAGGCGAGAACCTTCAGCAGGGCTGCCAACTGGCGATTAAATTTATCCAGACAAATGCGGGATGACGTGGGAAACTGGGGATCGCATTGTTGGCAGGTATAAAGAGACAGTGAGGTTTCTCAGAGAAAATTCTTAGCGCCATCTGGTACCTCATGGAGAAGAGTTCTGACATCACCAGTCAATTTTATGAAAACATATAACGTTTCGACGGCGACATCTGTCATCATCATCAGTTTTTTAAGATAACGACATCACGTTGGCTCTCCTGTAAAACTGTCGTTCATCGTTCACAGACAGTGATATGATTTTCTGTCGATTCTGAAAGGTAACCTATATCTGCAAACCCAACGCAATCATTATCTTTAATGGTTGGCAGTCACTAATTCAAGTGTTTTTGGAACATCAGCGACTCCCATGTTTCCTATCCATTCGCCGAATATCTAACTCCGCAATATTCCATTTCCCTTCTTTTTCTTCAAGATTTTCTTTAATTACGCCTGCAGGATATTGGCCAACGCAAGAGTTTTATTTTCGTACTGTTTCTGAAGTTATAAGGGCTACAAATCTGCACCACCATCTTCTGATTTCCTAACATATGTATATCCTGCTGTAACAGAGTTTACCGAACGGACAAAACAACTGCATGTTCTGCAGTTGACATGTTCTGCTTTGTGACAGTTCGACCGACTGATAACGTAGAAAGATTTCTGGAAAGTATTCATTTTAAAATTTAATAAAGTTAATTTTTGCTGTTGTCATTGAAACAGGTTGAGAATATTGAGAAGTTACTGACAGTCATGAACAAAATACTGAAGAAAGATTTTGGACTAAATATAATTCAAAGCAAGACAAAAGTGGTTAAAAGTAGCAGAAATAATACCAATAACAGTAGATTAAGTATAAAAATAGGGTCGAAAGGGATAACAGAAATTCGTGAATTTTGCCACTTAAAAAGTAAAATTGCAACTGACAGCTGAAGCAGGAATGATGTTAAAAGCAAAATAGGACTATTAAAAAGAGCATTCATGAAAAAGATAAATCATTTACGTTCAAATATTAATCTATTTAAACTCTGTGTGTGGAGCACAGTACTTTATGGTAGCGAATCATGGACTTTAGGAATATCAGAACGAAGGAAAATTGAAGCATTTAAAATGCTGTGATATAGAAGGATGCTGAAAATTAAGTGGGCAGATTAAGTACGAAATGAACGAGTTTTGGAAATAATGGGTGAGGAAAGAAGTTTGTGGAAGAGTCTTACAGATAGAAGAGATAGGATGGTAGGTCATATTTTGAGACATGCAGGATTGGTTAATTTGTTAGTGGAGGGAACAGTCGTAGGTAAGAATTGTAGAAGAAAACAGAGATTAGAATACATGAAGCAGATAATTGAGGACGTGGGTCGTATGTTAAGATGAGAACGTTAGCACAAGATAGGAACTGATGGAGGATTCCATCAAACCAGTCGAGAGACTGATGACTGAAAAGAAAATAATCTTTTATTTAATTTAATTGCACATTTCTTTGTTTATATGTATTGCTATTCAATTAGACACTACTTTACTATATTCAAGTATATAGTAAAATGCGTTATGCCGGGGTTTTTTTAGTGGTATTACATCGGTTATTTATTATAGTGGCTCAGTTTCACAAGTTGTTGTTAATATGGACGATGGTAACTGAGAGCTTCATATTGTATTCGAAAATTAATTTAAATCGGACTCGCGGTGGTAATAACAAATTGGAGCCAGATGACTTTTGATATTTGATTTTAACTATGGAGTGAGGGAATCAAACAACAATGCCTGTTAATACCATGGTGATAAAAGTTGACGAGACCATAGAGGGCGTTTCTTTTTTTATGGCTTTACACCTAGTCGACGTTGAGGTCATTAGAGGCGGGAAAGCACGGGGGACAAGTAATTTGACCATGGCCTAATGAAGGAAGCATACCATCATTCACCTGGAGTGATTTGGGGAAATCATGGAATTCCCAAACCTGGATGCCCGGACGGGGAGTGGAACCCGCGTCCGCCAGAATGCGAGGCCAGAGCGTTACCACTCACCCACCACGCTCGGTGAAGGCGTTTCAAGTCCAAGCAATTTTGAAAGCGTTGAGGACCAACCGCCGCCTCTGGGCAAAGCTCGCAAGATCGCGCTGAAAGTTTGAAACTGGTAAAAAAAAACACGCACTTCATATTTTAACAAATAGTTCTATGTTTTTTAAGCAACATCAGTCCGTAATAAAAATAGGTATTGTTACATTATAGCACTGTCCCCTCGTATCTTTTAGACTAGTTGATAAACGAGTCGCAATATGCCCTAGCAGTGACGGCTCATGTGTAGGCACTTCGGATATTGCAACACCCCCTACACTTCCATTCTAAAATTTTCGATGCTAATCTTAATAATTTGTCGTGGAATGAGCATCTCGAGAATGTAATGGGGAAAGCAAATCGTTTGCTCAGATTTCTAGGTCGTAATTTAATTCAATGCACTCCGGAAGTTAAATCGATTGTATACAAGTAACTAGTACGTCCTCACTTAGAATATTGTTGTTCTGTATGGGGTCCCC
This sequence comes from Vandiemenella viatica, assembly GCA_031002005.1. Classification (NCBI taxonomy): domain Eukaryota; kingdom Metazoa; phylum Arthropoda; class Insecta; order Orthoptera; family Morabidae; genus Vandiemenella; species Vandiemenella viatica. The sequence goes on from CM061914.1 coordinate 74,444,874, forward strand.
TTCAAAAGGGGTTGATGGAGGCATTAGAGAAGGTCCAAAGAAGAGTCGCCCGATTCATGACAGGTATATATAGTTGGAGGGAAAGCGTAAGTGTGATGTTGAATGAACTAGGTTGAGAAGAGCTGGAACATCGAAGGCGTTGCTCTCGACGGAAGCTAATTGAAAAATTCACGACTGACGTATTTAGGAATGAAAGTAAACAAATATTGCTACCAGCAACATTCATATTTCGGAATAACCGCGAAAATAAGATAAGAGAAATCAGGGCCACAACCGATTCATTTCTGTACTCATTTTTTCCACGAGCGATTAGGGAATGGAATAGAAACGATTTACCGGGCAAATAAACTTAAAATCCGAAAGGAGTAGCTTTCCATAAAGCACTCCGGCCATCCTGATCTGGGTTTTCCATGGTTTTCCCAGATCACTCCAGGCGAATGCCGGGATGATTCCTCACAACAGCACATGGGCGCCTGCTGCCATATCCCGTATATCCCTTCCAAACTATCACCCTTTTGGATAGGTGCAATGCACCCTCCGCCACACACTTTTAGTGAATCGCGTACTAATAATAATAATACAAAAAATTTCACCTCTATTTATCTAATTGTAATAGAGATATATAATTAAACATTAGCCTTAATTCCAATAAACACCTCCTTCTTTACGACTAATAATAAAAGAACAAAAAAGTGAAAACATCTTTCTGTGGAACTGTCGCCGCGAAGGATTTGGCCGTTCTCCGCATGCACACAAAAAGCTGGTTCTGAAGTATGGAGGCGCCTATTAATGACGTGAGGTGTTTTTCGACCTCCGACCTCCTAAGATTTTTGAGACCTTTTTTTTTCCTTTTAGATTTCTTCCTTCCGAAGGCAGTTATACCCCCCTAAAGCCCGTTACCTAATCGATTCTAGGTCTTTTACTCCCCCCCCCCCCTAAGCTCTACGGTCCTTCAAGAATTTCAAAACCTCACGTGAGATTTCCGTCGAATTAATGGATACTTCTTATGCGCAATTGCGGAACGGCAAAATGCCCTGTTGGTCGGGAACTTAGGGAACATATGTAAATGAATTTACACCCATATTGTGTGTGTATATGTCAGACAATGCAAAGAAAACAATTAGGTATATTATTAGGCTGAACAACACGTCCCGATAATAGACATTAATTTCCAAAGGTAAATAATTTCAGTTACTTTTTATTTATAAATTGAATAAATACAACTGCGAGAGAAAGATACACAATACTTTATTTATAACATAATAACCAAATACAGAACATTTCAAATCTCTCCTTTTACCAACAGTAGTCCAGATTCTATATCCATTAAACTACAATACAGAAATTTTCAACAACGATTTTAAATATTTTGGCTACGTTTCCCTCCTAATGGCAAATATGTACGTATACTGTGAAATGTAACCTCACTAAATTACTTAACTAACTGTTAAATGGTCAGAACAAAACTCTAATGTAATTACTACCAATTAAAACTCGGCCCACATAATCCCGCCTGAGGTTTATAATCACTCCAATCGAAATTACCGACGATAGATCAATAGAATTCCACAGCTATTTGCTATTTGGCAAATTCAGGGCCACTGAATAAAATTTACCACCGATGTAACACAGAACTCTCGCGTAACTGGACATTCATTAGCTTATAAAAACCGAGCATGGTGGTGTAATGGATAGCGTTCTGGCCTCGCATTCTGGAGGACGGTGGTTCTAATCCCCGTCCGGGCATCCAGATCTGGGTTTTCCATGGTTTCCCAAATCACTCCAGGCAAATGCCGTGATGCATCCTTCTAAAGGCCATGGCCGAATTCCCTCCCATTCCTTGCCCCCCCCCCCCCCCCATCCTTTCCCGGCTCTAAAGACCTCGCTGTTGAGAGACGTAAAGCGACGAATAAAATCATTTCGACTGTCTCGAAAGGAAAGTTAATCTGATGTATTGATTATAGCACTGATTATTTAATGCAAATTAGATCGTAATTTAAATAATGAAATATTAATTATCAACAAATACAGTCACAAATGCTGCTACACAGGCAGGAAGATCGAAAAACGGCACCAGAAGGATTTTAAAATCCAAACCAGATACCTCGGAGAAAAAGGTTGTAGTAATTGTGAATAGAATACAGCCAAGATGGTCATTCTAAAATTTGACGGCCCTACCTTCTACAAGCAGCATGAACGCCAATTCCAAGAATAGTCCTTGTAGTGACCCTGCCAGCTGATCTACAAGAGCGAGCAGGGTAAACTCTTACTGGAGCCGTGGATAAGGATCGAGGGTAGAAGTCGACCATGGTTCTGATATGAATTTTCATCACAGATCCCTACTACAACCCCTGACAGACTATACGGCTCAGTACATTCAGATATTATTATAGGAATGGCTGAGAAGGCTAGGATAAATTATGGTAAACGGCGGTTTCGTATTTATACATTTATTTACATGATCAATGACTGATAGCATGCACAAGGTTTATTTGGATTTATAGCGAAATGGTCATGTGTTTAATTGGATCATTAGCGATAGGGCCAAGGACTAAGGGAGCTTGTAACTGATGGGCGCCTCGCAACCCAAATTAACTGGAACATTGTTTAACACGGTTTTTCATGGTCTGTAACCTTTTCATCGAGGACATGGAGGCGTAGCCCCACAAGCGACTGGCATTCTCCATCACCGGCCTGACCAGGCTACAATATATGTTGACTCCGATGTTGGCTGCCAGCGAGCTGTCCATGTTCAGAACAGGGTACAGCTCCCTCAGCTTTGCTACGACTTTAAGTCTGGTCTCCTCAATGTGACTCTTCCATGTGAGTTTGGAGTCAAACGTCACATCTAGTATTTAACAGAAGTAGACCACTCGATCTCTTCTCCTTGTAGTCTTCATTTTGGTGTCTGATTGCGCCGACGATCACGTTTCCCCAAACGTCTCGTCAGCATTATGGCTTGGGTTTTGGTCAAGTTAATGGATATTATCCACCGCCGGGCCCAGGCTTCGGTCTGTTGGAGGAACTCTTGTAAGCGCCGAATGGCAACAGTTGTATATTTATACGCGGTGAAGAAGGCCGTGTCATCCACATATAAGGCTGTGCGAACCGTTGCCGGAGCAGGAATAAGTGTATAAGTTGTACAGTACCGGCCCTAGTACTGACCCTTGCGGCACGCCTGCATTGATCGGGTGGCGAGAGGATAGTTCGTTTCCAACTCTTACTCTGAAGGATCTTCCTGAGATGTAGCTTTTGATTAGCTTCACAAGCGGGCCGGGGAGTCCCTGATTGTAAAGTAATCCACTGTGCCAAACGGAGTCAAATGCTCCAACCACGTCGAGCAGGACTAGCGGACAGTAGCTGCGGTAGTTGAATGCAGTAGTAGCACGCTCGTGATTTTGGAATGGGAACGTAAGGATTTAGCGGGCAACTATATTTAAAATCCGACAGGAGTAGTTCTTGATAAATCACTACGGCCATCCTGATCTGAATTTTCCATAGTTTTCCCATATCGCTCCAGGTTAATGCCGGGATGGTTTCTCAAAATATCCCATAGGCGCCGCATGCCATATCCCGTAAACGTCATCAAAACTATTTTAATATGGGATAGGTACAATGCACCCTTCGCCACCCACTTTTAGTTAATCGCGCGATGATAATAATAATAATAAAATGCTACTACTACATCTGTGTCATATGAACCAATTTCGTCAACAATTAAACTTCTGGTGCATAATAATCGCAGTACTCAAACAAAACATATTAAACAGCAAACATTTCGAGAAACACTTGCTCGCAAATATCGGTATGCAGAATTTAGTTATGTGAACGGAGATTTTTCCAGCGTGTAATGCAACATAGTTTTCAAGGATATCCAGCCGGATATTTTCATAAAACTATGACAACGTCCTCTGTTGTCTTCACCAGTTAATCGTATCTTGCTATCGAGAATCTCTTGGTGAAGACAACAGAGGACGTAGTGCAAATATTATCATCCGCCTATATAAATATACTGCTGCTATACCGTGAAGTCCTTGTTGCAGGATTTTATGTTTTTATTATTATTAATTACTGCTGAGAGCCCAGTGGCCTAATATTTACATTAATTTTTCACCAGGTTTGATTAACGAATGTACCGGGTGATTATATTTTAACTTTCCCTATTTAATACGTTATTACACGGATTCTAATTACCATACGAGTACCAAACTTGGTAGCATTAATATCCAGAGTATGGGGTGCATGATTTCCATTCGTCACAGCGCCACCGTCCAGTTCCAACTATGACCAAAAGGTGCCGTGATCAGTCAAGGATTGAAGTTGACGAGGGCTGGCCCTGAACCATTCTATGGACAGACGAAGCACATTTTTCTCTGACGGGTGAGGTGACCACACAGAATTGCCGAGTGTGGGGATCTTCAACTGCAGTCACTGCACATGAAGTTCCTATGTATGGGAACATGTATGGTGTGGCTTCACGGCTATGTTCTTCATTGGTCCATTCTTTTTTGAACAGGTTGGCACTCAAGGACCAAAGACGTGCAGTGTGACCGGTCAGCGTTACTACGATATGCTTCACCAGCATGTGTTACCCGCTCTACAGGAGAGAGACGCATTCAACTCAACAGTTTTCATGGAAGATGGGGCCCTACCGCACATCGCTCGTGAAGTTCAACTGCTTCCCCGAAACAAATTTGGAAACGATCGAATTATCAGCCGATCGTTGCCAAATGCTTGCCCGGCACGATCACCTGACCTCACTCCCTGTGATTTCTGGTTGTGGGGCTACCTGTAGGACAGGATTTACCAGAGGAACATTCACACATGTGCTGATCTGAAGCGCAGCATATCAAGAGAAGTAGCCATCATAGCTACGGACATGCTTCGTTCTGCTATGCAGAATGGAATCCTGTGCTTTCAGAGTCTTTTGGATAATGATGGGCGCCATATTGAGCCCCTTTTGTAGCAGTAATGGTACCCGTATATAATGGTATGATGTACCGTAGCAGTAGCAGGATCCAGGCAAGACACTGTTCGTCCACCACGCCGCACCTACTGCCGCCGCCGCCCGCCGCCCGCCGCCAACTCGCACCGAGCGTGGTGGTGTAGCGAATAGCGTTCTGGCCTCGCATTCGGGAGGACGGCGGTTCGAATCCCCGTCCGGGCATCAATATTTGGGTCTTCCAAGGTTTCCCAAATCGCTCCAGGCAAATGCCGGGATGCTTCCTTAAAAAGGCCATGGCCGAATTCCTTCCTATTCCTTGCCTCCATCCTTTCCCGTCTCTAAAGACCTCGCTGTTGAGAGACGTAAAGCCGTTAAAAAAAAGTCAACTCGCAGCCGTCGCTCACCAGCTGCATCAAGTATGGTACGGAAGCAGCGTCCTGTATCGCCGCAGTCAGGCCCTACACGTCGAGCTGAGTCGATATCGTTTCAAGAGGTTGCAACGCCGAAACAACTCACGCCTCCGGTAGCAAGTACGCCACGGCATTCGGCAGAAGTTAACGCCACTGAGAGTCCCGCCCAGTACGACACCCCTACTTCGAGTCGTCAAGAGGATTCCTGGTCGCAGGTGTACGGAGCGGATGAGTCATCGTGGATATCATGGTCGTCACCAAAAGCCACTCTCATTGACCACGACGATTTCAAGAAAGAGAAGAACGTCATTTACTTCTACTGCGAGAGCGCAGGCAATAAGTACAAGTTCAAGCCCTTCACACCGAGGAAGTTCGAGAATTTCTATTACGCCGACGAATCTCCGCTCCAAGTGCAGCTCCGTGTCAAAGCCGGGGAAATGCTGTTTGCGTGGGATATCCCTAGCAAGAGCTTCAAGAAACTCAAGCAAACTCCCTCGGATCCGGCACAAGCACTAAACGCCAAGCCCATCATTTCAAAAAAAGAAAGACTGGTCTCTCCATGTTAAACTACCACTCGTCCTCTCAAAGAACTTCAAGGAGGAGTACCCAAGCAACAATGTAGAGGAAGCGATGGAGCAAGAGGCCTGGTTGACGTCAAACCGTGGGGACTTCGTGCACCAGTAAAGCAGCAGACATCACCAAGACCGTCCTCCGTAAAGAGAAGCCCTTCAGAATCATTCCTCAGTGACGCATACATGCTCATTGCCAACCCAGCTGCTGATCACTTGTATGAGCCAAGAGGACCTCGAAGAAATCAAGAAATACCTAGAAACTACGAACATAAGATACAGCATGGACTTCCAAGAAAATACTCGGTATTCAACATCGGGTATTCAACAAAACGAAGCAGCTCCAACAGACTCCTGCAACATGGATGAGGGAACACTCCAAGATGATAATTCCTCCTCACGCCCTGCACCAGACAGGAGAGAGCCTGAGGCAACCAAGTCCACCGCCCTAGCCAGAAGCCAAGTCATGAAAAGGAGTATACTGAATTCCAACAACAGGCCACAAAAGCGGAGACCGATGACAACGTTACATCAGTGCTTCCGCTGCCAAGGCTTCGGGCATCAAGCTTCTGACTGTCTCAAGGAAGTGCGCTGCGTTCGCTGCGGAGGGAGCCATAACAACTTGGCTTTCACACGTCCGCGTGACGCAACGCCGACGTGTGCAAACTGTGGTTTTGACCACGCCGCCAGTTATGAGGGATGCCCCATAAGAAAAAAGCTTCAAGCAGCCATCAGAAGCCGTCAACGCCAGCGCCAACCCAGTCACTCACAACGAATGGGAAGACCAACAGGACCTCAGAGATGGTCATCAAGCCACTTCAATAATCATCCGCCGACCAACTCAAATGACCAACACTGGCACCAATGCTGTAATCAAGAGCCAAGACAAACAAATCTGCTGGGGAAAATCGTCGAGTTGTTAACACAACTGATTGCGGCAATGATCCCCAACTGACCACATGAAAACAGTTAGCTATCGAACGAATAAGAATATCAAAAGGGTTTCCACACAGGTCGTAATCACTATGGTCAAAGCCGGTTTTCCCCCAATGCGTACAGTTGGAGAAGATAAAATCCATCCCCATCAGTGAAACCACAGATAAAGCTACAAATCGTAGCGGGGCTGTATAATGCCGTTGAAGCAGCGGAAAAAAAAGCAGCATACGAAAAGTGTTTCAATTGAATTGCGTTATTTCTCTTCCTCATGCCCTTGACATTAATGCTACCAAGTTTGGTACTCGTACGGTAATTAGTTTCCGTGTTAAAACTTGTTAAATAGGGAAAGTTTAATTATAACCACCCAGTAAATGATTAAGCATGTTACTCATTACTGGAATCACCTATTATTTTTTTTCTAAATGGAATCAGAATTGAATTAATTGTTTTTTTTTTTTTTTACAATATATCAAATTGAGGTATCGATACATTTAAAAAATAATGATGTGTTTAAAATCCCGTATTTTAGAATGTCACCAGTACTTGCTCTTAGCTAGGACTGTTGATAATATATCGAAATATCGATATTATTTTTGAAAATATCGATATGAGTGATATTTTTAGGATGATATATCGATATTTCGATATTGAAATCTGGATATCTGCTTCATATTTTTTTAAATAAGTTATCATTTTTCGTTAGATCTGAATGACACTATGTCCCTCAAATTGCTGTTATGCATAGAGATCAGCAAGCTTAAGTAAATCTTACTACGTTTCTATAATTAATTTGAAAGTACCAAGTCGACTCAGATGATGACAACAGTGTAGGCAAGGCATCGCTCGCCCAGCACGAATCGAACGCGAGCCCATTGTTTGAAATGAACGTGTGGATTGTCCAGAGTTGTCCAAGGTTTGATTTTATGAAATTGTATTTATGAAAGTATCGATACATCGACACTTTTTTCCGATATATCGACAGTCCATATTGATACTTTTTAAAATATCGATATATCGAAAATCCGATATTTTTAAAAAATATCAACAGATCTACTCTTAGGCAAACAGACGTTGCTGAATGAAATAAAATCCCTGTGTGTGCACATGGATCAGACAAAACAGTTGAAACTTTCTAAAACAGTATGATCGTGTTATTCTTCTTAAAGGACACACTAAAGCTGAATAGTATTGAAGTTTTCCACAAATAAATCAATTCGTTGCTCTACATATATATAAAAATATTAAATAAATACAACTGCGAGAAAAAGACATTCTTTAACTTTATCACTAACACAATGCATAGATACAGAACTTTTCAAATCTCTCCTTTTACTAGCAGTATACCGGTTTCTATTTTCACTAAAGTATAAAAAAGAAATTTTTATCATATATTTTAAACACTCTGACTTTTTTCCTCCTAATGCGAAATATGTACGTATGCTTTGACATATATGATATGCAACATTACTGTTAACTGTTAAATGGCTAGAACCGAACTCTAATGTAATGGTTACCAATTCAAACTCGGTCCACATAACAGTCTCAGATTTATAATCACTCCAATCAAATGACCGACCATAGACCACAAGGATTCGGCAGCTGGTTAACAATTTCGCTATTTGTCCGCTGAATAAAATTTGTCAGCGATCCAACACAGATGTATCGCGGCTTATAAAAGATCATTTGGTTGACTTGTTTTTGGTTTTACGGTTTCGCTCACCTCAAATACGTAACATCGTATATATAATTTCTAAAAAGTGTTTTCTGTGATGAGCCATCTTTTTCCCTTCACACTTAAAAAGAATCGATAAATGAGATATGTTTTTATAGATCAAATTATCCATTTTGGTAACATAATTTCTTAAGAAAGAATTTGTTGAAATTCAACGCGTAAACGGAAAAAATTATAAAGGACATCTAGGTATGCAGTAATTAAGAACAAAGTTGGTACGCTTCGCTGTTGTCGATGTGCAGTGATCTCCATACAGCTAGATAGCAACATCACATATGGAATGTTTTCCACGCGCCATTACCGCATTACTGCTGTGTCTTTTTCGTGACAATTAAACAATCGCATTGCCTCTAGCAGGAAACACAATATATCACGAGGTTATGGATAAACAGCGCGCTTTCTTTAGATTAAGGAACCTTTAGGATATATTTATTTCTGTTCTGGAAACATTTTATCATTTTTAATTGTATCATAAGACGTTACAAGTGTTATGATACTTTCGTATTTACTTGATAATTAAACAACTGCTACAAATTAGCTGATTCTACTTTCATCCTATTACAAATAACATTTTTAATCTTACATAATTACGTAGTTTTTCTCGGCGTTGCAAATATAAATATTATTTATATTTATATTTTTAATCTTATATCATTCAAGAAATTTTCACATCAGCCACTTAGAGAATCGCACGATAACTACTCAGATTTTGAAAGGTACTTCAGTGTTTAAAAACTGGGGACTGACTTAAGAATTGAGGTATGTTTGATGACGCTGCAAGTCCTGATGCAGGAGAAAGAAATAAAATCTGTTCTTTTCTTTAAACTTACTTATCGCCATCCGTCGATTTATTCCAGACGTTTTGATGGTCTGAGTTGTCACCACTGCAGAAAAAAGCGGACGAACGGTATGACACCTTAATGCCATTCAAGTCGGTAGATTTTAATGTAGCCGTTTAAACAACACCAGCTGATTTTTTATATTTTTTTTCACGCATTAAAGTGTCTTGTTGGTGTGCTAGATATCGCGTTACACTGCTAAGCCCCGTGGGTTCGATTCGGGTTCGAAAACTTTTTCTGCCTACCACAGTTCGCTTGTTGTAGCATTATAAATTAATTTTTATAAATCTCCATCCGAACAAACTTTGATTTTTAATAATGACGGTAATAATGGAATTTCAGTTTTGCCCTTTTGATTTATTTTATATAGAAGTAAGGAAATTTCTTTTTTTTACTATTTAGTACTTTACTTTTGTTATGAATCTATCAATATTTATTTCTTTGGGGTTAAGAATGAGGGCATAATTACATGCAACGCCATTAGTAGGTAAAGGCTGCGGTTAAACCGGGAAGTATGTGTTATGCAAGGTAAAAGGCGGTGAAAATTTCGCCATGCAGAAAAAAAAAAGTTTAGTAAGATTTTTTTTGTATACACTCATCTCCAGATTTCGATTAGGTCAACGCTGTAAATAGACAACAGAAGAACAATAGCGTCAATGAAAATGAGCAGATCCTACTCCTGAGATGATTGCAGGCTGTAGTTGGAACACAGGGATTAGTTACATGATGATGCAGCGAGATAACACAAGTACAAATTAATAAAAAAATCTACGACGTATTAAATAATCATGAATTATTTCATAGGTGATACCGTACCCTAGCAAGAATGCGCTGAAAAGGTTGAAAAATAATAAAAATCATCAAATGTATGTTTCAACGAATAGCTATAAAATAATTACGCAAGGTCACTTCGGTTGATGGAACATTATCGCTTTGTCCCTAATATCTTTTTGACCAGTACATCAATGAGTCGAAGCAAATATCGATAATTTTTTTTGGAAAATTACTGTCATGACTGATATTTTTAGGACGCTGTATGGATAATACCGAATTTTTTTTAATGTAAACGACGATATTTTAAGTATCAGATATCATTTTCTGTTACAGTTGCTATAAATGTTTTTGGGAGGAATACAAAGGTATTTCCCGTAATGCATATACAATCTATTAATCAAAAATGGACTATTAAGAACAAATCGAAATTCATAAATTCAAACTCATCAATTAAAATCTATTGTAACATATAATAAACTCTCTCTTAATGCTTCTGATTAAAAAGGACAGTTGTAAAAAAAAAGGACAAATATTAATGCTCTTTCAAGCAATTATCATTTCATGGATTTCTTGTCCCGACACAATGCAAAAGTTTATAGGACTATCTTCAATTGTTGCAAAAGTATTAGCGTTAAGAAATAATCATAAAGTACCAGACACTACTTCACCATTACTTATTTTATGCGACTTGGTTAAGTTTCTTCCTCCGCTCAAATAATAACTGAACAATTGAGAGTCGAAAAATGTTACAGCCATTTTAGTTATTCAACTTGCAAATTTATGAAGACAAGAAATTGAACAGAGCAAACCATAAACTCTTATTGGATTGTCGTTACAAGGCAGCTTTTTAAAAGGTATTAAAGATAACCTGACGCAATTAAAGCACTATTTGTTTCTCACCAACGGAACCATCTTGAATGCATTATGGTTTAAGCATTTCTTGTTCCTAAAGAAATATCAGATCTGTTGAAAGACGCTGCGAGTAGTGTAAAAGTAGAAGAAATATTTCACATAACATTGTGCTTCTCGGCGTATAGCTTAAGAAACAACGTCATCTCTTTGGGACACACATTAGAAAATGCACTTCATGTTTCTAGCATAAAATTTGGTACAATGCTTGTTGAAATAAAACGGTATTTCGATCAGACGAATATTTCAAGATCATCAACTACACTAAAATTCTGGATAGGTAGCAAGCATTTCATACCTATGTTTTAAAATATTTGATTTCTTCTGCATAAATATCTCATAACGAATTTCATCACCAATTATCTTCTAGTGCCTCATAATCGCAGTACTTAAACAGTACATATAAATCACCTAATAATTTGAATAACTCTTGCACACAAATATTGGTAGACGGAATTTTCTGATTTTGTTTTGAGTAATAACTACTGGGAGCACATTAGCCTAACGTTTTCATTCATTTGTTCTGAAGACTGGATACACTTGGTTAAAACCAAGTAACTCATTACTGGAATGATCCATTATTTTTTAAATGTAGCCGATATATTGAAGCATTGATATTTTTTCCCAATATATCAAATTCAGATATTGAGACATTTAAAAATATCGATGTATTGATGCTTATTTTAGAAATGTCGACACCGATTCTTAGTGATAAGATGATGCTTATATTAACACATATAGTGTGTGTGTGTATATAAGGGTCAGACTCAGCATTCGAAACTGTGTAAGACAATATAATCAAGATATTTTTCTATTTGATCTAAGAAATATTAGAATGGAAATAAATTAATTTCAACAATATAAAATTTTTAGTAGCGTTATTTGTACTATAAATTAAATAAATACAACTGCGAGAGAAACTTACCCTATAACTATATTGAACTGTCACACTAATGGCGACATCAGAAAATGTGTGGTTAATTTAATTTATTATCAATTTATCACTTAATATTTATCATGAGGGGTGTGAATTGATCATCAAGGCACCAATTTAAAATTACTATTTATTAGATCACTTATATGGATGCATTAATTAATTAGACGTGATTAAGAGATGTGATTTGTTATTGTAAACTGTCCGGCATACATTGTTGTTCATCAGGGTCGTTACTGGGCTAGTGGACGCGGTAGGTGAACGCACTCAACACACACAATACCGTTTGTTGCTCCTGTGACGGCAGCTGCGGGCAGGTCCGTGGTGGGGCTTCTTACGACACGACTGCGGGAAGTGGTCTGATCAGCTCACGGGTGGCGTCGTGCTCGCCTCACGTTCGACGCAGCACAGAGGTAGAGTGACCCTTCAAGCAGCTAGGACGGGAAGATGTCGACGCAGTCTGGCGACGAACCTGCTCCTTGCAGATACGGACTGGTAAAAAACTCACACTCGCACTCGCGTATTCTTCCAACGTCCGTGCGTACAGCCACGAGGTGCACACCCGAGTCCCCTCCAAGCGAGTCCCGCCACCCCCTCCGCTTAGCGGTCCAGCGGATTAGGGGAAAAGCGAGGGGAGCCACATTCCTTTGCCGATAGCTACCTGTCCTGTCTGGCTCCTAGCAAACTTACGTGGTTGCAACATCACACGGCTGTAATGTGTCATTACAATATCAATTACAAAACATTTGAATACAAGAACATTTCAAATCTCTTCTTTCACCAGCTGTATTCCGGTTTCTATTTCCACTAAATTACAACAAAGAAATTTTCACTATCCATTTTAAACATACTGGTTGTATTTTCCTATTAATACCACATACGTACATATACTATCATATGTATGATAAGATACCTTACAAAATTACCAGACTAACTGTTAAATGTCCAGAACCAAACTCTAATGTAATTGCTACCAATTAAAACTCGGTACACATAACCCAACCTGAGGTTTATAATCACTCCAATCAAAATGACAGACGATAGACCAATAGAATTCGACAGCTTGGAGCTATTTCACAAACTCAGGCACGCTGAATAAATCTAAGACAGAATTCTCGCGTAACCATACATTCATTAGGCTTATAAAAATGATTTAAATGAGTTGTTTTGGGATTTACACACCTCAAATGCTTAACATGGATTTGAGCGACGAATAAAATCATTTCGACTGTCTCGAAAGAGAAGTTAATCCTATGTTTGATTCAACCACATCACTGATTATTTAATGCGAATTAGATTGTATTTTAAATAATGAAATATGAATTGCCAACAAACACAATCATATAAATGCTGCTACACCAGCAGGAAGATCGAAGAACGACAGAAGAAGGATTTCAACCAGCTGCCTCAGAGAAAAAGTTTATAGTTATGGTGAATAAAATACAGCAGAGATGGTCATTCGAACATTTGACAGACCTACCTCCTGTAACCAGCTTGAATGCTGAATACACGAAGAGTCTTTCTTAAGATGGTACATCCGTTTACATGGCTGTAGCTTTGCAGGAAGCAGATGATCTTTCACAAGTGTGCGTCCTATATCAATCACTGTTTTGTCAAGTCTTCCACTACTATTATTTTCCATCACACATAATGCAATTACCATTGAAAATACGGCCTTAGTATCAATGACACAAGTCTTCTTGTACAGGTTGTTTCATGAAAGGTTTAATACTTTCATAACAAATAGAGAATTAAATGTATTTGAATCTTATCTCGCTGCATCATCAAGTTTTACACCACTGGCAGTCATACTACTAGTGGGCGCTCCAGCTATCATTGAGGGCGTTAGCGGTTTGATCCGATACTGCAACACTAGTTTTTAATGTAGTTGACTTTATAAAAAAAAAAATTCACGATATTTAATTATATTAATTTGGAGCTAACAATACTCTTATACCGAAGTGTTGTGTCATACGTTATTACATTCTATTTGAAAGAAAATTTCATCATTTTCGTGAATTACCATCTATAGCAGATAGTGCGATTCCAGACGATATTGACAGATTCACTAGTCACTTCAACAAACTAAAATTTGACATGCAAAAACCATTTGAAGGTGTTTTCAATTGAAGGTGTATGACTGGATGAAATATTATTTTACCGCAAAAACTGAAGACGCTGATACAACTTGCCAAGAACTGTTAGAAATTAGACTACGTATGATAATGAAAGTAAACACAATTTCGGTAGTGGTGGATATGAAAAACTATGGCAAAATTTAAAAAAAAAAAACTGTCTTATATACAAATAAGTAGAAAATGATATACAGTTTGCTTATACCATTCCCTATCTCAGATCTTCTGTAATATACCTTTAGAATCGTTAATCACATTATGACCAAAGAAAGATACCACCAGAATATTGCTGAAAGAGGAGAACTTCGTCTGTGCCTTAGAAAAATCGAGCTAGATACCCAATACTTAGTTTTGCAGCATCAGCCCCAGGGATCTCATTAATAATTTAAACAATTGAGTATAATTTCACCAGATTTCATGCTTCTATTTATGCAAAATATAAATAAAAATATAGGTTCAACTGCAGCCATGTTATTTTATAAAAATTTACTGTTCTAAACTTAGAGGAAGTCTGACATAAACTATTTGGCGAGTAATTATAATTATATTCTCCAATTTTCTGTAACTATAATTTACATGTTATAAAGTAAAGTTATTTCCCTATTTTATAAATCACCTGTACAGTGGGATTAGTGGACGATTAGAAAAATTTATTACTAACAGAGAAACAAATGTGGGTGGTACATAGAAAATTTAGCTACACTAGATTTAGACAGATGCTTAATTGAAATAGAGATACCTGTCTGTCAATTATGGTATGAAACTACTTTCTGCTATGTTATAGGTGGCAATGCGTAACATGACTTAGGGCGCAGAAGTCAACAAGGGACTCGAAGTGCTGATAATCCATAGAAATACATGGGTCTTGATCAATCCGCTTCAGCAAAGGGAGAATTGATCAAAGTGCGTCAGAGGCTTTAAGGTCTTTCAAAAAAATTCCAAATATGCTCGATGGAAATGTCTTCATCTAACTTCACTACCCAGAGAAAGAAGTACAAGACTGGCGAGTGTTGATCCATCCATGCGGATACTAGGATGGGGCGTTTTTTTTTTTTTTTTTTTTTTTTTTTTTTTTTTTTTTTTTTTTTTTTTTTTTTTTTTTTCAACCTCCGATTGATCAGCCTAGAGACCAGACGAGTCGCAGGTGGGCGGTGTGCGCAATAGACGATTGCGCATCTGCCCTACGACACACTCTGTTTTTGGCGCGTTCGTGACTTCATTCTGTGGATTCTGTGCCAAGCTAGTCAAAGAAACATGGCCGCGTTCATCAACTCTCCCGCCAAGTGCGAGTTACGAAGTGTTATTCGTTTTCTGCAAGCAGAAGGGAACAGTGCAGCAGAAATCCATCAAAGAATGAGCCAAGTGTATGGAGAGAGCTTTATGAGTGAAGCAGTCGTGCGTGAGTGGTGCAGAAAATTTAAAGAAGGCCGAACTGATATGCACGATGAAGGAGGTCAAGGACGCAAATCTGTCGCTATAGATGACCCTGTTCAACGGGTAGACAAAGTGGTAAGAGAAAACCGTAGTTTCACAATAAATTCATTATCAATGAAATTTCCAGAGGTCTCCAGATCTTCTCTGTACTCCACCGTAACAGACAATTTACACTACAAAAAAAATTCTGTGCTCGCTGGGTCCCTAAAATGTTGACCGACAACCACAAAACTCACCGAATGGCGTCAGCTTTAAAGTTCCTTGCCCGTTATAACGCAGATGGTGAAGATTTTTTGAAATCAATTGTGACTGGAGATGAGACATGGATTCGGTATGAGACACCCGAAACGAAACAACAATCCCAACAATGGATGCACACAAATTCACCGAACAAACCAAAAAAAATTCAAAGATACCTTCAACAACCGAAAGATTATGGCTTCCGTGTTTTGGGACCAAAAAGGTGAATTGCTTGTGGAGTTTATGCTGCCGAGGACCATGATTAATGCAGCTGTTTACTGTGAAACTTTAAAACGTTTACGGAGGGCCATTCAGAACAAAAGAAGAGGTATGCTGACTTCTGGCATTGTTCTGCTCCACGACAACGCTCGCCCCCACAGTGCTGGTGTCACCCAGCGACTTCTTGAACAATTTCAATGGGAGATTTTTGATCACCCGCCATACAGACCCGACCTAGCACCAAGTGACTTTCATCTTTTTGCTGAATTGAAGAAGTGGCTAGGAGGGAAACGGTTCCGGCCCAACGAGGAGCTTCAAGACAATGTGATGACTCATTTAAACTCATTGGCGGCAACATTTTATGAAGAGGGTATTGGACAGCTTGTCCACAGGTATGATAAATGCCTTAATCTTCAAGGTGATTACGTTGAAAAGTGACCATAAGTGTACCATAATAGTTGTTGATAAAATATTTTTTCTATGTCCATTTGTCTTTTATTTATGGCCTATCGGAGGTTGAAAAAAAAAAAAGCTCTCGTATTATGAACCAATGGCACATAGCATTGTTGTGTACAGTAACGTGCTGCAGATGAGTTAAGGTGAGCACATTGTTCTCCATGATATCCTGATAACGATGACCTGTGAAAATACGATACCGCACGTGTCAAGAATCCCCATAAAAACCACTTAGCAGAGGAGCCACCACAACAGACTTGAACAGCGATGGTCGCTTCAGGAATTTAACGGCATGTAATGACCTGAATCTCCACCCATCAGTCCTGGCAGCTATTTTCCTTATTTCTAGGGTCCAGTCACAATATTTCTCTCAAAAATATAATTGCCTGGATGGCTTCCGCAACGTGTGCCAAATTTGTCTAGCCACGGTCCCATGAAATTAGATTGTTTACTGGTACTGTACATTTAGCATCACTGGTTATAAGGCAGATCTTTGCTTACATCTTTTCCTTTCCGTTTACAGGGCCACATTTCCATAACACCAGCTAATTATTCTAATTGTTCTTCGATGTAAATCCCTTAAATATTAAAAAGTATGTACTGTAAATCTCACCACGAGACTGAAGATCCGGTCGTCTTTGATAGGATTAATCGAAATGGACTGACATTGAATAGTAATAATTATTTTGCATTCGAGATTATGATTCCCACTTGCCTCATCCATGAAAAAACATAAACTTCTAGGTTCAATAGAAGCCATAAAAATGACAGGAGAATAAAAGAAGTTTTAGTTTACTAGATTACCTTAATTTCCTAATCCCTTTCAGTTGAAAGCAGATGCAGAATTCTGATGATAATTAAAGCCCTAACAATTTAGTATAGGAAAAATCATCAGTAAGGAAACATATACAACAAGAAAGGATCCAACTTACTGTATCATAAAAATGGGTCAGAGAAGATTGACGCAATACTAACTAAAGACAAAATACGATTAATATATAATAGTGTCTTTCAAGTCAGTAAGATGTTGAGAACTGCAAATGACAGCAGTCTTTCTTTACATGTTAGCGGCTTTTATCAAATATCAAATGAATAAGGTAAATTATGCATTTCGATAAATCAGATCTCTGCTACCTTATTCTATTTCTGGAGAGTATTGATTTTAATATTTAATTATTTCTACCTTTCACTTAATTTAAATCTATATTATTTTGATGGGTGATATTCAGTTAACGCTATTGATACTGTAACTTTTTCTGTGTCGAATAACTAGGTATATCGTGCGAAAATTTCGTGAATGATTTACGATAAGTTTACCGGTTGATGGTTTGTAGTTGGATAAAAGAATAACCAAGTTATTAGAATCAATTATTTGTTCGTCAGCTGAAATAGGTCTGAAGGTAAACACATACAACGTTTTATGAAAGAATAAGAAATAATGCGATATTACCCTACCAGAAACAAAAACATCCAAAACGTCCTTAAGCCGCGTTCCCACGGCGCGTTGTAAGGGAGGCGGCACCTCATTAGCCGAAGTGTACGGATGAGCGCGCGCCGCAGGTTAGCCCTCGCCACCTCCCCAAGTGTCGTTTCTGCTACACGTGCCTTTCATCTTTACCGCCTGGCGATGAGTAGACCACGGCCGGCTCCTTTGATGCCCGACTCGGCTTACCAAACAACGCGCCGTGGGAACGCACCTTTAGTCTAGAGAACACACATACAGCTTATCAATATCTCTGTGATATTAGGTACTTCTATCTAGCAGTTCGCGATCAATCCTTATCGATGGCAGTGAAGTATTGCAAGTTAGCTCTGATCGATCTAATTTTGTTACAATTTTTTATTTGAACGGAGATTTTCGTGGCGTATAAATGCAAAATTGTGTTCACGGGTTTGCAGGCGGATATTGTTATGGAATTATAACAACGTTTCGACAATATCTTCATCAGGTTATCGTATCTTGCTATCGAAAATCTGCAAGAGTTTCTCAGGGATCTTGCTAATTATCGATTGCAAGATACGAGGACCTGATTAACACAACAAACGACGTTTTCATGGTTTCTTGAAAATATCCGGTTGAAATCCGTGAAGACTACGTTGAATTTTGTTTGTTAACTGAAATATCTAGCAGCAATGGGATCACAGCAAGTGCGAGAGATTCGATGCATTGTGCTGATATCTTAAGGTAATGTGATTACTCCTTTTCGACGCTAGCGTCGCCTGGCAGCTTCACTGTGAACTATCGCATACCGGGGACCTTGATTTCTCACAATTTTCCCATGTATGGTTTGAATTTCGAACAATTCCTTTCCTAGTTAATAATTATACGAAATCGAAGAAATTAGTCTTTAAAGTGATACTTCATTTTTATACTTTGGTTAGGTATGAAGGTAGAAAACTTGAAACAATAATACACATGATACCGTAAATATGTGTTAAGGCAGGTGTATTACACTGAAGAGCTAAAGAAACTGGTATAGGAATGCGTACACAAACACAGAGATATGTAAACACTAGGAGTACGGCGTTGTACAACGCCTATATAAGGTAACAGGTGTCTGGCGCAGGCGTTAGATCGGTTATTGCTGCTACAATGACAGGTTTTCACGATTTTTGTGAGTTTGGACGTGGTGTTATGGTCGGCGCACCAGAGATGGGACACAGCATCTCCGAGGTAGCGATGAGGTGGGGATTTTCCCGGATGACCATTTCACGACTGCACCGTGAATATCGGGAATCAGGTAAAACATCAAATATCCGACATCGCTGCAGCTGGAAAAAACATCCTGCAAGAACGGGACCAACGACGACTGAAGAGAATCGTTCAACGTGACAGAAATGCAACCCTTCCGCAAATGCTGGGCCATCAACAAGTGTCAGCGTGCGAACCATTCACTGAAACTTCATCGATATGGGCTTTCGGAGCCGAAGGCCCACACGTGTACCCTTGCTGAGTGCGCGACACGAAGCTTTACGCCTCGCCTGGGCCCGTCAACACCGACATTGGACTGTTGATGATTGGAAACATGTTATTTGGTCTGACAAGTCTCGTTTCCAATTGTATCGAGTAGATGGACGTGTACGGGTATGAAGATTGCCTCATGCATTCGTGGACCCAGCACGTAAGCAGGGGACTGTTCCAGCTGGTGGAGAGTCTGTAATGGTGTGGGGCGCGTGCATTGGAGTGACATGGGACCCATGATACCTCTAGAGACGACTCTGACAGATGACACGTATGTACGTATCCTGGCTGATCACCTGCATCCATTTATGTACATTGTGCATTCCGACGGACTTGGACAATTCCAGCAGGACAATGAGACACCCCATACGTCCAGAATTACTCTTCCGAGTTTAAACACATCCACTGGCCACCAAACTCCCCAGACATGAATATTATTGAGCATATCTGGGATGCATTGCAACGTGCCGTTCAGAAGAGATCTCCACCCCCTCGTACTCATGGATTTATAGAAAGCCCTCCAGGATGCTAGGTGTCAATAACCTCCAGCACTACTTCAGACATTAGTCGAGTCCATATCACGTCGTGTTGCGGCACTTCTGGATCAAGGAAAAATACCAGCTGAATCGAAGACCGCCAGTCTTCCGAAGTCCAGTGTTAAAAATAGGAATTTTAATAATCCTCAAAATTGTAGGCCGATCTCGTTAACCCCAATATTTTGCAGGCTTTTAGAACACATCATCTATTCAAATGTCATGCGGTTCTGGATGATGGGGAGCTTTTAAAACAAAATCAACTAGGATTCAGAAAAGGCCTATCATGCGAAACACAACTTGCACTTTCTGCATGACCTGTGCCGTATTAGAGATAAGCAATCC
Organism: Vandiemenella viatica; assembly: GCA_031002005.1. Lineage (NCBI taxonomy): Eukaryota > Metazoa > Arthropoda > Insecta > Orthoptera > Morabidae > Vandiemenella > Vandiemenella viatica. Next base: position 74,465,246 of record CM061914.1, read on the forward strand.
TAGGTTGACTTGGTTCTATTAGATTTTTAAAAAAATTTCGACACTATGCCTTACGCTAAGTTACTTAGAAAACATCGTTGTCATGGCATATCTAGATAAATATGCGACTGGGTTTCACTTTCTGAAAGGCAGAACACAGTGTGTAGTTCTCGAGGCCGAGCGTTCATCACTCACCGAAGTGAGGTCGGGAGTTCCTCAGGGAAGTGTGATAGGGCCTCTGTTGTTTCTCTTATACATTCATGACTTGTGCGACGTAATAAGGGAGATGAAAAGATTATTTGCCGATGATGCTATTATTTATCGTGAAATCAAAACCCAGGAAGACTGCGCTTTGTTACAAGACGATATTACGAAAATAATTGCTTGGTGTAAAGACTGGATAAAAAGTGCCGAGTCATGCGTGTAAGTAAAAAGGTGACACCATTTAGCTCTGAATATACAATTAATCGCACTGTTCTTAGAACAGTTGAGTCTGCTAATTATCTAGGGGTAACAATTCGTAATAATTTGTCGTGGAATGAAAATATCGAGATTGTAATTGGAAATGCAAATCATATCTTCCGATTTCCTGGTCGTAATTTAAAACATTGCACACCTGACATTAAATCCACTGCATACAAAGCACTAATGCGTCCTCACTTAGAATATCGTTGTTCTGCATTAGGTCACCATCAAATGGGGTTAATGAAGGCAATGGAGAAGGTCAATAGAAGAGCTACTCGATTCGTGACAAGTATATATAGCTGAAGGGAAAGTATAAGTGCAATTTTGAAGGAGCTAGGTTGGGAAGACGTGGAATACCGAAGGCGTTACTCTCGGCAGAAGCTAACTTAAAAATTAATATTTCGGAATGACAACAAACAAATATTACTACCAGCATCATTCATATAAGGAATGACTGAAATAATATAATAGAAATCATTGCCAGAACCGATTCATTTCAGTACTCAATTTTTCCACGAGCGATTATGGAATGGTATAGGAAGGATTTACCGGGCGAGTAAATTTAAAATCCGACAGGAGTAGTTATCGATAAATCTCGGCCATCCTAAGCTGTAAATCTCTTAAAAATTATTACACTATCGAATAGGTGCAATGCACCCTACGCTACCCGCTTTTAGTTAATCGCAGGATAGTAATAATAATAATAATCTACTGCGTCTGAAGCATATGAACGAATTTCAATTAACCTTCTGGTGCATAATAATCGCAGTACTCAAACAAAACCTATTAAGAAACTAACGTTTCGAGAAACACTTGCTTACAAATATCGATGCACAGAATTTTATGTTACGTGAACGGAAATTTTCCCAGGGTGTAATGCAACATAGTTTCGCGGATTTGCAGCTGGATATTTTCATGAAACGATGAATCTCGATAGCAAGCTACGAGTACGTGGTGAAGACAACAGAGGACGTAGTGCAAACATTTTCATCCGTTCATGTAAATTTCTTACTGCAAATCCATGAAGTCCTTGTTGCAGAATTTTTATGTTTTGTTTATTAATTACTGCTGAGAGCGCACAAGCCTAATGTTTTCATTCATTTGTCACCAGATTTGACTGACGAATGTACTTGACTAACCATGTAATTCATTACTGGAATCACCTTTTTAATTTTCTTATTGGAACCGGAATTGAAATATTAATGTTTTTCCAGTATATCAAATTGAAGTATTGATACATTTAAAAATAATGATGCATAAAAAATCCCGTATTTTGAAATGTCACCAGTACTTATTCTTAGCGAACAGATGTTTCGGAATGAAATTACACCCGTGTCTGTGCACATGGATCAGACAAATCATTTGTAACTTTCAAAAACAATTACATTCGCTTTAATTAGACCTTGCTCATAGCAGTTTCATTCATATTATACTCAACAGTTAAATGGTACAGTTGCTTGTAAATTATACCATACATTAAATAAATACAACTGTGGGAGATGTATACTTAATGACATTATCATTAACACAATACTTGGATACAGAACATTTCAAATTTATGCTTTTACTAGCAGTATCCCGGTTTCTATTTCCACCAAACTATAAAAAAAATTTTAATATACATTTTTAACATTGTGACTGTGTTTTCCTCCTAATACTTAATATGTACGTATACTATGATATACCTGTATACGATATGCAACATTACTAAACTACAAGACTAACTTTTAAATGGCCAGAACCAAACTCTAGGCTAATGTAATAGCAACCGATTCAAACACGGTCCACATAACCCAGTCTAAGATTAATAATCACTCCAATCGAAATGACCAACAATAGAACAAAAGGATTCGGCATCTGGTTAACAATTTCACTACTTGGCCGTTGAATAAAATATGTCGTCGATCCACCACAGATGAATATATAAAAGATAATTTGAAAGACTTTTTTGGGTTTTACCCCAAACATGTAACATGGCTTTGGGTGGAGAATAAAATAATTTCGACTGTTTTAGTTAAAAAAAAAAAAAAAAAGTTAATGTTACTTTCCCATTCTAAACACGGCTACATGCACCGTGCGTTTGTTTGACTTTCAGTCATTCTTCATCAGGTGACGCTGCTTTCTCCTGGAAGGGTTTATATCGATAGTAGGTAGGTAGGCATAATATTCTGGCTGACCAGTGTATGTCTGGTATGTTTCTAATTTAAAGAAAAAAACTAAATTTACTAATGTAATTGAAATATGCTTTCTCACTTCAGTAATAACAAGAATGTGTGACTTGTGGAGGAAGGGCGTTCAGCAATTATTTCAGTTGTGGATTCAATGTTTTAAATGTATATATGGCGCCAATCATCAAAAAAAAAAAAAACTTGTTAATCCTTCAAAGAAAAAAAGGCTATTATTTAAGTGAATTTTACAAAAAATGAATCTCTAATGATGTCAACAGCAGATATTATCGAAAAGAAATGCACGTAGGAAACACATATTTTCCTCACTCTGCGATCGAACTTACGACCTTTTGTATACTGATACATTAATCAAATCGCACTAATATTTGGCTGGATTAGCAAATACGGCTTTTCTCTAGGAATATATATACAACATGTAATGTACCGGGTGCCAGAGAGTGAAACACATGTGTGCGTGCATTTTTGTGTGTGTGTGTGTGGGAAGGGGGGGGGGGTGCTCGGGGAAGGCTCTGCTCGGGTCTGTGGGACGTCAGCCCCTGAATGACGGCCATTAGATATAACTTATGACATAACAGTACCGTGACAAGGACCACAGCTCAAGACGGTGTTGGGTGCCTAGATTTTTTTCAGCAAAAAAATAAAATAAAAAAGGAAATCTGTATCCGCGAATGGAGGGTGAGGGGAAGCCATGGAGTACAGCCAATAGGGACAATTTGTACTATTATTATTAACATAGAGGACGGTTTGTTGTATGTCTTGAGCCAACCAGCGAGGAGAGCTTCCCTCCGGATACGGACATTGGCGGAATGCATCAGGAGGGGGAGAAAGAGACGCTTCTTGGGAGCAGTGCAGACCAAAGGGTGAGTACTTGGTTGGTTGCGTACCTAGAGGGCAGCCGTGCCAGCTGGACAGTCAACCACGCCACCTGAGACATCAGTGGGGAAGTGGCAGTCAGCACGCCGACTGCACGACTAGATTCTCCTGCACGTAAAAATTTGCATCGTCGTTTTGCCCTAGTCAACGTCCCGAGAACAAACTCTCTTGCTCCACAGAGAAATTTTATGTACCCTTGTGTTCTGAAAAGAAAATTAATCTTTGTAACATTTTGTAAAGTAAAATAATGCTTAAGTAAATCGTAAAGTCAGATTGTGAACCTTGTTTTCAATATATCCCATCCAGTAATAATATGTCACTTGGCTTGGTTAATAATTCTAGTTATTCAATAATTCTTTTTTAAATAATAATACTTTGAGATCTGGATGTCGCTTCCCTCATAATACGGAACACTTCAAAAGCAATCTCTGCCACCGACCTGATTTGTTTTAATCTTTAATACTGTTTTGAAATCAATAACAGGTAGTAAGCGGCCACAGTGAGGTAGAGAAGTCGTTCTCCTAACATAGGGGACACTTCAAACTGAAAACGTCGCAGTTTTTAACTCAGTTTCTCGTAAGCGAAGGTCAACCAGGACGAATTGTATTAGAGCCTGACACCAGGAGTGTTATTGTATAAATCCACATTTATCATTCGCTGACTCCTATTTCCAAACCGAAAACCTCTCCTTATAAGTTATTCTCGTAAATAAATTCACTTGATTTTCATAGACGCTAGAATGTAAATTATAGAGTATTGCATTGAGCCTTAATCATTATTTTGCATTCAGCTTTTATATCTGAGAACAACTTATAAAAAATTATCTAATAACTGTTCTTACAGTCAATAGGACGCAAGAAGCATCAGCAAAATGACTTTTTTTCATAGGCGCCGGGGGGGGGGTGCACTTGCACCCCCCTGCAAATAAAGAAAATACACAGAAAAATATTAAGAAACAAAAATTTTATTATTAAATTCACTGTTTTTGAATAATAACTTATGGCGCCTAGGTTGTTGTCCAAATTTGTTCAAAACCTACTAAATAAATCAGTATCCTTAGTTAATAAGTAATAAGTGTTATATATATAATGTATTAAAAAATATGCACCCCCCTTAAAGTAATCCTGCCAGCACCACGCTTTAAATACGTAGATGATAATAAATAATATTGTTATTAGTATTAACTTATATTACTATATATTATTATTAGTAATAATATTTTAGTTCCGTTGTATTTGGTGAATTTGCGTCATATTCTTTTGTAGTCAAAGGTTAATAGCAACTGAAATAGAAAATATATGAATTCTGGGGCCCCGTGGCCATCTTTGTTAATAACAACTGGAATTTGCTGGAATGCCGCGTCTTTATTTGACAACCAGTTTCGGTTGCCATTCTGCCTAATCAAGGAGGAAGCAGAAATTTTAAAGAATGTGAATAATTTCAACGATGGCACTCGTTGTTATGTAAATATAAATAGTATCTCTGACGAAGGCTGCACAATGGCAGCCGTAAGTTTAGACTGTCATACAAATACTCGGCATTCCCGAAAAATCTAGTTAATATTAGAAAATATATGTTTCACATTTAATATGATCGTCGTACCTCGTAAAGGCTGCATCAATTTTTGTCGTATTAGATTTCGTGGTTGAAATTTGTAGATTACTTTGCTTGTGGATTGCTTTGCAATGATAAATTTAAGTTATCTAATAAATAATATTCAACCAGCTTCTTGTTTTTATCTAATGCAAAATTGATATTATATGTCCACTAAAAAACATAGGTATTTTATATAATCATTATGAAGAAAGGCAGAATCTTGTGCTGTATACGGTAATAATGAATGATGTAAATAATCAATAATATTATCTAACTTTTGATTAGGAGAATTTTACACTGCTACAATCCTAATTTTTATCTGATTTTCACACTGGGTTCTACGCATGCGCAATAAACACGTAACATAAATTCTCCCTACCATTTCCAAAGAAGTTTCACTTTAACTAGAAGAGAGCTTTTCCTTGTGGTAAAATCGTCACAAATAAAAAACAAGCTTTAAATTAACACAATTTCAAGATGCAATTGCTGATGAATTATGTATTTACTTGCATAGTCCAGGAGGAAGCCTCAATAGAATCCTTTGCAAATCCGGAGTGATCTAAAAGTTCAGTTTCCTAAGCTTTATAAAATTGCTTTCAAATACTTGACTACTTGTCGGGACTTCTGTTCCATCCCAAAGTTTACTTTCGAATGTTGTTCAAATAGTCAATCAGCAGAAATTTTGAATAAAAGGAAAACGATTAACTTTTATATCTGCAAAGTTAACCTAAACACTACAGGTGGTAAGTGGTTAGTGACTTAAAATTAAAATTTAGGCAGATTTAGACTTTAGCCTTTAATGTCTGGTTTTTTGTTGTAATGGGCGGGCATTGCAATAAAATATTTCTATAATTTGTAGTATTTGTTTCAGTTACAAAGCTGTACCCCACTCATACAATACTACTTAACCAACACGCAGGATCATAAAATTAAAAACATCACTACAGCTACAGTACTACACTACTGGTATAGCATTATTCTGTGTTCAAACGAAAGACAAGGAACTTTCTGCGTTCAGCTGCAAGTGGTGAATATCAAACTACTGTCACATTTATTCTTGCCGATTTTAAAGGAACAGATAAATGAAATGACATTTGGCGGCACACGTTGAAACGAGGAAGATTGAAATTGGTTTTGTTGTTTCTAAAATATTCTCCGTGAAGATCAATACACATTTTCATGCGTTTGAATCAGTTTTTGAAGCACTTTTTCCACTCCGATGGAGGTAACTCTAGAACATGCGTCTTGAATGCATCAACCGCTTCTTTGGGTGTCGAAAATCGATGACCACGTAATTTATTTTTGGCGTGCGGGAATAAAAAGAAGTCATTAGGTGCCAAATCAGGCCAATACGGCAGATGACCCATCAATTCGATGTTTGTTTGTTTGAGTCAATGTGTGACAGCTCACATTGTCGTGATGAAGAATTATTCGTCTCTTCTTCGACTTTTTCCGAATTTCTCCAAAGACTTCTGGTAAATAAATGGTCGTGTACCATTCAGAGTTGACCGTCCTACGTTGCTCTAACGCCACTATCACCACGTGACCAGTAATGTCGAAGAAACAGGCAACCATTTGCTTCGATGTGCATCTTCCGCGAACAACTTTTGTCGGATTTGGCTCGTCTTGGAAGACCCATAGAGTCGATTGCTGTTTTTTTTCGGGCTCATATGCATAGATCCATGATTCATCACCTATATAGATGTTATACACAGACTTGGATGCACCTTGAACGTATTTTTTTTTTTAACATTTCCTTGCACCAATCGACACGAGCTTCCCTTTCATTGTTTGTCGGATTATGCGGGATCCAACGCGAACAAATCTTTTTTATGGCCAAATGAACATGCAATATTTTATTGATGCTTTTCATACTAATGCCCAAAGATACCTCAATCTCACGGTATGTCATATGACGATCTTGCTTTATCAGTTCACGCACAGCATCGATGTTTTCTGGCACAATAATCGATTTTGGACGAACCTGACTGAATTCGTTCTGAAGCGCACTTCGCCACGATTGAATTCCTTATACCAGTTTTTTACAGTGCTATATGATGGTGATTTATCGCCGTATAAAGAATTAAGTTCACCGATGCACTCCTGTCTTGATAATCCACGTCGAAAGTTGTGAAAAATAATCGCCCGAAAATGTTCACGAGTTAATTCCATTTTTCGCCCGAGTTGAATTTTTAAAGTTACTGTAAACAACAAATCGCGCTCAAATGATACATTATTATGATTTAGGCTATTTTCAACAATGTCAATGTTTCCAATAGAAAAGTCAGACTGCACATGGCAACACTCATTGTTGCCAAGGCCAGAAATATAAATAGCAACCCTCGTATAAGCATTCCATGTTGAAAAGACATCTATCTTTTAAGGAATTCTACTGTTTTACATCGAATAAAATCATCGATTTAATTTCAAAGTGGACACTCCGATTTCTGACCCTCTGAACCAAAAGGTACTAAACCTCGCAAACTTTTTCTCACATGACAGAAAGTAATTGTCATTAGTTGGCTCAATGAGTAATGACAACGGAAGAAAGAACCAAGGATGTGCCACTAAAATTGAGGTAGATACTAAATATAAATCGTTAAATAGTTTCGTAATGTTTGTATTGAAAAGTAAATAAACACAACTGCGAGAATGACATATCGACACCTGGTTGGTCCGAAACTCCAGAAAATCTCAAGGATCAGAGTAAAGTTCCCTTCCGACTTCTTTGTGAATAGGGGGCTGAAGTGTGGCTTTTTATGGAAGCTATAGTGTTAATTTTTTGTGTTTTGATCTCTGTCACATTCTATCATTTGTGCTTTATGGGGCATTTGTAATTTTCTGCTTTGTGTTACTGTCGTACTCCTAAGAGCGTGTTGACACTAAAAAGCTTTACGCACACTGAGTGCGCATATAAATGCAGATCAAAAGGCAATACGGAAGAATGATTCGAACAGTTTGTGAATTTGGCTACGTCGTCAGTCCATCACTTATATCCGAAACAAAAGTCACCGCAGTGTAGAGATGATAGTTCTACGTTTCCATAGAAACTGTTTGCAATGCACGAAAAGATATGGGTTTATGTAGGTGTTTCCTTAAAAAAAAAAAAAAAAAAAAATAAAAAAATGTCACAGGTCCGTAAGGTGATAACCGTGTGAGTCCGTACCGAGCGTGGTGGGTGAGCGGTTGTCGTTCTGACCTCGCTTTCGGGAGGACTTGGTTCGATTCCCCATCCGGGCATCCAAATTTGGGTTTTTCATGGTTTCCACAAATCACATACGCGAATGCTTGGATTCTTCCTTCAAAAGGCTATGGCCGAATTCCTTCCAGTTCCTAGTCGCCAGTCCCATCCCGCCTCTAATGACCTCGACGTCGACGAGGCGTAAAGTCATAAGCAAAAAAAAAAAAGAAAGAAAGTTCCGTGACAAGGAAAAGAGACAGCTCAAGATGTCCAATAAGGTGTTTTACCAGGACAGTGGAGATACTGCATTACCTGCATCGGCTTTGGAGACATACGGGTGGAAATTGCAACGCTTGGAGTGAATGAAGACGCCCCACACCCTTTACGTGGCTATTCACCAGCGGCATCGAGAAAAAGGTCCCAAACAAGCTTCCTACGGACTTCAAAGTCACTAAATAGGGCACCAAGCAAGGAAATAATATTTTTTTGGGAGAACATGATATTTAGTGGATCAAGCCAAAAGAGTATCTACCACCTGCGTCTTAACAACCATAGCCCATGTGGTAGTCATTAAATAGGCTTCGAGTTGGAGCTGGCCATTCCAAAGATACTCTTGCTTCATGGGGATACCTGGGAGAACAACAAGATACCACATGTTCGTGCGGGGAGAGAGAAACTATGGTACATTTGTTGTCGCATCCACAAATCGGAATGAATGTATCCCAGTTTGACCTCCAATAAGCTACTGACAAAACCATCGGCTTGGCGGAGAAACTATCTTATATTTGATGCTGTCATCGACAGGAGAAGAAGTGCTATCACTCACAGGTCTGTTGATTCCATGCTACAACACGCGAGTATAGGAAACCTTACCAAAATGTTAAGGGTGTTTTATTATCGACATCCATTTACAGTCAGATTCTTATGTTTGTGTGTCAACCCCCCCCCCCCCCCCCGTTTATTTTTCCATTCTTCAGATGTCAGTAAAGCGATTGACATTGGGCGTAAGGAGTGTGTGGATATCAAACCTACTAAGACGGAAATTACACCACAAATTTCAGTTGCCGAACACAATGTGAGTCGGCGAGTATGTCGGTGACCTGGCGGTAGGTCATATTCTTCGAGTGTTTTGGAGAGGCACAGCGGTGTTAATCATGACGTCATGGTTTGGAGAGTCATCGATATTACTTCAGACCACCACTGGTAGTGACTGCAACAATGACGGCATAACGATACGTCACGGATATCCAGCATCCTCATCTGTTATCTTTCACGCGACAGTATCGTGCCTTTATGAAATGTCTGAGTGCTGTTGAGGTGCCCTCGTATCCAGCAAGATCCCGTGGTCTGTCCTCTATAGAATAAGTGTGTGAACGGCTCGGTTGACAACTACGTCCTAGTGCCAGTGTTGAGGATATCACTGACCAATTACAACAGTTGTGGGCCAGCATCAATGACTTCATGTCTCTCCTCCTAACCGAATCAGTGCATGCATCTAGGTCAGAGGAGGTGCATCTACTACTGCTAAGTGCGATCATGCTGGCAATATCTTTGAATATTTGATTTAGTAATCACTCAAATAACATCACATACCCTCTCAACACGTGAAATTTAATTTCGTTTCCCTTCCGTTCTAAGTGTCAGGCAGGCAGTACAATATAGTATATATATAATAATATAAGAGAGATCCCATATAGAAAAAAAGCTGTTGGAAAAATGGGCAACGATCAGAAAAGTTGGGAGCACTCGGGTTACAGTAGTTTACAAGAGTGGGTATCGGGGCTTTTGTTTCGTAATGTGGGCGGTGAATATATATAGGGTCTATATATATGTATATATATATATATATATAAACAGGGGTGAAATTCCAAAAGTAGATAGATTCAGTGGACTGATGCACTTTCAATTTAATAAAGCATCCAAAGTTCAAGATGAATAATCTTAATTCATTAAACATACGGATACACACATGTACCAAAGTATTTATTTCTCCGACCAGTAACCCAAATCTTGGCAATTTGCTGTCTATCTCTCTCTCTTTTTACGATGATTTACTTGTGTCAAAATGGAAGGACCTTATAAAAGAACTCCTTTAAATTGTTAGAATGCCAAATTGATTACAGAACTTAAAAGCTTTGTTCTAATATATTTATATCTTAAATTACTAAGAAATTTTGACTTTCTGTCACTCCAGAGCATGTTTCAACGACTCTCTCATTACTTCATCTCTAATCAGTAACAAAGGCAACGCAGTTCAGGCAAAGGATAACCAGCTCAATGTTACGAGCAATTATCCAGGACATCCAACTCCTTCCATGATGCTTTGATCACAGGAATAGCAATCATTAAAAGTTTGTCTTCCTTTATTTAGAAAATATGATATTGTGGAACAAATAAATAACTTCGTACAGCCACCTAACAAATAATGAAAGGACGAAAGTCAACAGAAGGAAGAGCATGAAGCTTTCTTGTTAAAATTTATCTAGCAAGGTGGTTAGTTCACAGTTTTTCAGTAATAACTGTAAGTAATACCTGTTTCATGAACTCTAGGACTTGGCTGGATAGTTATTAACTTCCACAAAGGTGACTGTACTAACTCAGAAGTATCGTACAGATGTCCTTTAAAAAGTTAATATTTAACTACAGCATGCAAGATCTAGAGCTTCATAGAAATAACTACAAAGTAACCAAAAAAAAATGAGAGCGGCATATAAAGAAGGTAAAAATTGTCTGCTATTTCTGCTTTTAATATCACCACACCAAAAATAAAAACAGAGCTAAAACTGACGACGGCTAGAGTGCTTAAATTAAAAATCCGTTTCCTTATTTCTTCATGAAAGAGTTTTAAACTTTGGTTATTAAATGGCTGTGTTTATTCAAAACCAGCATCACTATTACCGGGTCAGTAAATATTCGTCTTTATTTATTCTGTGATCGTACAGTACGTATTACACTCATATATATATATATTTTATAAGGTGTTTGTCCGCACTGACGCCACAAAACCGTATCTTAGAAAGAAAAAATGCAATACTGGCAAGCCAGCATTGCGTTACTGTTTCCTGGGATTACATTGATGTCAGATTTTGCAAGATAAGAGTGATAGAATTTTTCAGCGGCGGCCAAATTTATTGTCAAAGTGTGTACCTTCCAACAGCCGTTAGTGACATTTTCTACTGGTTTCCTTGTTTTTAGCTTGCTCTAACAACAGCATTGTGTAATGTCATGTTGGTAGCCCTGGCACAATAAAGTAGTGCGCTAGCCTGATTGTTTTTCACGGTTCTCCACTCGACGAAAGATAATTAACGTGATGAATAATGCAGTTACCGACACTGACTTAGTAAACTGTAACGTTATCTTCACACCGATATTACAAGGCGTAGAAGGTTGTCTTACAAATTATGTTTACGATTGCGACGACTTATTATACCGGCATTAATCAAACTATGCAATGCATTGAATAATTATATATCAATCGGAATTAATAGAGTAAAGACCAAATACATAGTTTTTATAATATAAAAATAAACAAGAATATTTAGTCATATTGCACTAAGGTTATTGTTGGATGGTGTAGTAACGATGTACACTGCTTTACTTAGACTATGAATATCATACGCTTAACACGTAATGCTTATAGTTACATATATACTAAATCAAAGTAAAATAATTCAATAATATAATAATAATAATAATAACAACAACAACAAAAAATGGGGCGCTAATGACCATGCCGACGACGCGCCCTTAAACCTCACCAACAACAACAACAACAACAAATGATTGAGTGTTGTGATAATGTTACAAGGCAGCCCAACAACCTACAATTGGTGCATAAGAGTGTAATAAAAAACTGGTATTTCCAACAATTTTGTAGCAGATTTTACTCCGTATTAAGACACCATAGAACAGATACGTCATTCGTACTCGAAGCTGCGAATCTTCGCGTGTCTAATCGTGGCACCAGAGAATTATTACGAGCAGCGGAATATTGAAGTCAGTTCACGGAGAAAGCAGTCGTTGAGCGTGGCTCGCGCAGCCTTTCCGATGCCAATCGCTTTCCTTGCTACGAGTTTTATGTTGTTTTTTTCACGACCGCTGTATATCTCTGCTTACGACCGCTTTGCTCGCTGTAGTGTGTATATATATAAAGCAAACGAGCTCGATCTCAGTTATTACACGGCCGTAAAAGGGACCGCTTATTACCTTACGCAGAATCCACTTAGAAAATTATTTATCAGTCGCCCCCCACCCCAACACTAAAAGCGAACTCTTGCGAATCTTGTTTTCTCCGTTATACGCCTCTCAACTCTGAAAGCCAAAGATCCGTTTCAGAGAATAACATGGGCAGAAGTAGTATTACCTAAAGTCCCCAACATCAATGGAGGGGATGTTAGGAAGGGAATGAAGTAGAAGCGAGCGATAATCTTATAATAGCAGCGTGGGAGGTAGGGAAAGCCTTTATGCAATAATGCCAGTTACTCATTCTTCACCGAATTAAAATATAAATGGGTAAAAATCTTTGTTTGCAGGTAGAGACGCACCAGACTTATTTGTTTTCACTACGATAAATTATCACAGTAAGATAAAAATCGTAAAGTAAAACAAATATAAAATTAAAAAGTTGAATCCAGAGTAATACCTCCATAAAAGTGGACTTACAATGGTAATTGTAATTCTATTACAATTGTGGAAGTGATTTCCAAAACAAGGTCACTGACGTTCACTTTTAGAGAGCGTGAAATACTGAATTGTTTATTTATGCTTGTAGTTTGCTGCTTTTTTTACTACTCATGCAGTGAATGTTTATTGATGGGAGTGTTGTATTAATGAATTAAGATTTCATTATTAAAAATGAAGTTTTTTTATGACAGTCTAGTTTTGCCCGGCATGGGTTGCAATGCCTATTTTTATTTCTTAAGTGGGTAAGAGTGGGTGGGTTTTTGTAAACATAGTTAAGGCATTATATTTCTCTTTGTTTTAAAGTATATTTGTGCAGTGTTCCATAAAAAAATCTGATAAAACTGTGAGTGTCTGTAAACAACTTTTAAAATTAAGATTGGTGGGAGTAAAGGGGGGAGGGAGGGATTCGACTTTTGTAAACTAAATGTATAGTGTACTATTCTTTTTGCTTCAAAGTATATGCGTGGAAAGTACCTTCACAATCTGATAGAAACTGTAGCTTTGTATAAAGAACAAAGACAAAAATTAAAGGGTTCGATTTCTGAAAATAAAATATAAACAGTATTTTTCTGTTTGTTTATTGTATACGTGCGCAAAGGATGTTTGAAATCGGATGAAATCTGTGGGTATGTATAAAGAACGTTTACAAAAATTAAAAGGGTAGAAAGGGGTAGGATTTCTGAAAATCAAATGTAGACAGTATTTTTCTGTTTGTTTTAAAGTCACGTGTGAAAAGTTCCGTCGATATCGGATAAAAATTGTGGGCGTATATGAAAAACATTGACAAAAATCATGGGGGTGAAAAGGGGGAGAGGGGTTGGGGTATGGAAAACAAATGTTTATTTTTCTGTTTATTTTAAAGTATACGTGTACAAAGTTCCATCGAAATCGGATTAAAAATGTAGGTACGTATAAAATTAAGGGTTGTAAAGGGGGAGAGGAGACGGTTTTTTTTATTTTCTTGTCAGAAACCTCCGCACGCGTGTACACAAAAACTCATCAAAGTTTCATCGTAATCGGATTAGTGGTACAGGAACGCATAGAAGACAAACATACAAACAAACAACTCATTTTTGAATATAAGTTTTGGTTACCATATTAGCGTAGGAGATGCGCATCATTACGTAGAATTATAACGAATCATATTTATTATTTCTAAAATGTATTTTTTTTGTCCCCTTTCATACGTAACCGAAATCGATAAATGTGGTATCATTTTAAAGATTACGGAATTTTTCCGAATCCGAATTTTAAAGGGCAAAAGTGTCATTATTTCCATAAGTTTTTTTTTTTTGTCATGAGTAATTTATCTTTTTTAATACCCAATTTAAATCGAAAAATGAGATTTCATTTTAAAGATTAAGGCCTTCACTTAGGTAACATTTTAAACTAAGAAATAAATTTTTCGGAATTTGATTCTTAAATGGCAAAAGTAATTAGTGAAGAGCGGGTCAAAGTGGCCATGGCGTGCAAAGCGGTCGCGGGGTTTTTGGGAGCCAAGGGGTAATGTCATCTGGCTGTAACGATCATAACTTGTTCGACTCAATCCGCTTAGTTACCTCCAGAAGTTATTGGATATTTGTGGTTTTTGATCTCCTTGATGTTTAGTAAATGCTTAGTTCATGTACCCATTAATAAAAAAAATCAGGTGATTACCGCTTCCGAGCGAAATTGTTTTGCAAAAGTGGTGTTTTGTCTACAGATTCTTGGTTTTGAGATTGCATTGTTAAGTTAAAAGTATATTTCTGTAAAGGCTTCATTCCGGGCCGTGGATCCATTGTCTGCCGAGCGCAAATGCGAAAAATGCGGCGAAAACGTGTCAACCTGGGTGGCTTCCTGTCGTTGTTTTCCGTCCTCACTCGGCCTCTATCGGATGTATTGCACTGTTTGCCTATACCTTTGCAGTTGGCATTTGACTCGTGTGAACAAACATTTGTTTTTGTCAACCTTCGTCATTCGTAAGTAAATAGATCCACTTTTATGTATTCATCGAAACTGACGTTTGTTTAGGTTACACATTTCTATAATTTGAGTTATGTTGCGTCATGTTACGTATTTTTCTACCGTGCATGGTGGATGAACGGTTAACGTTCTGGACTGGCGTTTCGGAGGACATGGGTTCGAAACCCCGTGCGGGCATCCAGATTTGGGTTTTCCATGGTTCCCCCAAATCACTCCAGGCAAATGCGGGGATGCTTCCTTCAAAAACGTCATGGCGGAATTCCTTCCCGTTCCTTGTCCCCAGTCCCATCCCGCCTCTAATGATTTTAGCCGTCGACGAGGCGTAAAGCAATAAGAAAAAAAAAACGTATTTTGTACTATTTTTGTAGTATTTTTTGTCGCACACATAACTTGTATTTGCAGATAAAGTAATTGTGACAACTTCTTGTATTTGCGGCTGAAAATTTGATTAATCGTTGATACGAAATTAATGTTATTATAATTTTAACGATTGCATACGTATTTATTTAGCAGTTATCAAAAGGCAATTGTACAACCTTTGACTCATTGTTGTCTCGACCGCCGCCTGAATGCTTTTGAAACACATGTTCCTTGACGAAAGCCGCCTGCTTACATTTGCCATTCTATTTTTCGATTAATCCCTCTTGGGATGAAATTACATCTTTCCATATCCAGTTCTAGCGTACAAAGTCGAGGGTAACAGCCACTAACATAACAAATCCAAAAGCATCTCTTTTTTTTTTTGCTTATGGCTTTACGCTTCGTCAACTTCGAAGTTTTTAGAGGCGGAAAAGGACGGGGAGAAGGGGGGGGGGTTAAGGAACGGGTAGGAATCAGGCCATGGATTTTTTGTGAGAAGCATCCCGGTATTCGCCTGGAGTGATTTGGGGAAACCATGGAAAAGCCAAATCTGGATACCCGGAGGGGGATTCGAACCCACGTCTTCCCGAATGCGGGGCCAGAGCGTTAACCACTCAGGCACCACTTTCGGTAGTATCTTTTTAACTGCTACGAAAATACAGTTATGAAAATGGAAGTTAAATTTTAAATGTTAATTATATGTTGAACACACTTCATGTTTATAAAGTTACAAAGTGAGACAGTAAACTGCGGAAAAGAAATTATGTTATTGGTCGCTGTCAGTTTATTTTTTGTGAAGATTGCTTTAATTCAATTAGAATTATATTTTTTGTATTCTTCCTGTGGGCCTGTGTGAGATTTTCTGCTCTAAAAATAACTGCAGTAGCGGTTCCCCAAGCTTCATCCGCAACGACAGTGCTGCCATTTCTACGGATTTATCCGTTGATCTACAGATCTTATAAAAAGTTTGGGATTTTGTTAAAACATCTACGGATTTTTGATACTTTCTTGATACGTTTGTTGATTTAAACTTTGAGCGTATAGTGTTAATGCATTACAGAATTGTTAATAACTGTGAATCGTTTCCTTGCCACCGCTCCTGTGAACCAACGATTGAAATAAAACTCATATTTTGTGTGGTTACAGATTTTATAGATCTTAAAAGACCGTAATACGATACTATCGGCACTCTCTTAATGCACGGTGACACGGTTGCAGGCACAGCTTGCAAAGCAGTGGCTTCCGAGAAAGCCTAACCAATATGCGAGAATCAAATGGGTCTCATTTTTTAACATTTCCTGTTACAGAGGATAAATTTAATGACAACAAAGAAAATGTATGGTCACAATGGAAAAATAAAAAACTACTAGGCATAGCAACAGCAGTGATGAAATTGACGATGTATAAAATATGTTCAGAGATATTTGTTACTTTCAATGTAGAAATTATTTTTATTTTATTTTAAAGAGCTAGAAATAAAAATATTCTTAATTTTGACTCTCTCTTCAATAATTATTGTTTCAATCTTTCAGTTAGCGAGTCTCCGGATTTTTGTACCAAATCTACGGAAATTTCAGGGGTTATCTACGGATATTGAAAGCCAAGTGGCTGGCAGCGTTGCGCAACGAGGGATTTGTACCACAATATTTTGCTTTTACTGTTGAAATACTGCACAGTAAAAACATAATACGGTTCAAGGACGGGGAGAGTGAAATAGCAAGTGAAGGCAGACTACATCTCGTGATCTGTTGTGGAAGGCTGGGACATATCGCTGCCGTCCTCCGCTTTCAGACAGCTCACAAAGCGCTACGCTCCACCACTGTGCGTTGTATCGGCTGTCAGGGGATTCGCTATCTACTGTCTCTGCGTAACAACGAGGAATACAGCGCTCGGAGTAACGCGAGAGCTGAACGGCGAAATGTTGCAGTGTGCGTAATTCACTGCCAGTCACTGATCTATTGACCGAAACTACTCGTTTCAATTGTAAACAATCAAGAGCTAGAGCTACATGTACTCTGCCACCTGTGTTGGAGCCAGCAATGTAACGGAGCACCACTGCAGTTACATTACCTTCAACATTTGCCGCTGCTTCGCGCATGAGGACGTTGGTGTGTGTAGAAATGCTTTACATTCTTTATTCTAGTACCAAATACTAAAGTGGAGAAGCTAAAATAATTCCATTCTTTTAGGTATTACCTTCTACACGGTTTCCATACTCATCTCCGAAAGTTTTTATGTTTTATTTCTTTTCTCACTTACAATGCAACATACACTTAAAACATCCATCATCATCAAGGGTTTTCTGCTATTCCACGCACAGTGACTGCCCTCCACGCCTCCCTCTGTTCCGCCATTCTCTTAGTCTCTATGTATTTCCCGTTTATCATTATATCATCAATCATTTTCTTCCTTCGCCGTCCTCTTCTTTTCGCTCTATTTATAATCTCCTCCAGAGCAGTTCTAAGCAAGCACTAATTCCTCAGCACATGCCCAATCCAGTTCCTTTTTCTGCTCATTATTGTTTTTATGAGGAGAGAGAAGGTCACTTAAAACATAAGAAATTAATATGTGAAAAATTTATAATTATAGTAAGAAATCTGAATTGCAGTTAAAAATTAAAAGATAATCCAATGAGAAGTAGTGTGACCTTTTGTTAGTATTGCTTTAAAGGTGTATTATAATGACCTGAGGACAGGATTTCTATTGGCTGAGCATTCCGCAATGCGCAGCCAGAAGCCTGTCGTAGCCGCCTTAACCTAACCCGGTAGTCCTACCGGGTACAGGGAACCTACATTTTAACGTGCAATCCGAATTACGGAAATGTTCTGGCGTACTTCAAATTACACAGCAAACTATGCTAGCCCTTTCGTGCCGGAATATTTTTTTATTATAAAATCAGTTTTTTGCGTTTTTAACATGTTAATCAGTTTAGAAAACATAAAAAATTATCAAAAAAATATTTTATTAAAAATTATTAATATAACAGATGTTACACATTTGTGTGGGTTCGGCTAAATTGCAGGTAAAATTGTATTCACCTACACGTTTGTGCCGGTTCATATTTTCATTTTTCAGCATGTAATATTATTAGAAAAGTACTTAAATGCATTTGATTTACAATATTTTTCATTCCCATAAATTAATTAACAATTGTGAAAACAAAAAATGAGAAAATTAAGATTAAGTTCTATTGAAATGAATACAGGTACTACAGTTTTACATATGGAATGTAAGAAAGCAATATTTGATTTTGCAAGGCACAGATAAACATTGCATTTTGTAAATCTTACTCTAGAACGGGATTTACATTCTTCAAGTCAGCACTGGTGTACAGTTGAAAGGTTGTCGATTACCGGAAAGTGCTGGAATCCATCCTTTCTCCTTTGTTCCGACGGCATCTTCGCAGCAGTGTTTATAAATTTAGAGCGATGAGGGGTTGGGCGTTCATTTTCAGTCTCTGAGTCTTCGCTGTTGTCCAAAACGGTCATTATTTTAGGCACTACGAACATCAATTCATCAGCCAGTTCTAGTTTAAAATGTAGGTCGCCTCTCAAACTACATGTCGGTCCAAGTGACTTTTGGAATCGAAGTGAATTTTGTTTTCTTTGGAGGTTGCGGATCTGGATCTACTAGCTCACTATCACTGGTTTCACGGACTTCAAGTTCTTCATCAAACAAAGAACTAGGGCCTTGGACGCCATCGTCGTCGTCTTCAATGTCACTAATTTCCGAAATGCCCTCCTCCAACAATTTTAAGATCTCACTATCAGTAAGGGGCCTATGTGGCTTTATCTGCAATGAACAAAATACTAAGTTAACAACTGTTTTTGGAGGTTATTGTTCAAAGGCAGCGCCCACAATTCAAACAGAATATATGATTTAATTTTATTGCGATTCTGTTTCAAATAATTCAATTTATCGTCGATTTTAAACAAGATAAAAAATATGTTTTCTAGGCTACACAATTGTGTAGGCCACAAAATGAGGACCACGTGGTGCCTAGGCAACACAAATGTGTAGGCGACAAGTTTAGGACCAAAAGGAATAGTTGATTAAATCATAACCAAAAACAAAACATAATAAAGCTAAGATAAACGTTTGAAGAAACATATTTTATCCAAGCAATCAATAGTTTTATTGTAGGAACAAAAATACGACAGTAGCCTACTTACTTTTGGTCTGCACAACAACGAACACAGCAACACAGCCACACGCTTCTACTCAACTGTAAACATGAAACAGCACGCTCACTACTGGCGGGAACGCAATGAGCTCTAACGTCACCTACACAGTGAAGTGACTCCGTACTGAATGCAGTTGTTTGAGTAATACGGTGTTTTGCATTACAGTGCTTACCTACACAAATGTGTAGGATTGGCACGAAAGGGCTAGAGGTGAAGGTCGGGTTAATGGGCTACAAAAATCAAACGGAGGATATTTCGATCCTCAGTCAGGCACTTAACCACTGAGCCACCAGACCGCTCTTTTCAAGGAGTGATCATCTCAAGTACAGTGTGATCCGTGGCGAATTTTTGCCAAATCAAAAATTATTATTCTTTCTTGCTTCGTTCATAGGTCACACAGTCAAACCACTTTTTCCCAGATTTTGAAGTAGACCATAAGCATTCAAAATTTGAAAACACCGTCCAAATTGCTGCTGTAATTCTTGCGTGATGCTAATTCAAACACTAAGACACACTCAGTTCGCTTACAAATTTATAATAGTACTAGCCTCGTACCCGCGACTTCGTACGCGTGGATTAAGAATTTTTTTGCCAGAATTAAATATAGAAAGTTGTATGTAACGAAGGATTGGTCCCAAACAATATCAAGTCGGCATAATATGACAGGGAAGCTATCACTATATCATTCTACCGTCGAACCTGCCTCTTGAAGAGAATCAATTTCTAACATATTTCTGTCACTATTCGATAAGATCTCAAAATTTCGTGACTACAACTGTTAATCATACTGGAAAAAATATTCTGTGCCCTTCATACAGCTTTCCTTACAAAATTCCATCACAACGATATAGCCATTTAGTCGTCAAAACGTAACAAAAAGACAGAGACTTACTTCCGTATTTATATTAGTATTACTGTGGTTCTCACTCACACACAAACTGCGAACAACACCTGAGGGATCATTATAACGTAAAAAAGTGTACACCTACAAAATTGCAAGACTACCTACGATTTGCCTCGCATTGCACCCCTAACTTTCTAATATCTACAGTTTAACATTCAATCCGAATAACCTACGGCCCAGGCCTGACTCTTACGATGAAAAACAATTTTTAAAAATCTTAGCCTCCACGGAAATTTGAACCGGAGACCACGACGTTCGTAAGCAAGCTCTTTAGCCACTGAGCTGCCAGTTCACTACACGGAAACACGGTCTGGAGACGTCCACATCCAACATGTCTGTCTATCGCCGTATTTCGAAGTTATGAGACAACATGTGTTATTTATACATATAATTTTTCAACCAAATGTAGACAGTATTTTTCTCCTTGTTTCAAAGGATTAGTGTGCAAAGTTTCATCGAGATCGGATGAAAACTGTGGATTTGTATGAAGAACAAACAAACAAACAAATATTCATTCATCTTTATATATAAAGATAGATAGACTAGCTGTGCCCATGACTTCGGCATGATTGATTTGAGATGTGTATTCAGATATAAACTATCATATAACATGTGGCCAGGCAGGGAAATACAGAGGAGGAGTCCTGTTTTCATTCAATTCTTTAATCACGTTTTCAGCATCGTTTAAATTGGGAAAGTTTATGTCTACTGGTAACCGACAGGCACAATTCAGTATTGTTCACATGGCTTTTTCTGCAAGCAATATTATAAAGGTGTTTGGTCACAAGCACAGGAACCTTCTCAACTGAGAGTCGTAAGGGTACAGGAAACAAAAGGCGTGAAGGATTTTGTTCATGGCCATTTTAAGGAATCATACCGACCTTGAACCGTAAATTTGGTGTTAAAGGACTATAGATGGTGACAGTTTAGTCCCAGCTCTTGGATTGAAAAAGAAATAATAATAAGAAACTATCTAGAGGGGAGAGGGAATCTGATTATGCAGCATGAGGGTATATAAACTCGGTTAATTGCCTACGCCACGTTCTGCTGTTAATGCTACGACTTAATTGGTGTATAAGCTGTGTGGTGTGACAGTGTCACCCACAATGAATATAATTAAATTATTATTAATTATATTCAATATTCATAATTCCTTTTTTTTATTATATTCAAATTTATTAATTATTTAGTCTTGCAACGTGTAATTAATTGTAAATAATGAGGGTTGTCTGGATAGGTTAAATGTATGTTTAAAACCAGGGCGGCCAAAGGTATATTTTATTGTAAATCAATTTTTCTGTAAACGCATGGCTCAGAAGGGTTGAATATCGAAGGCTAGAAACTGCCATTTCGGCGGTTGGGAGAGGAACAATGGAGCAAGCGAGGCGACTCGATGGCGCCGGGACAGCCCGGCTTGAGTCCCGTTCGAAATCGGGCGGTGACCTACCCCTACCCCGCTACTACCCCGAAGGCCACGTAGGAAACGCGCGAAGGAGGCGGCGAATGCGACGCATGATATTAAACACGTGACGACGGAAATGTGTAGATAGCCAATCCTGAACATTTATTGGGGTCTACAATACTAATTCCGTGGAGTTCTTTTACATGTGGCGAGCAACTAGCCGAGGAAGAAGAGGGAGCCATTTTTAGACATCACTTCTGTCCAAGACGAGCTGATGAACGGACGTGACTTGGGTCCAAGACGAGCTGGTGAACAGACGTGCTAGCCGGCACGCTCTCTGATGATCATTGTGGTTGATCATTTCTTGCTTTGGGAAAGCGAGATGTTGAGTGGCGTGCTTGCCATTATTCGGAAGTTATGCTAATAACGCGGGCGTAGCCGCTTATTTAGCTTCCATTGCGGCAGTGGCATTGTGTTGGTCGCTCACCATCACGGCGATGATTCTATGGTAATGTACCAGAAACGACGGTCACTATCCAGTGGATTTTAACAGATTATGTGCCCTTAAGCGACGCCTGGGTTAAGACTCTGCTCCCGTCACTTAAATTCTGAGCTAGCTGAATTTATATTTCGATTCAATTTTTTCTTAAGCATCTTGCTGTTTGTTAATTCAATGTTGATGCTTTTCATTCACTTTATACGGCGCCCCCTGGGATTTTCCTTTGTACAGTAAAATGTTAGCTTCAATTTGATGGCCTGTGTTGCCATGTTATTTTAATGTTAACTTTGCTGTTTTTATTACTTGTTTGAGATATTTCATTCAGTTTTGTTTGCTTACTCCGGCGAATTGTAAACGTCGGGTATTGCTTGTTTTTGCTGATCTAATTGTGTTTAACGTAACGTTAATTACTACCCGACCTTGTAAGGCCATAAGACTCAATAAATGAGGTTTTATTTTGTGTCTGAAATTCATGGTTCTAGTTAGTAACCTATTAGATCCCCTTTTAACATCATTATTATATGTAATTTTCATTTTCAGGAATTATATTTTAGATTTTAATAATTCCCCCCTCCCTTTTTTGGCAACTCACGTTTTCTTAACGGTAGCCAACAAATGCTCTCTTTACAATTGGCACCCAACGTTTCGGGCTTTTGCAAGTCGAAATTATTTTGAGAATTTCACAAGTCTAAAAAAATCCATGGATGTGACCTGTGTTGATTCATTTTATTATTTTAGAATAAATTTTATGTTGAAATTTGTTTGCTTTGTTTGCCATGCTTGATTTAAATCTAAATGTGTGATTTATTTCAATCAGTTGTTCAAGTATATTTTCGTTCACTTGCATCAAGCATGGTTAGTTTAAAATTAAAGATAGAGTCAGTGCTTTTGAAATTTTAATGCATGGTAAAAGTTAAGATTTTTTCTTTATGCTGATTTTGCTCATGTGTTGAGGTATTTGTGTCGCATGAAACATCGTTGTTTTTCCTTGTTGTTTAATTTTGGATGGGTTTTATTTCATGCTGAAGGGATTTATGCGCGAAATTTGTTTAATGCTGTACTTTTCGAGTTAAATCGTGCCGGTTGTGTTTTGTTTGTTGTCGATTGTTAAAATTGTTCGGAGTTGAAATTTTGTATCTTACGATCAAATCTATGAAGTTGAGATCGCGCACCATTAATAGGGCAGATCGATCAATTGTTCATAACATTTCCGAGCAAACTAACGCGATGGATTAAGCACCGGAAGTACACGAAATGCCGTTGGCGGACGACGAGTGTAATGATACTCCTAGTACGCGTAGCGATCATTCAAATGCATCATTAGATGGGGAACAGTTAGGGATTTTTCCAACCCCAGACAATGAAACCGTTCAAAATCCACCCATGCGGGCAGAAGTTGAAACACGTGCGTCGCAAAGCACGGTAGAATTGCCCCTACCAGATTGGCAATTTCAAAACCTGCTAATTAACATGATAGCGGAATTAAGTGAACAAATAAATAAAAAGCTCGATTCGCAAACAGAACAAATGAATAAAAATTTTGATGAACAAAAGGAACATTTCGATTCGATAAACAAACTTTTTGATGCACAAGAGGAACAGTTCGGTTCACTGATTTCACAAACGAAAAGTTTGAACGGTAAGATAGATAACGTTCGCGATGAGATCTGTGAAGACATAAGAGAATGCAGAGTTGAAGTGCGAAGAAGCGTCCCAGCAGTGGAAGAGCCTGCTGATGACGTTCGAATAATTTGTACTTCATTGGAGAATGCGAACGGAGGAATCGCGGTAGAGCTGAACACCAGTGTGACGGAAATAAACGATTCTGCCACTGTTAACCTTGAAAATCACGGGCAAACCGCTGTAGAGTTAGAGCATGTTCATTACGATCAATCTGAGGAAGAATTGCAGGTTGCAGATGAGACGTTTGATGAACTCAACACTCAGCGTCTGATAAAGGAAATTTGCTGCTTAAAGGCAACAATTTCTAAGCTCAGGAATTTCAATTGTTTGTATGATCATGGGCCGAAAGAAAAGGAACGTCAGTCGGGAAAATACAAGACATTCCTAGGGCACGAGGCGAAAGATTTGCAGTACACGTGCTTCCTTCAAGCCAGAGAAGTGTCCATAAAAGTTTCATTGCTTGGAGAAAAGCGAAATAGTCCACCGAGTTCGCGATCTCTAAACATCGGATGGAATTTTTCCGTCCGCAATTTCGAGTGCAATGGGAATCAATTTGTTCACTCCCTGCCCTCAGGGAATTCACGCTTACAAATGCGGGGTTTGAAATGTTTTTCTGAGTGGTTTATTGAAATTGGTCGGAGTGAGATGGTTTGTGACGTGGCACTGGGTACGCAAAACCTCGTGGTCAGCCGTGTCGGTAACCTGAGTAACTGTACATGTGCCGGAAACACCAAACCATCTGCCGAATCCGCTACCAAACACCTGCAGCTTTACAAAACGGTGTTTCGAGAAATTCCGTTGGCTGGCAGGTCGATGCAAAGAGAAGCTTGGGACCTTGTAAGTCAAAAGTTTCGAGCCACCCGAGATTCTGTCGAATGCGGCAAAGACGCATATTCCGCAAACAGGCTCATTTTCCACAAGAAGGTCCATGGACGCCTCAAGGTCACTGTATAGGCATTATTATCGCATTATTGAGCATGCCGAAAAAGGATGACAAACGGGCGAGGTCTTGGACATATCGAATTTTGGAGTCGTAAAAAGGAAACGTTCATTCAACGTTGAATTGCTGATTCCGCAGATTCACCCTTACACCCGTGTAGAAGAATTTTATTGCCTTCATGAGCAATCGAAAAGGATTTGATGGACACCGCAAAATTTTGAGAAATTTGTCAACATAGGCGTCTAATGAACGTAGAAGATGACCGTTTTCTTTCAGTCATTATCAGATAATAAAAGATATGGTATGCATGTCGCGCAATCTTCAAGCGAATCAATACGGCATACGATTATTAAGAGCGAAGAAACCTTCAGAGTTTGGTTTGTAAAAAAAAAAAAAAAAAAAACTCATCCTAATCAAGGAGAATACTTTGGTCCAAACAATGAGCTGACTGCTATATTCTTACCCATTTGGTCGTCTTGATACGTGAGTCCAAGGTTTTATAAAGGTCGTGTTCCATGAAATAGGTTGCGATGCTTCCTTCGGCGGTGTTAATGAATGAGTCCAAGGGTTTTAAGAATATGTTTGCCGAGGCAAATGTGTTCGACTGTGGGATTGATCCACATCGTTCGGCAGTTTCTTGTTGAGTACCAGTTCTTCGTTGAAACGTGAGAAAATTTACTGATCAAATGAGTAGAGGATTTCTTAAGCACTAAGTAGAGCCGTAAATTCCGTGATGCCACGCGAGGTATTAAATAGTTTACCTGTGATAATGATGCTATAATGATTTGCACAGCAATTAGCGGTCCTGGCAATCTAACAAGACGCGCAACATGAAGCAACGGGGTGTAGAAAATTTATCAACGGACACACGCTGAATAACGAACGATTTACGGCAGCGACTGACGTCGTCTGTAAATAAATATATAAATAATTTAAGAGCATAGGCATAAATTTGATGATCTATGAACATTTAGTTAGGTAATAGCATAGAGCATATGTTTAGAAAGTAAGAGTGTCAGTCTTAAGACACGTAATTGCCTAACAAGTTTAGCGCTAACGCAGCGAGAACAGGTAAAGGACGCTCAGCTGTTTGGGATAGCGGCTGTGCCGACCGCCAGTTTTCCTGGAAGGATTGCAATCAGGTTAAACGAAAACAGGTAGCCTGAGCCGCAAGCTTAACGGGACAGCGCTTACTGACAACAACAGAGCGGGCAAAGTGGAAACAGCTGATCGCTTAGTTTCACCGCTATAATGTCTTTGCTACGAGTGTAGTTTGGAAAGCATAATATAGTTCATTTTGCGAGAACCGTCTTTCTTTTGTATTGTATGGATAATTATGTAAATTCGCGGAAGGATTAAATTATGTAAATTCGCGGAAGATTTTTCTTTTCCATTTGATTTTCATGTTATGTGGTTTCGGCATACTTGTGTCGGCCTTGATAATGGACATTCGGTGCATTCTTTATTCTTGTTGTTGCTATATCTAACTTCAACACATGTGCTAGATTTGCATAGCCCGTTGTAAATAATTAATTGAGTTGTCTAGTTTTAATGTTAATATCTTGTGCTTACATCATTTTTTCATTGATTGAACAGATCTATTTTGTCGTTCATTTACATCTATGTACCTGTCAATGTTTTATGATGTTTTACTTTGCATATTAGGATAAGACATTTCATTATTTATGTTAACCAGAGTCACGTGTCGTATTTACATATTTAAAGAGGTCACATGTATGCGATAGTTCGAGTGAGCTGGAACCATGAAACTATAGTGTAGGCAATGATTTTGATGCAACTGTAGGGTTAGAATAGTTCAAATAAAATTATTGGCATAATTTTATTTTGATTGGGTAGCAGGTATATTGTGGGTGACAGTGTCACACCACAATGAATATAATTAAATTATTATTAATTATATTCGTAATTCCTTTTTTTTATTATATTCAAATTTATTAATTATTTAGTCTTGCAACGTGTAATTAATTGTAAATAATGAGGGTTGTCTGGATAGGTTAAATGTATGTTTAAAACCAGGGCGGCCAAAGGTATATTTTATTGTAAATCAATTTTTCTGTAAACGCATGGCTCAGAAGGGTTGAATATCGAAGGCTAGAAACTGCCATTTCGGCGGTTGGGAGAGGAACAATGGAGCAAGCGAGGCGACTCGATGGCGCCGGGACAGCCCGGCTTGAGTCCCGTTCGAAATCGGGCGGTGACCTACCCCTACCCCGCTACTACCCCGAAGGCCACGTAGGAAACGCGCGAAGGAGGCGGCGAATGCGACGCATGATATTAAACACGTGACGACGGAAATGTGTAGATAGCCAATCCTGAACATTTATTGGGGTCTACAATACTAATTCCGTGGAGTTCTTTTACATGTGGCGAGCAACTAGCCGAGGAAGAAGAGGGAGCCATTTTAGACATCACTTCTGTCCAAGACGAGCTGATGAACGGACGTGACTTGGGTCCAAGACGAGCTGGTGAACAGACGTGCTAGCCGGCACGCTCTCTGATGATCATTGTGGTTGATCATTTCTTGCTTTGGGAAAGCGAGATGTTGAGTGGCGTGCTTGCCATTATTCGGAAGTTATGCTAATAACGCGGGCGTAGCCGCTTATTTAGCTTCCATTGCGGCAGTGGCATTGTGTTGGTCGCTCACCATCACGGCGATGATTCTATGGTAATGTACCAGAAACGACGGTCACTATCCAGTGGATTTTAACAGACTTATGTGCCCTTAAGCGACGCCTGGGTTAAGACTCTGCTCCCGTCACTTAAATTCTGAGCTAGCTGAATTTATATTTCGATTCAATTTTTCTTAAGCATCTTGCTGTTTGTTAATTCAATGTTGATGCTTTTCATTCACTTTATACGGCGCCCCCTGGGATTTTCCTTTGTACAGTAAAATGTTAGCTTCAATTTGATGGCCTGTGTTGCCATGTTATTTTAATGTTAACTTTGCTGTTTTTTATTACTTGTTTGAGATATTTCATTCAGTTTTGTTTGCTTACTCCGGCGAATTGTAAACGTCGGGTATTGCTTGTTTTTGCTGATCTAATTGTGTTTAACGTAACGTTAATTACTACCCGACCTTGTAAGGCCATAAGACTCAATAAATGAGGTTTTATTTTGTGTCTGAAATTCATGGTTCTAGTTAGTAACCTATTAGATCCCCTTTTAACATCATTATTATATGTAATTTTCATTTTCAGGAATTATTTTAGATTTTTAATAATTCCCCCCTCCCTTTTTTGGCAACTCACGTTTTCTTAACGGTAGCCAACAAATGGTCTCTTTACAGCTGCTATGAAAACTTTGTAACTAAGGAAATGTTACCTTGCAACACATATGAAGAGTACAAGGGAAGAAGGATGATGGTCAAAAAACAATGTTTTAAGAATATTGAATTTTTACTTTCAACACGCTTTCCTCGGATTGCATTTAAAAATTGAGTTCTACAACATCGGTTGTTCTTACAACTAATATGCTACACATATCTAAGGATAATTGTTATTTCAAACATATTTTTAAGTTTAAAAAATTGTTTTAATAACGTAATGAATTAAAAGCAATACAAAAGGGATGAAAGTCCATTAATCAATGGTGAGGCACATTTCGAACGTATTCTTGGTACTTTTCCGAACAAATCCTCGTCAGATGCTGACGGTGTTCTTTCTTAACAGAGATTGGTATTGGTCCATGGTTTGCAAATGGAAGATTAAAGCAGCCATCTGGCAGGGACGGTTCCTTCCTTTTAGGCTGAGTATCAATACATTCACCACCGTAGATTTGCCAATGAAGCATCATACGAGGGTGATGACTTATAATTTTAAGCTCTTTTACTTGTCAGGTCATAACACGAAAGGGAAAGTAACGCTGTCTTAGACTTAAAAATCTCTTGATTTCCCCATGACAACTTTCTAAAGGGGCTATGCTGGCATTTAGCGTTTTCAAGTACCTCATTCAACTCCTGAAGAAGTTTGCCAAAATACATTTTGCTTACCAGACCTATATTTTTATCAAACACGATCTTCATTATCTCTCATTTCTTCCCAAAATGCATTCTATAACTAAGAGTTCGAAATACAGTGTAATTTATATTCTGCCCACCACTCCTTTTCTTTTCTTTTTTTAAAATGATTCCATAGCATAAAACAAACATCATCTCTTTCTCCCGTAGGTGTAAAAAGTAGGGGGAAAGGTCTCACTTTCTCCATCTACCCGCGTGATTCATGCAGCAAGTAATAGGATGTACACAGTGTACAACCTTCCTGCAAAATTGTACAGGCCTACGTACACGAAAAAGGGTTTTAAACCGAATATTGTTAAGTGTGTTTGTGTTTTTGGTTTTCGTGTTCGTTTGGCCCTCCTGCATTCATCTGTGGTTAGTGGTGGTATTATTTTCCCTGTCCTTCCTTATTTTCGATGCCTAATGGCACTTTTATTGTCAGCACTTTCTAAAACTGAACATAGTAAGCAATGAGTTACCAAAGAAACATCAGTTGTTGGCAGACTGCTGTGAACTATTTCATCCGTGTATCCAATGTATGGACTCTCATATTTCTTGCATACATTCTCTAACACCCTCATCTTTCTTCCCCAAACCGCATATTTTTAATGCCTTATATTCTCCGTTATCATTCTTACTGCGATTTTAGCTATGACTACTTTATTAGATATAAAAAATACTCTTAACAATTTTTTTGTGAAAAATGGACTCTCACCTTTTAACACTTGTGCTCTTCACTATAATAATAATTGAAATTCATGATTAAAAGACCGTTATTTCATTTGTCAGATAAACTATTAACTTTTTTATTCCAACGTCTAGTTTTCCAAAGTATTCACTACTAACTTCAGAGGAGATTAATTAGTGCAGTTAGCAAAAACCGATGATTTATAGCATATTATACAGTTTTTTTCTGGACTCCGATTCTCTTTCGGCCACATTGAAGCCTAAATGAGCAGCTCGACGCCGATGCCGCATCCGCAGTTGGCAAACCTGTTTGATTCATGGCACCTGCTCTATTGCCAACCTCACAGCGCCCGCTCCATTAATCTGGCGATCGTCATCGGCTCCGATGGCACCCCTGATAACCGCGCGTCACGCTATCTGTCCGCACACAAACAAACAAACAAACAGACGAACCAAACAACGGACGGACGGCGCATACATAAATCTGGCCATTATGTCGTTGGGAGCCACTGCGGTCAGTATTATATCTACACAGGCACCACACATATAAACCCACACACACACACTGGCCGGGCAGTGTTTGTGTCCCATTGTCTGCGGGGAGCCCACCTGCATATTGAACGAGCCGCACATAAATTAGCCTATGGGCGCGCCGACCGCGCAACTTTGCATAACGCAATTAATTTCTCTCGCCGGCTGGCCTCTTCCACCAGGCACGCGCCCAGTGTATGGCTATTAAAACACCAGTCACTCAGTTGAAAGGTATACACATACATACTGATTTCGTTCAATTTTGTTCCCATTTTTTTAAAATCAATTTGTTATAACATTACAAACATTGCATGATTAAAGTGTCATAATATAGTGTGTATTACAGAACATGTAAGTTAAGGACTGTAAACATTTGCACGGTGATGTGGACGGGATATCTAGTTGGGTTGGCAAACATGGGATGAAGATAAATGCAAAGAAGAATCAGCTTATTAGATACATAACTAAAAAACAAAAGGTTGATTATGATTGTAAGGTGGGGAAAGAATTGCTTATTGAAGACTTGAAATGTAAATATCTTGGCATTACATTAAGCTTAATGGACACAACAAATTGGACAGGTGGTAGGAAAAGGTTTCAAAATTCTGCACTTGTTGGAGAGAGTGATGAGGGGATATACGAGAAAAGTAAAGGAATTGGGTTTCAAAACTCTGATCAGACCATTGCTCGAATATGGTAGTGTAGTATGGGACCCACATTATGAGTATCAAATACAGGAGTT
This sequence comes from Vandiemenella viatica, assembly GCA_031002005.1. NCBI lineage: Eukaryota > Metazoa > Arthropoda > Insecta > Orthoptera > Morabidae > Vandiemenella > Vandiemenella viatica. The sequence continues at coordinate 74,496,121 of CM061914.1, forward strand.
GGAGAGGGTGTAAAAAAGGGCTGCTATATTTGTTTCTGGTAATTATCGCAATCAGTAACTGATATGATAAAAGAGCTGGAATGGGATTCATTGGAAGACAGGAGGAGGGTGAAGAGGGTCATGGGAGGGTACAAGTCGTATATTGTTGGTGAGGTATGGAAAATTATTAGTGTAGGTATGAAAAGGGAAAAAATGACCATGACCACAAGCTGGCACTCGATTTCAGACTTAAGCGTGTGGGAAGATTCGCTTTCTTAGGTAAGGATGTCAGGGATTGACATAAGTTACTAAGGGAAATGATGAGCAATTTACCAAAAACGTTGAAAGAATTTAAAGTTAAAATATGCAAAGCGTAAATGTGGGTGGGTGCAGGAAACGGGGAAGACGGATGTGTAGGGAAATTGCCACCGAAGCGTGTGCTCCATTGCAATTAAACTAAATATGTATACTGTTGGTCAAATAACTGACCTGAAGATGTACGTTGTCAAGCTTTGTCGTGCAGAAGATAGGCTCAAATATAGTGTTTGTACCTCTCTGATTTTTTTTCTTCTTCAAAATGCATAGGGCGATTTTGAAGTTGGATAATAGTCCTCTATATCAGTGTTTCTCAACCACTAGTGGCCCGCGAAGATGGTTCAGGTAGTCAGCATACTTAGATACCTCATTCGTACAATATAGCCCAAATTTTTAAAATCCAAAAATAGTTCAAAATCAAGAAAAAATCGGGCATTTCCAGGATGAGGATAAAACAGCATTATTCTTACAATAGTCTATTCATTTCCAATCAAAATTAGGCCTTCCTTTAAGGAATCAAAATTAATCACCTTTCATTTATTTATTTTATTTTTTTAATATTATTTTTTGGGATAAATGTTTAAGGGATATCAGAACGTGGTAGGGTTGGTAACGTAAAAGTGATGAAGTAAACAACAGTAAACAATGTCAGATATTGTTTGTTTTATTTTATGCATTCAGGTCAGTAGTGTAGTGTAGCATTCAGTCTATAGTAATAATGTTATTAATTTAGCTAGTAAATACGTAAATGTCTAATTAAGTTTTAACATTTCACTTCCAATTCCATAACAGTGTAGTAGTAGGAATTAGAAAGATGCTTCTTTTAGTTTAGTTTTGTTATCTTGGTATAGTAAAAAATGACACAAATATTAGTAATATAGATAAAGTAAAAAAATTAGACCCAGATAATTCTTGATTCGCTGCATTTTTTTTTTTTTTACTCATCCTTGGTTTGAAAAAGGTTGATAAACGCAGTTAAAGTTCCTTGCATTTTTTTCCCCCTTACCTTGTACACGGTATGTCCTAGTGATCAAATAGGAGACTTGTCGACGGCTAAGGTCATTAAAGGCGAGATGGGACTGGGAACAAGGAAAGGGAAGTAATTCTGCCATGGCATTTTTGAAGGAAGCATCCTGGCATTCGTCTGGAGTGATTTGTGGAAACCATGGAAAACCTATATCTGGATGTCCGGACGGGGATTCGAACCTGCGTCCTCCCTAATACGCATCATGTGAAGACATGTGTAATAAAATTGCCGTAGCATGGTTCTTCCACTTCGAATATAAAACTTCGGGCTGCTATGATGCAACTTAATTCTTGAAGATGGATTCTCAAATATTAGAAGGTTTCGTTAATAAGAGCTATATTTACTGGCGCATCTAAACTGGGTGGTTAGGACGATTGTAACAAAATGGATGTTCTGCAGTCTAAAAATGACAAACTCTGTGTGAGAATTTTTTTTAAAAAGGTTTTTTTTACTCCATTCCTTTGATGCTTATTCAGCCCCTTCCATTCTGTGTGAGGAGACACTAGGAACTATGAGTAACAACAAAGGTCACATGTTAGTGTCTTTCGTCTTGTTAAAAATTTCTGGTTAATTTTTTTATAGTTATCGTAACCACCGTAAAACCAAGTTTCCTGTTCAGTGCAGACCTATAAATTAATTAAATCTGTGTGTAGATAGATAACCATCGATTAATTACAAATCTTTATATTTTTTATAAATTGTTGTGTTAATGGATGGGAATGATTTAAATTAATTTTTATATCATTAAAAACAGTAATGTGTCTGAAATGTTAGTTAAAAGTCTTTAATTAAGAATACAGTATAAGCTAATATGTTCTGAATAGATTTTTTGGCGTTTGGAGTTGATTAATTTTTGCAAGTTTGATGTTTAAACGCCAGTAAATATTTTCAGTTTTCATTTTAAAATATTTCTTCATTATTCGAAGCAGGTTTGTATAAGTTTGAATTGTTTTTGTTCCATTCCTATCCCTCTAGCAGCGCTTCTCGTGTTCTCTCGAAATTTCTACGACGCCTGTTTAACCTCCCGAGATCGTAAGCGGATAACCTCGCTTGAAACTGTGCTACCAAGACGTTATGTCATTTTTTTTTTTTTTAATGTGCTTTAAATCTTTACAAGAAGTCTGATGTTTTATTCTCGTATGTTCACGCTGACTGTTTCGACGGTATAAAAATCAAATTAAAAGTTTATCGTCGGTTTTGTCATTTGAGCTATCATGAAAAATTATAAAGAATTCAGTTAATACATTGGTTTAAATCACCCGAGGCGAACTAATATCAAACACTGTAATGGACCACCCTATGAAGAGGGGGGGGGAGGAAGCCATTACGTTGAAATTTTATTAAGAAGATTACTATTAATTTGTTAAGCAGGTTAATTTGGTGAACCAGAACCTTGAATGCTGCAAGAATTACAGGTAAACAGAAGTATTGAATATATTTTATCTTCTGGCTTATACACTGATAGGTATATTTAACTTCAACGTTCAGCACAAGATATTCAAAGCAAGCAAGCAATACCCGGGGCTTACAATTTGCCGGATAAATGCAAACATTATTAGATTTAAATATTTCAGAGATTTGCAAAGTGATTATAAAATAATGTGGTGTCGCAGGCCAACAGATTAAAGTTATACAAAAATTCCCAGGGGCGCCAATTAAAGTAAAAACATCATTTCAATTATGTTATGATGAGCAAGAAGCTTAAAAGTTCAATAGTGGTGAATATGGAATGTTAGCTAGCTCAGCAATATTTTCATGATCAGAGCAGAGAGTCTATTCACAGGTGATCGCTTAAAGGTTTGTAAGCCTCGTCAAAAACCCATGCAACCAATGACCTTTACGTTGGTACATTACCGTTGTTGCAACTGCTTGAAGAATTGCGACACGCTGTGTCGCAGTCAGATGCAGATCCACAGACAGCCCATTCGCGCTAATGCATCAGCGGGGATGGCCTCTACGAGATAAGACACTATGCATCCGGCAACGTCTTAGCCAGAAAGCATCTATCTTCAACCATGGACGAACAGCTAGTCGAGTGTGTCGGATCACACCCGGACAGTACGTCTGTAGTCCAGCTCGTCAATGGACAGCAAGTCTCAATTGACGGCGTCTTTTCTGCCGCCACGAATAAATCAGCTTCCCCTCTCCCAGCACATGGAAAAGAAGCTTTTCATCAAAAAATGTACACCCTGTGGTTACACACGATTGGTGAAACGACGTATTCCACAATCACGTGTGTCGCGGCGTTGCTATCATTCGTCGTTCGGTTTATCGCGCATTCTGTGACCTTGCGCCCTCAGCGTAAAGCACATTGCCCTCGCCAAGCTAACGGTATCTCTCCGCCCTCCACCGGTCGCTTCCATGGTGTACGGGGGTCTGGCTGCCGCCAGCGTCCAGCATTGTCCGGCTACTTTAATGTTCAAAACTGCCACTGAGTGCTAACATTTTCACCGTTTAATTCTTTCATCACAGCAATCTTGCAATAAACTAAAATTATACAATAATAAATTCGGCCGCCCGGGCTTAATACATAATTACCCATGAATTTACTAGCCCTAAACAATTTATATATTTGAATAAAATAAATATAATTAATCTGAATAATAATTACGAATATATTAATATTCATTGGGGGATGACGCTGTCATACCACAACATTAAGTTACTAGTTCTGATATACCAGTATAATGGTATTCCACCATTACTTGTAATAGCTCCAACATTAAATTATTAACTTACCAACCTAATGGCACTCATAAATTTTTCTTATAACTGCTATCTGATAATGTACCTCTAAGCAAATTACATTATACCTTTTAATTACTGTGTTTAATAGAGGAGTTTTACAAACAATCTAAAGTCAGCTCACATTTATATTCTGCATGAACTCTCCAATTTTAAAGAGAATTCGATCTTTTTTGTATTTCGGTCAGCGTTAGTATTTTAGAGAAATATTGCGATGGATTATTTCTTCACAAAAAGCGATAATTCAAGTTCAGTCTTATGAACAAATTTATGAAGTTCCCGATCTGAAGTAAGTTCTGACTATTGCTGAGTTCTTTATCAGCTTATTTGCTTTTCTCTGAATATGAATCTTCGTATGAAATCTGTAAAAGTGATGTCTTCGTTCATTAGTGGACTACTATGGTTGAAGGTACCGGTCAAATTACAGTGGACTGTTGTAATAAAATTACTGGTATTTGTCACTGGACGATAATTCAAACTCATAATCAATGCAACAGTATAATGAAACACAGTAAACTGTGATTTACAGCAATTAACTCAACGATTCATTTAGTGAAAAATATCTCACAAAGAAATCGATCCACTCACTGCACTATAAAGCGTAAAGATCAGGAATTCAGGGACAAAATAAATTTGATTGACTGATACAACTACTAAATGAACAAATCTCAGTGGTAATCAGTTTGTAAGAATAATAAATATTACGCCAATGCAATTGAATTTCCTTGTTTTTTAGTTCACTATCAGAAACATCTATATTGGTTCTATGTTTCTCTTTGTTTCACAACTACTTGTTTCTATTCAGTGCAGTGAGAGTGAAAATAGACATATTTTTTTTTTACTTATGGCTTTACGCCTCGTCGACTTCAAGGTCATTAGAAGTGGGATGGAAGTAGAGAAAAGGAACGGGAAGGAATTCGGCCATGCCCTTTTCAAGGAAGCATCCAAACATTCGCCTGGAGTGATTTTGGGAAACCATGGAAAACCCAAATCTGGATGCCCGTGCGGGGATTCGAACCGCCGTCCTCCCGAATGTGAGGCCAGACCGTTAACTGTTCACCCACCACGCTCGGTAATAGACATAAAAGGAAATGACCTATGGTATAATACTACAGCATAATAGCGTACAGAAAAAAATCAAATGCGAAACAATGAAAAATATAGAACCACTGAGGATGCTTCTGGGAATGAAATAAAACACGTTCAGCAAAAAATTAAATTTCATTGACGTGATATTTTATAATTCATACTAGTTGATTATATTGCACTTGAAGAAATGGTCCACAATATCCAGTTTTTGAGTGAAAATGATAGAGAAACGAAGACCATGAACATTGATCGGCTAAAAGTTATTCCTGATCAAAGGTTCTGGATGCTTTCAACCAGTGAGGACAGCTATCTAACTCTAAACCGACCAATAACAGCGATAGGATGTGCCTAACAATACTAACCATTCAAAAGCAGTTTTTAATTACTAATTAACTTACATAAAAGGCACAGAGTTCAAAGAGGCTGCCTGGATGTTTTTTAGTGGCTTTTTGACTCGTCGACATCGAGGTCACTAGAGGCGGGAAAGGACTGGGTGCAAGGAACGGCAAGAAATTTGGCCATGGAATTTTCAAGAATGTATCCCGGCATTCGCCTAGAGTGATTTTGGGAAACCATGGAAAACCCAAATCTGGATGCCCAGGCAGGGATTCGAGCCCACGTCCTCCCGAATGCGAGGCCAAAGCGTTAGCGCTCAGCTACCACGCTCGGTGCCTGGAACCATGTTAGAACAACAACGTAATCGGAAGGAAAAGTAATAATACAGGAAAAAATAACGCCGTGGTTTCATTAACCGTGCTGCGACAGCGTGTAATGTCAAGAGCAACAAGTTCTTAATCGTGTTACTGATATCGAGCCGCAGTGGCTAAGCTTGGATAGGTCGGAGTCCTTTCATGTAACTCTCTTCATAAGAGCGGAAAGACGACTCTGACCTGTTCATTTAAAGAAATGCAAATTGCCTTTGAAATCCACTATTGCAACAACATGATTAACATCATGACGCAAATATTTCCTGGCCTATAAAAAGTTTAATTTAGAAAAAAAATCTTCCCCGGTGGTAGAGATTAATATTTACTTGGGTGAACTGACGAAAAAGTTAAGATTTTCTTTTTCTCTCCCAGGAAGAGCTGAATATAGATCCACTTGTAAAACAGGACTGATTGCTCAGAGCAGTGTCCGCCGGCATAATGACCCAAAGGGTGGGAACAAATTACGGATTTAGACAAGTCAGTGATTTGTGGAAATGTGATTCCACTAAGCTCAATGGTGACGAATATCCTTGTTCTCTAGTGCTGGGCAATAATAGGGCGACTAATTTACGTTCCAGATATCTGCTACGATCAATGTCACCGCGCTGCTTCCCGTTGAACACGGGGAATCAAGGTAAGGAATCCTATTCGTTGAAAACAAAATGTTTCTTGATATTCGGGGAGCAGAATCGTGGTATAAGTGCTGCTGAATTAATATACTGTGGAATATGCGATGAATAGCGTTACTGATGGTATGTAGTAGTTTGAAAAAAGACCCGGCTCATTTGTAGAAATTGTTTATTAAAACACCTCCAACGGCTTAAGAAACAATCAGAAATGATGTTTCCCGAACAGAAACAAAAATATCCGAAAAGGTCCTTACTCACAGTGTAAAATTATCACTGTCGTATGTGGTGCTTCTATCTAGCGGTATGTGATCATTCCTTTTTGAAGCAAGTGACGTCTAACAGCTTGGCTCTGAACTATCTTATCTATATGAATAAAGATGAATGTATGATGTATGTTTGTTTGTTTGTTTGTTTGTTTGTTGTTTGTTCTTCATACAAATCCACAGTTTTCATCTGATCTCGATGAAACGTTGCATTCTTATCTTTGAAACATGAAGAAAAATACCGTCTACATTTGGTTTAAAAATTATTTGTATAAATAAAACATATTGTTTTATAATTTCGAAAAATTACTGAACGTCGATAAACAGACGCGTTGGATATGGAGGTCTCTGTACTGTTCTTACGTGCAGCGGTCAGGTAGCTCAGTGGATAAAGCACTAGCTTACTAATGTTTGTGTCATGCTCTCCGGTTCGGACCTCCGTGGATGCTAAGATTTTTAAAAATTGTGTTTGATCGTAAGAGTCACGCCTGGAACGTCGGTTATTCGGATTGAACGTTAAACTGTAGATATTTTACAGTTAGGGGTGCAATGCGAGGTAAATCGTATGTAGTCTTGTAATGCTGTAGGTGTACACTTTTTTACGTCATAATAATACCACAGAGGTTGTTCGCAGTCAGTGTGTGTGTGTGTGTGTGAACCGCAGTAATAATACTATAAATGCGGAACAGGGGCGCCGTAAGCGAGCGTGCAAGGCGTGCACCGCACGCGGGCGGCACTTCGAGGGGGGCGGCAAAATGAGCGATCGACAGTCGCCGCCCCGCGATAGTTGCCACTCTATTGTCGCCGCGACGAAATTTGCCGCGTATTTATGTATTTTTTTTTTTTTTTTTTTTTTTTTAGCTCAACAGTTGCTTCGGGCGGCCGGCGACATTCGGAATGGCAACAATGGGGGCGGCAAATAATGTTCGAAGGGGCGGCAATCTCACAGTTTTTTGACCCGGTTCGGAAAATTCCTAGATCCACCACTGGCTGTAGTTAGACAGGGGGCGGCATAATCGGTATTGCACGCGGGTGCTGAAACAGCTAGCGGCGGGCCTGATGCGGAAGTAAGTCTCGGTCTTTTTGTTACGTTTTGACGACTAAATGGCTATATCGATATTGATGGAATTTGACAAGAAAATCTGTACGAAGGGCACAGGACATTTTTTCCGGTATGATTAACAGCTATAGTAACGAAATTTTGAGAACTTATCGAATGGTGACAGAAATATGTTGGAAATTGATTCTCTTCAAGAGACAGGTTCGACGGTAGAGTGATATAATGATAGCTTTCCTGTCATATTATGCCCACTCGGTGTTGTTTGGGACCAATCCTTCGTTACCAACAACTTTCTATATTCAATTCTGGCAAAGAAATTCTTAATCCATGCGTACGAAGTCGCGGGTATCAGCTCGTTTTGTATAAAAATTGTTTACTTTTCAACTGAAATATCTAGCTGTAATACAATAATGGTCCTTGCAAAAATTTCGATATGGGGTGCTGCTATACATTGCTAATGCGATAACTCCTTATCATCACTCGAACCTATTTGATTCCAACATACGATAACAGCAGCAATCATTGTAGCTGCTGGCAGTATTACAACAAAGGATGTTTTCTGTTTATAATACTTGCATTGTATTAAAAACTTGCTATTGAGCAGTTTTATTAGTGATATAATGCTACAATTGTGTATTTCTGTTAAAAATAATTGCTAGTACACCCATAAATAAAACGTCTAGTAAGTTTGGTAAAATAAAAACTGATAAATAAAGTATGACTAATCCTATGAAGAACGTCTCAAAAATCAAGTGGAACAGTCAAGATACGAACGGATGTATCTGCTCGGTTGTCTATGTATTTTAATTTGAAATTATGTTTAAATCGGTAAATTATTATTAGACCTATAACACTCCAATTCCGAAATATTGATCATTAACAGAAATGTGTAGTTTCAGGACTTCATTTGTGTTATGATTTGTGTAGATATTAAAAGTTCGACTACATCATTTGAAGAGCACATTCGATGTATATAAATCGCAGTATTCCACAGAAGGATGATATTGGATTACATTTTGCATTCACTTTTATGATTAATGCTGTTTGGATCCCATTGGCTTCAAGCTCAATTATCCCCTGCATTCCACGTTATTCAACCTGCTTATAAAACAAGCGATGAAGTAATTCAAAGGGAAATTTGCAAACTCAATCGCGATTCGAGGAAAAGAATCTGAGTCCTCAAGGTATGCTGATGATATGCAAATTTTCATCGATTCACAAAAGATTTGAAGACTTACTGAGCGGCATATACATTTCTTTAGGAATTGACGACAAGATAGGAACCAATAATAGGAAGATGGTGGAACGTGCAATTAAAGATACGATGCTGGTTTTTGGATACAGCTTAATAATGTAGTAGATATATTCTCCCATGTATTTTATAAGTAGAGCTACTGATAATAAAAAATGGAAATATAGTTTCTAACATAAAATATCGGACTATAATCCCTTAAAACCATTTTAGTTGTGCTTGTGAGTTTATGGAAAACAAATTCAGACAATAAGAAGAGGTACATATATAACTGAATTAAAAATATTAAGTAAGAGCATATTATTACGTGCGACAACTATGTATTGTTATCAAAGTAATGCCAGTTTAAAGTAAAGAGGAATTTCGAGTAAATTTATTAAACACTATTGTGTGTTACCTTAAAAACCTTTCGATATCCGCAGTTATTGTATTTATGCTCTTAAATCCAGGCGAATGAAACGATCATGTGGATTTCAAGTGAACTTTTGGACTACGCTAGTGGTATTGAATATTGACAAAAGAATCGTATTTTAAGGGGGAAACTTGGTTTATTGTTTAATTGTCGGAACACTGTGTAGAATACATAACCAGATAATGATTAAGGCTGGTAGTCAACATGTTCAAGAAAGGACCTCAGTCCTGCACCAAATTCGATTTTTTTTTTTTTTTTTTTTTTTTTTGTAACTGCTTTACGTCTCTTTTTAACATCGAGGTCTTTAGAGACGGGAAAGGATGGGGGGCAAGGATGGGGGTAAGGAATGGGAAGGAATTCGGCCATGGCCTTTTGAAGAAAGCATCCCGGCATTTGCCTGGAGTGATTTGGGAAAACCATGGAAAACCCAAATCTGAATGCCCGGACGGGGATTCGAACCGCCGTCCTCCCGAATGCGAGGCGAGAACGCTAACCGTTACACCGCCCCGCTCGGTAATTCGATTATTTACATATCACGGAATAATAGACAGATTCATATAATAGAACAGCATACGTGCTGCTAATACTTGCTACCAAAATTCCAGTAAAAAGAAAGGTTTAAAAACTTTGATTGTTTTCCAATAAAAAAGAAAGGATCTGAAAAATTTTCTATCCGATTATTCGTACACTGGTAGTAAAAGTTTTATGCTAATTTAAAAATTGGTTATATTGTTTGAAACAATTATTTGGGATTTATATTTTTAACGTTAAGTACGGACGACGAAATCAACAGAAACGGACAAGTAACCACTTTTATTTGTGGAAATGATGTAATGAAGGGAGCAAAGTAATAGATTCACATTGTTCGTACGACACTCAACGTTGGCTTAAAAATTTAGCGCCTACAATGGTTTTCGACAAACGTCTCAACCATTATTTGTCCTGTTTTTCGCTGTAACTCTGACAAAGTTATTGTGCTGTGAGCTGTATATAATTTCGCGTTTTCTATAGCAGTAGATACAGCGACCAGCTGCTGAAGTATTGAAGCCGTCTCAGTATTTTTGTTGGTGTGAATGAAATACGGGCGGAGAAGGTCGGAGCGGATGGGCAGCTCGATATAGAGTCCGCGAGACGTCCAACTCGTAAATACTGGATGAGAGGCACAGGGTACTGTAGACCACAGTGCGACCGTAAACTCTCTGGGAGAAACAGACCTGTAGCCTACTGACAGTAGTAAGGATACTCTTCCTGGTACCATACGAGGCCATACAGCCAGCACTATGTAATTTTGTAGTTTGCAAGTATGTATTGGATCGCTCAATTGGATTCTCCGTGGTATAGACGACACAAGCCAAACACAACACTTAATTAAAACCACCCATGCCCGAGGCCGGACTCGAACCGGCGACCCCTGCAACGTGAGACTAGCACACTATCCCCTGTACCAACAGTTAGAATTGGCAGTGAGTCGGTGCCCTATTAATTGTGAAACAAAGGCCCTGTAATCTGATAGCAATCTGTTTGGACCACCTGGTTGGCTCCATTGGACTTGAACCACTCTTCCTCAAGTGATCCTAGCAAAGAGAAAACCGACTAAAGAGCAGGATTGGCGACAAAAGCTTATACCTCCGTCACAAACGTAACATACGGGAAGTATTTGAACAAACTACCAGTCTTAAGAATTCAAAAGCTCTTTACATACTTCAGTACCAGGGAGTCGACTAACGCAAAATTTTTGACGTTTTGTTTGTTATCAATCACACTCTCCAGCTAATAACTTTAATTACTTTAAACAGAAGAACCGAGCGTGGTGGTGTAACAGCTAGCGTTCTGGCCTCGCATTCCGGAGGACGGCGGTTCGAATCCCCGTCTGGGCATCCAGATTTGGGTTTTCCATGGTTTCCCAAATCACTCCAGGAAAATGCCGAGATGCTTCCTTCAAAAGGCCATGGACGAATTCCTTACCATTCCTTGCCCCCCATCCTTTCCCGTCTCTAAAGACCTCGCTGTTAGAGAGACTTTAAGCATATAAAAAAAATAGACGGAAGCCTTCTAATTTACCTCTTCTCTCTCTCATCACCATGGTCTAGTCCTATGCAGTTTTTTATGTAATATTTTCCACTAGCTTCATCCTTCTACAATTTGGTCCTCTCCCAGTTCGTTCCGCTAGTATATCCATTCCTTCTGTCTTTCATGTCATTACACCCTTCCTCATTGTCTTTATGTTTCCTGCCGAGGATCTTTCTTTACTGGTTGCTTGTCTTTCTATTCCTTATTATGCCTATTCTACTTACTTCTATACTAATAAATTTTAGTATCTTTTTCAGACCCCATTCCTTGACTGTCAGTGTTTCGAAGCAAGGATATAACAGCCGAAATATCATTTCCCTGTTCCTCTTCGGTATATCTTAGCTGCACAGGGGTGTCAGACAATTACTTAAAATGTTTCTGGTTGTCTCATTTGTTTACATATTATTTCTATCATTTCTTCTGCTTTCCTGTTCCAGGCACAGTATTTCAAAATACGGTATTAAACTTCCATAATTATTATTCTGTCGGTTGGTTTGAATCTACTTTTTGCACATACTCGTGTATTCAGGTTTAATGTAGCTCCGTTAAATTCGCCAATATAGTTGCACCTATCTACCATCGGATTCCCTATTCTTTATCATCCCCAGGTAATTACGTCACAGTAAAAGCCATCAATATCCAATTTTATTCCCCAGTTCTGTCGTGCACTGTCTGTATCTTTCAGATCAGGTTGATGAGAAATTCCGTATCTGAAAGTTATTGCAGTTTGACCTGATTGCATTTAATGCTAGAGTTCACATCTGCACGGTCACATGTTTCACTGAATTTTATTAACAACTCTCCTAAAGTGTAAAGAAGTTATTTTTGCCTCAATGATTTGTGATAGAGTTTAAGATTCATGATAATTACCCAGATATAAATTAATAGTTTACTTCAAGTCGTCGTGAATATAACAATTTTGACATCAAAAAATTTCACTTATTTATCTCTTCTACGGGATGTGTGCTGCGTTTTTTTTTTTTTTTTTATCGCCAACGTTTCGGTACCAACGTGGAGCCTTCATCAGGGCTTCTCTGTATCTAGCCACCTGGTTCTTTTTGATAAACTTTAACACCTTATTCACTGTTTATTTTTAACCGGCAAAGATGATTTGGTTTCCCCGCCAAACAATATTTCCTGGAGCAATCTTGTAGTATCAACAAAAAATGCAGCGCAAACCAGAAAAAGAGACAAGTAAGTGAAATTTTTTCAATAATGACGCCTGCAAAAAGTGTGAAATTTTATACATGTGTATTTAAATTTTATACATTATTGTGGTTGAGGTACTACTGATTTCATTGCTTTTTCAAACACTTATATCTTTTAAAATACGTTCACATTTAAAATTCGAAACGTAGAGGTCATTAGGCATATGGATGGAGGTATATTCAACAAGCTTCATGCAGTATAGTAGCATCGTTTGTATTTTTAGCAATGGACCCTTCAGCGCACTAAAAGATAGGAAAACAGTCTTTCCGAAGTTGGAAGCACCTCACAAAAGCATCATTTGGAATGAAATCTGCACAGCCGTATTATTCGGAAATGTCTTCTTCTGAATATTTAGTTCTGTTTTAATTTCGTAAACAACTGCAATAATATCCATAAGGAAAGTAGGACTAGTGAACGAGAGTAATAATTTTCTTTGTGAAAAATTTGGATCATGTACAACGTTATTTCTGCTACAGTGAAACTGAGACAAGCACGTGCTATACGACGTCATATATAGGTACTTACGTGGCATTCAAAGAGTACCGAGTTTATGTGCATAGCAGTCTTCTGCACCAATAACAGTTTTATTTCTACCCTACTGTTATCATCAGACGTCACAAAAATGGTATTTGAATAATGCTTAGCACAGATGTGTGAGATACGTACTTATAGAATTAAGGCTAGTTTGTCAGTCGAATTACTAAATAATGTAATTTACTATAAACTGACTTACATAGTCTGATATCGGTTAACGGTCGCAATTAAGTAGATAATCGTTCTGAAAATTCCGTAACTGTTAATCCGACAAATGATCTTTTATAGCTACACCTACAACGTATGGAGTGGATGGTAGACAGGATCATGCATAACGAGAGCGTTAATTTCTGTTAGACCGAGAGTGGTAAGTGAGAAATAATAGTTGGCCTCGCATTCAGGAGGACGCAGGGTCGAATACCCGTCCAGCCATTCAGATTTGGATTTAAATGGTTTCCCAAAATCTCTGCAGGTGAATACCGGTTCCTTCAAAGAGCCATGGCCGAATTCCTTCCCGTTTCTTCTCCCCAGTCTTCTGCCTCCGCTAATGATCCCGACGTTGACAAGGCACAAGACCAGAGGTTAAAAAGAACGATTAGAGTAATTCTTTTAAACGTAAATGACGATAAAGTGACTGACGTTGGTGCCACGTTTAGCTAAGTGAGCGAAGGTCAGCCCAAAATGTTTTCTACATTATTTTTTATTTCCTCTTCGCTTGTCGATAGAGCTGGGATACGCTAAAAGTATGGGTTACGATTGGGAAGGAATTGGGCCATAAGCTTCTGAATGAACCAAACTGGCATTCTCCTTGAATGATTACAGAAAACCGCTGAAAATTGAAATCTGAATGACAGGAACATGTTCCCGACCCTCGTAGTTCCAAATGCCGGTTTCATAACAGTTTACTATTAGCGTAGTTAATAAGCAGCCATGATTAAAACACCAGCTCAATAAGAATTACCTCTAGGCATAACATTTCAGTATTTCCACTCCAAAGGAAATAGCAGCACGTTATAGACGAATGGCCCGATTTATCTCGAATACATATCAGCTGTTCCTTATTTAATCCGAAAACATTGTCAATTAAAGTATCAGTCAAAATGAAAGCAACTATTGTAGCTAATTAATTATAAGCATTGTTCATAAACACTCAATTTACTTCCTAAAACTTCGTCCACCATCAAAATTAATACTTAACAATGCGTGAAAATAAACATTACTTCGCAGTTCAAGTATTATAAAATAATAACATTCATATTCTGTTTTTAATATCGAATTGCCATGATTACCATCTATATATTCGATTCTGGGTCTATTACCACCCTGAAAAAAAAAAATCTTATGAATAAAATTCAATTATTTTTGCAAATATCAACTCAAATGAATCAAATATTCCACTAACTTTTGCGGCATTCGCGCTTGTTTGATCGATTTTTACTTCCGACGTTTCTGCGCCTAACCTGGGGCCTTCATCAGGGCTGTATGGAAGTGAAGTATCACTTCTGACGGTTGTCACACTGATCTAATAACTAATTGCTACCTCCAAAGACTGACTGAAGAATACTACAATACAAAAATATCAATATATATACATTAATACAGTATTTTAAAAATATATACTCGTACATTTAATTAAAGAAAATAATATGTTTAGTGGGGTGTTATATTGTCACATTTTAAGGACGATGACCAGGCGTTTTTTTGTGTTGTGACCAAACAAAACTGGTCAGCATGTACAGTACCTACCTATTATTCATTTATCAGTGACGATTATTTCGCCATTGTCCAAATAGTTTATCTGTGACCTGTGTGGATGCCGTCATACAAAGGGATATCGGAAACTATGGTTACAAAGTGAAACATGTAGTCTAAATTTTATTTCATACAACCGATACAGCCAACTGATAGTAGCTACATACATTAGGTTATTATTCGACATATCGGTTTAGGCATGTGTCGCTCGCTCCGTGATGTGAGTTTCGAATATTCCCTCTTGGTAAACATACTATTCTTACTTGTTCAGCCACGTCGGAGTCGTTGTGAAATGCTTCACTTTACCATATCGTGTAGAATTAGAGATGGATCCGGTAGAAATTGATAGCGTAAGTATTGTAATGCAATTAAAGCTCCTGAAGTGGGGTAAAGCGGATGAAATTGAACCATTTCTGTCAGATATATTCCATAAATCTTTAGAAGAGAAAAAAGTATCTTCTCACTGGAAAATAGCCAAGGTAATTCCTGTTATCAAGAAAGGAGATCGGAGAGATCCTAGGAATTATCGACCCATATCTCTAAAATCTGTAAGCAGTAGAATTCTGGAACATGTCATATACTCTAACTTTATGAAATTTCTAGATGAGAATGAGTTACTTACACCGTGTCAACACGGATTTCGGTAGAAGAGTTCATGTGAAACTCAATTGGCCCTATTTTCGCATGGCGTAATAAAAGTTATCGATGCAGGTTCACAAGTTGATGCGATTTTATTGGATTTTCGGAAATCTTTTGATTCTGTACCACACAACTGACTTTTAGAGAAGATTTGAGCATACGTGTTTTTCTAACTGGTCGATCGCAGTATGTTGTTGTTGGCGGTGAAGCCTGTTCTAAGCTAGATCTTACTTCTGGCGTTTCGCAAGGAAGTGTAATATTACCACTCCTTTTCTTAATTTTTATAAACGATCTTGGTGACAACATTAAATGCTGGTTGCGATTGTTTGCCGACGATGCAGTTATCTATGGAGAAATAAAGTGCTCTGACGATTGCTTAGAAATTCAGAGCGATTTGGATGCTATTTCCGAATGGTGCCGCAAATGACACCTTACACTTAATTGAAAAAGTGCAAGGCAATGCGAATAAGGAAAAAAAAATCAGTTTGCTCACGAGTACAAAGTAAACAATTCAGTTGTTGACACGGTTGATTCCTAAAAGTATCTGGGGGTAATAGTACAAAGAAACATGAAATGGGACTTGCACATAACTTCCGTCGTAGGCAAAGCTAATTCTAAATTACGATTCATAGGTCATATTCTGAGGAATTTTAATGCTCATACAAAGGAAATAGCGTATAAAACACTTGTTCGCCCGCATCTGGATTAGTGTTGTGGAGTTTGGAATCCATATCGCAAGGGCTTGACTCAGTGGAGAGGGTACAGATGAGAGCCGCTAGATTCGTGACTGGTTGCTACAACCCTTATGAAAGCGTCACTGAATTAATACATAGATTAGGCTGGGGTCGTTTGGAAGACAGATGATGTCATTTACGTTTGAATTTATTGGAGAAATTCTATGACCTACAAGTGCAGTGAGATACTTCTTCCGCCAACCTATTTGGGTCGTAATGACCGGAGGGATAAGATTCGAGAAATAAGATGCCATACCGATGCTTTTATGTATTCTTTCTTTCCTCGTGCTATTCGGGACTGGAATGCGCAGAATTAAGATTGGTGTTAAGCACTCTCTGCCACCCACAATGTTGTGAATTGCAGAGTATGGATTTAGAGGTAGACCTCTTCATCTGAAGCTAATCGTCGGCCTCCTAGGAAAAAAAGTGAAAGTGGCTTGGAGTGTGGTCCGGGCTGTATGGATGGTGGTCAACGATCCTCGTCGGTGACGTTTTCTCTATCGGCCACAAACTTTCGGACGCCACTCTGTTACACGATGACGAGACATTACAGTCTCTCCGTAAAACTCTACCAGCTGCGGTTACATGTTCTCCCACAGAGAGGTTTTCTTCGCGAGACCAGTTTTTCAAACTAGTCGCTTACCTGCGTTATAGATGGCTGGCGGCTGAAACTCTGCAAAGTTGGGAACCGCATGTCTTAGAATTACCGTGCACTACTAATTTCTCAATAATGGACGACACTCCAGGAATATCTGACTGTTCCTAATCAGCCTCGTTCCTGTGTAGGACGTAGGCTCGAGTCCCTCGGTTTGGCGGTCTCGGGACTGCGGGCAGGTGATTTAGCGACGACGTGAGGTGCGGCTGACGTGTGCGGACCCTGTTAGCCGTCTCCATGGCGACGCGCCATTAGGTGGCTGTCTGCACGGCGCACCTCACTACGGAATGCTGCCAACGACCTGGTCGCCATCTCATACCTCGGCCACCATACAACACGATGGTCAACAGTCACTTCCTGTAATCACCTACTGCGATTATTGTACGAAATAATCTAGCCTCGTAACCACCGATTATTACAGCAAGATAAACAACTTCCCCCGCCCCTCAGTCGAAAAGGTATAAGAAAACTAAGAAACAACAGTAAGTTTAGTTCTGTAATAAAAAAAATTACCGTATCTCTTTGGCAATTTCATGGTTGTCCAACAAATAGAGTTACAAACAACAGATGCAGTGTAAACCGCAGCGAATAGGGAAAAAAAAACTATTCTTTCAGGCTGAAAATGTGGTTAGCATATTAGCGAAACATTTCTATTCAACTGTAATGGATTATAGCTTTTTACCTTTTAAAGGAAAGCAAACTCAGTTCCAAAAAAATCTCCTTTAATTAAAACAACAATTATCAAACCAACACCCTTTCTACATTTCTGAACATACTGAAAATTTCTTCGACAAAATAACAACTCTGTTTTTATGACCAGAAATTCAGTCTGAAAATTACAGATTCCACAACGAAAATTCGGTCTAGTTTTTTTATTTATATCGTCTAAAATCTTCGTAGCGGTTCCACAAGATGTCAATCTATTGTCGACTGACTGCGCTCTATCTCTCTTTTTTTTAGTCACTTAACAATAAGAGCTGTCAGCGAACGTCACGCTAGATTTTTCGTCATGGAAATTTATTTTCTCTCTTTTCACAATTAAAATAACCAAAAGAATAAATGATTAAATTATATTAAAATAATCAAAATCAGTCTCATTTAAGGATTGCAATCCCGCAGTGTTTTCAATCCCGCGGGATCCGAGCGGGATTTGCGCCAATCCCGCGGGATCCAGCGGGATCCGTGCGGGATTGACGCAAAGAGTTTTTTAACGCTTATATTTAAAACATAGTTACTTAAAACGTTAATAAATTAAATAATAATTAAACTACTAAATCAATTTTAATGTTAAATGACAAAAATTAATAGTTAACAATATTTTAATTGGAAAAATGATATTAAAAGGTTTTAGCATGTATTAAGTACAGTTCGAGGTTTTACATTTTTGTTTTTTTAATCTAAACCAATTTTAAATAAATAATAAAAAATTGAAAATATTCAGTGTTAGGTCATATTATGTGCCTTAAAATACATCACATGAACTTAAAAACATGGTTTGCTTAGTGGCCAAGTTACCAGAGTTTTTTTTTTTTTTTTTTTTTTTTTTTTTAAATTCTAAATAAACGTTCCATAACACCGAGAGAAAGCATTCCATTTCACAAGATGAATATACTCTGTTAAGTGTAGACTTGGCTCAGAACAAGATCTCATAACTTTTTGTCACTGCACAAGCACGAGACTTGGCTTTTTTTTTTTTTTACAAAAATTGTTTTTGTGGGATTCATTATTATATATCCTGATTCCTTGATTGATCTTACAGTTGATTCAATGTTATTAAAGGAAACTACTCACCAACACTTAAACTGTCAAGTATTTCAATTTTACATATGTGGCGTAACGACGTTTTAAGAGTGGAAATTATTACTTTTTAGTAAGAAAGGAGACTTTCTCGGCGAATGATTGCAATGAAGTTTTCAAAGGATGTATCTCCGGATTTCATTGTAAAAACACGAGATTTCACACGTGAGGGAGACGGCGGAGGCAGCCGTCGAAGTATGGTGTTCCTACAACACAATTCGTCGATACACCCGTGAAAACTTCATTATAACTTTTTTTTGCCTTTAGTCGAAATAATAACAAGAAGAAGAGGTATTAATCTATAGCCTGAGTGGCACATGTAAATAGGCGGCTTTCGTTAAAGAAACGCATTGAGGCAGCGGCCAAAACAGCAGTAAGTCAATGGATATACAATTGCCTTTTGATAGCTGCTAAATAAATAGGTATGCGATTAAAATTACGATAACATTAGTTTCCTATCAACTAATAATCAAATTTTCAGCCGCAAAAAAGGAAATTGTCACAATAACTTTATCTGCAAATACAGAAAATGGGAATAATGAAACCGTGAATAAAAAGCTGTAACTTTGTAGTTCAGATAACGTTTGAAACACATAAAAAATAATTATATAGTTACAAAATCGTACTAAATACGCAACATAATTCAAATTACAGAAATGTGTACTCGAAAATGAATACATAAAAGTGTATCTATTTACTTACGAATGACGAAGGTTGACAAAAACAAATGTTTGTTCACATGCGCTAAATGCCAACTGCGAGGGTACAGGCAAACAGTGTAATACTTCCGATAGAGACCGAGTGGGGCAGCGAGTCACACACTGACACGCTTTTTATCCACATTTTGCGGATTGCGGATCCGCTTAATTTTGTGCGGGATCCGCCAGATTTTCTAATGATGCGGGATCCCGCGGGATTGCGGGATCCCGCTTTGCTGGATTGTAATCCCTAGTCTCATTACATCCCCCCGTTAATTCCCATGAAATTTACAGGTAAAAAAATTAAATGGGAATCGGGTGATTAATTTTATGTTTTAATATTAATTAACATTGCTACACATGCAAAAGTATATGCGAAAGCTACAAAATAGGTAAGAGAGAAGTAAAACAATGCTAATCTTTGGGTTACGTGTGGTGTTAGTCAATGTGCAGCTGCCATCATTATCGCTTCCTCTTCCGCATGCGGTACATGTGCCGATTTTCTAGGACCTGTATTAGCGAAGTTGTGGTTGGGTTGAAATCTGGTGTACAGTGGATTTTCTGTGAAGAAGGTGGCTGCCATGTCGAATTCCGACTGTATCGAGGTCAGAATCGGCGCGGGACGTCTATTTCCGCCAAGTCAGTAATATGCATACGGTATACATCCAGCGTGGTGGGTGAGCTGTAAACGCCTCGCATTCGGAAGGACGCCGGCACGAATCCCTGTCAGGGAATCCAGATTTGAGTTTTGCGTGGTTTCCCCAAATCACTTCTCGCGAATTCCGGGATGTTACCTCATAAGGCCTTCGCCTAATTCCTTCCCTGTCCTTTGTCCGCAATCCTTCCGGTCTCTAAAGACCACGACATCGACGATGCATAAAGCCATAAGGAAAAAATATATGCATTACTGTATCTTTCGCCGCACATTACACCTTTGCTATCTGTTTATGAGGTGTCCATTAATTACGTGAGGTGATTATGAGGGGGGGGGGGGGTCTGGCGCAATCTCACCAAGGGGGAGGGGAAGGGGGAGGATCAACGGAAATCTCACGTGTAGAGCTAAAAAAAGGTCTACAAATGACGCAAAAGTCGATTTTAGGGGTCTCAAAAAGATGCGAGGGCGATTTCTAGGGGGAGAGGGAGGGTTTCACGAACCAGATCTCATTAGAAGGGGGCGGGGGGTCGAACCATATCTCACGAAGTCTCATCCGGAAAAAAAGCCTCACGTAATTTATGGATGCCCCCTTACTGGCTTTCGAGTACACATTTTCCTGAATAATAAAAGTAATGGAAGCAAAAAATCATATTTTTTACCAGCGTAGATATTTTTCTACTGGTAGTACTTCGAACAGTAATCGTACAAACTTTAAGAGAAGTTTCGGAACATTAAAATGATTCAGAATCGCTTAGAAACCGATGACCGTAAATGGTAGAACAGGTACAAGAGATCGGTGGAGAAAGTATTTATAACATTTCGTAATATTGCAGATCTTGGAAGTTCCCACCATTACTGTCGATGCATTCGTCACGCCACCGGGTCGTGGATTGGCGAACACGGTCGAAAATAATAATAAAAAAATTTCGATATCAGCAGTAGCGCAGTTGATTCTTGTAACCATTTGAGAATCGACAGGTGTTTTCATATACAACAGATTTAAGTTCCCCCACACACCACCCCCAAACAAATAAATCTAGGCCCCTTAAATCCGCAGAGCATGCGTGCCAGGCAACCGGTACACCACGCTCAATCTATCCTTGACCCAACACCACAGTCTGATAAAGACCACGCAATCCTTAAAGGCTCTTTCACACTACGCTCGTAATTTAGTCGAGTGGCGAGTAGTTTAGTAGCTAAAATACTCGCTACTGACCGAAAATCGTTCGCGCTACGGTCTAGTACAGTACACAAGTAGCGTGGTATTTTGCCAGAGGCTGCAACGCAATCAAATAAATGAGCTGATAGCTATTAAGCGCTATTTTAGGAGAGAAAAAAAGCAATGGGTACGAAAATGGATTAATAGGAGGGATGAACTAGGAGCTAAAAATTGTCTTCTGAAGGAATTAGCATTAGAAGGAATCTATGAAACATTAAAGGATTTAATGGAATAAAACGAATAGTTTGAGAATGTCCAAAAGTTGTGTTAATGAAAATACAGTCGCAAATTCAGCTTGAAGATACCTATTTATGAAGTGAAATACCGGCAATTACAAAATTACAGGGAGTTCTCTACTTTATTGCCACCGAATGTAGTTTAAAGACATTTACACCTCGTATTTATACACGGAAAATCGGGTATTTCCTAATTCATCACAGTATGAAGGAATCTATGAAACATTAAAGGAATTGAAGTAATGTTTCATAGAGATGCATCCGGTAAACTGAATCATTTTACTTATTATTTCGTATCAGAAACATACAGTTACACAATCACAATCATTAAATCTCCTGACGGCTAATCCTTTCACACCAGAAACAGAAACATCATTTTTACTGAAACTGTTTCAGTACCTGCGCCTAAATTTTTGGACTACTTTTTGTTTATTTTCTGCGAGTAAATAATTCTGAAAAGATTTTTATCGCGTTAGGTAGTACTTCTAATAACAGATGTTTTTAATTTTCAATTTACTTCTCACCAAATCCAGATATGTTTATTGTATTTTCCTAATCCATGCGTGCAGATTGTTTGTTTTTATAGTGAGGGGACTTAATATTCTACAATCATTCATGTTCTTCATATTTTAAAACAAATTTTAAAATTATTTCTTCGCTCCAGCGAAACAAAATTTGTGCGGCAGCTAATGAACTCGACTTAAACAATAGGTTCAGACTTGACTTGTTTAGCCGATGAGCGAGTGGGCAGTGGCGCTTGGTGGGGGGTGCTATTCGCCCGATTTGATCGACTCGATTAAACTACTGGCTAAACTACTCGACTAAATTTTCACACACGTTTAGTTACTAAATTGCTCGCTACTCGACTTAATTACTGGCCTAGTACGAACGAGCCTTAGCGGGGATGCGCTCCTTCAAGTGGAAGCACATGTTGCATCTCACGTCCTGTTGCAAGCCTGGAAGAACCTGTTCCAGAAAGATGTAATAATTTATTGACGTCATACAGATTGCTTCGTCTAGCGACGAACAGTGACGATAGAAGAGGCAAAACGGTACACTTGCCCCGGGTGGTTACTTCAGGGGGCGGTAAAATCGTGTTTTGAAGGACAACAATTTAAGTCGCAGGGACCTTTCTTTTTTCTCTCTCTCTCTCTACTACAACCCTGGGCGACGACAATGGGGATAGCGACAATGGGAGCAGCGACAATCTGAGTAGCGGCACTCGGGGTTGCAACAATAGGGCAGCAAAATAATGAATAATGTAGGAAGGTGCGGCAATATTACAGTTTTTGGCCTGGCTCGGAAAATTCCTGTACAATTCTGAACCTTTTTGATAGTCCCCTGTTAATGTTTGGTACCTCGATTTGTGGAATACCTGGTATTGTTGACTGCTGACTATTATTATCACTTCAGGGTATAATTAAATATTCTGACGAACGATAGGGACAAATAGCATTTTTTACATCATCAGTAGCTGCGTACTTTCAATCACTACAACCTCCTATATGACCCAGTTATTTTCATATTCTGATAAATTCGACAAATTTGTTTAACAGAAAGTCGGATGGGACCCACAGAAACACTGTCACTAAACTCTAAGAGGGACATCGAGAACATCCAAAAAGAAGAACGAAGGATCATCAGGAAAATTATTGGACCAACCAAAACGGAAGAAGGCTACAGACTAAAGTCAAACAAAACAATAGACTCCCACTCAAACATAGCCAACGATATAAGAAAACGCACACTAAAATTCTACGGTCACATCTACAGGATGCCAGATCACAGATTAACTAAGCAGTTATTCGACCTTATCCAACCTTTAAAAACGCCTAACAGCTCGTACGATCAAGTAAGGAAAGACCTGGAAAAAGGAAATATCAAGAGATCAGAAATCCTAGATCGCAAAATCTTCAGACAAAAAATACAGAACTGGGTAGTCATGCCAGAAACCAAAGCCAAGTAGACCGGCGCAACTTGGACAGAGGAGGGAAAACTTGCCTTCGGTAAACAGATGCGAGAATACTGGAATGGTAAAAGAAACTCAGACAGAAAATGACTAAGTATTGCGTGGTCTTTATAGGTCTATCTGCATAAAATCAATAAATAATTACAGAACTTCACTCGCGTCCTGTAGTCAAAGCCGCAAAGATACAAAAAAAAATTTTTTGCCTTAATATTAAGGGGATAGATACTTACAATTGTATAAGATTTGACCTTTGACACAGGGCCGCGAAAGAATTAAACAGATTTTCTTCCATTTTTGATTAATATATTTTTAAGTGTAACGCACTCATTGTTATGAAAAACTGAAGTGAATTATTGATGAACATAGAAAATGCTATCGAAAGCGGGTTTCCCCCCCCCCCTTTCTTTCTTTAGTTCCTTATCTTGTTCGAATGTCAACTATGTTTGAATACTGAACCACTGTGCGCCTTGTAGTCAAAGCGGCAAGGATACGCAAGAAATTTTTATGTCGTAATAATATTAAGTAGTATAGGTAATAACGATTGCATAACGTTTGACTCTGACACTTCGACACAGGGAGGTAAAAATATATATATAAATATATATATATAGGTTCTCTCGCATACATTTTTTCTAACAATTAAAAAAAAAAGAGAAGGACTCATTATAACAATTATTGATGAGCATAGAAAATGCTATCGAAAACATTTTTCTTTGATCTATATTATGACTTAAGTTCTAATGACCACTAAATATTGATACTAAACCACTGTGCAACAGTACGAGCATGTAGTTGGTGTTTGCCACGTGTCGTCCATACTGTATAATAAATTATCTATATACATAGCGAAGGAAATAGAAGCACGCGTCAGGCTCGTTTTATGGGTGATATGGCCACGTGGAAAGTTTTGTTTAAATTGTATCAAGAAATATCACACCATTTTTGGAAGTAGGGAGTGTATACTTGTTACCAGCATCTAATAACCAGTTATTTTCTTACCAACCAGTTACCATGATAAGTTTCACAGTAATTTGCGACTACACATTATATCATGTTAGTTTCTATTTATGTGAAACAGTACACACGCCTATTAACAATATCAATTATATTTCCTACAACTCATAGGCTGTCAATTACTTAAAAACCTGTTAGTATGATAATTTTTCACAGCACTTTTTGAGTGCATGCTATCCCATGTTAGTTACTATATATGAGTGAAATTTTGTAAACAGTGTAATTACTTCATTTGTCAAAAGTTTCAACAGAAAGAAAAAAACCATGTATCATTTTAGTAATTGTGGACAACTTTGTCCCCTTCCCCATCCATAACCATATATACTATTTTATCAGTCATTCTTAGTTACCAAATTCCTAGAAGAAAATTCTTTCACAGAGTAAAATGGGTTCTGAAGCAGAAACTCTTTCAGTTTGGACTTGCAAATGTAGGTAGGTGCAGGATAGGGGGAAGATGGGTGTGTAGGGAAATTGCCACCGGAGCCTGTGCTCCATTGCAATTAAATTAAATTAAATTAAATGTGTAAACCAAGGTGCGGTAACAAATCTGAGTTTAATAATCAAATCACGTATAAGCCCTAAGTGTTCCCCCATTTAATAGAAAACATATTAATCCTTATTTCGCCTGGAAAGTATTACTGAGAACTGTATCAAACAATATATGGAAACCTGGAGATCTGTGGAACCGAATTTAACAGGAATAGTTTTGCGATTTATCAATCTCGCGTGTCCCAGTTGTACCTGGAAGGAAACTTCCGGAAAGTTTGTGACAATTCGTGGTAACCAGAGGAAATACGAGTGCGATCACATAATTTACATTCGTCAGTGACTACTTTGATAAATCAGCGAGGTGGCTATTTATTCGCTCCCTGGAAGTTACTCCGGCGAGGATCGTCTGCCTCATTTGTTTCTCGCGTTATCGGCGTTTCCCCAGCGGAGCGGAGGTCACGTAAACTTCAGAAACTTTAAACCGAGTTCCACCTCCGGAACGGTAGTCGGATCTGCGAATCGAAAGATTAAATACGGTCCACTTAAAGTTCGATGGAGTAGCGCTGTCTTAACGTGCATTACGAGCTTATATATCATTTACTAAGCGCCTCACTACGTCTGGCATACTTTGTTGTTGTTTTGGATTCAGAGATCGTCAACGTTGTGGTGATTAGTGCCGTCTGTCCCACGTTACTAAAGGCTCTCAGAGATTTCTGAACATAAATGGAGCGGTAACGCTCTGGCCTCGCATTTGGGAGGACGCGGATTCAATTTCCCATCCGGGTATCCAGATTTGGGTCCATAAAAAAGCCCATGGCAGAATTTTTACCCGTTCCTTCCCCCCATCCTTTTCCGCCTCTAATGACCTTGACGTTGACAAGACGTGATGCTGCAAGAAAAGAAAAAAAAAACCACATAAGTAATTTTACACTATCAGCAACTGGTTGATTGATTCTAGTATGCAGCCAAATTATCTCAAGACAAAATTCAGTCCGTCCGTAGGGAAGATAATAGGCGTGGAAACAGTGTTGGATGGATATCGCTGATGAACCAAACTTCCAGTAAAACAAACTCCTGTTACTTCTCCAAAACAACTACCTAGGAAAGTATATCACTGAGTTGCTTTTTCATTGCATTTCAGTTATGTTATTAAGTTTCACAGAAAGTGGTGAATGTAAGATAAGCGTAGCGTATTTTTCGTTTTCTCGTTCAGATATAAAACAGCAAAGAGTGTAGCCAGGTGCCTGCACACACAGGCCTATTCTTCCGAAGGACACAGATCCTACGTTTACGTTACCATCCGAGACATCTGGCGAGCATCTTTGCAGTCCGACGATAAGGAACTGTATATCGTCAACATTCCTGCACTGCTTGTCAGATATCGAATGATAAGACTTTGGTCCGTCAAATCGGTGAGATGATCGGGGGCAAGGAGCAAAAACGAATTGGTCCAAGGAACCAATTCAGCAGGGGTGATTTCGGGAATGCACAGAAATCTGTCATCCAGAATGCCAGGCTCCAACATTAACCAATCACAGGTACTGTAACGTTCCCACCCGTCCTTCTAATTATTTCCGGCTAATTTATTAATATTTCAAGTATCGGACCTCTTAGCCGAAGATTGACTTGCATTCATTTCATCATTATCACCTGGTGACGGGGTCGGCGGGGGGGGGGGGGGGGAGGCAGTCACAAAGAAATAAAGTATGTGAATAATTATGAATTTCACAAAAGTAAATTTGTATTCTGATCATTCACATTCATACATAGGTCTATAATTGAAATCGGAACACGATTAGGCAAGTCCCTATAGTTCTCCTGATATTTAACACTTGGAAATCAAACACTTTCCCTTAAAAGTTCTATGTTTCTTACGCCATAACTTGTAGTGAGAGTGAGCCTACAGTACACAGAGAGAGAGAAAATTTGTCTTACATCATATTGGCAGGCCGGCGGCGCAGACAGTCATCTCTTCGATTACATCGCCAACTGAGCACAGACTGCACAACACATCTAACAGAACTGACCAAGACTGAGAACTATGGTCCCATTGTGAGGGCTTATATATCACCCACCTAACGGGATTCAGGTATGCTGATCCTCTACGGGAGGGGAGTACTGCCAACATTGGATCCTTACTTTCCCATTTGGCGAGAGGACCATCTCTGCCAAATGGGTGGGAACACAGAGTTCCACCGATGTTACCCCGCCCGAGAGGTAGCTTTTGTGTTTGTAGGGTGGCTACAATACTATCCTATCCCCGCCAAACTCTGGGCGGAAGCAAGGTGTCCGAACTTCTCCCACATGGCTTAGCCGCCATGACAGTATCTGTAGCCACTTGAAATCTTAGACTAAAAAACACCTCTCCGCCTCACTCTCGCTACCTAATTGAAATTACTTAATCCTAACCTTATTCTAATTAAATACTACCTCTTAAAGTTCCTAATTATGTTTTCAAATGTCTTGTGACATCACAGTACACGTCACTAGCGTAGGGTTTCCGGTTCGGAGGGTCGCCGGTTCGAGTCCGGCTGAGGGCATAGATGTTTAAGTGTCGTGCGTTTAATGTCATGTACGTGTTCTGGTATCAATAATTGGTTGGGAACAAAATACACTGGACAAACCGAAAATACACGATGATTCGTAATCATACTTAAGAGGGCTGTATGGCTTAAGCCGAAAACCATTTAAAAAATCACTGAACAATCTTGCTATCGGGGCTCCAGATACTTCATCCCATGTCGAAGGCCTGATAAAAACACGGTGTCTAGAAACCTAAACCGACGAAGAGGGAAAACTTACTCTTGAAACGCAAGTTTATATCTTCTTTCAGAATATATATATAACCCCATCAATGCATTTCATATGAAAAATAGATTAGATCGAGTTGCCGTTCATTTAGATAGTTTAAACATCATCTGATCGTCTTGAGTGACGGTTAAAGAACAGTTTATAAAGAAAATGAAAAAGAGAATACACCTTGTATGCATACGGCTTTTAGTGTAATGGCATATTTTCGAAGTTTCGTGAATGATGGATTACTTGCCGGGATGTAGAAACTGGGCTTATGATGGGCGACCTGGCGTATACGGTGCTGGTACATTGATTCATATTTAACCACATTGTAAAGCCAGAGAGTATACTCAACTTGTTTCACGCGGTATATTACCCAAATTCAGAAGCAGTCAGTGATATAAACCTTTGGAATCGCTTTTGCATTAGTCGATTATAACATCCCGATCTTATAGAGGTTTGTTTGTGGGCATTATCGTGGTGCGGACAAACAAGTAGAGGAACTAACCTTCGGGATTTTACCATCCCAGAGTCTAGAAATATCTTCTGACTTCATTGATGCCATCCGATCTTGCGTCTTGAAATCTTGATCTCTTTTATCTTGTGGACTAACTTATAATGCTATTGTTATATCAGGATTTGACACCACTCTATTAGTACGCTGGGGAACGAGTATACATGAGGCTAGAACTGATATTAAAGATCCTAAGATGAATGAAAGAGACGGCTAACTGGTAAAAAACCTATTTATTGAACACTCAAAACTGTAGAGTTACAGTAGATATTATGATGCTTCCGAGTTAGCGTCTAATGAAGTTGAATTATTGCATCTTTAAAGAATAGGTATAACTGATAAACTAAATAGCTGAATGATTCACTGAATCCAATGATATGTCTGTCTAGGCGAAGATCTAGCCAGAGAACGGTTTTGAAGCTGTTAGCTACCCATACTGACTGGTTCGAATCTATCGATGAAATGAGGCAGAAGATGGGTCGCAACGGACCATGTCGTCTCGATTTAATGTAATTACTAACCAGATCGATACAGTTGAGGGTGGAATTGATATCAGCATGGAAGCACTTCGATGTAACAAACCGGCTGTGGACAAAACTCTATATAATTTAACATCGACATAAAAATCCTGATTCTCTCCATAAAGCCCTATGGTTAAATACGATCTTTACATGATAAAGTCACAGGTAAGACAAGGAATTATCAGTGTACAGTGTACTGTATATTGTGGTGTGACAGCGTCACCCACAATGAATATAATCAAATCATTATTAATTATATTCATATTTCTTTTTTCCTTTTTATTATATTCAAGTTTATTAATTATTTAATCTTGGAACGTGTAAATGAATTGTAAATAATGAGGGTTGTCTGGATAGGTTAAATGTATGTTTAAACCAGGGCGGCCAAAGGTATAGTTTATTATAAATTAATTTTTCTGTAAACGCATGGCTCAGAACGCTTAAATATTGAAGGCTAGAGACTGCCATTTCGACCGTTGAGGGTGGAACAATGGAGCAGGCGAGGCGACAAGGTGACGCCGGGCCAGCCCGGCTTGAGTCCCGTTGGAATTCGGTCAACGAACTACCCCACCTTGCCGCTATCCCGAAGGCCAAGTAGGAAACGCGCGAAGGAGTCAGCGAATGCGACGCGTGATATTAAACACGTGACGACGGAAATGTGTAGCTAGCCAATCCTGAACATTTATTGGGGGCTACAAGACTAATTCCGTGGAGTTCTTTTTACATGTGGAGTGCAACTAGCCGAGGAAGAGGAAGGAGCCATTTTTGAGATCACTTCTGTCCAAGACGAGCTGATGAGCAGACGTGACTTGGGTCCAAGACGAGCTGGTGAACAGACGTGCTAGCCGGCACGCTTTCTGATGATCATTGTGGTTGATCATTTCTTGCTTTGGAAAAGCGAGATGTTGAGTGGCGTGCTTGCCATTATTCGGAAGTTATGCTAATAACGCGGTCGTAGCCGCTTATTTAGCTTCCATTGCTGCAGTGGCATTGTGTTTGTCGCTCACCATCACGGCGATGATACTATGGTAATGTACCAGAAACGACGGTCACTATCCAGTGGATTTTTAACAGACTTATGTGCCCTTAAGCGACGCCTGGGTTAAGACTCTGCTCCCGCCACTTAAATTCTGAGCTAGCTGGATTTATATTTCAATTCAATTTTTTTTTAAGCATCTTGCTGTTTGTTAATTCAATTTTGATGCTTTTCATTCACTTTATACGGCGCCCCCTGGGATTTTCCTTTGTACAGTAAAATGTTAGCTTCAATTTGATGGCCTGTGTTGCCATATTATTTCAATGTTAACTTTGCTGTTTTTATTACTTGTTTGAGATATTTCATTCAGTTTTGTTTGCTTACTCCGGCGAATTGTAAACGTCGGGTATTGCTTGTTTTGCTGATCTAATTGTGTTTAACGTAACGTTAATTACTACCCGACCTTGTAAGGCCATAAGACTCAATAAATGAGGTTTTATTTTGTGTCTGAAATTCATGGTTCTAGTTAGTAACCTATTAGATCCCCTTTTAGCATCATTATATAAATGTTTTTCGTATTTCAGGATTTAATTATAAATCCCCCCTCCCTTTTTTTTTTATGCAACTGATATTCACTCTGAGCACCCAAGATTGTGTTCTATTACAATTGGCGCCCAACGTGGGGCTTTTGCAAGTCGAAATTATTTTGAGAATTTTACAAGTCTTAAAAAAATCCATGGATGTGACCTGTGTTGATTCATTTTATTATTTTAGAATAAATTTTATGTTGAAATTTGTTTGCTTTGTTTGCCATGCTTGATTTAAATTTAAATGTGTGATTTATTTCAATCAGTTGTTCAAGTATATTTTCGTTCACTTGCATCAAGCATGGTTAGTTTAAAATTAAAGATAGAGTCAGTGCTTTTGAAATTTTAATGCATGGTAAAAGTTAAGATTTTCTTTATGCTGATTTTGCTCATGTGTTGAGGTATTTGTGTCGCATGAAACATCGTTGTTTTTCCTTGTTGTTCAATTTTGGATGGGTTTTATTTCATGCTGAAGGGATTTATGCGCGAAATTTGTTTAATGCTGTACTTTTCGAGTTAAATCGTGCCGGTTTTATTTTGTTCGTTGTCGATTGTTCAAATTGTTCGGAGTTGAAATTTTGTATCTTACGATCAAATCTATGAAGTTGAGGTCACGCACCATTAATAGGGCAGATCGATCAATTGTCATAACATTTCCGAGCAAACTAACGCGATGGATCAAGCACCGGAAGTACGCGAAATGCCGTTGGCGGATGAAGAGTGCAATGATACTCCTAGTACGCGTAGCATCCATTCAAATGCATCATTAGATGGGGAACAGTTAGGGATTTTTCCAACCCCAGACAATGAAACCGTTCAAAATCCACCCATGCGGGCAGAAGTTGAAACACGTGCGTCGCAAAGTACGGTAGAATTGCCACCGGCGACCGCACAATTTCAAGACCAAAACCTGATATTTAACATGCTGGCGGAATTAAGTAGACAAATGGCTTCGCAAACAGAAATGAACAAGAAATTGGATCAGAAATTAGATGCACAAAGTCAAAAATTCTATCTCGTTGAGGGAGGAGATAAGTAAAACTTCTGGCTCATTACGGGAGGAGTTAAGTCAAAAATTTGAATCACAAAGTGCTTTATTGAAGGGCATGGACGGAAAATTGTCCGTTTTTCGCGAGGAAATGACCCGTGAAATGAATGCATTCAAGTCGGAGATGCGAGCAAATGTTTCAGTGTTGGAGAGACGCACAGATACGATTCAGGCAACATGCACTGCATTGCAGGAATCAAGCGCGGAAATCTCGAAGCGTTTGGACGCGACCGAAAAATCTGTCGAGCACGTGCGGCAAGAAAGCCACCAGAGTCTCGGTCAGATCTCGGAATTTGTCCACGAGATTAAGACAATACTGAACGAAGCTTGCAGGCCGTAAATGCAAAGGTGTCGGAGGTCACAAGTTCGGTTGAACGAGTACAAACGGCACAACAGGATTTGCAAGCGTCACAGCAAACACTTGCGCAGAACACTAGTTCAAAACTGGCGCAGTTGGAATCCAAAATGAAGGAAGTGAGTAGTACCAACGCTAGCGGGAGTATTGTTCACGCGAATTACGCACAGTACGCTGCAGCTAATATCGAGCTTAAGTTGCCACGTTTTGGGTCTCGCAAAGACGTAAATCCTAGGATTTATCTTACCGAAATGGAGCGGTATTTTGAAATCAAAGGAGTGCCTGATTCCATGAAGCTTGTGTTAGTCGAGGAATCATTTTCAGAAACAGACAGACTCTGGCTGAAAATTGCGTCCGAAACTAACTTATCTTACGCCGAATTCAGAGTCCTGTTTCTTGAGACCTTCTGGTCGAAAAAGATCCAGAACCAGGCGAGGATAAAGCTGTACCAAGGAAGGTACATTCCCAAGTGGCATTATTCGATGGAAAGCTACGTGAAAACTTTGCTGGTACAGTGTAGGCAATTCGACGACAAAATGACGGACGGAGAGTTCATAGAGATGGTGATCGCGCACTTTGGTCCACAAGTGCAGTCACTCATTAACCCCGTGGTCATTCGTACGATACCAGAACTGCTAGAAACCGTCGGTAACCTTGACAGAATCGGGAAAATGGCCGATAATCTGGCGAGACAAGACGCGGAACGAAACCATGGCGAAGCGCAAAGCGAGTCTAAGCGACCGCATGGCGGCAATAAAGCTTCCTATGCTGATGGACAGAATGGGAAATCTTCCAATCAAAATTCCGGCAATCGTAATGGAGGGAAGAAATGGAAGAACGGAAAATGCACAGTGGAAGGATGATAAAAATCATCAGCGGTCGGGAAACAACCGATCCGCGTATCCACAAGAATTTCCAGTGAACGCGATCTCAATTGAAAACGCGGAACCGGAAAGGTGTGCAAAGGCGACGGAGGAAAATGTGGGCGGCGTTAGCAACGTGTCTAATTCCCCGCCGTCACAATGAGATTTTTCGGGGGACGCTGCAAACTCCGACAGCATTTGCCTCGGCAGTTTGGAATATTGGCGCGGGCGAAGGACCGGAAAATATCGAAGAAGAAGAAGATATGGTATCCGGCGACAGCCTCATGGCACGCGCGAAGTGTCCCCGTGTAGATATTATTGCATATGGCATACGGCGAATATTTTAATTGACTCGGGATCGTCTGTCTCCGTAATGTCTAAGAAATTTCTGCTACGCTTGAAAGATAAGAATCCGCGGCTAAAGAAATTCCCACACGCAAGTTACGGTGGTTCCTGCAATAGGAAAGAGAGAAAAGATCGTTAGCACGCAAGCGCTAATCCCCGTGAAAGTCGCGAATAGCGAGTTAATGTTGCCACTACTTATAGTACCCGGTTTGACGCAAGATGTGATCGTTGGATGCGACCTCTTAGCAAAAACGTAAGTCATTCTGGATTGGGGAAATAAGACGGTGACGAATTTGGTTCCGGAGGTGTTGCATTGGAAACATGAGGCCTGTGAGCAGAGCCTTGGAATAAATAGTTCCAAACCGATGCAAAGACACCACGGAATGCCAAGGCAATTTGAATAACGGAGGAAGAGCTATATGCGCATCAGCTGACGAGCAAAATCTCATACCACAGAACCCAACCGACAAAATGCGGGAAAGAGGAAAACTGACGCCAGCACGGAAGCTAAAGCTATGCCGATACTGACGAGAAACTTGACGACAGCGCCACAGTCAAAGCCAAAGCTATGCCGATGCTAATGAGAAACTCACGATCATTTCGTGCGGGATGAGACGGCGTCTGATTCGTATCAATGTAAAAATTTAAGGATCAACCCGAGAAGAATCCCGAGGATAACATCAAGAAAGCACATGAACTTCTTGGTAGAGAAAGCTACGAAGCGGCAACGCAAGCACGACGGATTGCGGACGCAAACGTTTAGCGTCGGGCAGCAGGTGCTACTTAGGACTATGACCCCGTCTGACGCACAGCGAAAATTAATTTCCAAATTCTTTCTGCTGTATTCGGGACCGTTCTCAGTAGCGCGGATTATTTCCCCAAACTGCTACATGCTGACCGACGGCAGAACGGAGCTCGGCCCGCATAATGCCCGGAATTTGCGCCCGTTTCACACAGCATAGTCTACAAGTTCCTAGACGGATGTTTGTAAATATAGCTTAAGGATCAATGTACATTTAGTTAGGTAATAACATAGAGCATATGTTTAGAAAGTGAGAGTGTCAGTCTTAAGACACGTAATTGCCTAACAAGCGTAGCGCTAACGCACCGAGAACAGGTAAAGGACGCTCAGCTGTTTGGGTTAGCGGCTGTGCCGACCGCCAGTTTTCCTGGAAGGATCGTAATCAGGTTAAACGAAAACAGGTAGCCTGAGCCGAAGCCTAACGGGACAGCGCTTACTGACAACAACAGAGCGGGCAAAGTGGAAACAGCTGATCGCTTAGTTTCACCGCTATAATGTCTTTGCTACGAGTGTAGTTTGGAAAGCATAATATAGTTCATTTTGCGAGAACCGTCTTTCTTTTGTATTGTATGGATAATTATGTAAATTCGCGGAAGATTTTTCTTTCCATTTGATTTTCATGTTATGTGGTTTCGGCATACTTGTGTCGGCCTTGATAATGGACATTCGGTGCATTCTTTATTCTTGTTGTTGCTATATCTAACTTCAACACATGTGCTAGATTTGCATAGCCCGTTGTAAATGATTAATTGAGTTGTCTAGTTTTAATGTTAATATCTTGTGCTTACATCATTTTTTTTGTTTATTGATTGAACAGATCTATTTTGTCGTTCATTTACATCTGTGTACCTGTCAATGTTTTATGATGTTTTACTTTGCATATTAGGATAAGACATTTCATTATTTATGTTAACCAGAGTCACGTGTCGTATTTACATATTTAAAGAGGTCACATGTATGCGATAGTTTGAGTGAGCTGGAACCATGAAACTATAATGTAGGCAATGATTTTGATGCAACTGTAGGGTTACAATAGTTCAAATAAAATTATTGGCATAATTTTATTTTGATTGGGTGGCAGGTATATTGTGGTGTGACAGCGTCACCCACAATGAATATAATCAAATCATTATTAATTATATTCATATTTCTTTTTTCCTTTTTATTATATTCAAGTTTATTAATTATTTAATCTTGGAACGTGTAAATGAATTGTAAATAATGAGGGTTGTCTGGATAGGTTAAATGTATGTTTAAACCAGGGCGGCCAAAGGTATAGTTTATTATAAATTAATTTTTCTGTAAACGCATGGCTCAGAACGCTTAAATATTGAAGGCTAGAGACTGCCATTTCGACCGTTGAGGGTGGAACAATGGAGCAGGCGAGGCGACAAGGTGACGCCGGGCCAGCCCGGCTTGAGTCCCGTTGGAATTCGGTCAACGAACTACCCCACCTTGCCGCTATCCCGAAGGCCAAGTAGGAAACGCGCGAAGGAGTCAGCGAATGCGACGCGTGATATTAAACACGTGACGACGGAAATGTGTAGCTAGCCAATCCTGAACATTTATTGGGGGCTACAAGACTAATTCCGTGGAGTTCTTTTTACATGTGGAGTGCAACTAGCCGAGGAAGAGGAAGGAGCCATTTTTGAGAGATCACTTCTGTCCAAGACGAGCTGATGAGCAGACGTGACTTGGGTCCAAGACGAGCTGGTGAACAGACGTGCTAGCCGGCACGCTTTCTGATGATCATTGTGGTTGATCATTTCTTGCTTTGGAAAAGCGAGATGTTGAGTGGCGTGCTTGCCATTATTCGGAAGTTATGCTAATAACGCGGTCGTAGCCGCTTATTTAGCTTCCATTGCTGCAGTGGCATTGTGTTTGTCGCTCACCATCACGGCGATGATACTATGGTAATGTACCAGAAACGACGGTCACTATCCAGTGGATTTTTAACAGACTTATGTGCCCTTAAGCGACGCCTGGGTTAAGACTCTGCTCCCGCCACTTAAATTCTGAGCT
Organism: Vandiemenella viatica; assembly: GCA_031002005.1. Lineage (NCBI taxonomy): Eukaryota > Metazoa > Arthropoda > Insecta > Orthoptera > Morabidae > Vandiemenella > Vandiemenella viatica. The sequence continues at coordinate 74,532,095 of CM061914.1, forward strand.
AGCTGGATTTATATTTCAATTCAATTTTTTTTTAAGCATCTTGCTGTTTGTTCATTCAATTTTGATGCTTTTCATTCACTTTATACGGCGCCCCCTGGGATTTTCCTTTGTACAGTAAAATGTTAGCTTCAATTTGATGGCCTGTGTTGCCATATTATTTCAATGTTAACTTTGCTGTTTTTATTACTTGTTTGAGATATTTCATTCAGTTTTGTTTGCTTACTCCGGCGAATTGTAAACGTCGGGTATTGCTTGTTTTTGCTGATCTAATTGTGTTTAACGTAACGTTAATTACTACCCGACCTTGTAAGGCCATAAGACTCAATAAATGAGGTTTTATTTTGTGTCTGAAATTCATGGTTCTAGTTAGTAACCTATTAGATCCCCCTTTTAGCATCATTATTATATAAATGTTTTTCGTATTTCAGGATTTAATTATAAATCCCCCCTCCCTTTTTATGCAACTGATATTCACATCTGGAGCACCCAAGATTGTGTTCTATTACAATACCAAATCGTAGTTGATACAACAAATTAACATCATGTGAGCGACTAACGTTGCTCTGTAGAAGTACTGGTGCTATTTTCAATCATCAGTTCTCTTCAGCCAAGAAAACATTGCTTTGAGGAAATACCGGTCAACAATACCCCTCATTGTGGTCGAAATTCCATTTTCACATTAAGATCTTGCAATGAGAGGGGTGGGAGGGGGCGCTGCCCCTCTACTCTGGTCTCTTATTCGGGAGGACGCATGTTCGAATTGTCGTCTTGCCATCCAGATTCCGGTATTCCATTGTTTTCCGAAATCACTCTAGAGGATGCCAGGAAGGTTCCTTCAAAAGGGCATGGTCAAATCCCTTCCCATTCTTTATCGCCAGTTCTTTTCCGCCTATAATGATCTCGACATAGACGAGACATAAAGGAATAAGAAAAAAGAAGGATTATTTGAGCGAAGGTCATTGATCGCAGAAAGTAATTGATCTATTTTCAGCTTTCACCTCTGTGCAAGCGAGAAAACGCTAATACCTATTGGATGTCCCATTTCTAATGAGCTAAGGACAGAAATACGCTTAGAAATTGAAGCAAATAAATCCTCTTAAGGTAGTACCGAAAAGGAAAGCTTGTTAACAAAAGTCCCTCTTCCACTAAGCCCATTAGGAGCCGCAATTCAACCTTTGCGAAGCTCCACACAAAGGTCTCGGATGACGTGGGTCTTATCACAGATGAACACAAATGCTTCTCTTGCTTTCTATGCTACCAAACATAGTAGGTGAACTGTAGCATATTTAAGAAACGAAAAGAGAAATTATTTTATTAATCGATTTAGCACGGGGTTAACAATTTTTTCTTTATAGCATTTTTTTCCAGCTTTTTCCTCTATATTATTTATTTACTGTGAGCTAATAATTCTTTTTATTAATCAGCTTGTTTCCTTGGTCTCTGTTCGGGGGAAGGTACATAGTAAATGTGAATGCCCCTTTAAATTTATTTCGATACTCTCAAATTCGGATCACGACAAAATCACAGAATACAGTTTGGTATTGGCGCTCAAATTTTATTGTTTAAATCCCAATTTGTTGCGTTTAATAGCGATCGTTTCATTCGAGACGGGAAGAAGTGCGCGGAAGTTTCAGGTATGTTTCGCTACTTTGGTACCTTCTGCGTTGTAGGCCTGTAGCTTTACGAAGCTACATCGCTTGTTGTGTCCCAAGTTTATATCTGTTGTTAAGGTCTATCGAATTTGTATGTATAACATCAGTGTCCAGTGGTTATGGTTAAACTTCATAGGAGAGATGGAACAGCCAAATTATAAACCTTGACTGCACAAATGAGTGCAACGGACCATTTGTTAATTTTACGTACATAATTCCATATATTAGGTTTTCCTACATCAGGTATAAGGGGCACAAAGATATCAAAATTAGTCAAACTTGGACGATATGACAATACAAAGTTCAATGACATATATTGGCTGCTCAAATAAAATATCTTACAATTAAATGCACATAACGCTCAATAAACTGGCTGAGGAAAATAATCTCTGATCGTCGATATATCGTGCGTAAACATTATGTTCACTGGGATAGTTATTTGAAAGCATCATATTAAATCTCAATACCGATAAATACTTTGCTCTTACGTATATCTGATTAATTCATTCATGATAACTTAATGCAGAACGTCGTAGTTGCTTTACCGGTTGTTAAATGTGAGAGACCATAATTTGTCCCTTCTTTAGAAGGTTGTTCCTATTAAAATTATACCGTACCTCTTGTTGATTATCTGCAACAAAAGAATGAGTTATAAATCAACCCGCACTCATTAAGAAAAATCGTACATCGTTATTATTATGGATTCCTTAAAAATTGTGCTTCACGTAGTAAATTTCCTTTTGATACACGACTGTACATTCAGTTCCCTTTTCTATTAAACCACTCTATAATTGGTAACAAATATCATCATTCATACATAAATTACAGTTTCGCTGTCCATAGAACCGCTTTAACATTCTTGAAATATAATTACATATTATTTTAATTAATTTCAGTTTTGTGCGTCCTCCTTTCGTGTACACGCTACCTCTCCTCTTTTACAAGTCCTTCATTTATTCCTGTATTACCTCTCCGTCACCGTCCAGCGAAGAAGTTTCTCTCGTTATTCATCGTTGTTAAAGGGCTGTCTGAAATAACTTGTGTTAAAACAAAACACAAAAATTGCAGATATTCACATACGCGACCCACCTGCATAAACGTGGTATGAAAAGATCATGGTTCCTTACATAGATAATAATGCCGAGTTTCTTCGTTGCAATGGTGGATAAATGTAATGGATATATTAAGAAGAAAACATTTCACTTAACAGCGTAACGAATTCAAAATATAAGTCAGATTCAATGTTGTGTAGTTCGTTAATACTCATACTTCCATAATCTATGGTAGACGCATTCCACTTTGAAACCAGTTCCTACGTGTATCATTGCGCAGGGAACAAACCAACTAACTAGATTTTTTTTGGATTTTCCTTTATGACACTAATAAGACACTGGCTTCCGTCTGAAACACATTCTGTTTCGACGATTATTCAGTCTGATTACCAGACAATCATTACCACTGACACTCACCCTAAGATCAGCCAATCACGGTCCAACAGATACTGGTGACCAGCCAATCACAGTCCAACAGATACCGGTGAACAACATACGACGCAGAGAATAATCAGGAATGTTGTGTCGATAGGTATTGACTGCAAACAGTGTTTCGTCCTTCTGATCGTCACGACCTTAAACTCTAGAGAAATAAATTATGCTCCATTGACAGTTAATTCGTAAAAAAAGGCAAAACTTTCGAACAAGAGGAAACTGAATGTCGACATGTGTCAATATTATCGTGAAATGTATCTTTTCAGAACAAAATCAAATGGAAAACTGTATACTAACTGGCCAAAACTCTAGCAGCAGAATTTGAAATCATGCTATTACTGTTAACCCATTAAGAGTGTCTGCATATACTTTTCTGATATGTACGTAATAAAGACGACCTGTTTAGCGATTTGTTAGTAGAACGCACTAAACAGAAACCAACGACGTTTAATTTAAGTGGGTGCGCAGACTTCCTCTGTCGTTGTCGATGTTACCTTGGTTGTCTGGGTTTAAAAGCGCCAATTTATCGAAACCTAACGTTTCGGCCATCATTTGCGGTCTTCTTCAGAGGATCGCTGTCGCCTGTATATAGCTCCCGAAAAGCGCGCTAACTGTTTTGAGTGACGTCACTCAAGTTACCACCACCAGCGTGTCCGGTAAGATGGGGGCTTGCGTCCTGCACTTTCCTAATCAAGCATGACCATATTTTATCAACTCTAGCACAACATTCGGCTGACAGTGGGCACGCAATTTTATTTAGTGAAACTAGTGTACTGGCTCATGAAAGCAGATGGTGGCCCAGGCGTATCTGAGAAGCACCGGAAATTAAAAAGAGACCAGATAATATGAACGCGGATGGCGGGCTACAACTTGACAAAATATGGTCATGCTTGATTAGGAAAGCGAGGGACGTAAGCCTCCATCGGACCGGCCACACTGGCGGCAGTAACTTGAGTGACGTCACTCCGAACGGTTAGCGCGCTCTTCGGGAGCTCTATATAGGCGACAGCGATTCCATCCTTGACAGTCCTCTGAAGAAGGCCGCAAAATGATGGTCGAAACGTTAGGTTTTTCATAATTGACGCGCTTCAACCAGGACAGCGACCACGGAAGTCTGTGCACCCACTTAAATTAAATGTTGTTTGTTTCTGTTTAGTGCGTACTAGTTGCAAATCGCTGAACAGTTCGTCTTTATTACGTACACATCAGAAAGTGTAGGCAGAAACTCTTAACGGGTTACCAGTAATAGCATGATTTCAAATTCTGCTGCTGGAGTTCTGGCCAGTGAGTATACAGTTTTCCATCTAATTTTGCTCTGAAAAACATACATTTCACCATAATATTGACAAATTTCAACATTCAGTTTGCTCTTATTCGAAATTTTTGTCTTTTTTACGAATTAACTGTCAAAGGAGCATAATTTATTTCACTAGAGTTTAACGTCGTTACAATCAGAAGGACGAAAGACAGTTCACAGGCAATACATATCGACACAACGTTCCTGATTATTCACTGCGTCGTATGTTGTACACCAGTATCTGTTGGACCGTGAATGGCTGATCTTAGGGTGAATGTCAGTGGTAATGATTGTCTGGTAATCAGAATGAATAATCGTCGAAACAGGATGTGTTTCAGATGGAAGCCAATGTTTCACTAGTGTCTTAAAGGAAAATCCAAAATAATTTCTAGTCAGTTCGTTTGTTCCTTGCACAATGATATACGTAGGAACTGGTTTCCTCATCTTTATATATAAAGATGAATGTATGTTTGTTTGTTCTTTCTTCATACAAATCCACAGTTTTCATCCGATCTCGATGAAACTTTGCACACTTATCCTTTGAAACAAGGAGAAAAATAGTCTACATTTGGTTGGATGTGGACGTCAACGTACCCGGTTTCCGCATAGTGGACTGTCAGCTCAGTGGTTAAAGCGCTTGCTTACGAACGTCGTGGTCTCCGGTTCAAATCTCCGTAGAGGCTAAGATTTTTAAAAATTGTTTTTCATCGTAAGAGTCAGGCCTGAGCCGTATGTTATTCGGATTGAATGTTAAACTGTAGATATTAGAAAGTTATGGGTGCAATGCGAGTCCTCCAGTGTTGTAGGTGTACACTTTTTTACGTTATAATGATCCCTCAGGTGTTGTTCGCAGTCAGTGTGAGTGTGAACCACAGTAATATAATTATAAATACGGAAGTAAATCTCTGTCTTTTTGTTACGTTTTGACGACTAAATGGCTATATCGTTGTGATGGAATTTTATAAGGAAATCTGTATGAAGGACACCGGATATTTTTTCCAGTATGATTAACAGTAGTCACGAAATTTTGAGACCTTATCGAATGGTGACAGAAATATGTTGGAAATTGATTCTCTTCAAAAGACAGGTTCGACGGTACAATGATATAGTGATAGCTTAATTGTCATATTATTCCAACTCGATATTGTTTGGGACCAATCCTTCGTTACCAACAACTTTCTATATTTAATTCTGACAAAACAAAATTCTTAATCCACGCGTACGAAGTCGCGGGTAAGGGCTAGTTTCAGATAAAACGTACGCCATACCATCAGTTGTATCAAAATAAAGTTCGTTACAGGATTATGTAGCTTTGAAAATAATCTGAAAAAGTCTAAATAGTTACATTCGGTACGGGCAAGGCTGACGAATTAGTTTCGCTGGTCATGTGACGAACTTACGCAACAATCTCCGTTGAGTTAAAAAATACTAGGTGGCCCGTGCAAACATTTCGTGAATGATATACAATGAGTACCAAGGTTGGTGGTTTGTAGTAAGATGAAAGATGAACCGGTTATTTTATATCTATGGAAACACAACGTCTTAGGAAAAAATTAGAAATGACGAAATGTTTCCCTGACTGACCTTGATTTTTTTATAATTTTAACTTTTACGGGTTGTATTTCGAAATATTCTTTTCATAATTAATGATGTTACCAAAGCGGAAAACTTAATCTTTAATGTGATACCTGTGGTGTCTACTTATGAGGATAGTAATTTCTCGATCGTACTGTTCTTACAATTTAAAAAGAAATGATCAAGTTTGAATATTACGAATAATTATGAATCTTTACCTAGTCACATGACATATTATTGGAATCAACAGGATGACTGACAAGTAGGTGTTATTTATTAAAACATGAACATGGCGAAATTACGTAAACATGAAGTTTATTTTATTAATATATGAACAATTACACATCGTCGAAAGGCTTGAATTTTTAAAAATTTAGAGCAATTTCTCAGGGTCATTTACAGGGTAGAACAGATTGCATAAGTTTCCCTCGAGGACGAAGTTTTACCGTTGCGCCGCTGGCGAGGTATGAAAACCGCCATAGGGATCTGTTGTCCACAGCCGACAGCCTGGCCTGTCGAGATGGCGAGCTGCCTTTCGCCGCCCAGACAGTTTGATGAAGATTACTTGCTGCTGTATCAGATAAGGACCCAAACCAGAATGTTCCTGCATCCGTTCCTCTGTTCAGAGTAAAACTCTGTTCCGTTCTCACTGCCATGTGTCGTATGACACTCGGCAAATCACAGTGCTGCCCGCCAAGATGACCGCTCCTGGTAGGCTCAAGAGATAAATATAAAACACCAAAACATTAATAACAATGCTGGCGAGGTTCTTTAGTGGCTGGATCTTCTCCCACCACTCTCCAAGCTCGCCTTTTGAATTAGAAACGGCACTAAGGTCTATTTTCGGCCGGCGCCAGCAGCTAACGCCTTATGGCGAGTCTTTTCCGAAATACCCAAATGGAAAGCGGGCCTTAGTTATTTATGATGGGCAATAAATCTACTGAATTTTCAAGTTAGAGAGTTTAGTCACCCACTGGACGTGTAAATCTGGACGCTGTCTATTTGACGCGCCTCATCGCCAGCATCTCACACACACTGTGCGAACACTCGGTGTCTAATAACACTGTACTTATTTAATTTAATTTAATTTAATTGCAATGGAGCACAGGCTCCTGTGGCAATTTCCCTACACACCCATCTTCCCCCTATCCTGCACCTACCTACATTTGCCCTCTACAAATTTTATCTTTAAATTCCTTCAAAGTTTTCGGTAAATTATTCATCATTTCTCTTGGTAACTCATTCCAATCGCTGACACCCTTACCTAAAAAAGAGAATCTTCCCACACCCTTGTGCCTGAAATCGAGTGCCAGCTTGTGGTCATGGTCATCTTTTCCCTTCCATGCACTACTTTTCATACCTATTGCAATATCCTTCCATGCCTCATCTCCAGTATATGCCCTGTACACTCCCATGACCCTCCTCATCCTCCTCCTTTCTTGTAATTACATACCTCATTTACCGATTTTTGTTAAGTACGACTGGGGAAAGATGGCTCGCCACAATAAAACATCTTTTAAGAAATAATGTATACGATTCGGCGTTGACTGGTTAGCAACATTAAGGTTCTTTGGTAGTTTGACCTGATCGAAAGCATTTCTTCTTATCGAACAAGGCTGACGTCAGCTTTTCGTGGAATCGTATTTCCTCCAATTCCGCTCTGACAATGTGTTCAGCAGGTGTTTATACATAGGTGTGAGCGTCTAGGATGTCTTCCTTGCACATGAGACCGCTGTGTGCCTGATTACCAGTCGTACAAACACCTCATTACCACGTCTGCGCATGTGAACGCAATTAGTTGTAACCGGAGCTTAGGTGGCGGCGGTAGCAGGCTCGGGGGTGGGGGTAGCTGTGAGTGACATTATGCAGCGTGTTCCATCTGCATGCCATTAGCAGCCGCGCTCTGTTGTGGAAACAACAAGCACCTGTTGTAACACGCGCGTGTCAGTCGGGGATTTGTCTGATTATACTCAAAGTACACAAGAACAATATGACAAACATTTGAAATGGTTATAGTTGCTGTCACGAAAATAGTCCCGTCAAGGTCACGGAATTTCGTTTCAGTGGTGAAGATAAGCCAAAAATTCTGCTTTCAGTTATGAATCCGAAAATTTAATACTACGGAACAAGTGATAGGTCCTTCTTGCAAGCTTTTCAATTCGAAACAATTACGTTTTTTTTTTATTTTTTTTTATTTTATTTTTTTTTTTAATGTTGTAATGAAAGTTTTTAATCAAATTACTTTCTTCACTTCATCCAACAGAAAAGCAAAACTATTCATAAAAAATAGCAGGAAAAAATTACGCGATTTTCTGAAAGATAACAGACCATTACCAAATATACAAGGTGTCCAGAAAAGGACTCCCTGATTTCAAAATTAAATATCTCGAAAACAAAGATCGATAGAGGAATGCAGTAAACGGTATGTTTATTGTGACAGCTGTAAGAAGTGTATACAGCAGTGTGAAATAATAGTTACAAAAGCTGCTAACAGATGTACGCTGTACAGCTCATATCAGCATACATAAGTGAAATAATCGTATGAAAACAATCTTTGCAAACAATCACATCACAATGTTTTCAAAATGGAACTGATCGCCCTGAGCTTCGGATCACTATTTAGGCATTACGTATGGCGATTACAGCGCCATCTGTTAGCAGCTTTTGTAACTATTATTTCAAACTGCTGTATACACTTCTTACAGCTGTCACGATAAACATACCGTTTACTGCATTCCTCTATCGATCTTTGTTTTCGAGATATTTAATTTTGAAATCAGGGAGTCCTTTTCTGGACATCCTGTATTCTACCCATTAAGTAGAGAAGTGTGTTAGTAAAAAAATAAAATAAAAACTTAAACGAATCGCTCAGTTATTTCGGCTGTGTAATGTGTTACGTAACTTTTTCATTCTAATTGTTCACGTAAAAACTTCCAGCGAGAATGTTTTAAAGAAAAAATTCAAGTTAATTCTGGCAGCACGGAAAGCATGTTCAGAAAACCCCTCTTGATTGTTTCACAGTTTATTTGCGAGAATTACTGTGCGCAGTGCCCACTCTAAACGCAGGCTGGTCGCTCTGTTCGCGTGCCATTGAGAAAAATATTTGTAGTTCTACATAGGAACTCTATTTGCAGCTCTTGTGAGACTTATTATTGTCGTTGTACACATTGAACCATATAGGAAAAAGTCTACAGGGAAAACTTGAGAAGCGATTTCAAAATTAAAAAATATAATGAATCAAACATAAAGCACCGATTACAAAAAAAAGGTATTCCTTGAAAAGTTTGCTTTTATGGTAGTTATGATAATACTGTTTTCAGTTATCGTTTATAAAAATTACATTAAATAATTCTGGTATTAAAAAAAATAAAAAGGTAGTAACAGTGACAGCGTTTAGACATGTCACTTAAGTGATAAACAACAATTAAGTGTTTTGCAGAAGACTAAAAGAGATTAAAATGTCATCTAGAAAGTGTAAACATGATGCTGATGTGGTATATTTATTAAAGTACGAAATATAAAATTTTATTTAAACGCATTTTTTGTTTTGTTTTTGTTTTTAGCATTACGCCTCGTCGACGTCGAGGTCATTAGAGGTGGGATGAGACTGGGGTGAATGAACGGGAAGGAATTCCGCCATGGTGGCTTTGACGGAAGCATCCCGGCATTCGCCTAGAGTGATTTGGGGAAACTATGGAAAACGTAAATTTGGATGCCCTGACGGGGATTCGAACCGCCGTCCTCCCGAATGCGAGTCCAGAGCGCTAACTTAAACGCTTTGTGAAGTTTACCAATCTTATTCAACTGCCCTGTTCTGAATCTAGATAAACCCTGGGTACATATGTTGATTGCAGTAATGGCAAAAGATGTTTAGAAGGTAAACAATTTATAGTAAAAAACAATGTTTATTATATAAATAAATGTTTGTTAGATATGTCTATATTTATCTTTCTTTATTTCAGGTTGGTATCGTGGTGAGAAACGGAATATGAATTTCACAGTATCAAGAATTTGGCGAGTGCCAAACGACCACGTCGATGACTGTTATTTTTTCTGCATGCTCATTAAGATAAATTTGAAAACAACATGGGTGCGCATTCGGAAGAACAAGGAAAACGTTTTCATCAAGATGGATTTTGAACAATGTTATCAGAGCCAATACAACAAAAATATGATGGGCACTACATTTCGTGATTAGTAAGAGAAAGAACTTATAAACGTGAAAGAAAAAGTAATAGAGTTCACTTTTAAAGTTTTTTCCCACTATTTTGAAATTTGATATGATAGTAAATGTTGATAAAAATATATGTGTAAGTATATTAGTTTCGATTTATCAATAAATAAAAATTTATACAAATTTATACATATTTTCTAAAATATTGATCAACCGTTCTCCTGGATATGAATGCAAACTTTTTGAGACCATATATTTTTTTTCCGACTAACTATCGATAAATCTATCGAAATTTCATACCCTCTTATCAAATTCAAAATTCGTGTTGACCTGTGTTATACTTCGAAAGGACTGCTCAGAAATACCTCCATGCCTGTGCTTGTAACTGTTAAGTTCATGTTTTTCTTAACTTATTCGATATGTATAATGTTCCTAAAAAGGAGGGGGCGGGAAACCTTGAAAATATCTGCTAGGGTGACTTTAATTGTTGTTTCCAATATCTAGACAGCCTGCAGGTTCGGGAATATTACTTCTGCCTGTTAATACACTAATTAAATGATTCTGTTCTTGAAGATCACCATAGTTAATGTCACGCAAGTAGTTCTTACACTAATGAAATACTGCGTAAAAAGACAGACTAAAATGTATGTGCGGCTGAACTTAGCGACAAGGCAATGGTGTGGACAGGGGAGACTGTGACCTTGACCGGTCTATTTTCATGCGGACACTATAATGGAATTTCAACCCAAAGCGTTAGCTAGCAAAGTTCTTATATTTATTACTTCGAATTCAACCATTATATCGGCAATCGCAAGTTTTTATGACGCGATATGATAATGATGTTAGGAAAGATTAGTTGGGAAAGTTGGGACGACATTTCAAATACATGAAGCAAACGAGTACACAGTCGAAAAATGTCCTGATATGTGTAATTTCCTTGTATTATTTACTGCGATTGGCTTAGAATTATAGCCACCAGCAGCGAATAGTGTAAGGAATTCGACATTGCTTTAAATGGCAGATACGTGCTGTTCACAACTGGCTATTAAACAGCGCAGTCTTACGGGAATCTCCAGCCGTCATCTGAACTACAGAGAGATGATGATCCAATAATAACCCTATAGAGACACTTTTCAGGTTTTGTATTCTATGGTAAGGCTGAATACACAGAATGCTAGATGGAGCACATCTAAACTTGCACGAAATGCAAAAATAAACGAAATATTAAGATTTAAATTCTTATTGTGCGGTAGGCCACGGATATTATATGTAAAGTTCTTGAATGCAGTAAAGAGTTGAGAAATAATCACGTAAACCTGAAGTTTATAACATACTACTTATTTTAATTTCTTCTTCAGGCAGAAAATCTGTCATTATTAACCTCAATGGAATTAGGCTAGTCAGTGGCGTAGCTAGGTCAACAAGGGCCCCGGTGCAAAAAAAATTTTGGGCCCTCGCGCCAGATGTGCGACCTTTTTTTGCTTTGTGTTGCTGGTAGGGGCCCCTGAGTTGTGCTTATGGGCTCCCTGAGTGGTTTGGGGCCCCCTAAGCAGTAGGGACCTCAGTCAGGGGCTTCCTGTGTCTTAGGGCCCCCTTAGGCGACGGTAGAGCTAAAAGAAAAAAAAACAAGATCGCCAGTTTGCCAAGAAGGCCCGTGGGCCCGCTGGGGTATGCTTGGGGGCCCCCTGAGCTTAGGGGCCCCGGTGCACTGCACCGCCTAGCCCCATAGTAGCTACGCCCCTGAGGCTAGTCCCTAGACGTTAGGATCCAATGAAAAGCTTCTTTGTATGAATCCCGAGGAATGCAGCCAGATAAAAGATTATATTAATTCACTCAATGGTTTGAATGTGTTACTTTTTTTGCGTTACCGTGCGTGATGGGTGAATGGTATCACTCTGTCTTCACATTCGGAAGACCGTAGGTTCGAATCTCCATCCATCCATCCAGATTTCGATATTCCATGGTTTCCAGAAAGCCGTGGTCGAATTACTTCTCGTTCCATGCCTCTAATGATTTCGACGAGATGTAGAACCATAAAAAAGAACTTTTGGATTAACCATCATTAAATGTAACTAAATTTTAAATCTATTCGATACTTTTCTGAATAATTAAGTTGGTTCTTATTATTATAAACGCCTTGCCCATATCCGAGGGATTAGGTGGTTTACATGAGGGAAATTTAACCCTCCATGGATTCGTCTTAGAAGATGAACTAGGGAGGGGGCTGGGGGAGTGGAAGGTGTTCCCTCTACCTTCCACATTGTGACAGTTTTCGTAAGTGTTGTTGTAAGTGTGAATGAAATGAAAGTGTATATATTCAGTGTATGTGTTTAGTCTAGAGTGTCGTTTTTGTAATGGGTGAGAGATGAAAGAAGCGAGAGCGTGAAAACCGGTGGTAGCTCATTCAAGGCCTACTCTTCCGAAAGACTAAAACAAAGTGAGCCACTGGTCTTAAAGTCCCCATCTGTCGTATGCCTTCACTCCACACGCACTGCTCAAAGGCTTGGGTTTCATCTCAGTACTCTGGTGCACAATCTGGTGACCGAGCGTGGTGGTGTCACGGCTAGCGTTCTGACCTCGCATTCGGGAGGACGGCGGTTCGAATCCCCTTCCGTGCATCCAGATTTGGGATTTCAATGGTTTCCCAAATCACTCCAGGTAAATGCCGGGATGCTTCCCTCAAAAAGGCCATGGGCGAATTCCTTCCAATTCCTTGCCCCCCCCCCCCCAATCCTTTCCCGTCTCTAAAGACCTCGCTGTTAGAGAGACGTTAAGCTGATAAAAAAAAGGGGAATTGTCCATCACCACCTCTGTTTCCCTGCCGGCCAACTCCTGCCGATGGAAATTTCTTCCACTACCTGGTTTCGAACCAGGTAACGCCGTGTCAGCGCCGCAGCTGATTGAGCCAACTCTGACTTTTCGACTAATATTCTTTTTTTAATCTCTGAATGTGCTAGATTTTCTAAATTCTTACCATCAATTTCTTCAATAGCCATAATTTGGGATTTTGTAGATGAAATTTCTAAGTTAAATATTTGTCTGTCAGGTTCAACTGCTGGACTGAAAACAGAATATGTTTTTCACTGTCAGCTATTAATGCTGTTTCATCAGCATATTAATTGTTAATGTCAAGAGCCATTTATAAGAATTAGTTTCCAGTGATGATCGTCAGAAGCCTGTTTATAGCTGAAGCAAGTAAAGTGAATCATGGGGAATCCCTGTGAACCGGTTAAGCGTGGTTTCTGGTGCCCCTGTGGCTAGTGAGCAGTGATCCAATCAAATCTATCGCTTGGCGTTTGACGTGAACGTCAGCTGTGCGTGGCTGACAGATGGTAGTGTAATTAGCAAGGGCACGCGGCGCACACACGCCATTGACCGGCCGCGGGGATCGATGTCTGGACCATTGCAACAGCAATCAGCACGTACCGCATCAAGATATCGGAGACCCCGCACGAGGCGTGAGTCTATCACACAGTGGGTCCTGCCAGAGGCAGTGGACATAACCTGCTGGCCTCGAAATCTCATTAAAATGAACCGCGATCGAAGACATTATCCGGTGGCAATCTCCATAGTTATTTAACTACCCTTCCGTTATTATTTATTGTTATCTTACATACTTTGAGTGTTAAATTCCTCCATCCATCTATTTTTGACATTTACGAATAATAATTTTAAGTTCCTCGAGCTCTTTAGGTAAATAATTGATCACTTTCTTTCGTAATTTATTCCAATCCCTGACACCCTTGCACACAAAAGAAAATTTTCCCACCTCCTTATTGCGTGAAATCGAATGCCAGCTTTCAATGCATTGCTTCTAATTTTCTAACAACAGCTGTCAGAATGGAAACCCATTAACCGAGGAGTGAGACAAGGGTGTTGCTTATCGCCACTTTTATTCAGCAAATATACAGGGTGTTACAAAAACTTTCAGGAAAAATTCCTCACACACAAACAAAGAAAATATGTTATGTGGACATGTGTCCGGAAACGCTTACTTTCCATGTTAGAGCTCTTATTGTGGACGGCTGTGATACAATATGCCGTTCTCCAGGGCTGCATCAGCGCATCAGGGATTCCATGCGACGGAGGGTGGATGCATGTATCCTCGCTAACGGAGGACATTTTGAACATTTCCTGTAACAAAGTGTTTGAAGTCACGCTGGTACGTTCTGTTGCTGTGTGTTTCCATTCCATGTTTAATGTGATTTGAAGAGAAGTAATAAAATGAGCTCTAACATGGAAAGTAAGCGTTTCCGGATACATGTCCGCATAACATATTTTCTTTGTTTGTGTGTGAGGAATGTTTCCTGAAAGTTTGGCCGTACCTTTTTGTAACAACCTGTATAAACTAAATCATTAGTGACTGGCGACAAAAACCCCATGGTATAATAAAAATAGACAGACAGACCAACCTGTATACATTACTGTTTGCAGATGACCAAGTTCTTTTTGCTGAATTAGAAGATGACCTGCAGAGATCGGTATGTAACCTCCATATGACAGCAATAGTATACAGCATGGATATTTCGCTCAATAAAACCAAGGTTATGGCCTTTGTCGGAAAAAAACACACACACAAAAATATATCAATAGACTACACGCCCATAGAACAAGTAGCAGAATTTAAATACCTAGGTTATAACTCAGCTACACCCTATGAAACTAAAAATCACAAATTTCACGAAAGTTACAGGAATAATAAATAACACCTTCAGACCATCTCTTGTTCAACGGCACACAAGAATCAGGCTATAAAACACTCTGGCTAAACCTACACTACTGTATGGCAGCGAGGCCTGGACACTACGCAAATGAGATGAACGGAGACTAACGGCGGCTAAGATGCGATTCATGAGGAGAACAGCTGGCTACACATTACGAGACAGAAAGAGATCTGTTGAAATCCATAAAGAACTCAAAGTGAAACCAATTTTCCAAACTGTACAAACCTACAGAACATTTTGTACAGACCTTTTACGAAGGACGAAGACGGAACGAATCCCACAGATAATTCTCAAATACCATCCTAGAGGCAGGAGAGATGTAGGAAGACCACCAGGAAGAAGGATTGAGACCGCAACAGGCCACCAGGTCTAACACTGGACAGGAAGAAGATGACTTTTAATTTTCGACCAATATCCCTCCAAGCCCCATCACCCCATCGCCTTTTACACTTCCAGAACTCTCTTCATCCACCTCCTGTCTTTTAGTGACCCTCAATTCAGCTTCTTTATCATATCAGTTACTGATTGTAACCTGCGGTAGTTTCCACAGACGAATCTAGTTGCTTTCCTATGCACGCCTTTCAAACCTTGTATTTGATATGCAAAATGTGGGTCCTGTACTACACCACATTATTCTAGCAATGGTCTGACCAAAGTTTAGTAACCCAATTTCGTCCTTTCTCTGATACATCCTCTCATCACCCTCTCCAGTAAATGAAGATTTTGTAATCTTTTCCTACCATCTGTCCAATGTGTTCTGCCCAGTTGAGTTTATTATCAAATGTTATGCCAAGACATTAACACCTCATATCTTCAAAAAACAATTATGTATTTAGCCTATAATCATAAAAAACTTTAGTTTTTCATCTGTGTACCCACGTAATTTAAGTATTAACACACTGAGTTTTCGTGTGGTGCGTTAATTTATAAACTTTCCACGTTAAAAGATAATGATATGCTATTGGGTGAATGTACAACTTATCAGTATTTTATCATTTACATGTTATGGAAATGCCACTAGATGGTTGGCTAATCACATTTCATCAAATCTGGGATTGGCTATTGGGAAATTCTATGTAATATGATGACAACAGCTTTCTTCAGTATTTGTAGGTGTCACTTAAAACATAGAATAACCGTGCTCAAATCAGGTCTTTTTAAAAATTCTCATACCTTTATTCATTGCTAGACTTCTTCAGTGGTAGTATTTGGAAATATGATGTAATTTTTTTTTAGCTTTCTTCATTGTACATCAACGTTTTGTTAAATACTTACAGCTTTTCGTGAATCATATACGATTCCGTGTACTTCCAAGAAAATTTACGAACCTTTTCTCAGTTCTTACAACACGAGAGAAAATATTGCAGAGTTGGTTAACGTGGTCCTAAGAAATAACTCTGACAGGAAGTCAACTGAGGGTGAATAGAATGCGTTGAAGACAGAAACAATCAAAGCTGGTAAAGAAACATTAGGGAACAAACTGCCCAAAAACCTTGGACCATTCAAGAAATTTTGGAGTTGATGGATCAGAGGAGAAGGCACAAAATTGCTCATCATGAAGCAGGAAGAGAGAAATACATATAATTTAGAAATCAAATAAACAGGAAATGCAAAAAGAAATCTAAAAGAAAAATTGGCTGCAAGAAAAGTGTAAAGATGTAGATAAGGAAACGGTCGTAGGTAAAATAGATGTGGTATAGTGGAAAATCAAACAGAATTTTGGAGGAATTAAGAAAAGAAGTATAAAAATTATAGGTGCTCATGCGAAACCTCTTTAAATCTCGGAAGATTGAGCTAACTTGTGGAAGCAATGCATACAGAAACTATATGGTTTCTCTGATTTTATCAACAGTAATGGAAGAAGATGGAGACGAAGACATTGATGACTTGTATGACCCTGCTTTGAGGACAGAATTTGGTATAGCTTTGAATGATTTAAAATCAATTAAGGCAGTTGGAATTGATGAGATTCTTGAAGAACTTCTGAAATCCCTAGGAGAAGAAGGAATCCAAAGACCATTCAAACTGATATCAGAAAGCTATGAAACACGAGAGATTCCAATTGGTACTGATAAAAGTATTTTCTTCACACTTCAGAAGAAAGCACAAGCTGACAAATGCCCTCTCAACTCGTGAAGTTTCATTTCGTTATCTCCTTCACTCTGGATTCTTCACTCTTTTTTTGTCGAGCAGTGTATATACATATATTTCAACAAGTAAAAACATGTGCACGAAAAAACGTGAACCGCATTCTGTACTTTTTTTCTGAGTAAAATTAGTGATTTTTTTCGATTTCTCCATAATACGTAACTTGGTGCACTGTCACGGAGAGACATATAGTTTTAATAATATTAAAAGTGGACCCAGTAACTGACGGGGGCAATTCCCACGAGTGGTGGCGTTTCTTTCTACTCCGTTTGGCAATCGCGCGAAGAGTGATGGCCCGCGCACTTGACGCATCGTTAGAAAGCCAGACCTGAAGTTGATGTATACCTCCCAAGCTGCCAGCAGCTCTCAACACGACACTGTATATTGGCCGACCAGAATTTCTTCACCAAACGGTGGGGTAAACGCAGTGGAGCCAAGTTCTCTCTTCAATGCTTGTTCCAAATTATTAAGATCTACGAAAATATCCGCATAAATGAACAATACTAATGAGATTTGTGGGATATTGCACACATTGTCGCCAACAAAGTTTGTTTTTTGGTCATCAGTCTTTCGTCTGGTTTGATGCGATTCTCCATCATTTCCTATCTTGTGATAACTTCTGCATATCAACATACCCCTTACAACCTACGTCCTCTATTATCTGCTTCGTATATTCTAATCTCTGTCTTCCTCGACAGATCTTTCTTTTGACTATTCCCTCCACTAACAAATTAACCAGTCCCACATGTCTTAAAAATCCGCGCACATCATTTCCAAAACATGTTCATTTAGTTCTTTATCTGTCCACTTAATATTCATCATCCTGTTTTCTTACGGGTGCATAATACACAGAAAGCAGTCATACGTAGAAATCACATGTGTTCAGTATTAATGCACTAACACCTGTTTTCACTAAATTGCAATATTTGCAATCAGTGGGCAAATTACATCAAAATTCATTTAAAAACTAATCATTAGAGTTAAGTATAAATTTAATTTTGGAAATAAAGTAATTATGGTACGATACATATTATTCAGATAAATTGATTCAAATTATTAATGAAAAAGTTAATTAATAGGTTATATTATTTTCACTGCAATCTGATTACCGTAATATGTAATTTCAGTACTGCACACAAAACAAGAAATTATTTCATCACCAGTGGCGAAAGTTAATAGCAAACGTAATATTTTCGTTATATAATTTCATCCAAACTTTAATAAGCTTATTCATGTACTGAACTGTATTGCTTCAGTTTGACTGTTTAAGTAATAAGAAACAATAACTAAACGATGAAAAATATACTAAGGAGCAGTAACATCTGCGTGCTGTTCTATTCTAATTATGTTAACTTTTCTATTCCAGTCCGCAATCTGTCCCACCGTATGAGCTTTTTGGATATATAAAATGTCACCAATAAAAGATATTTTAATTATAACTTAGGGTCAGTAACCATAACCAGGAGTCAGCCACTGACGACAGAATAGGAGTCAACTTCCGTATATTGTGAAATTCACTCTCTGCTTTCGTATCTAACTGTTGTTATGAATTGTACGTTCACATTAAAACAGTTATTGATGTGAGCATAAATCTCATTTTCGTGGATACAGAACTTGTCGTAAATATTATCATTTTCAGCAGAGTAATCAGACAAATCGATTAAAAACACCGAAAATAAATTAGGATTCCAAATTGTGCTATAAGCGTCACAATTTATTCTCTTCAGTAAAAGCAGTTGAACGCGATTAATATGAGATTTTATAGCAATTTTATTGCGCGAAGTATCGTTAGCAATCTACAGTCAATTATAGTGGCAGAACATAACTTTCACTGATATTACAATATACGGTGAATGTAACGAACATTTTAAATAAAGAGACCAGCGGTAAAAAAGGTTTAGAAATAAGTCTACGACAACCTTAAAGTTACTCGAAAGAGAAACTTCGATTTCTAAATTTGTGAGAAAATTTACATTTATCCTTCAGTTATACTCGACTAATCAAGTCTGCATAAATTTTTTCGAGAGAAACAGATATAATGGTGGGAACAAAAATAGTACATCAAAATAAACAAAATGGTCATTGTAGTTTCGTTTAACGTTTTATAAATTTTACACTGATACGTAGAGAAAAGCGTTTCTGCTCACCTGATTTTTTTATTCCAAATAACAGTTTGTAATAGTACAAAGACAGATTGCGTAATGCAAACATTCCAAAACAAATCATCTTGTCCTTGGTATACTAAAGTAATTTTAAACGATTTTTCAGCAAACTGATTCCGAATTTTTTGAATGGCTAATGCGCATATCCATAGAGGTCTTTAGGGCAAAGTAAACATCCCGAAAGTAACTAATCTTTTTATGCCAAACAATCCTTTCTTTTTTCTAGAAATACAGAAACGAAGTGCATTAAGAACTGATTAGAGTGATTCGATATGGACTGTTTTTGGCGAACATGATTGAGTGAAATAAATATACTATCAAGTTGAAATTTAGGGTGTCCTGGTAGCTCAGAAGTAATGTTTTGAATAGAAAATTTAGTAAGCTGGTGAATTTAATAGAGCTGCTAATATTTCAGTGCGTCTTGGATCAAGGATGTTGGTTCTGCCCCATTAGATATATATTTATAATCCAGCATATTACAAATAGTATCCTTACATCACTATATGATGAAAAATTGTGAAAATTACCACACTATAATTTTCAATCCACTCTTATAGGAATATAATTTTATTAAATTGAATACAGTATTCGCTTTTTGGGCCAACGACATACGTTACTGGTGCAATGTAGAAGACAGAAACTTGTTTCGCTTAAAAGCCGGAATCCTGGGACAGACCAAACTCCGGAAGCCATTTTTCTTTAATAACACCACAGTGAAGACCCCTAACTAAATGCATCTGACTCTATCACCAACAAATTAAATAGTAGTAATATTCTTAAGTCACTGTTTAAACCTTTGTTTTAAAGTTACCTGGATGCCCAAATTTTTCATACGGGTTCTTTTTGACTCCTTGAATCTCCACTTATCAGCACTGTAATTCCTAATACTCGTCTCTGATATCTGCAGCCGTTGAGGGAGAAACGGATGATCGGTGGCAGGGGAGAAAGCAACGAGAATAAAAGAATAAAATCAGCATTCAAGTGGAGCTATTTCGGAAAAATGTAGAAACGAATTCGAAGTGAACGATTTTGGGAAACTGCAGAAAACGAATTCTGGATGGTCGAAAATGATTTAAAGTCTGGTCTCAAATTTTTTCAGCCAACATATCATCGATAGTCCAGCAGGCAGTAGACTCAAGGCATCAATCGATGGACGACCGCCCATACATTACAGCATTTTTTTCTTTTTTTTCCTTCTATTCGGCTATCAACGATCACGTGGAGACAGTAATGAAACAGGGAAAGGGGAATAATGGGGAAGCTGAGTTCCTGTCCAAAGTCTAAGCGGCCCTGTCAAGCGCAGCATACTGTATCTATTGGAAGAAAGTCTTCTGTTGCCATCTTTCTGTGAAACATGTAACTTTGTTTGTTTGTCCGATAAGTGTATTTTTTGTTTTGAAAATGTGTTTTTTATGTAGCGGAGATTCGGTGCCGTTGCAAGATTTGCCTACATAATTTGCTGAAATCTGCCTGGAAACCGCAATAAGAACAGCTTATACGCAGGGGCATGGGCGCGTGCCCGGTCCCGTTGGATCTCCCACAGAACACTGCACACACTGGCGGGTCGCACAGAACTTAATTGTTAATACCAATGCATTGCATTTAGACTCCGTGCTGTTTTCAATAAAATACAAGATTAATGAGACTACTTCCTTGATTCGAATCCACTTTTTGCGGATTTTTATCTAATAATAATATAATATTTAGTTAAATTGCGAGATCACTCCGGTGGCAATTTCCCTTCACACTAATCTTTTCCCTTTCCTGTACCCACCAGCATTTGTCCTCTGCAAATTTTTGCTTTAAATTCTTTCAACGTTTTTGGTAAATTTTTCATCATTTCTCTTGGTAACTTATTCCAATTTCTGACACCCTTGCCCAAAAAAGCGAATTTTCCTACACCCTTGTGCCTGAAATCGAGTGCCAGCTTGTGGTCATGGTCATCGTTTCCCTTCCGAGGATTACTTTTAATTCTTACACCAATATCTTTCCATACATCATCACCAGTATACGCCTTGTACACTCCCTTGACCCTCTTCAACCTCCTCCTGTCTTCCAATGACTCCCATTCCAGCACTTTTATCATATCTGTTACTCATTGCATTTCCAGAAACAAAGCTATCAGCCCTTTTTTGCACCCTCTCCAACTCCTGTATTTGATACTCAAAATGTAGGTCCCATACTACACTACCATAGTCAAGGAATGGTTTGACCAAAGTTTTGTAACCCAATTCCTTTATTTCTCTCGTACATTCCCTCATCACTCTCTCCAACAAGTGCAGAATTTTAAAACCGTTTCCTACTTTCTGACCAATGTGTTTACAACAGTTTCCTTAAATTTTTCACAATGTATCAGTACGTAATTTCAGTCATACTTAGGTCTTTGTTACCTCACATTTTGTAGTTGTTTCGATTTAACTGTATTTCAGAAAGCTTCTCGAACGCTAGCGTTGGAGCACGGTGTTTGATGCCACGATCTGCTTGGACGATATTCGATACATGTAATAGCTTAGTCCGCTAACATTTCCAACATCGTCTGGAATATAAGGCGTCCTCGAATTTCATACTGGTCGCAGAACAAAGTATTTTCCTTAAAAATACGAATTTAGTGTCATTCAGTGGTACAGTTACCAATGAAGTTGAGAAAGAAAAGTTAGAACTCTTGATTATAAAAATCTGGTCGTAGGCCATATTCGGCAGATGCTGAGCACTAAATTTTATTATTAAAACATCGTCTACAAACAATTGTCGTGGTGAATGTTTTATATTCTCCAGAAGCGTTGCGCGCTTATGGTTTAGGCGAGCCTTTACTTGTTGCTATACATGTATGCTAAAAACAGCATGTTTATCTATGTTGTTATGATAAACACTTGGCAGAATATTCAACTACAGTATTAAAAACACAAGTTTTAAAACGTGCTACATGTTAAACAGGTCTGTAAAAAAGTGCATAAAATGCTGTTCTAGACCGCAACGTGAAGATTATCTTCATACCTCTATTGACAATGCCCCACACAATAAGGACGAAACGTGTATAAAGAAATAATATAATAAAAAAATCACCACAACTGCTTTCTGCTGACGGAATTTTATTTATAAAATTTATTCGTGATAATGAATGCGAAATACGTGAAATGAAGCTCTTTTCACAACCACACATTGTAGCATTAAAATGAGGATGTAATGTCCAACTATTTCGGTCGATTATGGGACAAAAAAAATTCGCAAAGAGTCCCTACTGTAATATATTTACTTAACGATTGCAGCGCTAACTGAATTAGATTAAATTGTGTGACTGGTTGATGCTACAAGTAATTCTACTGAAAAGTATTTAAAAAATATTTTTACTGTTTTCTGGTTGAATCTGTACCTTTCAGTTATTAAATTGAGTACAGTGATCTTCACAGGTGTTGATTGGCTATCGGAAACGGCAAAATGTTATAAAAACTACTATAAAATCTTAAATTATTCATTTTGACCATAAAAACCGCATCAAATTTGTTTGGTTAAAAATAGTGTTGTTAAAGTGCATTTAAAGCAATTTTTTTATATAAAATAGTTATAAAAGTAGCCAATACATCAAAACTGGAAATTTTAGCTGGCTTCTTGCTTTACGCATCATCGATATCGAGATAATTTGAAGCGGGAAAATACTGGCGGCAAGGGGGGAGGGGGGGGAAGGAATTCGGCAATGGCCTTTCGAAGGAACCATCCCGGCATTTGCCTAGAATGATTTGAAGGAAAACCAAAATCTGGTTGGCTGGACGGGGATTCGAACCCGCACCCACCACCTTCAGTATCACTGAAAAAATGAACTTGATGTAGTAAACGATACTGATCCAATTTTTTTCCACCTATTAAGTTCCTGTGAGTCTGACTTGGTACATTGATATCGGATAGATTGTAATGGTCGTTCGTTCCACCACTATCGACCATTCCGTCGACACTCGCACAGGTGTTACCAATGAGCGACTAGAGTGTCAGGCAAACGCGCTTCGGAGCCCCGGACGCTCCCATTTATTTCCAGACAGCAGAACTTTAATTTCGTTCTAGTTGGGCGCGGTTCACCTGCACGTAGATCCTGTTGAAACGTGCACTCTTCTTTTTTGTGTAAAATAAAAGCACTCGTGTTGCAAATTTAGAGTCGCCTCCCGCGAGACCGCGCGGGCTGACTGCAAATTACAAGCCCGCCGTCCGCCAACTCTCTGATTACTGCGCCCACCTCGTACATTATATCTCTGACTTCACTCCTCACGGCTCTGATTTGTTTCCGGATTAAATCGTTGGCTTCCACTGAACCCGACACTGGCTGTGGCTATTCTAAAACCTGTTAGACATTACCTCCCAGCTGTATTGTTTTGTAGTTTTACATTACTAGAAACTTTTCCCGCCATACGAATTGACGCAAATAGATGTTTGTGGGACACACTCACCTCTACCGCTTTTATCGAATACTAGCTCGTACTCGCGACTTCGTACGCGTGGATTAATTTTTTTTTTTTTTTTTTTTTTTTTTTTTTTTTTTTTTTTTTTTTTTTTTTTTTTTTTTGCCAGAATTAAATATAGAAAGTTGTTGGTAACGAAGGATTGGTCCAAACAATATCGAGTCTGAATAATATGACAGGAAAGCTATCACTATATCATTGTACCGTCGAACCTGTCTCTTGAAGAGAATCAATTTCCAACATATTTCTGTCACCATTCGATAAGGTCTCAAAATTTCGTGACTACAACTGTTAATCATACTGGAAAAATATATCCTGTGCCCTTCATACAGCTTTCCTTATAAAATTCCATCACAACGATATAGCCATACAGTCGTCAAAACGTAACAAAAAGACAGAGACTTATTTCCGTATTTATATTAGTATTACTGACTGCGAACAACACCTGAGGGATCATTATAACGTAAAAAAGTGTACACCTACAACATTGCAAGACTACCTACGATTTGCCTAGCATTGCACCCCTAACTTTCTAATATCTACAGTTTAACATTCAATCCGAATAACCTACGACCCAGGCGTGACTATTACGATGAAAAACAATTTTTAAAAATCTTAGCCTCCACGGAGATGTGAACCGGAGACCACGACGTTCGTAAACAAGCGCTTTAACCACTGAGCTACCAGTCCACTACACGGAAACACGGTACGGAGACGGCAATATCAAACGTGTCTGTCTATCGCCGTATTCCGAAGTTATGAGACAACATGTGTTATTTATACAGATAATTTTTCAACCAAATGTAGACAGTATTTTTTTCCTTGTTTCAAAGGATAAGTGTGCTAAGTTTGATCGAGATCGGATGAAAACTGTGGATTTATATGAAGAACAAACAAACTAACAAACAAACATACATTCATCTTTATATATAAAGAAGATGAAATGGTTGCCAATAGGATCTATCGATCTGGTAAGTGAACAGTAAGCTAGAGGCACGGAATTCAGGAGATCTTAGATTCGATTACCAGTCAAGTTATCACGATTTGTACTTTTTAATATTTTCCATAATTACTTCACATAAACATTGCTTTCCATGACTTTCCTAAATTCCCCCTTTGTAATGACTTTCTATCTGACTATCAGAAATGAACTGTTTATATTATAATTTTTTTTTAAAAATTTCATAGTGAAATTTTTTTTGTTTACAATTTCAATTTTTAAGTTCATGTTTTTTAGTGACCTCAAGCCATTTAGATAATTTTTGTGATGGCTTATCTTTGACAGGTTTTCATAGAAATTGTAATTGGAATTCGTATAAACCTGGTAGCACAGTTAATAGAATACAGAATCAGTTTTATCCTTCGTAACAAACACAAGGCTAGTAGATATATAGTAATATTCACAGCGTCAGAGCCTTTCGTAAACAGGATAGCTAGAATTCTAATGTACAGGTATTCCTGAAATTACATATCCCCTTAAGGATATTGTGATTTTTTTTATTTATGTTTTTTGGCTCTAAGAAGATATGAATCGTTAACAGAAGTGTAAATGTTTCATCGTAATAATTCTGCACGCAAGCCGATAATTTTCGATGAGTTCTTTATTCATGTAAAACACGTGTAACCGTTTACAGAAAATAATTTTGATTACAGAGACAGCCTTTTAAGAAGAGTATTCAAAATATATTCGGTAACATCTAAATAACGTTATTTGTCAGGAACATTTGTTTTCTATTCAACGAAGCAAGTATAATTCGAGTTTTTAGGATTTATGAGTAGTACTTCGTCAGTTTATCATTCGCGGCTTCGTCTGAATTCAAGTTAGTTGTAAGAATCCGAAGCAGCAAATCTCTGAAATTTGGTTTTCTATTGATGCTGACAATTATGTTGTTTGCAGGTTCGTTTTTGATTTCCTGATATTGAAGCTCAAACTTCAAATAAATGACAATTTTTTGTGTATGAAAAGAAAGTCTTAGTGCCATTGTTCTACTTTGGTTGTATCTGGAGTTGTAAGGTTTGTCATTAGTGGGTACCATAATAAACTGAATTTCGTGTTTTTAGAATCTTCATAACTCGATGCAAGCGTATAGATCACGTGAAAAAATTTAACGTCTTAAGTACTATCACAGATATTTGTAGACTTCTGTGATTTTTTGTAAAGATTGAGAAAATTTTTTTACAGAAAATATTAACTTTGTAAAAAGCCTTCATCATTGATGGTACGTGTTCCATGTAACATCGCAAAGTGAGTATATCTGTATATAAACTTTTATTTTAAAAATAAAAATGACTTTACGGTTTAGAAATAATACAAATCAACAAGTTTTAGCTTTGTGCATTTACATTTTAGTTTTTAAACCTGATTCTAGTGGCGAAGTAAATAATCATATATTGCAAGATTCAATGTTTAGTCACATTACATGCGGTACACCCATTTGCAAAATTATCTTTCTGATTAGTAAGAACAATTAAATTAATTGGTACTTGTATGGAAGATATCCATTGAAAAATAGTAAATCACGTTAAGTTTAAAAAATATTATGTAATTCAATCAATTAATTCTGAATTTGGAAGAAAAGAACTATTGATTTTTTCGTCACCCAATTTAATTTTTAAAGAATTGCATATATACCTAGAGACCAAGAAGGATATCCTCACTCCACAAAATTAATTGAGCATGCAATTGTATTAATACAAGTAATTTCATATTATAGTGATGCAAATATAATTTCATAACATCATTGTTTTATAATATCGAAAAATTTTAAGAAATTAATATACTAATTGATTAAAAACTTTCAGCTTATATATAATAACGTTAGAATTTTTCAATATACACTTATTATTTGACCCTATAGTAATTCATAAAACAAAAACAAACGGGAGTTCCGATAAATACGTTAATGTGAATCTCTTTACATACGAATCACGACGGAAGACAGAAACACATTTCTGAAAAATATAAGCCTAGCATGAGATATAAATGGAGACGCCAAAAATATAGATCACCGCAAAAGATGAACTCTTTACGGTTTATCTATAATTGTTACCATATGGTAAATCCTATTTCAGACATCCATCGTCAGAAGATTTCTGATTCTGCGGCAAATATACTGTACACTTAACTGATTCTCATTCAAAAACTAAGAATGTGAACACCATTCACAAAAATCGTCTAGGAAATATTAATTTAAATAATTTTAGTGGCTGAATAATGAGTGATGTGGTATGACTCGCTAATAACTAAGTATTTTAAACAGCTCTCTTCTAAGTTCCAGAGATGGCAGTGAAAAAATTTGACATCAATCATACTAAATCTCCTTTATTACTGATAATATGAAACTATTGGTCATCATTTGCTGCTTAGCACGGAACCGGTGATTTTAGAGCATATCATATATATTATTACTATAAGGTATTTTTTTTGTCACAGGCCTGTATCTTCCTTCATACTTAACCGAAATCAATGAATAAGGTGTCATTTTACAGCTTATGGTCTCCACTTTGGTCGAATCATATTTTAAGAAAGAAAGTTTTCGGAATTCGACCCTTAAAAGGCGAAAATGTCAATATTTCTAAAATGCTGTTTCCTGCGTTACGAGTCATTTATCTCCCTGTATACCTATCTGAAATCGTTTAATGAAGTATCAATTTAAAGATTTAGATCTCCGCTTTAGTGACGTCATATATTAAAACAGAAATTTTTCGAAATTCGACCCTTAAAGGGCAAAAGTATTAATATTTTTGCAATTCGTTTTTGTGTCACGAGCGATTTATCTCCCTTAATATCTAACCGATATAGATAAATGAGGTATCATATTAAAGAATAAGGTCTCGGCCGTGGTAATATTATATTTTAAGAAAGGAATTTTTGGTAGTTCAACCCCTAAAGGGCAAAAATGTTAATTTTTCTAAAATGCGTTTTTTGTATCTTGAGCTATTTATCTCCCTGTATTTCTAATAAAAATCGATAAATGAAGTAGGAGTATGAACAGTAATGACTAAGCTTTGGTGACATCATATTCAACCTCACTATTCATCGCATTTTATTCCCGAAATTTTCGCACGGGTCATCTAGTAACACTTATTTGTCACTATTATAAAATCTTTGTCTCAAATCCTTCGTGTTAATGACTAATTTTTGTTCACTACTGTGCTTGAGCGTACCATATTGTCAGCGATATTAATGTCTTAATTTCAGCTCAGTTCTGATGCTATTCGAATTAGCGGTTATAGTTTATACTTCATTTGGAGACCACACAAGAACTGATGACGCGTAAACTTATTACCGCGACGCAGTCTGCCCCTTCGCCTCCTCGGGTCGGCAACCAGCGGCACAGCCGTCTCTAATGGCGGCCATATTTCGTCGTTTGTGAGCGATCGAGCTGGCTGGAAGAGTCGTTTGTCATTTGAACACGACGCCGAAGACAAACGGCGGCTTACAGGCCCACTCGTCAGATAGTCCTCACTCAATAGCACCTGTTCCAACTTCCGTCTGCGCTTCCTGGAAAACATTCGCGACAATAGTCGCTCATCAATGTTGCAGCAAAACTTTATGAGGCATAATTTCTTTCAAGTCGTTCGGGTCATCGAGGTATTATTTTGCCCTGGCGATACTTATAACCTCCATACAACTAAATTTATCCAATCGAAGACAAGCAAGCTCCACTAATTAACTTGCTCGTAACTATGCAGGTTTTATGACATCGTGGCCCAAAATATGTCGTCTTTTGACCCAAGTAAACAGAGTAGAGGTCACTTTTTTAAATATTATAATATTCAACCGTCATAAAATAGCTCAATCAACGGATCGCTAATTATACAGAAAATTACAACGAGCAGTTGTTATCATATACTGTCAACTGTTTTAATAATCAAACCAAATCTCGTAGACACTCGATAAAACAAAACAATGACAATATATCGCTTTTCGAATAACTAATATTTTCATATACCGCTACCGCGGCACTCACCGTCCGAAAACAACAGCTGACAATGTGTTTGGTAATCTGTGGATTACGTACATTATTACAATCAATATTTATATCATAATTAACTACACTTAACTAAGTAATATTTACAAATTAATTAATTTCGTAATTAGGGTGGTAGCATATGTTACATACTGCAGTGACGCACAAAGACAACACAGAAAACCGAAATCCTAACAGTAAGTTTTGTTTTTTTTACTATTGCTTGTAACAATGAAAGTATTGGCAGTGAATCTATTTGCCGATGATATGGTCTTGGTAGCAGAATGCGAACGAACTCTAAACAAAATGCTGAAAGATCTAAATGAAGAATCAATACAACAAAAACAATGCTGCTAATGGAATAAAACTGATAAATATTAAGATAGGACAAACTGATATCAGCCAAGTAAGAGAGTTCAAATATCTTGGAACACTTGAGAAACCAGGAAGAGGTGAAAACTCGAACTGTGGTAGCGAAGGAAGCGTTTAATGGGAAGAGGAGATTATTACTTGGGAATGTATATTTTATTTATTTATCCTATGGCCATAGCACATAATCAATAATACAATTATATATAATTCATTTACAATAATAAATATTTGCGTCAAATTATAGTTAAAATTCAAAACCGACATGGCATAGCCAATCTAATGCTCGGTTTGAAACTTCCATGAAGTCTTTCGGTGATCCCTTGAAGGCTCGAAATGGGCAATGAAAGTTCACTTGACGAATTGTTTGTTCAACCTCACCACAGTCGCAATTCGGTGAATCTCTCATTACCCATATGTAAAGAGATGAAGTAGAACTGCCATGGCCAGACCTAACTGTGTTGAGAACTGCCCAGGTCTTACGGGAGAGGTCGAGACCCTTTAGTGCCTGTAGATCGCCATTCTGGTTTGGGTGAGGCTATCAAATCCGATCTCCACACTTCTCTCCAGTTAAAATTGCTGGATATAATCTGTTTTGCAGTTTTCACGCTTGGATTTTTCGAGTTAAGTCTCTGAAATTAGGTTTCCATGTCGTCGTGAATGGGGAGATCCAAGTTATTTAAATTAACTTCCTCGTGGTACAACGTGGGCAACGTGCTTTCACAACTAAGTACTCTACACAGTCGGCCTGCCAGACAATCCTGTAGGCTCTCCTGATCCCCACTAATTATCATGGGAAAGTAGATAAAGCACTGAAGAAAAGACATGGCAAATGTTTTCTGTGGACGGGGAGACTCAGGTGAGAAAATGAAAAACCGATATAAGTGTTTAAGATGTGGATGTGGAGGAGAATGGAGAGGATAAACTGGATGGAAAAATAAGTAATGTTGAAATGCTTGAAGAGGATGGTTATAGGGTAAAACTATTCCTAAACATAACAAAAAGAAATAAGCACTGGATGGGACACTAGCCGAGAGGGGAATGCTTGTTGAAAGACGTTTTGGAAGGACTGATTTGTGGGTGGAGAGTGACAGGAAGAAGGAGGTACGTGAACACAGATAACATCAAAGAAAACGACAACTATATGGGCATGACGAGAAGGGCAGAAGACAGGGGAGCGTGGAGAACAGCCATGTGCGAATATGATTTAGGGAACAACATTAATGATGTAGTTACCAGCTGTCAAATAAATTAATTGCACAAAGCATTAATTTATTAGACAAAAGAATGAGATCAGTGGTAATATCAGCTATTCTGTTATTCTCATGGATAAATGTAGAACAGAACTTGTCTTTCGGAGTGGTGTAAACGAACTCTGTAAACAAAGTAAAATTTTTTCTTACGCAGGTCAGTCGTTGGAGCTAAGCATGTGACTCGAGGCTCCTAAAGATAGAAGGTGGATAATCATTACAGTTTTAAGCAATTAGATTAATTAATTGTAGTTATCCTGGCCGTTTGTTATAAAGAGATTTCAGAAGAAACGGTTTCTTTTCAACGAGAATAGTTGTGGCGTCAAACAATTTAATTAACATTTTCAACCGACTTCAAAAAAGGAGGAGGTTCTCAATTCGTCAATATTTTTTTAAGGTATATTCAGCGATATCTTCGCCAATTTTGAACCGATTTAAATGATTTTTTTTTTTTTTTTTTTTAGTGGATTGGGTATATCTCCAAAATCGTCCCATATGAATTTCATTGGGAAACCATCCCTTCTACCCCTTCACACCCCTTAATTTTGTATACAAACTCACAGTTTTTATCCGATTTCGATGGAACTTTGGACATGTATAGTCAAAAATAAAGAGAAAAATACTGTCAACTTTCGGTTTGAAAAAACTGAACTCCTCTCCCCCCTATCCACCCCCTTAACTTTTACCAATGTTCTTTTTACAAAGCTACAGTCGACACCATTTAACTGCTCTCCATTAAAGTTAGTCATATATATGTAATTTTTCATGGAGAAGGTTTCCGAACAAACATGTATAGTCTACCCTTAATTTTATAGAAAGCTACAGTCGCCACCGTTTGACCGAAAGTAGGCGCTTATATGTATTTTTTCACGAAGAAGTTTTCTGATCAAAAAATCTAAAAAATACCCTAGCTCCCTTTTACATCCCTTAATTGTTGTGCAAACCCGCATTTTCATCCATTTTCGGGGAACTTCACATGCGTTTACTTTAAAACAAATAGAAAAAGAAAAATACTGTCCACATTACTTTCACAAATAAAATAGCTGTTTAAAATGACATAAAAACCGCCTTAAAAAAAAAGCACCCTAAAAATTTTAAAATAATTTTATACCTTGCATAGAAGAAAGTAAATCCAAATGGACAATATTTTATATTATCTGTTATTGAAATTATTATATCAATTAGTTATTTTTGGAGTCGGTGCCAGCTGTCACATCGCGAAGCTCGAATTACTGAACTTTATTTGGTGTTCGAGGCGAAACGGGGAGTAAGAACAAAAATTCCAAATATTTTACAGCATGTCGTGGAGCAGATATTGTTATTGAGGGAGACAGCTTAGGGAAACGAAATAACAGTATTTTAATGTGTGGCTATGCCTCGTTGGTCGTCCAGGAATATCTCTGGCGCTACAGATTCAGTTGGTAGGCTGCATCATGCAGTAAACACTTTACAGATAGTATAATATTGGCGTATCATTTGTATCTATCAGTTATGTTGAAACGTGTTTCTAGCATTAATTGCAGGTAAGTAGTAACATGATTTTTTATGTATTATTGTTATTCATTATTATTTTTATCTTATTTTTTTCTTGCTTTGGCTGGCACCGACTCCAAAAATAACTAATTAATGTAAAAATTTCAATAACAGAAATGTAAAATATTGTCAATTTTAATGCAATGTTTTGCCGGCCATGTTAATGCAGTTGCTTAATTAATTACCATGGTCTGCAACAACATTACATTGATTCAGTCCTGCCATAATTTCCAACAGGCCTATTCAGCACCTACAAGAAAATGCACCTCAAACTCCACAATACCATGGCGAACATCAGATTCAACAAGAAGTGCAAAATTAATTTCGTCGCTGACGATGCCTCGATGAGAGGTGAAACGCGTACGACGCATCAGTAAATAAATTAAACAGTTGCATTGGCGTTATCTTTAAACTCGTAATTGTCCATTTGAATTTACTTTCTTAAAACAAGGTATAAAATTATTTTAAAATTTTTAGTGTGATTTTTTTGAAGGCGGTTTTTATCTTATTTTAAACAGCTATTTTATTTTCTGTTAAAATTGTTTGAAATCTGTAGTTTACGAATCATCAAAATAATAACTATATACTTTAGTTATAGCTGTCAGAGAGTGAAGCTCCGTGTGTCTGTTTACTGGAACCGGTATCGCGCAACAAGTACCGCAGCAATATGGATGTGGTTTTCAAGTTTTTAGAGCTAATGGTGCCAGTCAAAATCTGGGAAAATAGCTAATGACTTATATGTACCATGGGTAGGAGCAAGCAATTAAAAACCTTTATATTGTGGGTTGCCGATCATTATACACTTCAGACGCGCACTCCTTTCGCAAAAATCTAGCAAAACTTTTGATTCAGGTTTTTTTTTCAATTTTCTGTACCATAGTGCGTAAATTAAACGAAATAAGCATTGACTTGAAAAGCAACAGGTAAATTACCGTACAAAATGCTTTAGAATACTAATATCGCAGACATATATTATCTCTGGTAGACAGTTTATCTCTGGAACATTATGTTATCGCTGAACATTATTAAGCCAATAGTGCTTCTTTATATATCATTATGGATAAGAAAATCAATTTGTTTTCTTCCAAAAAATATCTCTGAAAAACAGCTACCATAAATATCAACAGGCAACAATAAATTTTTTCCTCACAATGACTTGTGCGGAACTTTCCATATTTCTGTGTACTTAGTCGATTAATATATATTTTGTGGCTATAAAGTGTAAATATTCCTGAGTAATATCGCCAACGAACGTGTGTAAAAATTTTAGCTGCTGTTCAAACCACGAACTGTGAAATAAACTGTTATTTCTGTTAAATAAGTTTCATAACCCTGATATTGCAATGTTTATTGTCACACGAGTTTTAGGTTAGTGAAGACAGCAATATGGAACCAATGAACCTATAAATGAATTAAACATCTTAAAACCTTATGTCACACCGCGTAAATAACAAGAAAACCAAATCCATTATGCCTTATGATCTAACAAATCGAGTCAATTGTCATTCTGGTCCAGGCTGCATTTCAACCTTACCACTAATTTGGCTAATGATTACATTCGAATATCAATGTTTCTCTAACATCCGCATTGATACATTCTCTGTATAACGATCGATTCTTGAAACTTTGGAATTACTTACATGTGGCTGAATAACCACATTAGTTATATGGTGTCACTGAAAACGAAGGAAATTAAGAATTATTGTTAACGTGTGATACCGTGTAGGATTAGTTTTAGTCGGCGTAAATTTCTATTTTAAAACATAATAACTGATCGAAACACAAAATCGTCAAAAAAATCAATATCCAAACAGCAAAAAACCAAAACAATAATAATAATAATTCAGATTCTGTTATTATCAATAAAGAAAACTCTTATACTACAACACACTTCTAAGGGGATTAAGTCGTGGGTAACTGCTGTATATATAAATTAGTGGCACCACGGTTATCGTGCAATCCTCCATATCCGAATATAAAATAATATTTCCTTGTAGTTAAATTAAATATTACGCAAATAATATTTTTCATTATGTCAACAGATAAATCCTTACCAAAGTTAATGCTTAACTATGTAATCCCACACACACATTTAACATAAAATCCCAGCAAAGGTTTACACAGAGTGATGATAATTTCAGCTTTGTTAACTGTTATATTTCGATGTAATTCAGGGCACCACGGTTATCATGAAATAGAGCATTAAAAAAGTGTTTTTTTAGTTAAGTTAAATATTACAAAAATAATATTTTTCGTTATGACCACAGATACAACCTTACTAAAGTTTATGCTTCTCTATATAACCTCAGCCAAAGTTTACGATTAGTGATGATAAAAGCAGCTGTGACAACGTTTTGATTGTTAGATGTTATTGAAGACGTGAATGACATCAATAAGTATATCCTGGAAATGACCAACACCATATAGATGAGTTGGATTGGGAGTTATTGAAGGAAAGGAGGAGGGTGAAGAGAGTACTGGTAATGTAAAGAGCATGGGATATTCGTCAAAGAATTAGGAATAGTGCATAAAATTTCCTTTTGTCGGGAAGGGTGTCCGGGATTGGAACAAATTGCCATGTGAAGTGATGAATAATTTACCAAAAACGCTTAAACAATTTAAAATTAAAATTTGTAAATCGGAAAAGTAAATGGGGAGGAATTTAACACTTCAACTATAAAAGAAAATTTAAAAAATAATGTAAAAATAGGGAATTTGATGACTAGGGGATTTGAAACCGGAGCATTAGCTCCATTACAATTAAAATTAATGATAATAATGACTTACGTAGATATTAACACGGTGGAAGATCAAAAAGACGAGAATAATTATCCAGCTGAATTTTTATATTCCCTCGGCGCATATGGGTTTTTTTTTTTTTTAACTGCTTAACGTCTCCTATAACAACTAGATCTTTAGAGACGGGAAATGATGTGGGGCAAGGAATGGGAAGGAATTCGGCCATGGCATTTTGAAGAAAGTATCCCGGCATTCACCTGGAGTGATTTGGGGTAACCATGGAAAACCCAAATCTGGATGCCCGGACGGGGATTCGAACCGCCGTCATCCCGAATGCGAGGCCAGAACGTTAGCCGTTACACCACCACGCTCGGTTTCTGGTCTTCCCGCGCATAAACTGAATTTATAAGTTGGTACTCCGTTCATGTTCATCAGAAACATACCACCACAGCTGTGCAATGGAACTAGACTTCTGTTGAAATCCTTGCACACTGAGGCCATTATCTTAACACGATGTGGACGAGGAGATGAAGTATTGATTCCACGAATGCCATTGGTACCGTCAAACTTTCCATTCTAATTTAAGCTCCTGCATTTCCCGGTAACCTTATGTTTTGCCATAACAATCAACATGTCTGAGGGCAAGACACTGGGAACCGTAGGAATTGATCTTCGGATACCATGTTTCTCCCACGGCCAGCTATACGTTGCTGCTGGTTCTAGAGTGATAGGTCATGTCTATACGTATGTGCACCAAATAATAAAACTAGAAATGTGGTATACACAGAGGAATTGTAGCGACCTACCAAGTAAGGTAAAGGTACTATCTTATTTCTCTTAAACATTGCTTCACTTACTTATATCGCAAAAATAAAATTCTTTCTAAACAATAACTTCTTATACTGCGAACAATAATTACAACCACGAATTAGTACTGTTAATTATTCAGGTAGCTCTTCTACTATTCAATCAGTTACATCACATAAAAATATGAATAATACAAACTCTTGGATATCAGTATGAAAACCGAACCTAATGTAATAACTAATACAAATGAAACTTTTCAGTAGACATTTACAACTCATGGCGCTCCACCTTAATAACTGCTAATACAATAAAATCGATAAAGAATTTTTACACATACCAAAGAACACGCGTTGAAGCAGCGAGAAAATGCTAGTTTATAACATATATTTCTAGTTATAATTTAATAAATTTAGCTGAAAATAAAACGCCAAGGAATAGAATCAAATGAAAGCCAAGACAAAAAGTGCGTACATTATATATTAACAAAACAAACATAAATTGCCTGCGGGAGAAATGAAGCTTATCACACATAACACTTTAAGAAACTTACACTCCATATCTGTCTTTCGAGCATCATGTAAATACTAATGGACAAATTTTAACGAAGCTTCGCACAGTTATATCATATGATTAAGATATAGAATACTTTTTATCCAGATTATAATAATTCCGTGTCGTCGTAATGATCTGGTGACAGGGTTTCTATATTGGCTGCGCAATCCGTTCCTGTCGTTGCCGACTTAAACTAACCCGGAAATCCTATAGGAGGCGGGAGAGACCTACAGTTCAAAGTGGAATCCGAACCACGGGAGTGTTCTGGCGTACTTCACATTACACAGTAAGCTGTGCCAGAGGTGAGGGTTGGGTTAAGGGCCTATGAAAATCCCCACCGAGACAGGGATTCGAACCGCGGACCTTTCGACCTACAGTCAGACGCTATAAACCCTGAGCCACCAAACCACTCATCCAGCTTAATAATGTACTACACGATGATACGGAAGCGAAACAATAATTTCTCAAATTTTTTCCGCTCTGTCGCCGCCACACACGAAAAGTAATCAATAAATTTTTACTAAACTGCTCATATTGATGACTAATATAACTGTGTGATATACAGGACACCTTATATCCAGATTAGTAACATAGTTAGGACAAAACCGAAAATTTCGTAATTTTTATCCACATGTGTGCCAATCTCATAAAAATTGATGAACTTATTTCAATTAAACTTGACATAGCAACAGCATACGTTATCAGTTAACATCTGAGATACTTTATGTCTAGATCAGTGACTTAGATATTGTTAATACATAGGCGAAAATCCTAATTTTTTAAATCTTTATCCGTGTACTCTCAACTAACATAAAAACTAATAATTGGATTTCAGTGTAACCACACATCATCATCAAACAGTTCAGTCATTAAATGATGTGGCCTCTTAGAGTTATGAGTTAAGAAAGAGCTAGATCAGTATTCAACAAAGTCGAACGATCTTGGGCGATCATCTGCTAAGCTCCAAAAAACCTTGTCGATCTTTCATTCGAGAAACATGATCGGCCCACTGTTACTTGAAGGGGGCTGTCTTCTCTTAGATGTCTGTTACCCCTTTGATTAATGTAATGCTGTTTTGCTCTCTTCTTGTCTTTTCTAATTAAACCTAGGATTAACCTTTCCATAGCTCACTGTGCTGTTCTACATTTTCTTATCAGAAACTGGTTTAGTGTCTTCACTAGTCATCATACAATTTAAGTCAAAACTGTGAATCTCTCCTCAATTATTCCAGTTTACCCAATTTCGACAAGAATCTTCGCTACTAGCTTTTATCATGTTACTAATCCTGCGCGGTAGACCATTCTCCCTGATTTAATCTCTTCAGTTCCCTCATTCCAGCATTGAGATTACTATAATTTTGCGTTCCAGCATTGAGATCACTGTCAGTTTGCGTTCTGGAACGGATCAGAGTAATAATGACACAACGTTTTGCCTACTAACCTCTCCACGAAAGTGTACAATTCAAGAATGCAGTGTCGTGAGGATTATGGTTAGGAATTTTCTAAACGTATCCCTGTCAATTGTTTCGCTGGCGGAAGTGGTTGAGGCTCGATACGGGGCTAGTTGGTTTTATCAATCGTGACTTAGACCACAAGGTAAATAAGTTTGGTGGTGAGCAATTCCTAATCAGCTGATTGTGGACCAAACGCATCCTAAACCTCTCTGAGATGGAATGGGAGGGTACTAGACACTGTTGGGAGTGATTCGTGTGGGTATGTAAAACCTGCCAGCCACCTTGTTGTCTTTCGAAAGAGTAGGCCTGGAAGAGTAGGAACCTGCTCTATTCTAAAGCTTAGTCATACAAAAAATAAAATCAATATAATACACTTAACAATGGTTACCATAGCCGAAATCGATAAATGACGTATCATGTTAAAGCTTAAGGTATCCGCTTGGTAATATCATATTTTAAGAAAGAAATTTTTCCAAATTCGACCCTTTAAAGGCAAACATATCAATATTTCTAAAAAAAAAAGTCTTTTGAACGACGAACCATTTATCTCCTTTGCTTCCCAACAGAAATCGATAAATGAAGTATCATTTTAAAGACTAAGATCTCCACTTTGGTAACATCATATATTAAGAAAGGAATTTTTCGAAATTCGATACCCTTAAAGGGCAAAAGTATTAGTATTTCTACAACGCATTTTATGTCATGAGCAATTTATCTTCCTTGATATCAAACTGACGTAGATAAATGAGGTATTATATTAAAGATTAAGAATTTCGCTGTGGTCACAAGATATTTTAAGAAAGGAATTTTTCGGAATTTGGCTCTTAAAGGGCAAAACTATCATAATTTCCATAACACTTTTTGTCACGTGCCATTTACCATCCTTGATATCTAACCGAAGTAGATAAATGAAGTATCATTTTAAAGAATCAGGTCTCCGCTTTGTTCACGTCATATTTTAAGAAAGGAATTTGTCTGAATTTGACCATTGAAGGACAAAAGAATTAACTGTGAAACTGTAAAAGTCACACGTTTCAGACAGATCGGATTAAAACCGCTCGATAGCATAAACTGTTTCACTGGCGTTAATGTTTGTCACGTACCTATAATACTAAACAAATAATATATTTCTAAAAATGAGTCGATTCTTCTTTCATATTATTACAAACCACCGACCTTACAATTCATCTTGTTAGCGAAATTTTCGCACGTGTCGTCTAGTATTGATTAAAATCAATAATATCTCGACCAGAAAAGTTTTACATTTCCAGACTATGTCAAAACACCTTTCAATGTGTTTATCCAAGCTAACGGCTTGAATGAGTTGAAATAGGTGAATTTGGGCCGACCTTTATATAACAAGCTGTCATCCAATGTCAGGACAGCTTACATATGACTACCGCCACTTCATATTAGCTCACATCGGGTGCCCTAGAACCCGTTACATTGCTAACTGAAATAATTTACTTCAAAAAATTATTTGTGCTATAATTTTCAGTGCACTAATTTTTGGTACTAACGTCTTCGCTGGACGAAAGTTTATATTGGAAGTTATATTTCACATTTAAGTTCTCAATATGAATACTGTCGTCGTGTTTTATTTTTCTGTATCTTAACAAGGAATTCGGTTCTAGGGCAAAACCGCGACGGACAAAACCGCGTCGGACAAAACCGCGACGGACAAAACAGCGAACGGACAAAACAGCGAACGGACAAAACAGCGAACGGACAAAACAGCGAACGGACAAAACCGCGAATACAGAAAAACCAGGAATACATAAAACCACAAGAGTTCGTTGATTCTTAGCGTTACCCAGGGTGCACCACGAGGAGGTGATGTACGTAACACCCCATTATTTTTTTTTTATTTAAAAAAATTACACAAAAGCATGAACATTATGGAAAATAAAAATACAATATAGATGGATTATACGAAATATACATCGATAAACCATTAATAAGTTAATATAAATTGTAACAAAATACACAAGCACACTATTTAATAATCGAAATTATGAACTATACCAGAAAGAAATTTCTGTGCATCGCTACAATCATATTCACTAACTAAATTGAAAATCGACTTGGTGACTCTCGCATATGTCATTTTCTGTATTTTTCTATCTCCCCTTCCATATTGCACCAATTTAACCTCCGTCAGATTTTGCTGCTTCTTGAAAGCTTCTATGAGTTTCCAAATTGTAGGATGGCCTGATCCAAGTAATAACCGAAAAGCATTGTGCCAACCTTCGACGGAGTTGTTGGTTCTCTCTAACGAATTTTTAACATTCTGGTTTTGGTTCCAAATTTCGATTGGAAATAGTGGTTCTCGTCGTCGATTTCCTCGAAGAATACGTCCAATCCATGTATCATCAATGTAATGGAAAAGTGGAGAGAATTCCTCGTCTGCAAACTCCCTATCACAGAGTTCTTCATAAACAGAGATGACTTCTGAAACAGGAAGAAAGGCAATTGCTGCAAGTTTCTTTATCTTTGTTTGAAACGTGATGTCTTCTTTGTCATTGTACTTTTCTTGAAATCCCGGTATTTCCTGAATTTTTCGTCAAATGCCGTTTCGCGGTTTTGTCCGTTTCGCTGTTTTGTCCGTTCGCGGTTTTGTCCGTTCGCGGTTCTGTCTGCGCGGTTTTGTCCGTCGCGGTTTTGTCACTTCGCGGTTTTGTCCGGACACGATGTAACGAAACTGCCACCTCCCTATTAACTGTCGGAATCTATTAGTAATCTTATTGAACGCATTCTAATGCCACATTTACATATTTAATAAAACTCTGCAGCATGTCATTTATGACTATGCAATATAGCTACACTTTTATTATGTTCTCCTAGGTGCAGCCTATTCATCCTGTGTAGCTCTATAATTCTAAATAAAACTGTAGATTCGAACTCTGACTACGTACAGTACAAACAATTCGAATTTTGTTAATTACTTACGTCTTCCGTCTACCTTCATCATGTCAACACAATTACAATAATTAGACCAACAATTTACAGGAAAATATTGCTTACATTTTTTACTCACAACAACAAGAAATAATAGCCCTACTGCGACCCGTCAAGCTTTATATTATTTCATTTAGTCCAGTGACACTTAATTGTAATTATCATAATGAAAAACTCGCTTCAAAACATAATTCTGCTCGTTCCAGTTAAACTTCATTATCTCCACCTCTCCAGATAGACACAATACCCACCGAAGTCACCCCCCTACCCTCCAATGATATAACGAATTTTTGTTTCAACGCTGAAAGTTAAATAATAATCTGAGTTGGCGGTACCAGAGTAGAAATTCGCCAACGTATCTAAATTATGAATCAGTTAGCCGCGGGTCGCAAAGGGCAAGATATATATATGTATATAAAAAGGAGCAGCGGCTCATGAATTGACCCCTAAAAAGCTAATTGCTTTTCTTTGTTCACCCCGGGCCAATTACCAAGTTCTGCCCGGACGAGCAAAACAATGTCCCCTGCGAGCGAGGAGAAGAGGGAATGGAATTAGCCTCCATTTGGACTCTATTTGTGCGAGGAAACGAAAAAAAAAAAAGGTTGCCGAAAAGAAGGTGGGTGCGGTTTTAACGCGCGCAGAGGTTGTGTATAAAGGCTACTCCACTAGTTTTCAGTACGCTGAAATCTATTTGTGTCTTGTTTTGTCGTCTTGGTTGAATCTGAGGGGATAATACCAGCAAAACTCAGTAATAATTAAAACCTGTTACGTCTTTAAAAACATCAATCTTTTATCGCCTAATTAGTTGCTCCAGTTTTTGTATTACTTTTTACGTTTAGTAGTACAGTAGTGCTATGAAAGGATTGGAAAAGTATAGGATAGCATGGTCTACATACCGACAGATTCCACGAAACTATTATCATCGCAATTATAAAGTTTCTACATCCACCAGATCAATAACGTTCCTAGGTTTGTTACCAGTTAAGAGCACAAAATTTTAATCCTTGTGAGTAGCAAAGCTTTACGTGTATGCTCGAAATATGTAGTTGTTACTGTATGGTTTCGATGGTTTCGATTCTACATTTGACTGTATCATTTCCCCCCCCCCCCCAGATTAAACAAATCATCCGTCCAAACATCGACACATTGGCGTCATATTGATCCAACTATCTTCGGCTGTTGAATAGTTATTCTTTATTTGTTTTGAACAGCACTATTTATATAGTCTATGATAACTTTCACTGTACACAGTAATCTGTGAAGCAGTTTTTAAATGTATTATAGCTATAAGCGATTATACCCTATCCTTAAAAAAAAAACTTTCATTTGCAAAAGTTGTTTTGTTGTTGTTTTATAAATGACTCGAATTTGACAAGTCCACAAGGAAATTTAGTGTTAATTTATATTTATTTATTGCAATAGGGCAAACCAAAACTTCAGATCACTATTGATATTTATTAGAAGCTAATGATAAACTAATGTGAAATACATTATCTCTTATAATAACAATGTGGTACTCAATATTGTGCATATTTAGTTGTTTAAATACTATTAAAAAAATTGAAAAGAGATAGGGCCTAAGCTTGAAGAAAATGCGTGATACTGTAAGGGTTCCATGAGGGTTTCTTTTCTACATTTGTATCTACATCCATACTCTTCAATTCACAAACATTGTGGGTGGCAGAGGGTTCTAAGCGCCAATCTTAAGCCTGCGCATTCCTATCCCGAATAGCACGAGAAAAGAAAGAATACATCAAAGCATCAGTAAGACATCTTATTTCTCGAATCTTATCCCTCCGGTCATTGCGACCTAAATAGGTTGGCGGAAGAAGTATCTAACTGCACTCGTAGGTTATAGAATTTCGCATATTCTCCAATAAATTCAAACGGATATGACGTCGTCTGTCTTCCAAATGATCCCAGCCCAATGTATGAATCAATTCTGTGACGCTTTCATAAGGGCTTGAAGTATCACGCTAATTGCGACATCAGAAAATGTTTAATTACTTTAAATTATTAAAAACTTATCAATTATTAATATTTATCATGAGGGATGTGAATTGATCATCAAGGCACCAATTTAAAATTATTATTTATTAGATCACTCATATGGATGTACTAATTAGTTAGACGTGATTCAGAGATGTGATTTGTTATTTTAAACTGTCCGGCATGCATTGTTGTTCATCAGGGTCGTTACTGGGCTAGTGGACGCGGTAGGTGAATGCACTCAACACACAATACCGTTTGTTGCTCCTGTGACGGCAGCTGCGGGCAGGTCCGTGGTGGGGCTTCTTACGACACGACTGCGGGAAGTGGTCTGATCAGCTCACGGGTGGCGTCGTGTTCGCCTCACGTTCGACGCAGCACAGACGTAGAGTGACCCCTCAAGCAGCTCGGACGGGAAGATGTTGACGCAGTCTGGCGACGAACTTGCTCCTTGCAGATACGGACTGGAAAAACTCTTCCAGCAGAAGCGCGAACTCACACTCGCGTATTCTTCCAACGTCCGTGTGTACAGCCACGAGGTGCACACCCGAGTGTCCTCCAAGCGAGTCCGCCACCCCTTCCCTAGCGGTCCAGCGGATTCGTGGAAATACGAGGGGTTGCCACATTCCTGTGGGCGACAGCTACCTGTCTGCATCTAGCTGCAGCCTCACAAATCCGTTAGCAAACTTACGTGGCTGCAACATCACACGGCTGTAATGTGTCATTACAGGCTGTAGCAACCAGTCAAGAATCGAGCGACTCTCCTCTGTACACTCTCCACTGAGTCAATCAGGTCCTTACGATACGGATGTGATATTATTTCATTACTGATCACGAAGATGTCGTAGTTTGTCCTTGGTTAGTTTGCTGGCTCATATGTGAACACGACTTGTTGCTGTCCCCTAATGCAATCGGTAAGTATGCTGGAAGAGACACACAAGGATACTGCTCAGTAAGGAGCACTCATCATATAAAGGACAGCTTGGCTACTGGACTGACAGGCAACCGGTGCAGCAACTGCAATCCGCGGTTTAGTCAAGCCACAGAGGAACGTCAGTTGGTGGAACGAAAATGGCTTGACGTAATACAACAAAAAATTTCGAGTAAAAAGGATCACATATTACGTGTAATAGTGCTGCTTGATGTTGTAGAAGTGATTATTTTTGGGTATTACCATTTAAAGAATACTCCCGACAGGCCCTTTGTTCCAGAGCTTGTATTTCGAATTTTTAATTTTTTCGAATATAAAAAACGACGAAGGATAAATGAGTGAAGTAACTAAGAAATTAAGAATCAAGACTTTACATCTAGTCGACGTCGAGGTCATTACTGGCGGAAGATGGAAAAGAACCATTCCGATTGTAAGGTTCTTTATTTCTTAGAAAACGTGAAAATGTACTTTATCCAATTAAATATAATACTTTTACTTATGTTTCCAGTGTCAGACCAGTATATAGGAATTTCATTTATCCCTCTTTGTCCGTCGCTGAATTTATTTCGATACCCACGCTGCAAATCAAATCACTATTAGCAAAATCATACCACACGAACTTTAAAAATCAACTCCTTTGTCTTCATTCCAATCTCAATATTAAATAAAACATCTTCTACTTATCCTATATCTTTTATTTTCCACATAAGAACCACTTATCAATTACAAATTCGTATTAATTATCTTTATCATTACTCTTTCTCTGCCCTCAGGCTGATATTTTCCAATTATTAATCCCGCCAGGATACTTCGCGGCTTCTCCAACGATCCTTTCTCTTTCACCTCTTCTCTCAATACAACTCATCCTCTTCCATCGAAACCTTTTCTTCAACTGTTCTTTATTCACCAAAGATCTACCAAGCGTGGTGGGTGAACGGTTAACATTCTGGCCTCGCATTCGGGAGGACACGGGTTCGCATCCCCGTCCGGGCATCCAGATTTGGATTTTCCATGGTTTCCTCAGATCACTCCAAGCGAATGCCTGGATGCTTCCTTCAAAAAAATGCCATGGGCGAATTCCTCCCCGGTCCTTGTCCCCAGTCCCTAATGACCTTAGCCGTCGACGAGGCGTAAAGCAATCAGTTAACAAAAATAAAAGCCAAAGATCTCGTATATTTGTCTTGAAATTCTGTGACCTTGTAACTTACAAATTCAATGTTAGTATTTACAATTACAACTATTAAATAAAAAAAACTTTACTATTGTTAAAATCACAAAAGGTAGAGGTTGTGTCCGTCACACGACAATAAAAAACCGAAATCTAGAAGGG
Source organism: Vandiemenella viatica (assembly GCA_031002005.1). NCBI lineage: Eukaryota > Metazoa > Arthropoda > Insecta > Orthoptera > Morabidae > Vandiemenella > Vandiemenella viatica. The sequence continues at coordinate 74,576,643 of CM061914.1, forward strand.
TGGACGGGGATTCAAACCATCGTCCTCCACCGCCACTGGTCAACCACTACGCTTGGTTTAGTAGTAAGATATCCGATATTGATGTAATTAACATACAGCGCAAATGATGAGTGGAACCGGTTCACTGAGCGTAGGTCCGCGAGTGTCCCCTTTGAGGAGGTCTACTTTAAGCCGCAGTGACAGCCCCGTGCTCCGCCACTTGATCGCACCCACCACTGCATCAGACGGATTTTCTCCCTCTGCCCCAGTGAAAGCCTTCCACCAACGCAGGAGCATATGCTACGCGTTCATATACCAGGGCTCATATCGATCTGACACAATACTGTAATCTTCCAACGTCACGGCAAGTAAGTTGATTTCGCACGTTACGTAAAGTCACTTTACTGTTCCTTACGTTAAAAAAAAAAAAAAAAAAAAAAAAAAAAAAAAAGAAAGTAAATGGTTAGAATTTGCAACTATATGACTCCTGCAAAGAAGTACCGTTGGAAACGTAATATTTCGACAACTCCCTCCGCCGTGTTCCTCAGCTGCTATAGTGGTCCAATAAAGAGACAGTTTAGGTGACTTACCACTCTTATATACCTACCTAGGTAGTTTAAACCACCGTCAAAAATGACGGTATCACATATGTTGATAGTTGGAATTTCTGCTATAAAACTTTCTAAGTATAAACGAATAACGATTAATAATTCTTTTTATTGAATTTTTTTCGTGATGTAACTAAACTTTCTCGTATTAGACTTTTGGACACTACGACGCTTTTATGGAACTACATTTGATTTTGAATGAAGGAAATTTTTGTTGTTATGAAAAAGTTTCTAACTAAAGTATAATTTTAAAAAATGAGTAACTATTATTTATTTGATTGGTATATTTCGTAGTTATCTATATTTAGTGTAAACTTTCTATAATTTTAATAAAATTTCAATTTTTTATTGCTTTACGCCTCGTCGAAGTCGAGCTCATTAGAGGCGGGATGGGACTGGGGACAAGAAACGAGAAGGAATTCGGCCATGGCATTTTGAATGAAGCATCCCGGAATTCACCTAGGATGCCCGGACGGGGATTTAAACCGTCGTCCTTCCGAATGCGAGGCCGGAGCGTTAACCACTCACACACCACGATCTTCTATCTAAAATGTTCTTGGGTTATATTGTCACTTGGTTCCTGTAACTGCTACAGTTAAAAGGCGTAAACATTGGATGCTCTTCTCCTTACAAGAATTTCAGCACCTAGACGTGGTAAATAAACGTAAAGTAACATAATTTTAAACGAACGTCACGTATAATTTTTTTTAAATATATTTTCTGCTCACATTATAATTTTTATTTCTGATGCACAACACACAATTACATTTTAGCTTGCATCACCTGTACACTTTCTTTTAGCAATGTGAGAATAAATAAAATAAAATTCGATTATTTATATGAAATGTATACTACCTTTTATCATATAAGCGCAAATGAAGTCAATGCAGTTATTTATTTAAGATTTCCTTGTTAGCCTCGCAACGCTGTGGTAGCATTCAGTGTAACTAACAGTTCTGGTATTACCGAGACTCGCCCAAGATTGTCGAGCTATTGAGGTGAGTCCAGTCTCCAGGCACAACGCATTTTATTAAAGTGGATGCTTCTGTCCGCGGTCCGAACCCGTAGGCTAGGTGCCAACGGAAATGCACTACAAGAAAACTATAGGATTTTTTCATATATAGTCGTTATAGATGACTATAGCCTTGTTTTTCCCTCAAAACACAGATAAAAAGAATCCTCAAAACAACCTTACCCTACACAAGGGACACAGTAAAGCTACTTAGGCAGCGGGACATGCACAAATATGCAGTTTCGGCGGTGACACACACTATTTTTTTTTTTAATGTAGCGTTGTCTCTATTGAATGTATCGGCCAGTTGAATTTTGATCGCTTCCTTGACTCTTGAGTCCCAAAAATGTGAGGTCCTAACTAGCATTCTAATTTTATTACAATCTTTCGTGTGGCGTTGGTGGTATACTTACAGGACGATCGCTGATTTGGTGGTGGTAGCGTTATGTTCTTCACATCTGTTTCGCCGATGCCAGACTTTCCACACCGAACTGACTCATTATCTGCCGGTCAGCAAACTATTACTGATGTTTTGTCACATGAGGAATACCGCGGGGCTAGTCGTCGAAATGTAGTGTTTTCACTACACAATCCGGCAAGAGACCCGTCATAACAATCATACGACGGGAAAGTACCCGTTCTTAATAGAGAAATTTTGGGAACGATCATATATCAACATCCCTCATTACAGTCACTTAAATTCTCTGTACTCTGTTCTTACTGTCAAAACATATGTCAATCCTAAAATCATTATCGGTTTTTGAAAAATACAAGTGGTTTAGTAAAGAAGTATATGAAAACTGTTTAATAAGACAATAAAACGTATACTACATTTGTAACATCAAAAAGTCACTGTTCAAAAGTCTTCAATTTTGAAACCAAAGAAAAGGTTATTCTCAATTACGTCACATGGTTTCGATATTTGGGGGGGCTTGGGTTAGATTCTAACTACAGCCTTCCGGACTTTGCTTCTCCGAAATCACTTCATACAAATTTCGGGATTGTTCCATCACAAACGTCATGGCCAGTTTCCTTACAGTTACTAGGCTTTAATTCTTTCCTGACTCTAATTACCACGACGTAGACGAACAGTAATGCTTTAATTCAAATAAGAAGTTGGCTTTAATATTCAGAGTATTTTATTTGTGTTCCTTATGGCTTTGACGACTTTAACACATATGTTATTGGAATTTTCTATGGTTAATTATATGGATTATGGAACTCCGAAAGTTTGTTGTCCAAAGCACAAATGACGATGGTGATTTTTTTTGGTTATCGCTTTGCGCCTCGTCGACGCCGAGGTCATTAGAGACGGGAACGGACTTGGGGCAAGAAACGGGAAAGAATTCGACCATTGCTTTTTCAAAGAAAGCATCCTGCCATTGTCCATGCAAAACCCAAATCTCGATTCCCGGACGGGGATCATTTTATGTGGCAATAATTCTATGTTGTAAAGATTAACAATTTTATGAACTGTAATGGAAAACTTACATTTGATTTTGAAGAGTGTTAATGAAATTTTCGTAATATTTCATTTTATGTTGGTTTCCTATAACAGGGCCATTTATCATGGAGGTAAAGAGCTTTGCTTACATCTCCCTCATTCTGAAAAAAGTAAAAAAAAAACTACCCTCTTTTACCCAAAGTACATTAGAAATAATTAATATTTAAAAAGAGTCCCAGGATTTCCAAAGCTTAATTTTTGTCACGCAAAGGACTTCATTATAAGTAGGAGGTTAAAAAACATAAAACATTAAAGCACTCCTGCTTTTATAAGGTGCCTTAAACACCATTACCAAGTGTTTATGGTGTTTTTGTATTATTATTTTTATATATTTATTTATCCAAAGCTGATTTGCGTGATTTAATTTTTAGTTTTCGTTGCCAGTAAGCATGTGAATTTCCTATCGTTTTTTTTTTTTCTCATCGTTCTTTTGGTTTTATCCTTTGTTGGAGCCTTTACTTTTTAACGTTACCAGTTAAATTATTGGTCCTGAAGTTGCAACTTATTTTCCTCAAGCAATTTTTCATGTGTATTTCTATGAGATAAAACCGCAGTGTTTACTCCAGATGGTCACGGCAATGACACTGTCAGGTCAGAGATCATATACACAAATCAGAGAATCGCAGATATGAATCCAGCTGCTTGTTCGCCGACCCAGTGTTTGCCGTTGAGATGTGATTCACAGACCATCAAGTACTGTTATCAACTATCTGACTCGCTCGTAGCTCTTTGGATTCCAGTTTGTTGGCTGAACTGTACTTCCAATTAATTAATACGACGTTCGCGCTGACATTAGTGCAAACATTAACAAACCGGTGAGCGAGATGTGCAAACATAACAGTCACAGCATTGCTACCCTTTAACTGACCTGGCTGGCAGAACTGTTTCAGTGGTACCCGCTTTCGTGTATACATAACGTTTATGTTTCAGTGACTTTGAAAACAAGAGACTGAGTCTTTCTGATGTCACGTTAAACTTCTGCCAAAATTTCTCAAAAATTACTGACGTGTATTAAACCCAAGTTAAAAAAAAAAAAAAAAAAAAAAAAAAAATCTTGGTATCCTTGCGTTCGATCTAGAACTCTGCTTCATTGTTGTAAACAATGGCAACTGGACACAGACTGTAACTGAAATTAGTTTGTACGTGTAACAGAAAATTAAATGATTTCACAATTAGTCAATACAATATTATTAGACTACGTTGCAAGACGACCTAAAATATTAGGTACGAGAAACAGCTTACTCAATAGTTAACCATTTTTTACTGAAGAGAATGTAGTTTAACTAAACATTAACACACTGTCTGTTTTCTTTGTATTATTTCTCACATAAGATTCCACACCTTCCAATTCATCAGGACTGCACACATAAAACTCCAAATAGACCAAAATCTAAATATTCTACATAGAAGTTTTGGCAAGAGCTGGCCCAAAATAATTTCAACATAGGCGAAGCATGGAGCGCTGATTGGACAAATTCCAACCCCGACAAACAGGCGCTAATCCAAGACACTACACGACAGCCTCCTGGAAAACCTGGACGGCACTGAACCGAGAGAGAACAGGCCACTGTAGATACAACTACTGGATATACAAGTGGGGAATGATAGAGAATCCTTCTTCTGATTGCGATAACTGTGAGCAAACCATTCATCACTTCGCCATGGAAAGCCCTCTTAGGAGATTCAGTGGTACAATGCGTCATATTCATGAAGCAACCATAGACGCAATTGAATGGATGCAATCGTTGGACGTCAGTCTGTAGTAGTAGTTATATTTATTTTAATTGATTGTAGTTACTGTTTTTGTATTTCTACTGCCATATGAAATAAATAAATAAATCCCACACATCGAATCTTCGAAGAGTACCCATTCATTACATTTGAATACATTAATCAGAAAGCGATACTTTTCCTTTCATTTGACTACATTTATTAAATATTAATTTTCAGTGAACCAGTGGCCTTGAATTTGTTTTTAATTATTTACATCAATGGGAATGATAGTGATCAGTATCAATTTTGCCGTTACTAATTTCAATTAAATGTTGACATGTTTTAAATTAATATAAATAAATACTTCCTTGTTTCTGATTCCAAGATAAACTGTAGATCCCAATGGAAAGGAACTGGCCGTCCAACCTCTGGCACAATGGCTTTGTATGCTTCCTTCGGCAGGATCCGACCAACCTTAGGGTTGCCGATTATGTTGTTGTTGTTGTTGGTTTTTTTAATGAATTCTTGTGGAAATTTAAGAAATCCTTTTAGCTATAACTAGGCCTTTACAGTCCTCAATTATCTAAATCACGCAAATGTCTTTTGTTCGGTGTTCATGTTCATTTATGGACTAAGCAGGGTTTCACCAAACATTATGAAGTAAACCAGTCGATGCTGATTCTGTTTGATGAAATAATATACTTAGTAATCTAATAGCTGGCAGAGTTGGAAGCAGAGGACGTAATACAGTCAACACCGCGTCATACCGCCCCAGGAGGCGTCTGGGGACGCGACGCGCCTGAAGGTCGAAGTTCGCCCGTGCCACCTGCAGCTGGCTAGTGGGCGGGGACCGTATTGATCTGCTCACCAGACACCTGGCCGCAGGACGAGGCCCTCAGCCCTCAGAGAGCAGCGATCGGCCCTTCTGTCGATGTGCCGTCACGAAGGTCCTACGCGCGTCGCCCTTATAAACGAGCACATTGGTCTTATCTGGACAGCATCCTTTGTTCCGGACTGATACAACATTACACAGATGGGCGGACATGTCGTGCGTGCATACATGCAATGGCCGCAATTTCGAACACCTGATGTGATGCTTTTATATACTTTTATTTATTATTGTTTTTCTTGTGTAATAAACCGTTTTACACTATATTCTGTATTGTGGCCTCACTGTATTAATGTCTCTTTATCTCGCTATGGTTAAGTTTCCGCCCATTCTTCTGACGTAATTATGGCTCCTCACCTTCCCTCCAAATTTGTATTCGGCATTCGGGGACTCCCTGTATACAGAGTGATAAAAATATTTGTAAAGTTATGTATAACTTTGTACCTGAGATTTCGCGTGCGGAGTATTTCGTTTAGTTGACATAAGAACAAATATTGTCAGTACCAGATCCAATCAGCTGTTTTTGGAGGCAGCAGGAAATCGTACTGATGCGTGATCAGATGGATCGGTGGCCGTCCTCCGCTCGAAAGCGAGAAGCGAATCGCGCTTACGAGTAGTCAGTGGCACTTGCTCATACGATGTGTTATGTGGTCTAGATGGACTGATTAGAGCAGGACTGCCCAACCAATTTTGGAGATGGGACACAATTTCTATTCTACTGTATATTAGCCTGCGAGTCACAATTTCGATACTAAGTTAGCCTTTGGGCGACATAACACCTACCTATTATTACAATAGATTTCATAGATATTTCAATATAACAAAGATGTGAGTAACAAGGTTAAGTTACAATCAAAAAGTGAAGACTATCAATAAGAACTTTGAAAATAGTTTTTTTTTTTTAAAATCATAATAAAAAAGTAAGAAACATCAATGAGATCTTGGCAGAGGTTTTTGAGCTAGCTTATTGTAGATTGGTGCTTTTGGCGTACAAATTCCACTTCGAGGCCGGCGGGCCTGGGGTTAGGCGGCCGTGGTTTAATATCTCTTACTGAATTATTTTTGAGGGTACATTACAAGCTGCTCTATGTAACAGTTTAGTGCCGCCCAGCGTATTTGTCTTGAATAAATGTGTTATAATGTGTATGGTATAATAAGTAAGAATTGTTATAAGTACCATATGCTTAAAATCAGATTCAAGATGCTACTATCACAAGGAAATATTGAAGTTTATGTTCCTGAATTTATTTTGCCCATAAAGTGCAGAATACTAAAGGGAACGACAGTAAACAGCAAATCAATCACATCTGGGACTACGATTCAAATGCTTATCTTAACGTTACAGTGTGTAATTAAAATAATTGTCTCCGTACACATCATTATAACAGCCATATACTAGAAGCATCAGATAAAATATGAGTTGAGACAAAGATACAGTCTATTATAATTAACAGTCAACTTATAAGCATAGAACAACATGAAAAATATGAGGAAAACATCGATTCTCATTTATGTCCACGAGGAAACAATCAGTATAGAGCGATTTTCTGTTAGTAAAATACTGTTAATACATAAGATCTTTGAACTTCGGAAAGTTTTGAACGGTGTGAAAAATTGTGGGGAGTGTTAAAAATAGGATCAGACGCAGTTTAAAAAGTACAGAATTTAGTTAGATAGGAACTGAAATTTATGATTAAACATTCATTTTCTATCGGCAATTTTAGAAAAGTTTGTGGTTAGGTTGAAATGCAACCTGGACCAGGATGGCAACTGAAACATTTTACTATAGCGCAAGTAACAAAGAATTGCATTGAGATTTATTTTATAACAATTATTTTTAGTTAAGCAACTAAGAAGATATGACTTTCCAGAATGTGTTCAACTAGTCATTTTTGACTGGTTTTGAGGTTAGTACTTAATAACGGCTTACTACGAATCTATTTACAAATTTGGTTTTCCTCTGTATATTGCTTTCATTTTTCGTAATTCTCGTTGCTATTAAAAAAAAAAAAAAACTATTAGTGCATTATGAACATTTAGGCACATATGATGTATCAGCGTGCCTTATACATGAGGCTGGAAGGAGGGAGAGGTAACAAACGGCACGTTCAGATATAATCACTCTCCGTGGGAACTAAGATCAGGGATCAGGTCAGTTTTATTTGTGGAATTGTTTTCAAATTTAATAATTGTGTGTTAGCCTTGAGCATCTACTATATAAGTTCGTAAGCTCACTAATTCACTCACCTCGATAACTATTGGCTGGAAAACGGTGTCACGTGTCAGCCTTCGCTCGCAAAACAGCGAACAGACACACCATTAGAAGAAATTCATGGTTATGTCCACAATTTAATAGCAAATCAACTGTTATCAAATTAATTTCCATAATACATTTAGTAAGCTTACTTTTCGTAGCATTTCATAGTTTAAAAAAAATCGGTAAACTTTACCTCTGAAAAAAACGTGGATCTGCTTTTCAGTATGTAAAGAAACACAATCTCTTAGTGTTTAAAGACTTTCAGTTAATGTTTCTTTTTCCGATTTATATTATTTCAATGGGAAGTGTTTATTGATAGTGGTATTTTCGAATCACTATTTGGTTTCTGATTAATGTAAACTGATTATATGTGTATGTTGGTAAAAGTGCTTTATATCTGGTTATTATTATTTCTTAAGTATTGTGTCAAAGAAATTCCATGCGTCGTTATTACCATGGAGGAAGGAAATATATGGAGACGACGCAAGAGACCTTCACCACGCATTGAAGTGAAGCAGGGCGGAGGAGGTGTGGGGGGCATGGCCGGAGTGGAGGGGGCATGGCCGCTTCCATACAGACACGGGGAATATGTACAAAAACCTCAAGGGGACTCTAGGATAAAGGTGACGCCGATATCTGGTGATGGATTATTATGTAACTCGATATGACAAATAAAAAATGAAGAATAAAATTTTTTGATATCCTGCTTAGTTTTCGAGATATTCTGTCATAAATGTGAAATGGTTTTGGTTGAAATTCAGAAGAAAAAATTGGTTAAAGTCAAATTTGATGATGGAATCTTATTTAAAAAGACGAGACAAATGAAAAATAAAGAATAAAAATTTTCGATATCTCACCTAGTTCTAGAGATATACTGTATCAAAAGTGAGGTTTCTTGAGTTGCAATAGAGAAGAAAAATTTCGCAAAAGTCAAATTTAATGATCGATTCTTATGTAACACGACTAGACAAATCGAAAATAAAGAATAAAATTTTTCGATATCTTGCTTAGTTTTTGGGATATACTGGGAACATCGCAATGTTTGGAAGCGCAATACCGCTGCTGCCGCCATGCGGGAGAGTTTAGAGCCTGCTTCACCTATTTAACGTCACTTCTCCTCCATATATTTCCTTCCTCCATGGTTATTACCAGATGAACAAAGTACAAGAAAATCTCTGGACGACAAACTGTATAAGAAGAATATCTTTGGGCAAGGAGAAAAGATGAAAGGGGTAGGTACGCTGCGAAAATAACTGCGAGTTGTATCTGTACACAGAAGGATGCAAATATTAATGTAAATTAAAATAAAAAAGCCAAGTGGATGTTTTGATGGTTATTTTTACTCTTTTTGAGGAATAAAAGAGAAGTATTGCCATTTTATTCACTACCAAGAAGGTTAGTAAAAAGTGCAAAGATTATACGTGGCATTCCATGACAGACGAGATGCCATATAGTAAGTAAAGAAGAAGGAGCACAATTATTATAAGTAACATGTGGCTAATGAAAGCAACTTATAAAAAACTTTTAAAACATTAAATTATTCGTGGTCTCTGCTGTAATCACGAATGCCAATTGTCATTTTGGGTTGAGATAAATTTCAATTTAATCAAAAATTTCACCAAAGTTGTTGCTTGACCAAAGTTTAGGCATTACGGTTTATTTGCGTTTTAGGTATTTTAATGACAACTTTCGTTAATGGTCTTTGTTCATGTTCGCTGTACGTGTGTTATTAGATTATTTTTAAGTGGACATCAGACCTAATATGTTACCGAATCAACCATTCTGGCAATTCATTTCTTCAGAGTTTCTCAACTGTTTAGTAATATGGAATGTGTATTAAGTTCTCTGGCCATTACAGATACTACCAAAGACTACATTATGAGTCTCAATAAAAAAAAAAACGTAATGCTTTCGAAGCAAACAGGAATTTTTTAAATTTTGTAGAGTGAGCTTTATGGGTCAAATACAAGTCAAGTTTGTATTTAATCAATTATACGATTCCGCTATCGCCCCTGTTCGTGTTTGATACCTACCTCTATTAATGCTTCTGAGTTCTTCGAGCTCAGAGATTTAATTCACCCCGAAATCCCAAGTTTATATTTGGTCAAATCAGGTCAACCTGTCATAATCTTTAATCCTAAAACCTGGGTGTGTACTATTTTCACGTCATATCTGATCGCTACAAGAATATATGACGGTTACAATTGCCAGTTTTACATACTATCTCCGATCTCTGCTGATGAGCAGTTAACACTCGGTGGTGGTATTTGAAGGATGCGTCGTCGACTCCCATTTCTGCCTTCCTGGTTTACTTTTTCGATTGTTTCCGAAATTACTTCAATTAAATGCGGGAACGGTTCCTTCAGAATACCAGTATCGAATGGCTTTTCTTCGATTCTCTCCCGACTCTAATCATCTCGATGTCGACGACCCAGGAAACCCTAAAAACGAGAGAGTATTTGAACTAACTGCAACTATGTACAAAAAACTATTTCCAGTTTTTAATCGTATATATAATTCTAAGAGATGTGTTTGCTCACACGCCATTATCGTCCTTCATAACAAACCCTAATCCATAAATGATGAATCATTTTAAAGCTTAAGGTCTTCACTGTGGTCACATCATGTGTTAAGAAAGTAATTTTTCCAAATTTGACCCTTAAATGGAAAAAAAATTACTAAAATGCTGTTTTTTGTGTCACGAGCCATTTATCTCCCTGGATACCCAAGCGAAATCGATAAATGAAGTATCATTTTAGGTCTCCACTTCGATGGCATCCTGTATTAAGAAATGAAATTTTAGCTCGACCCTTAAAGGGCAAAAGTATCAGCATTTATACAACGCGTTTTTGTTAATCGAGTCATTTAACGCCCTTGACATCTAACGGATATAGACAAATGAGGTATCATTTTAAAAATTAAGGTCTCCGCTTTCGTCACAACATATTTTAAGAAAGGATTTTTTTTTTTTTTTAATTCAACCCTTAAAGAGGAAATGTATCAATGTTTCCATAACTTATTTTTCTGTCACGAAACATTTATTTTCGTTGATATCTAATTGAAATCGAGAATTGATGTATTATTTTAGAGACTACGGACTCCGCTTTGGTCACATCATATTTCAGGAAAGGAATTTTATGGAATGCGACCCATAAAGAGCAAAAGTATAACTATTTTCATAATGCCACGAGTCTTTTACATCCCTTGATATCTAACCAAAATGGATGTGGGAGGTATTATTATAGGGACTAAGGTCTCCGCTTTGGTCACATCGTATCCCAAGAAAGGATTTCTTCGGAATTTGACCCTTAAAGGGCAAAAGTATCTTTATTTCCATCACGTGTGTTTCTGTTTTTGGCCATTTATCTCCCTTGATACCTAAACGAAATCGTGAAATGGTATATCATTTTAAAGATTAAGGTCTCCGCTTAGGCAACATTATAAATCAAGGACGAAATTTTTTGGATTCTGACTCTTGAAGGACAAAAGTAAATGCTGTGTAAGTTGAGCGTATGAGAAAGTTCAGAGCCAAGCTGCTAGACAGCAGTAGCACATATCCCAGAGATATTAAGAAACTGTTTCACACCGACTCCGACAGCGTAGAGGCGCGAGCTTGCTTGCATACCTACTACACTAAAGAATTGCTACAAATGATCTTTTAAATATAGACACCACAGAACGGACAAAACATTATCAAACACAACTCTTAAACACGCATGCCCTCGGACGCACTCGAACCGGTGACCTTCGGCACACGGGACCAGTACTTAAGCCCTAAGCTACCGAGGCCGACAAACATTAACTTCATGCTGCTTGGATGATGAGTTGGTTAACTGCCCAGTATTAAGACCACACAGGTAACTTTTTCCGCCACCTGCAGTTTAGCAGCTGATTCTTGACGAGGCGCGCGTAGAGTTCGTGCGAGCCGCTCGCTGTCCCCGTATTCCAGTCCCGCGCGGCCCGGCTCGCCGCCACAAAGCCCTCTCCAACAGCGACCGTCACTCCCCACACGCCGCGAGACGACTGCCAACGACAGGTCCGCTAACGTGCCCGCAATACCACTCACACACTCACTGCAGCGCATACCTGCTCCAACAAGCAGGTTCTAAGTACATAATAAGGTATAATTAACTCCAAACACAAACTCTACCTCAAGGATCAGTTTTTAGTCCTCAATTTCTTTTTTTCGAAGTTTAAACTTCCATATGCTCGCTAGGCGATGTGTGGACGGGGGTAAATCTATGACTTCGTGACTTCTCGTCAGTGACATGCTATGATGTGTTGCGCGTATGATATACGCACTGGAAACCTTTTTGATGGGTAAAATCTTACTATTTCGGGTCACCCACATGCTAATGTCAACAGTACATCTGTAGCTATAAGTATGATGCGTTGCGCTTGGACAGCAGTGAAAGTATAGATTATACTTGTATTTAAAATATAAAAATGAATGTTTATTTGTTTTTTTGCCAATTTTCTTTATACAAACATACATTTTTTATTCGATTTTGATGGAACTTTGCATACGTATACTATGAAACAAATAGAAGAATACTGGTTACATTTGATTAACAAAAACATAAACGCTCTCCTTCTTTCCCCTCTCACCTAAATTTTTATCAAGGTCTGGTAGTTCACTGGTAAAGGCGCTTACTTCCAAAAGTTTCTCTCTTCGGTCACGGGTTGAAATCGCGTGGTGATCAGGAATTTTTAGGAGCTGCATTTGATTACATGAGCTACGCCGAATTGGCCTTCCTGCCTCTGACACAATAGCTAGGTACATCTCCTTCAGAAGGATTCGATCAATCTTCGGGTTGTGGACTAAGTTAGATTTTTAGTTTTTGAAGTAAAACTTTTTTTAGGCTCGTTGGGCTATTTTTGGACTTGTAAAATCTTATTAGTTCGCGTGCTAATGTTAACAGTATATCTACTGCGGTCTGGTGGTTCAGTGGTTAAGGTGTCTGACTGTGTAATGAAAGGTCCCCGGTTCGAATCCCTTAACCCTTGCTTCATTTCTGGTACAGCATCCTGTGTAATACAAAGTACGCGTAAACGCTTCCATGGTCCGGATTCCAGATTAAACTGTAGGTCCCCAATACCCTGTAGGATTACCACATAGATTTAGGAGGCTATGATAGAGGCGAAATGCACAGGAAATAAGCAACCTGTCACTTTGTCATTACGACCATACGCAGTAATGTTTTAACAAGATTTGTGTCTGCATAAAAGAACCAATTCTCTAAAATGCTTCACCACTGTCGGCTAAATGAACATATGACATAGTACCAGCAAACTCAAGACTTCTAAGAAAACTGCGTTAATATTGTGGATTACGATTGAACATAACCTATGTTTATTTTTCTATCTGCATGTTTGAAACGTAATATTCAGCATCGGTGCCAACATAATTTTTATTTGTTCTGTTCCTTCGCGCACTAGTATTCAAAACATAATTACACATACATAAAGAGGGTGCAGCTAGGCAGAAGTTTTACATAGACTGAACGCATATCGCAAAGGCTTCCTGCAAAAGGACTGCCAACAGCAGAGATATATGGAACGTGGGATAAAAAGTTCAATACCAAACTTTCACTATCGTGAAATCATTATATGTATTTGCTCGCCTATATCAGCACAGTATTTAGTTTAAGTGCATTAGATGTAATTATTAAGCAGTTATGCTACAACAATAATCTGGTTCCGTGGCAGGTTCGCAACCACAAATCGAAATTCCGTCGTTTAAAATGCAGATAACGAAAGTTAACTGAAATGAGAAGTTAATTTAACAGTTAATCTCTATTTGCTAATCATAAGTTAAATAACAATAATAAATAGTATATCTGAAATTGGGGATACTAATATTTGGCATTAAATGGTGTATAAAAATGCTTTTTTTTATAAAAAAAAAAAAAAAAAAAAGGAATTCCAAGTACCAGCATCTTATCGATTGGATGTAGTCTTTTCGGGAGACTAGCCGAGTAAGTAAGATGTTTCAACAAGATATTTCGGCGATCTCAGACTCTTCTGGTGAAGTGGAAGATGGCGACGGAGTCTCAGATCGTCGAAATATCGTGTGGAAACACCTTACTTACTCGGCTAGTCTCCCGAGAAGACTACATCCATTCTCAACGCCGAGAAAGACTTCGTTCCTATATCTTATCGATTCAAAGCATGTTAACTGGGAGCATAAAACAAAATTAGTTGCCAAATTTGGATAGCTGGAAAAATTCATATGAAGTGAGTTAAGTGAGAGAGGGAGGCATGTAGAGGCTTTTTTAAAAGAAACATTAGAAGCCTTATAGGTAACAGGTGAGAAGTGAGGGAGTAATCTATGCACATACTACATTCATATTTTAGTTTACGGTGCTGTAACCTAGACAATGATGATGCGGGACAGTAGCAGAATAGAAACAAGTGAAATAGAATTTATAAGAGGCAGAATGAATGTTAGGAGAATGGCCAGGATAAGTAATGAAACGATTAGACACTCAATAAAAGAGGAACCCCAATAGGAATTGATGGAAACGGTGAGAGTAATATGGTATGGGCATATTAACAGAGTGGAGGAGTAGAGAATATCGAGGTAATTCCACGAAATGAACTTAGAGAAAGACCGAGGAATGGATGGCTGAGAGGAATGAAGGAGTGTGTACGGAAGAGAGGAGAGGACTGGGCGAAGATAATGACACAGAGGTAGTGGGAAGAAAATGGGGAGGCTTATGCACTAAGCAGACCATGCAAGTAGCTGGAAACTATTTTTGATCCCAAATCTGGTTGTAGGCCGCCATCCGCAGTTATTGGTTAATAGATTATAAACCAAAATTCCGTCTGGAAACAACTGTTGATGTTAATGTTACTTTATTTCCATACGCGTTTCACCCTTATGGTGTGGGGCACGAAAAGCGTATGGGAATAAAGTAACATTAACATCAACAGTCACGGTTGCATGGTGGCTAGCGCGCTAGCTACACGTGCTGTAGTTAACGATTTGAGTCCATCCTGGAAGGAGTATGGTCTTAGTTAAGTAATTTTTATGCATTGTTCCTCATTTTGATAGTCTTAAGTTTTGTTAATGAAAGAACACATATGTTGACAATATGAACTGAAGTGAAAGATGAAAGAAGGGAGAGGGTGAAACATGGAGCCGGCCCGTGCAGGCCTACTCTTCCGAAATACACCGATAGCCATCATCAGTCTCATATGCCTTCACTTTAGGATATAACTCAGGACTATGGCACGCAATATGGTGATTAGGAATTGTGCAGCACCTTTTCTACGCTGCCAGCCAACTTCTGATGATGAAAATTTCTTCCACCACAAGTACTCCAACCATGACGGTGCCACAACCAACTGAGCCAAAAGGTCGGGCTTGTATATGACTAAAGCACTAAATAAGTTCAAATCGATCATACATTTCATTTCAGTTTACTGGCCGGTATAAAATGGGTTATGACACGTGGTTTAAACTTTAACTTAAAAAAAATACAGCAAAAACTAGTTTATCAACAAACATGTTTGTTTCTAAAATAGTTTTCTTCGATCTATTGCCACGTATTATCTGCTTAATTACAACGATACATTATACACTGATTTCTTTTTACACTTTCCCCTAAGTGGAAATTCAAGTGTTCACTACTGCCATTATAAACAATGCAGACGGTCTGAATAAGCAAGTCTGAAGGCAATCCGTACTTTGCTCTAAGCTGCAATACAATGCAATACAATAAAATGCTAGACAAAAACAACCTCCCTGATGCTAGGACCTACACTCGAAACGAACTCCACAAAGATAAATCCTCGCTGTAAGCCCAGCTAATTCAGGAAAGAAGAAAATTCAATTCCGCCTCCAACACTGTTTCGGCCGACAGCAGTTAAACCTTTCACATTCTTTGTGCCTGCGAACAATAGATGCTTGCGGAGAGAATTGTTTGAGTCAATTCCGTAGTCTAATCTGCCTGAGCACTGAGGCTACACAAAAAGTTTAAAACCGGCCCGGTGACTAAGTGGTACCGTTGGTGCTTGGCATTACGGGGGGACGTAGGTTCGAACCCCCCCTCGACCATCCATATTTCGGTTTTACAAAATTCACTTCAGTCTAATTTCGGGATAGTTCCTTGAAAAGGCCATTGTCAAATATTTCACCTCCCATGCCGACAGAGCATTTCTACCTCTAATGACATTGTTATCGATCAGGTGTAAGCCTCTAAGCAGAAGAAAGAAGTCTTAATGGTTAGGGAGTTGAGGAGGTTAAAGTGGTTGGTAAGAAGAGAACATAACAGAGTTAAGAGACAGAAGGGTAGTAGGAAATATTTAAAACAACTTAACAAGGACTTAATAATAGCTAGGAAGGTGGCTAAAGATAGGTCTATGAAGAGTATTGTTAGTACAGTGGGGCCCTTGTCTGATGCATCTAGAAATTTCTATGGCTATGCTAGAAAACTAAGGGGAAGGGAGGGTGCATTGTTATCGACCAGGTGTAAGCCCCTAAGCAGAAGAAAGAAGTCTTAATGGTAGCTCGTGTGAGAGAAAGTGTGGATACGAAGTTTCTAAGAAACACAGATGTTAGCGATGACATTGCGGTTCGGCAATATCGATAAACGGCTGCAGATGACGTAATAATTTCTAAATGTTCACAGGCATAAAATATTAATCGTTTTCCACATCCACAAATTCATTTAATTTCTTAAGTTAAAAGGATTATTGTGATCTTTCTTTCAAAATAAACAATCTAGAAATAGTATTGTAGTTGAAGATTGTAAAAACTGCTATAGGTGAAAAAGCTGAGAAAAATCTATACATTCCATAAAATAGTGAATGTTAAACATACGATATCTAAGCAGTGATGATTTTAGTGAGTCAAGTAAAAAAAATGGGTATCTGCGAGGTTTTTTTTTTTTTTTTTTTTTTTTTTAAACTTACGCCATTTCTTCTCTTTGAAGTTATTTAAATCCGGATGTGGAGAGAATTACAGACAGCCGTACCACAAAAAAAAAAAAAAACTGTACCCGTTGGAAGTCGATGAGAATTGCTAGCAATAATAAAACGGATAAATTAATATATTTACTACCTAAAGATTTAATAGATGGGGATCAAGAAAAATATGAAAGGTAGATTAGTAAAACTTCTTTCAAGAAGAAATTTTTCTTGTACGAAATACTTGATTAAGGTGACAGTATCCGATGATATATTTTTTAATCACAGTATTTTAAAAAAGTGAAAAAAAATCTGGAAAAATAACTCGTTGACATAAACTTTCGGAATATTCGCCTGCAGAACATTTCTAAAAAATAAATGGACTGAAACAGCACGAAAGGTAACATTTTTGATAGCATAATTGAACAGAGAGAGATATCTGTGGAATCCACTGTCCAGAAGAAGAGATATGTTGTTATTTAAATTATTTTGAGTCTCCTGATGGTTGAATGGTTAACGCGTGTGACTGGATATCGGAAGTTCCCTGGGTAGAATCCTTGTCTCGTCGGGGCTTTTTCAGAGGAACCTGCCATCTTACCTCGAATATCAGGCTAAAAATACCACCTTCATGAGGGTCCAACCAACGTTCGGGGAAGAATACCATGCTTATATTTATAACATTATATTTGTAACTATTTATTTTCTTGAATTTAATATAATTTTAATGATTTTGATAGTTAAAATTGTTAGTGATGGGTAGATCTGCTCCGACAACTTGTGTTGTCTAGAACGGTTTGAACAACTTTCCATAGCACTATGTTTGAATCGTTTATTTTTTTTTTTACTTGTGTTGTGGTGTATTAAAGTCATCACTTCAATTCAGTAAAATACTGCGCTGTATTCATAAAGTTTTAAAAAGCTTTTGATGAGTCGTTAGCCAATGTATGAGACGATAAACCCTTGTGAACTCTTACAGCTTGATACAATGACTTGACTCAGAAAATACTTCCGAAAGCGTCACAGAACTGATACATAGATGGGGCTGTGATTGTTGTAAGACGTTGTTTTTGTTTGAATTTATTGGAGAATATGCGAAATTCTTTGATTTACGAGTGCAATGGAATACTTCTACCGCCAACCTATTTAGGTCGCAATGACAGGAGGGATAAGATTCGAGAAATTAGAAGGCGTACTGATGCTTTTATGTATTCTTTCTTTCCTAGTGTCATTCTGGATTGGAATGCACAGTATTAGGATTGGTGCTTAGCACCCTCTGCCACTCACAATATTTGTGAATTGTTGGGTATGTCTGTAGATGTATATTATTCTGCTTTTGTGCTATCAAAAGCGAATGAGTTGTGTACTGGATTTCTGTGTTTGTTTCTTATTTTGTTGATAACACATCTTGATGATACAGAGCACATATATTGATTATCTTAGCTAGAAACACTTTACCGAGCGGTATTGGGAATCGGCTTCCAAAGATCTTATGTTAGATTCGAATCCCGGTTTTGGCTGGGATTTTCACGGACCATTAATCAGACTTTCACCTCTAGTAAAGCTTGCTTTGTGTTGTTGAAGTACTGTTGTTGGCCCTGTTGATAGGATCAAGCGTTAGGCTATCATTCTCTGTCACCTGACGTTAAGCCACGAAGGGGATGACACTGAAAATCTGTCCACATGACATTAAGACCGCACTAAATTATCACTCACTTTACAGCCACGATGTATGAAAATCCAATTATCATCATAAAGATTAAACTAGTACAAATTTTAACAGGAGACAACAGTTGTAATTTAGATGCGAACAAGAAGATTTATTACATAACAAACATATAAATCTTTCTGAGGTTGGGGAACATGATAACACTTATCGTATTATCTTAACAACAAACAATCACTTTCGTAAAAAACCAGGCACTCACAATACCTATCTTTCGGGTCCACTTTGTGCACAAGCATGGAATGTCGTAAACAGACCCCTTACCATATTTCTAAATCTTTCATATCCCTATTAATCTGTACTGCAATAATATTGTTCGATCGATATACTAATACGGAAATATGTTTTACTTGAACGTTCCGAGGCATTTTGAAGTACACAGTTCTTTTCTCTAACCAAAGAAGAACTTAGCTAAAACTAAGCAGGTTGATGGCTAGTAATATTATGACACGTTCAGCGGTTAAGAAATAAATTTGTTTTATTGCTATTAGTGTGGCTAACAGTACCCCAAAAATCTATGAGATTACGTTACTTTAGAAACTTTTTGTGTAAAATTGTTTTATTTTTCAAGAATGACAGGTATCTTATTAAATTTTGAAACTTTTGTTTTGTTTTTTTGTTAGTTTTTTTTTTGTTTTGTTTGTTTGTTTGTAAAACACCTTTTTTTCATGAAAGACCCCTATTCAGATAAAGTAGAATGGTAAATCGTTATCTAAATATGAAAGTTCATCCCTATCATTATAGCCGTTTCCAAAGTACCAATGTGTATATATACAAGAATTGCTGGTTTAAAGATATAAATACGTAAATGTATTTAAAGATACTTGGAGGGAGCTAAAAACGATTGTGATACAGTAAGTACTTTACCGGAAAAGAAGTAATTCCTATCACGTTATTCCTATCACGATGCGTGGCGGAATTTGGGAACCGTATCGTAAGGGATTGATTGATACGATAGAGAAAGTAAAGAGGAGAGCCGCTCGATTCGTGACCGCTAGTTACAGTCCTTATGTGAGTGTCACAGAGGTGATACGTGGGTTGGGCTGGGATTGTTTGGCGGACAGACGACGTCGTTTTCGTCTGAACGTGTTGGAGAATATGCAAAAATCTTTAATTTACGAGTGCAGTGAAATACTTCTTCCGACAACCTATTTAGGTCGCAATGACTAGAGGGATAAGTTTCGAGAAATAAGATGCCGTACTGATATTTTTATGTATTCTTTCTTTCCTCGTTCTGTTCGGGATTGGAATGCACAGAATTAGGATTGGTGCTTAGCACCCTCTGCCACCCACAGTATTTGTGATTTGCAGAGTATAGATGTAGATAACGTGTAATCGCATAGAACAAGCGCAGCGGACAGGCGTTGTTGCTCCCGTCAGCAATACGAATGACGTCAGCAGAAAGCAAACAGTAACGAGTTCAGCAGAGCGTGCTCAGATGTCGATCAACTAATAAATGAAACGCGCGACGCGAGCCAGTAGCACTGTGCTTGTTATCTACAACCGAATTTGCCGTACAACATGACGCGAGTCCTTTTCTGAAGAGCTCGCGTGGTACACACACAAACAGCTGTCGCTTTGCGGAAACACTTGTTGGCATTCAGACGCGGGTTATCACTTCAGTGCTGCCTGCTGGAAAGTCCCCGTAAATATGTACTGCAGGATTATGAGTGATGCATAATGTATCTGTACCTTCCAAATAAATCAAATTCTGAATCGTTAATCACATTTCAAATGGGCCGTGCACTATCAATTTAAATCAACAAATTGATAACCGATACTGTAAAACGAAACAAATCACATGTATCTCCACTTAATGTGAAGGAAAACAGCGACCGAATGCTAAAATGTTTTTGACAATTGCAACTTGGTAAGCGTTAATAACAAACAATCGAACAACACTGGTTTTGTATTTTCCGTTTCTCCAGCAAAATTTACACATTAAGAGAGAAGGATAGTGGGCAATACAAGGCGTGTCAAAATCAGGCTCATAGATACGTCAACGTGGTTAGTGTAGCTAAAAGTGTTGACTGTGCATCAGTTTGCAATTTCAGACAATGCGAGCGGTATGGACCTGAAGCGACACCAAAAGATTTCGAAGGAGCTGAGGCCTTCAGTAGAAAGAATAGAGAAGAAAGTTGATCAGTGATATAACTGAATTTCAGGTGTTTCACGAGAAATACAAAGCGAAAAACTGCATCGAAGACGAGGTATTTTAATAGCAAATACAAAACGTTACTTATAAACAAAGAACAGCTACAGAAAGTTATACAGGGCGTTCGCCGGGAAACGCTACCCACTGTTAGCGCTACAAGGAAGAAACTGCTCCCGGCGAGCGAGCGGTCAACTTCCGGCATTGTTCGACCGTCGGCCGCGGACTATTTCATAATAATTACGCTTCATAAACTTGTATGTGCTAAGCATTTAAATGTGACGTCAGTTGCGGATCAACAGTGCCATCGTGGACACCCTGCAGGTACCAGTTGCAAAATCTAATCCTAGGCCCCTGGTCTATTTCTGTAATTTTATGCACCACAATTGTTTTGTACGGCTTTAAGTGAACTAACTTTGTTACTTTCCAAGCTGACGTCTTAGATACGCCTGCCTGCTGCCCTAACTGACTTAATGATTTTTTGGGTGACTGTTCTAGTCGAAAAGCAATATCGTCAATTTTCTCCTCTGTGAGAATACGGTTGACCAACAGTCTCTTTTTGTTAAAAAATGAACCCGTTTCTCTTAGTTTTTTAACCAGACGTAGAATTGTTGATTTAGCTGGCAGTAAAGCGCCAGGATATTCGCGGCGAAATTTACTGCGACACTTTTTAAACGACTTCTTCTTCACATATGTATCGTAGAGAAATATTCTTTGTTGCAAACTGTAACGTACCATAATTTTACTCACACTCAAACACGGTACAGATTAGTAAGAGTATGAAGCCCCAAACCAGCCAAACCGCAAAGAAACGTTTATTCACAACACTGTTGGGGCAGCGGAGGTGTTAAACATTGCGGTGATTCACGGCGCCGTGTGGCGGGAGTTGCTGGCCCCACTGTCCCAGCAAGTTGCCGACGGCAACAGACTGGGAGTGTAGCGTTTCCCGGCGAACGCCCTGTATAACGATACTTTCTTTAGCCCGAAATGTCTAGCCAGCAATCAGTAGAATCACTTGTAAGCAGGCGTTTCCATTGCCGAGAGTTTATAATGCATCTCCTTCGGTTTGTCCTCGTCACAACGCCATAAGGCTTTCAGTCCTTCCTCTTGGATTCCCTCCGTCTGTAAAATCACAGGTAATGGACGTGAGGAGGAAACCTTGGATAGGCTCAATTCTGACTCAAAAATAGGATTATTCTTGATTACTGGATAGTCTTTTCTTGTCTGCACTGAAATAAATAAGTTCACGTATATTCACATGCAATTAAACCTCGCTGTACACTCCTATACAAGCACAAACAATACAATTAGGTTCAGTTGCATTTAGGATGCACTTTCTCAAAATGTATTTCCACAGTATGCTTCACACGACTTTCGCTGCCCATATGACCACCACTGATCACATTTACACTGAAAAATAATCTTTACGTGTTCTCTGCTGGATGGTATTGGAGAAAGACGTCCTTTCAGCCACAAGCTCCGCCACCATCTTCAGTTCTGTTGTTACCACTGTGATAACCAGATCTGCAACAACCGGCAATAAATTCTACTACGCTGACGACTTAGCTATTGCCGTCCAAACTGCCACATTAGAGGAAGGTGAGAGCATTCTCTCTAACGACTCAGAAACCTTGAACACATATTATAGAAAGTGGAGACTTTGTCCGAACCCAATGAAAACAGAAGTATGCGCATTCCACTTGAGCAATAGAATAGCACATCAGCAGCTCAAAGTGAACTTCTGCCACCAGAGGGTGAAACATAATTTCTACCCTAAGCATCTTGGCATCACCTTAGACCGCTCCTTAACATTCAAAAAACACCTCGAAAACACAAGTCAGAAACTGAAAACACAAGTCGGAAACTGAAAACACGAAACAACATCATGAAGAAGCTAGCTGGTACTTCATGGGGAGCTGATGCGAACACACTACGAACAACCGCTCTCACCATGGTTTACCCTGTTGCTGAGTACTGTGCTCCAGTGTGGCAACGTAGTACTCATACTAGAAAAATCGACGTCCACCTGAATGAGTGTATGAGAGTAATAACTGGCACCCTAAAATCCACCCCAGTCCCCTGGTTGCACCTGATCAGCAAAATACCACCTCCAGAGATAAGACGCCAAGAAGCAACGGCATGTGAGTGGATAAAACTACACCATCCTGATCATCCACAGAATCTCCCAATCCACGAGGTTCTAAATAACTTACCACCCACTCGTCTTAAATCCAGAAATCCGGTATGGCAAGATGTATTTGACTTTGACGTCATGGAAAAATGGCGACAAAGCTGGAACTCCGCATCTGTAAAACATTCAGATATTAAAGATCCCACAACTGGACTTCCAGGATTCCATCTAACTAGAGACCAGTGGGTCAAACTAAATCGCCTAAGAACAGGCCATGCGAAATGCAACGCCATGCTGTATAAGTGGGGTCTTGAGAATTCTCCTGCATGTGACTGCGGTGCTCCTTCCCAGAGTGTGGAGCATGTTATCAGGGAATGCCCTCTACGGAAATATTATGGACCATATGAAGATGTTTTTGGAGCTACAAGTTCCTTCTTAGAATGGCTGGAAGAATTTGACATCAGCTTGTGAACGCTACCAACGTTCTTGTCATTGTATATATTTATTATTGTATTAGTTGCTTGCCATACGACAAATAAATAAAACCAGATCTGCACTTTTGTCCTTCTTCAGCACCGTCCGGAGGAGAATCCGTGAACATTATATTTCAGCGACACGCCGGGAAAGCACTATTCCCTTATTAAAATATGGGCAGCTAACAACAACTTCACAACGTCCACCATTTTTGTTGGTAGATGCTCTCGGCGTACCAATTTAACAATAATTAAATCTCGTCAAACATTTACTTGTACAACACGTCATTACCAAACCATACAGGAAATAACATCGAAAAGATAGGTAATAAAACAAGGAGTAACTGTGTGTTATCGAGTAACAGGTTCGATTTATTACAAGTCTGCTGTAAATTCCGTTTACAGCCGTAAATCCCAGAAATGCATTCGGTTATTCACACACTCTGTTAGCAACTACGTACCTGCTTGTCCGAATTTAGGTACCAATTCCGAAAACAGGGTGGAAATGTCGGAAACTGATAATACTTAATGCGTGTATGTAACTGTCTCTCACATTGTGAGAACATGCAGCCAATATCACGCGGCTCTCTCACGTATCACACGTGACGGGCGTGTCTACCGCTAGGCGTTTTACAAGCTGAAAGGAGAAAAGATTAGTCGAACCTACATTCAAATAACTAGATAACCTATGCGAAAAATTCGCAAATAAAATCCGATGAATGGCAGGGTTGCTGTTTTGTAGTAGGTGGAAAGAAAAACCAACTAATTTTTAGCAATACTTTATTTAAACACGTGAAGCTGTCCCTTCCCGGAAGCCGAACTGTCATAGACCTCACCTGAATACAACTAAGCTGAACAAAACACACACAATATATCTATATCTCTATGATATTTGGTGCGGTTATCTAGCGGAAATGTGATATTAGTCTGTACCCAAAATTTCGCGGGTAAAATGTTTACATAAAAATGGTATAGCAGAATAAATAAGTATCCTTAAAAAAAAAAACTGTTAGAAATAATGACGCTTTTGCCTTTTAAAAATCGAATTTCGAATTATTCCTTCTTAATTTATGATTATACCAAACATGAGACCATAATATCTGGTGGTTATAATCAAAGTTTTCCTATTTAACACGTTATAACACGGAAAATAATTACCGTACGAGTATCAAACTTGGTAGCATTAATGTCAAGGATATGGGGAAAAGAAATAATGCAGAATCAATGCAATTGAAACACTTTTAATGTGCTGCAACGGAACATCATCCAGATTTGGGTTTTCCATGGTTTCCCAAATCACTACAGGCAAATGCCGAGATGCTTCCTTCAAAATGCAATGGCCGAATTCCTTCCCATTCCTTGCCCCCCTTCCTTCCCGTCTCTAAAGACCTCGCTGTTAGAGAGACGTTAAGTAGATTTAAAAAAAATTACATACCAGTATCATTACTGCTACAAAATCGGCTCAATATGGCGCCCATCAATGTCCAGAAGCGTCTGAAAGCGTAGGATTGCATTCTGCACAACAGAAAGAAGCATGTCCGTAGGTATGTTGGCTACCTCTCTTGATATGCTGCGCTTCAGATCAACACATGTGTGAATGTTCCCCTGGTAAATCCTGTCCTTCAGGTAGCCCCACAACCAGAAATCACAGGGAGTGAGGTCAGGTGATCGTGCCGGCCAAGCATTTGGAAACGAGCGGCTGATAATTCGATCGTTTCCAAATGTGTTTCGGAGAAGCAGTTGATGATCACGGCACCTGGTGGCCATAGTTGGAACTGGACAGTGGCGCTGTGACGCATGGAAATCATGCACCCCATACTCTGGACATTAATGTTGCCAAGTTTGGTATTCGTATGGTAATTAGCTTCCATGTTATAACGTGTTAAATAGAGAAAGTTTAAGTATTTAAAATGATTCCTCATTTATCGATTTAAGGTAGGTATGACGGAGATAAATGGCTCGTGGGAAAAAAATACATTTATAATTAATGATAATTTTTCCCTTTCAGGGTTTTAATCAAAAAATTGTTTCTTAAAATATGATTCACTCGAAGAGGAGATTTTAATCTTTAAAATTATATCTCATTTATTGGTTTCGGTTGGGTATCAAGGGAGATAAATGGACCATGGCACAAAAACACATTTCAGAAATAATAATGCTTTTACCGTTTAAGTGTCGAATTCCGGAAAATTCCTTTCTTAAAACACTATCTCACCATAGTGCTGATCTCAATCTCTAAAACGTTACCTCATTTATCGATTTTGGTTAGCTATCAAGGGAGATAGATAACTCGTCGTAAAAAAAAAATCAAGTTTTAGAAATAACGATATTTTTGCCCTTTAAGGATTGAAATCCCAAAAATTCCTTTGTTAAAGCGTAATCTGACTTTAGCGGCGATCTTAATCTATAGAATGATACCTTATTTATCGTTTTCAGTTAGATATGAAGGGAGTTAATGACTCGTGGCAAAAAAAGCTTTTAGAAATATTATTGGAGTACTAATAAATAGCATATGATACAGAGACTGTAGGTCCCCTTACGCGTGACTACTGAGAGAAGATCATACTGTCTCATCTTGTGCTCTCTAACATCCTACCTTGTCATGTCGTGTTCGTAACATCAAAGGATATTACACCGGAATATGAAAAACTATTGACTCATTTACAGTCTGTAATCTATGCATATAGTCCAATTCGTCACTGATACCCCGTTTCTTCCACGCTGACAGGATTTTCTGAGAGAAATAGTTTATTACGTATCTCGACACTTTCAATTATTTGTAAAGCAAGACAAGAAAATACAATGAAGATCCAAAGAAACTGGTACACCTGCCTAATATTGTGTATGGCTCTCGCGAGCACGCAGAAGTGCCGCAACACGACGTGGCATGGACTCGACTAATGTTTGAAGTAGTGCTGCAGGACTGTCCGTAAATCCGTAAGAGTACGAGGGGGTGGAGATCTCTTCTGAACAACACGTTGCAAGGCATCCGAGATATGCTCAATAATGTTCATGTCTGGGGAGTTTGGTGGCCAGTGGAGGTGTTTAAGCTCAGACGAGTGTTCCTGGAGCGACTCTGTAGCGATTCTGGACGTGTGGGGTGTCGCATTGTCCTGCTGGAATTGCCCAAGTCCGTCAGAATCCACAATGGACATGAATAGATGCAGGTGATCAGCGCGGATGGGTATGTATGTGTCAACTGTCAGAGTCGTATCTAGACGTATCAGGGGTCCCATGTAACTCCAACTGCACACGCCCCACAGCATTACAGAGCCTCCACCAGCTTGAACAGTCCCCTGCCGACATGCAGGGTCCATGAATTCATGAGGTTGTCTCCATACCCGTACACGTCCATCCGCTCTATACAATTGGAAACGAGACTCGTCAGTCAATGCAACATGTTTCCAATCATCAACAGTCCAATGTCGGTGTTGACGGGCCCAGGAGAGGTGTAAAGCTTTGTGTCGTGCAGTCAGCAAGGGTACACATGTGGCCCTTCGGCTCAGAAAGAGCATATGTTGATGTTTCGTAGAATGGCTGACACTTGTTGATGGCCCAGCATTGAAATAGACAGAAATTTGGGAAAGGGTTGCACTTCTGTCACGTTGAACGTTTCTCTTCAGTCGTCGTTAGTCCCGTTCTTGCAGGATCTATTTCCGGCCGCAGCGATGTCGAAGATTTGATGTTTTACCTGATTCCCGATATTCACGGTGCACTCGTGAAGTGGTCGTACGGGAAAATTCTCACCTCATCGCTACCTTGGAGTTGCTGTGTCCCATCACTCATTCACCGACTATAACACCACGTTAAAACTCATTTAAATCGTGATAACCTGCCATTGTAACAGCAGTAACCGATATATCAGCTTAGCCAGACACCTGTTGTCTTATATAGGCGTTGCCTACCGCAGCGCCGTACTCTGAGTGTTTACATATCTAGTTCCTTTGTTCCTTTGGCTGTTCAGTGTAGTAGCCGGAAGATAAGTATATGCAAAGTTATTGACACCTCAATGCAAACAGAGGAAAGATGTTTGGTCCGACTTACAATGTGTGTGGTTGGGTATTGATAAGATTCTGGCTCGTATTACCGTTTTAGAAAGTATTTCTAATGGCCCTTCCGTTCACTTCAGGTTAATCTCAGGTAAAGATTGTTTTGTGTGTATAAAGTACATCGTGGATGCTTCCTTGTTTATTACGGCATTGATTACCATTACCTCATATTGTTTTTACTGTGATACGCCACAACAGAAACAAAATGCGATTCAGATTGAAAATTGCACCTAGGGTGGTACGAATAGTTTTAAATGTTACAAATGAATCGTTCTATATAGAACCATGTTTTCGGTTATTCCTAATGCTACTGCACTCCGTTAACGCTGACTGCAAGAAAATTATAGAAGGTTCATTTAGTTCGTAGTATATCCTTACTCTCCCAGTGGCAATGAGAACTGAATATAACATACGATTGAGCTTGAAACTGTGAGAAAATCTTTTTTTTTTTTGTAACTGCTTTTCATCTCTTTTTAACATCGAGGTCTTTAGAGACGGGAAAGGATGGGGGCAAGGATGGGGGGCAAGGAATGGGAAGGAATTCGGCCATGGCCTTTTTGAAGGAAGCATCCCGTCATTTGCCTGGAGTGATTTGGGGAAACCATGGAAAACCCAAATCTGGATGCCCGGACGGGGATCCGAACCGCCGTCCTCCCGAATAAGAGGCGAAAACGCTAACCGTTACACCGCCCCGCTCGGTAAAGGGAGAAAATCTTGTTCCTGGAATCAGTGATTTTTTAAAAAAAATTATCACTATGTTTTTAATAAGGCTTTACGTCTCTTCGAAAATGAGGTAGTGAAAGGCAAAAAAGAATTAGGGGGGAGGAATGAATACTGCTAAAGCCATTTATTGGAGGCATTCCTGTATTCGGCTGGAGTGATTTAGGGAAACCGTGGTAAAACAGAATCTGAATAGCCGGAAGAAGATAAAAACTGAAATTTGACGTAGATACAATTCATACAACCAAACAATGCTAAACACGTATTCGCAAAGTAAAAATATGGAACCAGAACAACTTGAATAAAACATTCTGGCGAAATGCTGCTGGTACAGATATTAAATACGGAGAAGAGATACGCAGAGATTTCGTATACTGGCGTTATCTCTTTGTACCTCCTAACGAAGTAACGTAGAAATTCCTACCGCGTATATAAATAGCTCCACGCTGGCTGAAACTGGCGTTCGCCGCTCCTTTGTTGACTTGCCTTCAGAAAGCTTTCAGCCGCCTACGTTAGAGACAAGATACCGCGCCGAAACTGGCCACTGCAGTGATGAAAGCCCGCGTCACTCGCTAGCCAACTCGGCGTCTGTTGAAAACAAGCACAATGTGTCAGAAAGGTCAAATATGAAAACGGCCGCACAGTTCAGTGATCGTAATAACTACTTGAGTGACCAATCATTGCTCGGTATCTTTCGATTTCTGTTCAATATGTAGGATTTTGCGTGAAGTTTATTACTACTCTTCAAAATAAAATACCCTTAACTAATAAATACACTTGAATTTACTTATTTCAATAAATATACTTGCATTTACTTACTTGCACATTATTATATTACCATTCGGTGACTGACCAAGATACTGTGCGAAATATTCGCATGGGTCAGCAAGTATACAAGAACTGTTTGTTTAAAGATATAAGAGTTCCTTGTTGCAACCAAAGAGAAACTAACTACCAGTAGGCTTTCTGGTACCTGAAACGCCTACGAGATGGTGTTGGAACCGTTTCTGAGATACCAAATACAAAAATTGTTCGTATTTTGTAAAATTGCGTTTTTGCGGGGAAGACGCCTATTTAGATAAATTAAAAAAGCAAAACGTTATCTAAACATAAAATTTCAACCAAATTGTAGGTGCCGTTTTTCGAGATACCAAATATGTATATACAAGAATTTCTTGTTTAAAGATATAAGATAAACAGTTTACAAGTTTTGAAAAAACAAAATAGTGATAGGAAAACCCCTCCCCATGACCTTAAAGAATAGCTACTCCTGCCAAACGCGTTGAAAACTTTAAGAGACGACTACAGAGTGCTTTGATTTATGTATAACGTGTGTAGAGACTTGCCTTAAGTTATCGGTTTGTCTAAATACTGTAGTCGCTGTTACTAAGGCCGCTTTAATTATTTTCACCGACATGATTTTTAGAAATTTTGTGATATTTAGAACTAAATAGTACACTAACTTATAAAAATTTCTAAGATGGACGGTTATTTGTTTATTACTTACTGTAAAAAAACAAAACTGGTGCGTATATCGATGTGTATACGAGCAAAAAGTTTAAAGTTATACTATTTTTCTTTGAATTCTTCATGTGTATTTTTTTCTGTGTAGCTTTTTATATTTCTTTGGCTTTCTAGTGGACGAAACATAATATTCTCCAATTTATCCTCGAAAAAAAATAAAAATTACACTGTTATACAAAGAAACTTTTCTGATAATATGGCATTTTAGTTACATGGAAAAAATGTATATTTTAACTTCCAGATAATTTTTTTTCTATTCAAAGCGAAATTTTCAAAAAAACAACAAAAAATCGAGTTGGCAACATCAACTTCATTTAATATGAAAATGTTTTTCCGTACTTCTGCTACATTTTGTAATGTAAAAGTCATTGATAAAGATTAATAATTGAGTTTGTTTTAGACTGATGACACAGGACTGGAGAGACTTTACAGTTGCATCCAAAATTAGTTTAAAGTCATTTCTACTCCGCAATAGGAACATAATTTCTTCCACCCCATATGCTTTTTCTAATACGACTAAAGAGTCATATGACATTTTGGAATGTATGCTCGCATATATTAAAAACAATGAACATAAATGGAAGATATCTGCCAACCTCAAAATTATTGCCATAATATTGAGTACTGAACAACTTCACATCTTTATTAGAAAGAGGAGTGATCTCGTCGAAAAAGCAAACTAAGAGAAACAAATTGTCAGTGAAAGAAACAGGTAGCTAATGAAGTTATACTTCTTCCTCACATCAAATTAGACCTAATGAAGCAATTTGTTAACTCTGTGGATAAAACTTTAGGAGGATTTATGTACCATCTTACACAGCAAACGTTAAGGTGCTTGTTGACTCCCAGATTAGACAAATTCAGAGAGACCTAAAATTTCAAGAAACACTGATGGAAGAAGGAAACAAACATCAATGGAAATGTTTCAAGAATGTCAGTAATAATTTTCTGGGAAAACGGAGAGCTTATAACTATAAAGATTTGGTAAATGAGATGCTTGTTGAATGTAAAAATTGTTATTCAATATGTTGCTGACGTGCATTATCTGCACACTCATGTAAATTATTTTCCGGAAAGCAGCAGCGATGTGTCTGATGGATACGGTGAAAGACATCATGACTTCGGAACAGTGGTATGAAGGTAAGTGGATGTCTTCGATGCTGGCTGATTATTGCTGGAATATTAATAGGGACTACAAACATATTCACCAATAAGGAAAAAATTAACTACGAATAGCAGTAAAATAAACATTTTTGACTCATGTTTTCACTTTTTTAGCTCTGTATTCAATGGTCGAAATATTTAGTAGTTCACCTACTGATTAAATTTTTTCAATAACTTTTAGATAGACCAGAGTTTAATGTTTTTCAGTAAATACAAAAAAGTTTAAAAAAATAAAATCCCCATTACTAAAAAAAACTGTGCCTGGTAGAAGAAATCTGAAAGTAGCGCGCTGATTTCCATAGGAATCTCAACAAATACCTCCTGCAAAATATTTTTATTATTATATATATTTCTTTTTTTGTCGAACACTGTTACTAAAAATTTAAAGCAGATTTCACTAGATTACAGAGTATTGCAACTGTCCTTAGTGCGTGTTTTGTGTTTAGATCATTTATATCGAAGAATATCTTGGACAAAGTTATTAATAACCGTTCTTACAAACATATTTTTTTTTATCTGCTTAACGTTTCTCTAACAGCGATGTCTTTAGAGACGGGAAAGGATGGGGGGGGGGGGCAAGTAATGGTAAGGAATTCGGCCATGGCCTTTTGAAGGAAGCATCCCGGCATTTGCCTGGAATGATTTGGGAAACCATGGAAAACCCAAATCTGGATGCCCGGACGGGGATTCGAACCGCCGTTCTCCCGAGTGCGAGGCCAGAATGCTAGCCGTTACACCACCACGCTCGGTATTTTTATTCTAATAACTAGCTTCCAAACGGGTTGTTCGAAGATTTCTGGTTTATAACTTAAATAATGTTTAAAAACTTAAACGACTCATTTATTTTGATGTAAAGACGAAAGCTAATATTTCCGCATGAAAATGAAAGTTTTATCGCACGCTTATTAATACATTCATGTATCGTGATATAAACGTGATTTCATATTTCTTTTCTTAGTTTAACAGTTATCAGAGAATATAATGAAACCATCAACAGTGACAGAATATAAATAAACAAAAAGCAACTAATAAACAAAACAGCAACTAAGAATACTAGTGCATGGTGACGCCGCCGCGTGTAAATATACGTGATTTTCATTGAGAATTAAATCGATTTAAGTTTTTGAATTTTAATGCGCATACGCGAAACGTTAGGGTGCGTGTGCACTTAATGCAGAACTCATAACCCACAACGCTAAAAAAATTCTCTTTACCCCATCAAAAGTAAAAGTAACAAAAAGATGTAACGTAAACGCAGGGAGCCTCCTCTGTTGTAAAGCAGCTTCGCAGTTTACAGGAAGCGCACGTCGTGAGGTAAAGGAGCCCCTTACAGTGTAGGCTGACCGCAGTTTCCGCTCGGCAGTGACGTAGCGCGTCGCATCCCGCAGTTAATCTCGTCTCCATGGAGACACAAGGTGCTCCCGCGCCTCGCACGAGCCACTAACGAGCGGTGTCCTGATACACAACTCCTACACGTAACCGCTGACACAATGTCCTCCTAACGCTGGAGCTCTCCAAACAACTGCACCACAGGACTGTTCAGAACTGCGTGTAATAACAGAATCAGGGGAAAAAATTAATTCCAATACTGTCATCATCCATATTAAGGGATCATTCTCAACACACTTTTATTACTTTGACATGGATGGATGTTATAAGGAACCTTTTAGCTCGCCAAAAGCTTTTCCACTAGCCATCCCCAGTAGTCACATGCAGTTTTGTTTTGAAGTTGCTTATATACTTGAACGAATTTTGTTGCATTCATTTTCACGACTAAAGCTTACCATAAGAATGATTCATTATGTCCGAAAAAATTTAGGTTTAGAGATAAGTTCGTTTGTTTACGTTTTAAAGCATGCGGTTAGGAAAGCTAAATCTAATATTAAGTATGAATCGAGTAAAGTTACAGTCCATCTCTTATCACTAGCTATAGTCAGCACTGTCTAGCATATTTTTAAAGTAAAATTATCTAACTAGGCTAAATTTAATTACTCCTTTTAATTGAGAAATAAATAAATATTTTAACTTAAAGAGATTAAATTGAAAAATTTATATCAGGACATAGCTTAAATTTAGAGGATTAAAAATATACCTTGGTTTCTGTAAGACTTTTAAGCATTAGAAAGATAACTAAGATTTTGAAAAAAAATGGTCGTGAATAGTTGAGGAAGTGCGGAAAGTCGCGGCAAGCTGATGACGTAAGAGACTTCAAGGTTAGTCTTACAGAAATACGTTTAAATGCTAAACTAAATTTGGATAGATTGAATACGACATCAGGAAGTCCATGTATTAACTTGCAATTAAACCATCAAGTATATTTGTAGATATTAATTTTCGAAAGATTTTGCTGACGTCATAGAAATTGAAAAGTTGTTAAAAGTACCTGCAGCCATCTTGAAAATGCCCAGTCTTTCAGTGATTTTCAAGCATTTTTTTTTTTTTTAACTGCTTAACGTATCCTATAACAACTA
Source organism: Vandiemenella viatica (assembly GCA_031002005.1). Lineage (NCBI taxonomy): Eukaryota > Metazoa > Arthropoda > Insecta > Orthoptera > Morabidae > Vandiemenella > Vandiemenella viatica. Next base: position 74,609,925 of record CM061914.1, read on the forward strand.
GGTCTTTAGAGACGGGAAAGGATGGGGGGCAAGGAATGGGAAGGAATTCAGCCATGGCCTTTTGAAGGAAGTATCCCGGCATTCACCTGGAGTGATTTGGGGAAACCATGGAAAACCCAAATCTGGATGCCCGGACGGGGATTCGAACCGCCGTCCTCCCGAATGCGAGGCCAGAACGCTAGCCGTTACACCACCACTCTTGGTTTCAAGCAGTTAACTTGGCGCCGGTTCGCGGCTCGCTGTTACGGTACATCTGTCTTAACATGCCGTAATCATTCTCCCACTAAAGTTAGGGGGATTTAGTGAGTGTATGTCTTCTCGAGTGAATGTGCTTAAGCTGATAATCACTTTATTTATTTATTTTAAAAAAAGGTTGTTCGATGCTTTATTTGTAATTCTGGTACCGATATTGTGAGAGAAACCTTTTCAAGGATACAAGTAATTTGTGATTCTAAACCTGTGTCTAGTGAACTATTTTAATTGTACCTTTCATTTTTGGGATTTATAATACAAAAGCGTGACGACCGCTTTATTAAATGTTAAGGTACCAGAAGGCTTGACAAGTCATGAACTTAATTGTTCACTGTTTAGGCAAAGTGTTGCTGGCCCCCAGCAATAGAGTTGGGCCTAACAATGTATTGTAATGAGACGCAAGTGCAAGGACGGAAACAGCTGCCTCACAATAGCCAGTGGACGTACTTTACGGTGAACTGCGACGTTGTAAAAACATTCGTTAACACACCCGCTGGGCTGGAGAAGTCCGCGATAGGCCAGCGGCGGTGACAAAAGCATTGGGAGGTAACGCAGCTGTCCAGGGACTCGGCACCTTCGATAAAAATCAGGTACGCAGCCGACCTACGCACATTTTATCTGTTTCATGGACCTGCCAAAACTCTGAGTGTCTGCCCGAGGTGGGGTAACGCTGTTCCGAAGCTGAAGTGGAGAGAAATACTTACTTTGGTTTGAGTGTGGATGTGACGGATTTTCCAGACCTCCGCCAACATCTGTGGCCCCGTGGTGCGATTCCTATCACCAGCAGTGTCGTCTGCAGGGGGCGGACTTGGTAATGTGCCACAGAACAGTATGACAGTTTCCAACATGTCAAGGCCAGTAAAACACCTCTTAGCAGTTACCCTGATTAGCTAGAGGCCGGTTAAATGAGCCTACTGAACTTACACTTGTGAGGAAACAAGTCCCTTCACACTTAAATTTATTGTTTTAATATTTCTTTTTCCATTGTTGTTTGTGTTCTATATTAAACATTTTTCTGTTCATTTAAATTTAATGAGAAGCTTTGCAAATGATTCTATTTAAGATATCGAAACAGTTTGTATGGAATTATCTTTGAAGTAATCTGTGAGCGGAGTGAGCGTATTCTTTGGTGAGTCTACAAAAAGAAATGAAGGCTGGCGGAGCAAGAAATCGATATGTCCCGCTAGTATAGTGGTTAACAGAATATTATTTCTGCAGTAAATCGAGACAGTACTGAGTATTTGATGATTTGTTTAAAGTGTAATTTGTGAAGCAGATGATGAATGGAATATATTAAAAAGTTAAATGAAGTTTTAATTTGTTTATTGGTTTGTATTTGAATCATACCGACCAATTACTTAAATAGCAGAAGCAGCAAGATATTATTCCATGAATTCTGAGGTGAATCATATCTATCCGAAGCAAACCCATGAATCATAAGAAGGTCAGTAATAAAGAATAAAATTTTACACACTCTGCAAGACTTTGTATAAGTGTAAAAATTTGTCTTCGTAATAAAAATAATTTTGTTTGAGAAATAAATTCTTTACTTCTTGTCGATGAATTTTTTATACCATGTGTAACCCACTGAGATGTCATGTGTTGGAATAGGTAACAATAACATTCCGGTAGTTTCTGACTTCTGACACGGCTAACAAGTTTTAAAAGTGAATTACCAACCAAAGAGAGTATTATAGAATGAATGTAATGGAGTATTTAAATCCAATTTTCGCCCACTTCAAGACGTGGACAATTATTTACAAATTTTCACACGTAGTAATGATTTATGATAATACAGTAGTTTTCATTACTTTGACAGTAAAAAAAAAAATCCTAACGTAGCAGGCAGTCTCCTCTATGCTAAGCAATTAAGCGGGCACCAGTGTTGCGCTGGTTGCAAACATACAGGCGTCCGCCTCAGCACATTCATTAGAAGCAGATTGCCACTGAATAGAAACATGAAATATAAGATAGCTACTATCAAACAAAGTCTGTTCAGATTTAGTCTCTTTAGCCCAGGACAGACTTATGTAGCTATCAGTCGCGGAAAGTCGCTGGCTAGTCTGCAAACAGAATAATTTGATTAATTCAAGCGAACAGGGAGAGTTTCATATAATGTTGTCGCGTTGGATGAAATGGTTAGCTTACGAGAACATTAATGAAATAATTTTAAGTCCACTGTCACGTATTAATCACTAAGACGACTATAGTGCTTTCATTACTAATATCTGAAATTTTTTAATACTAGCCAGATAATTATTGTTTAAAAAATATAGTTATACTTCTGAGAAAACTATGAAAAAAATTAGTTCGCATACAAAATTCGGTAGATTTATTATTCCCTTCTGCCGCAGTTTAATATTTTTAATATTCATTTACTCATCCATCGCTAACCCCCAGTATCTATCGTTCGCGTTAGGTTCGATCTTATTTCGTTCAAATTCTGAAGTGAAAGAATTTTCTCTACCCGATTCCTGGTCTTCAGAGATGAAGAATACGTGTTAAATAGTTTCTAATCGTCGGATTACGTACCATAGGTCCTCACTGAAATCTTCCAACAGTGCGCATGAAATTGTAATCTAAGGTTACGTCGAAAGATGCCTGGTCGTTTACTAAGTGGAGAATTGACGATAGGATTGTACTATTTACAGAAAATAAAAGTTTGCTACAGGTAATTTAGAGATGCGACTGTCGTATGTCATAACACAGGGGTGGCCAACCAGCAGCCCACGGTTGCGGCGCGCGAGATTCATCACACTTTTACAAAATATATTTATTTTATAATGGCCAAAGTAGTGAAAAACAATATATTAAAAAAATACATTATTTGCGCATCCATATATTCAAAAACTAACTGTAGAAATTAATAGAAAAAATTAATTTTGATTATAAAATAATTATCTTGCGAATATATGACAGATATTACCTGTTTTATTTATGAGCTTACAGTTATGAGTTCGAAGAATGATTAAATTATATTTACTCCAAAAATGTCTATAGTGGGTCTAATTCTAATACGGGGATATATGATTTTATATGCGACCCGCGGAGTTATGATGCTTTTCCAAAGTGGCCCGCAAGATCATTTGGGTTGGTCACCCCTGCTATAACACTAGGCTCCGAAGTTTATACTCCATCGCGTGCCATCGGAAGAAATATTTATCCCTTATTGTCTGGAAATAACGCTGAATTGCACTGAAATCCAAATTGCAGAAGAAAAAATTCATCTAGTAACAAAGTTTTAGATGAAAGATTGCTTTTCACTAATGAGATTTTTTAGGCTTCTTAAAGGCATACCGACAGCATGAAATCTTATTCGATACGAAGACCACTCTAATCTCTGACGCACAGTGGCTTGCGAACTCCGCTGCCCTGCCGGTCTGCCCCCGCTCTAGTGCTGTTCTCCCCTCCCACCGCTTCCTTCCGTGTGATGGTGTGAACACGACAAGGCGCCATCTGCGGCGCGGCCAAGTTTTTTCATCTGCCGAGCCGTTGCGGGCCGACGATGGAGCCCAGGTCGCAGCCGGCGCCATAGCTGTTGAGACACACTGGACCATATGGGTGAGCGGAGTGTTGAAACGCAATGGTGGGGAGCTCGACCAGTAATATCGCGTCCTCGAAATCAGTGTAACCTACCCTGATTTTTAAGTTCACATCACTATTCGCGGGTAAAATCATACGTTGTAACCAGACGTAGCAACTTCATTGTAAACAAGTAATTAATCAAAAGGATCGTAATGTGTAAAGATTTAAGTTATCGCATATTATAACAGTAACAAGAATTTGATTTTTTCATTCCACGCTAAAAAGTCTCAGGTCATAAGTCTACTGATCACATTTCCTAAATGCAAATAATATTTTCCTTTCTCCTGCGAAAGATGGTAAACCGATCATAATCTATAAATACAACTAGGTTAATTGCAAAAATAAGTATTTAGTAGCTTTAAGTTCAATGTTTACATTATCGCTGTCTAGCGTATCAGTATGAGCAATGCACTCGTTGGTTGCTATCCTGTCCCGCCAATCCTTTTTTATCTGAAGTTACGACTGACAGCAACAGAAATCAAGGTATTAGTCCAATCGGCAGTTTATCGCTGGCGAGGATAATATACAGTGCACTTTTTTGTTGGTTAGGACTCATCAACAAATAGGTCATAATACGAAAGGATTTGAGACAGTGAATGGGAAGGAATTCAACCATATCTTTTTGAAGGAACCATTCCAAGATTCGCTTTTTTTTAACTGCTTAACGTATTTTAACAGCGAGGACTTTTAGAGACGGGAAAGGATGGGGGGCAAGGAATGGGAAGGAATTCGGCCATTGCCTTTTGAAGGAAGCATCCAGGCATTCACCTGGAGTGATTTGGGGAAACCATGGAAAACCCAAATCTGGATGCCCGGACGGGGATTCGAACCACCGTCCTCCCGAATGCGAGGCCAGAACGCTGACCGTTACACCACCACGCTCCGTTCAAGATTCACCTCGAACGATTTTAATAAACTATGCGAAACCAAAATCAGGTTGATCGGTCGGGGATTTGAACTCGCGTCCTTCAGAATGCGTTCTCTATAAGCTGTAAAACGTTTAAGCATATCTTTATTACCTGTCAAGATTCATTACGAACAAGAAAAGAATCCACGTTGACGCGGCACTGTTTCATCTTACTAATTTCATGCAGATTTAACAATTCACTCTTGTAGGCAATACTACGGTATCATACAACTTCATAATTATATTAAAATGTCTTTAAATCCGCTACGAGCCTTTTTAATAGCGTTTTTGCTCGTGATATGCTAAAATTCTTAATACGTTAGATCTTCTTTTCATAACTACTTACTCAGAGCTCCACTATAATTTTATTTACTTCTCTTTTAGAGATACGTTGCTCCAGAGACAATCTCAATCACCGATTCCTTGATTCAGAGATATTCTTAATACAGATCAAATATCCTAAAGGTGTTAGTGGTATGTCATCTCATATACCCGACCGTTACTGTTCTCTCACCGGATTCGATTCTGCGATGCAAAAGCCAAGTCTTGCTGGCATTACAAAAACAAAAGAGTTACTAAAAAATGTTACTACCAATAACAGGAACAACACTGAAGGTGAGGTTCCGGAATAAGGATATAAGATCTCTGTGTAAATTGGAAGTAATAATCATACTGGTAAAAAAAACAGTGAAATATTGTAATGAACATATACAGGATGGATGTTGAAAGAAGCAGCGGGAAGAGAGAAAAATCAAGATGATTAAAAGAAACTGAAAGAAATGTTTTGCAACAGCCTCAGAAGTTAAATAAAAGAGAGGAAATGGTTAAAAAGGAAAAATAAACCAGTATATGTTAGTTTATCAGAAGTTCCTGACGTTTATCCGCGATAGACATATTACAATTTAACCAAGATGTGAAAATGGATGATAAAATTATGCATAATAAATTTTATAGTCGCATTGTTCCTTTTATTATATTCTTCAAACCATACCACCGAGCTATATAACTAACAAGTAGCTCTGACTTCTCCTGTGTGTCACTGCTTGGAGCTAGCTGGATCGCGACTTACAACTGACTACTTCACTAGACATCCGCTCCGTTCGTGGACGCAGCCGCACTGTTCTTGTTAAATATCAGTGTCATTTTAAACTAAAATTTAGACAGGCTCCAGGCAGAGGTATAAACTTATACATTCAGAATGTATCGTTCAAGGTTGAATCCATACGTACCTGACGGTGAAATGGAATATCTGAATATTTACGGAGATGTTTTACAAGAGCGTAAACACCGCAGGAATCTAGAGACCGTTCAGCAGTGTTAAACGTCTATAGTGCGTTCAGTTACAGAGACGGTTCAAGGTCATCCTGCTCTATCCCCACTCCACTTCCCTTAAACCTACAGGGTGTCCAGAAAAGGACTCCCTGATTTCAAAATTAAATATCTCGAAAACAAAGATCGATAGAGGAATGCAGTAAACGGTATGTTTATTGTGACAGCTGTAAGAAGTGTATACAGCAGTGTGAAATAATAGTTACAAAAGCTGCTAACAGATGGCGCTGTACGCTCATATCAGCATACATAAGTGAAATAATCGTATGAAAACAATCTTTGCAAATAATCACATCACAATGTTTTCAAAATGTTCACCATTGGCACGTTTCAATGGTGGAACTGATCGCCCTGAGCTTCGGATCACTATTTGGGCATTACGTATGGCGATTACAGCGCCATCTGTTAGCAGCTTTTGTGACTATTATTTCACACTGCTGTATACACTTCTTACAGCTGTCACAATAAACATACCGTTTACTGCATTCCTCTATCGATCTTTGTTTTCGAGATATTTAATTTTGAAATCATGGAGTCCTTTTCTGGACACCCTGTATATGCGAAGGGGAAAGATTGACTGCTGACAAATTTACCACTTGTCCGCCCGGACACAGTGATCTACCTGCTGGGGTAGGGAACGGATGAGGGTTGTGAGATGAGGAGATGGGCAAGGGGGACATATACTTGATAAAACAGTTGAGGGTTAACAACGCATAGCACTATACCTCAAAGGAAGCATCATAATTATAAAGGTTTGCAATGATAATGGCACAATGAAAGCTTGGTTTCTTATTAAAATACGTCAGACTTCACATTTCCTTGACTGAGACATCGTATCAGCGACAAAACCTCCTCTCCAAAATTCATAATAATGTCCGCCTGCCTACCCAAACCTTAATGCCTAGAAAAATTTACGGTATCTCTCCTGACTTCCAAATCAAATGCGCGCTTAACGACAATTTGATGCAAGCTGCTAAATTTTAAGATTGATTCCGATGTCACTTAAGCTCATGTTAAATAGTGGATGATATTAAATGTAAAACATGTATTTCCTATTTCAGTTACCCTGAAACCTGTGGTTAACGAATCATGTAAAACAAAGTAAGCAAATAAAACGGTAGTAGAATAATAATAATAGTAATAAATTGTGACACAAATTAATATTAATATTCATAATACTTTCGGTAAATATCTATATCAGTAAAAAGTTTTTTCTTTCAAATAAATTTTTTAATTTGCTGATACTTGTCGCATCCTATTGATTGTAAGAACGCTTACTAGGTAATTTTGACCAAGTCGTTCTCCAACATTAAAGTTGTAAACGCAAAATATAACTTTTGACAATTTTCATATGCTTACAAAAATAAGTTAGATAAGTTTCTCTTTACTGTACAAATGTCATGGTGTCATTCATCCACTTGAGTGTGGATAAAACATCTAACAACATACATTAAAGGAAAAATACAGAGAAAAAGTGTGTATGACCCGCAGAATTTTCCCTTGTTGCACACGAACAATTTAATTTGCTTTAAATCAAACCTAGATCTCGGGAGAAAAAATCACTTGGTAAGGACGCGAAAGTGCATCATTGGATCCCGATAATCCCACCAAATTTTCCCGAATAAAAGTAGAACTCATTAACATTGTAATATACCAGAAAATCCCAAGTCAGTTATTTCTCGCTACGTAACCTAAAGAAACAGAGCACCAGACCGCGTCCCTCAAAAATCTAGAACATTTCGAGGAATTGCTGAAAATGAGAATCGTTGTAGTTGGGTCATTAACATGCTGCTATTACGTATGTCAACTTAAGGTAGAAATTTGCTACCCTAATGCGGAAAGACACACAATAATCAGTGTTAGCAAGATTTTCATAGAAAATGCTCGTTGCTTAAAATACTAAAAAAAGAAAAGACTTGCCTTTTACTAGTTCGAAGAGATGTTACAGAAAACAGTCAAAAAGGCTTCATCCGAAGATAGTGCATTCACTTAGATTGTTTTTTTCCTCCGGTCGTTAAGTCTAAGAGTGGTACATAGCAAGTACACCCTTCTTGTGCCTTCTTCATCATTCATCATTCATTTAACAGCAATGATTATTTCTTTTATGTAGTGGAGTTTTATACGGTTTGAGGCCTTCTATTGTAGCCTTAATAATTCCAGCATGGCGCATAAGGCGTACAATGAATTTATCTCTAAACTTTACTATACTTTTTTTATTCAAAATTTTCTTTCTCGTGCAGATTAGCAGCAGGCTATACCCCCCATAAAAAAGAGACATATATAGGTAAAAATGTTAACAGAAAATGGTAATACAATAGCTACAACGAAGTATCCGTCAAACAAATTCACCCATTGCACGCGACTCGGTGCAACAGCATCCCATTCTCGTTCTAGCTAATATGAAGAAAGCCGTTAATGCCAAGGCTGGGACCTCCTCGTCTCAGTCTAAACGCCTTAGCTGCACCATCCCCACCATATGGCACGCCGGACCAGGCCGCTAGCACCTGCCGAGCGCTGCGCCTGCATTCAGACTGCCAACTTAGCAGAGCAGGCGTGCTGGAGATATAGCTACCGCCTTGCCCCAGTGAGCAGTGCGGCGAATCTAGCACCTTCCAAAAATTGCAACAAGTAATCAGTAATAATGTTGATGTTGAATCTTAGAGACACTTCAACGAATTGTTACCGTTTTACTCATGGTGACTGTATGTTTGCGACAAATTACTAGGAAAAAATTACTCAAATACTGCCAAGAATGGAACGTGAGATGGGTCGTTCGCGCATGCATTTAGGTGGATGAAGGTTCTATTCGAGAACTGGACAAGCAGAATTCGGTGTTCCATGGTTACCTGAAATTTTTTCTTCGTAAATGCTGGTTTCCATCATTTTTCCGACAGCCAATGACTTCCGAAGTCTACCGTGAAACTCTTGCTAAACTGATCAGTGCCATTCGAAATCGTTGACGCAGGATAGAGGGATGATTCCCATTAGCAGTAACGCCTACTCAATGAAAGTATTTCAAAAATCCTTGTTGGAGGTTGTCTGCGTAAAAAGTTAAAACGATCAAGATGTTACCAACTGGCAGAAAGACTACAAAAAATTATTTTAGTGGGTTTATGTAGTTTTTTGTATCTTCATTTTCTTCAAGCAATCAGATATCTTCTTTTTTTTTTTACTTTTTTGATTGTACAGTACTTAAGATTTTCTGCTTTTAGGTTTTTTTTTTAAAGTTACAAATATCTCTTAGCAATCTTTTAGGAGTTGTTTTAGACCAGAAAATAGCCCCATTCGGTGCTTTCTGGGTTGCCTGGAGCAAGTCATATTTTGTACACGAAGAAAAATGCATATTGACCTTGTTCAAGGTCACCAAACTTCAGTTTTACAGTAGATCAAGTCAGTACATTTCCAACTCCAGAAATTCCCGTCTTATACAATCCTCACTGGAGCCAGGTGATAAGCATTTGGCTACTGTCCCCTTCCAAGAAAGTTGTAGATCTTTGTCTTCTACTACTATATTACTGTGTTTTCAGATGGATTCATTCACTTCCTAGATGGACGTAAGAAACACTTTCTAGAATCAAGCCTCTGGGAAAGTTACTTATGTCAATACAAGATATGAGCCTTATCTACTTCTGCTATAGTCCTATTCTTGTATGAATCCATTTTTTTCTAAAAAACAGAAGTTTTATAACTGCAAGATGATACAGTCTTCCAGTTGACGCAGAATTTAAACAGTTCGTTAGGTCTAGTCTAATGCTTCATTCCCATATCAACCAGTTTGATATTACTTGATTGCTACCAAATTGAACATGCGTATTCGGCAGTAGAACAACATACTAAAAAAAGCTGAGAAATGAATAGTTTCTGGTTGAATATTCCATAGTAATCCGATTAGTTTAAATAGCAAGTTTCAGACCGCAGCTCAAACATTTTTTTCCGAAGTGAGAACTCTTCAACCACCCTCCCAGGTATTTTCGAGTGCCACTGCGTAGTAATTCAGCACTTCCTAACATCAGCTCTGTTTTCTAATGAGCTTTATTGTTCTTCGTACATAAGTATGCGCCAATTCATAAATTTTGACAACAATTCGTGAAGAGGACTGCTCACGACCAATTCTGTAGTTTATGATAAAAAAAATAAAAAAATCATAATTTCTGTTTCTATCGTTATGAAACGCATAGCTGTTTCAATGGTAGTTTCATTTAATTGCACGAAAAATAAGAACATTATATTATTTTTTTTATAGCTTTTTATGTGTAAATAGTTTGCATTTGCAACTGAAACCAGTGTTGCCAGTAACCGGTCCCTTAGTTCACCACTGAGAGATCAATGATGACAGTTTTCTTTCTTAGCTTCATTTAGAACAGTTCAGCGTTACCTGTAAAGTAATTCCATGTAAACCTGTTATTTTTCAATGGCGTTACTAACGACAGCTATGGAACAAACAACCTAAACAAAGAGAAAGTTTATTACTCGTATACTTGCATGGTACATTCGCGTAGAATACAATTAAGAGCTGAAAAACATATTCACGAAAGTTTATGTAGGCCATGAAAATTTGCTGAACTTCAGAGGATCATTAGTACCAAACAATCAATGGAGCTTCAGGGGGTCACTCTGTCTTCCAGAATTGTTTTGGAAACTTCGCTACTTAGAATCTATCTTTAATTTTTATCTTCGGATAGAAACGAATGAAGTAACTCATCTATCTCTGGTTCCTTAACAAATCTGTTATCTCCAGAAAAAAATCGGCATAAATAGTAGATTATAGCAATTCTATTCATCCAACGATGGTGCCATTACGCTTCTTTACGTTATTAACATTTATTTAGCATAACATTTAGCCCACTTCTCAGCTTCATCCTTTTGTTTTACATACTTGTCTGCTCACTTTACAGCTTTCATTTTTAGATCAAGATAATAGCAGAACACAGCAGAGTAGCCTATGTTGCTTCCTCTTGTTCTAAAAATGTTTATCCTTGCAGACCGTAGCAGTCATATTACTGTCCTCAGCGAAGACACTAATTGAAAGTCTTCTCCGTCGGCAGGCGGGCTAGAGTCTGCCTCCTTGCATTTAGACGACCGACTTAGCAAGGGCGCCACACTGGAACCATGCCGCCAGGGGTCATAAAGTCCGTTTCTGCGCTTGAAAGGCAGGAACTGTATGGAAATGACCCGCTGTCTGGGGTTTTTTACTAATGAAACAAAATGACTCTCGATATTGTGCTCTGTTTAATAAAGTCTTACACATCTTTTACATAAGTACTTACCAGCAACATTTTGTGTTAATTTCAGAGAACACTAAAAAGCTATTAGGACGCCATGTAGGGTAAAACAGAGAACTTCTTTTAGACTTTAAAAACCTTAATGTTCTTACAATGACTTGTGAGTGTGAGTCTCATGTTCTTTGTCATAGAATACTTTAACTTGTTGACATCAAATTCACAAGCGCACAATTTCAGAATAAGAAGTAAAAATACTTGTACAAAACACAAACATCACTCTCATTAGTACAAAGAGGAGCTAGTTATTTTGAGACACATCTGTTTAATAAATGTCTTGTAAATATAAACAGTTTGTAGATAATAAAGTCGTATTTAAAGAAAAACTGATGTATTATCTTATTGGCAACTTCTTCTAAGCCAACCAAGAATTTGAATAAAATAATTAATTGTATCTAATATAGCATTCGCAAATTTCGGTTAAATAATTATTTTTTATTTCTTGTCTTTGTTTATAAGAAATAGTATTTTTTTAACTACGATTATCATTCCAGCCGGGATCTATGGAACAAGAGTAATAGATAAATAAAAAGTTTCAAAGGAGAAACAGTGAGTTAATATCATAAATGAAAGCTGCAGAAGAACACAAGAATTATTCACATGTGTCAGAGGACTGATATGGAGTAGGCGATACGATAAACTGGAAAGTAGTGATTCGTACAATTTTCTATTCGTCCACATTGACGTAAGGTTCAGAAACATGCTTATTGGCGGAAAGGGATATTGCTGGATCGCAAGCCGCATGTTTCGTTGATATTTCGTACTTAAGTGTCGACTTTGATGATTTAATTCCAATTTTCTTTTTTTGTCACCGTAACAAGAGGAAATATTTCTATTTATATTATTCATTACCTTTGAAAATTTGGCATTAATTAAAAAGGTATACGTCATACCGTATCATTAACAATAATTTTCGGTTCTTCGAAATGAAACCCAACAATATAGTTTTTTAAGAAAAAAAATTATATATATATTTAGGTTTTTAACATTATTATTGAGTTAACAGTATAAAATGAATTAATTTAGACTGAATACATCTATCACTTGTATCTGCCAGACTCAGATTTTTTAATATTAATCTGGTGGTAGGCCATATTTCCCCAGTTGTTGAACAATAATTTCATAAATAATTCCGTCAAAAACAACTGTTTTGGTGAATTGTGTTTTTATTTGATTCCCCAGACACGTTTCGCCCTTGAGGTGAAGGGCATCTTCAGTGGCTGTACAGTGTTAGTACATGTGTTTTGAAAGTTGATTTTTTGACGAGACATCTTTCTCTTTTCGTACTTAACCGTAATCGATAAATTAGGTATTGTTTCAAAAATTACGTTTCCCACTTTAGTAACACCATTAATTAAGAATGGAATTTTTCGAAATTCAACCCGTAAATGGCAAAATTATGAACAATCAAGGTCACGTATCTAGTTTCACAAAGTTCGCAGACAAAATTCTGACAAATCGTCTGCTTTCAGGATAGAGATCTTGGATGGAAACCTTCCGGCACTTAAACAGGGTATTGGACTTATTGAATGTACGTAAGACATGATTCAAAGAGTTGAGGTACGCTTTGATGTATGGATTTTTAAATTCTGAAAAAAAAATCATTGGAGTTTTGTCCGCAGATGCTTCATAGCTGTAAAGTTCAACGGAGTACACTCCACTGTTGTAGAATACGACCAACACAGTTAGACAAGGCTAAATATCATGCATAAACTTTTGAAATTCCACAAAAATGTATTGTCGTTTTTAAGAACAGAAAAAATAGCTATAAATCTTGTATGCCAAGGTTTGAGGAATTGAATTTCATTTGATGCTGCTACGGCAACAAGATGTGTTGGGTGACATACGCAGCTGTTTACATGAACTTCTGGTCTGTCGTTTACGAGGTTGATTCGGAATTGTTCATTTTTACTAAGCATAACACCGGCGCTATCGGAGCAGAACCTAAGTTTTGCACATTTAATTCAAAATTAGACATGCAACTGCTGAAAAATCTACAGAGGCCCTTAGCAAGACGATCATTATTACGAATGTAGATCAGGTCAAGAAGTTGTGTCTTAAATTCATCATGGTCTATATATATCTTGCTAAAATACACTACGACCTACAATAACTGAAATCAGTACTATCACCTCTGAGTACCGAAAAAACATTGTCTTCAAGTTCTTTAGCTACATAATCCTTGATTTTTTGATGATAGAACATTTCTAATAATATCTGTACACTTTGTGCGACTTTGTTGAACATTTCTAGCAATAGCTGAAGCCTTAAAATTTAGCTTAGCAACTTTAACAATATGATTGACCACACTGAAACTAAGATTATGAGCCGCAACTAATAAACTAAATCTTTCGTCTGTTACCATAACTTCTGTCTTTGGTTAAAATAATAAACCATTTGATTTGTATATGTAGTTCAAATAACTGAAATAATATCAAACTATAATCTCGGAAAGTTACGAGAAGTTCTGTCCAATCCCCTTTTCGAAGTCACATTATTTTTGGGAAATTATACATCAGCAGTTACCGGGATTTAAACCGCGGCCGACAGAATGAGAGGCCCATTAACCCCTAACCTCCACGATTATTTACGCACATGTGGTACAAATAAAAATCTCAGTTTAATTACCTGAGATATCTGTTTTGTGCTGTTGATGGCTTTCACGTTCTTCAAATGTCTTTGACTTTACCGTGCTTTAACAATTCATTTCTTTTCGCGCCGAAAACGACTCTGCAAGGCTTACGCCTAGCTTTTGAATTGTCCTCTTTCAATGATAATATCCACTTAAAAAAAAAAAAAAAAAAAAAAAAAAAAAAAAATTCTTCATTCAACCACTTTTCTTAAAATAACTGTTTTCTCGACTTTACTTGACCTTTCGATAATTGTCGCTTTTCCTTGTGTAAAAAAATTCGCTACTTCTGTATCATTCATCTCGCATCACGTGTGACTTACAACAATTAATAGCAAATTCGTATAGAGGGCTGAAGCAATCTTGTGCTTGGACTAACGTTGTCGCGTGGGTGTGATAGACCGAGCGGAAACCCTATAATTACACTCTTAATACGGCGGAGTGGAGAGAGGGAGGCGGTGGTTGTCCTTCTCAGGCGCCTACCTACCCCTGTTAGACGGTAGGCTGTAGGCATATTGCCGAGAAAGTAACTGATCCTTAGCTACTGAGAACTGCAGGTATTGCATAATCTCACTGATTAGTACTAAAACATTTACATAAAAATATTTTCATACATCTCTATCTACGGAAAAGTGACTTATCTCTTAGGAAAAAGAACAACACATGTAAATAACTACTGGTTTATTACACTTGAAGACAGATCGGCGTACATGTTACACTATTGGCTACATTGATCAAAGGAATGATTTGTCACTAGAAATACTTTATGCTGATTGGTTAATATTCATTGATCTTCCATTGGTGAACTGTTACTGACGTTGCGCTATACTGATTGGTCGACATATTAACTATATTTCATTGGTGGACTGATTACAGGGCAAGACACGTTAAACACTATCGAAATGAGTGACTGTCGGCGAATGCATTAGATTCGTATCTAGCGGTGGACATACTGTTGTGGAGACAAACACGCAAACAGTGGATCAAGCAAGCTTTAAGTACCTGTTAGATGATAGTGTTGAACAGTGCGTCCATGGATGATGGAAGATGGACCGTCGAGTCCATGGCGGAACTTGGACTGCCTGTCGAGTCCGTGGTGGATGATGGACTGACTAGAGCAGAGGGCCACTAGTCTGCTTGAAAACTCATTAAGGATTCTGGTGGGGATAAAAGGTGGTGTTAATTGCCTTACTAGGACTAAGTGGAGATGGTCAGGGCGGAGTTACACTGCGAGGAGTGGGGAATGCATAGTGTTGTGGTTTCCAGGCTGAGATAAATTTCGCAAAGCTATCCTATATTCCGTGGGTTCCCTCTAGTAAGCACTCCCACATAGTCTGGAAACTGCGGCGATATACAGGCTGCTGTAATTTCAGTGAGGCGTAGCCTGCGATAAGAAACTGGCGTAATGCGGTCATAAGCTATGTACTGAATTACAGGCGTGGGCATCAGAGACACGATACGTGCTCAACCTGAGGCCTTCGTGCTTGGTTACAAAAGATAACGTGGCTGCAGCGTGAGATCTGGCTTGGTGCTACGACTGGATGTGAATCGGAACTTCGATGAGTTTGAATAAAGGCTTCAAATCTATACCCTATACCTCAGATTACGCGAACCCGCGATAACGTGACGAGCAAGCATATAGGCGATACATGAAGAGCGGGTAATTACACTCGTGGGGATTCACAACCAGTTCACACCAATCTCTGCCTTAGAGCTAGTCGTTATGGTGGTTGTTGTCCTGGGACATTTCCTTCATCTGTCTTCTCTTGAATGGTCTTATCTTCACATCTGGATGGTGGTCTTGATGGTGTATTATTAATTGTTCCTTAGCGCTCCGTCAGCACCAATGGCCTACTATGTTTGTCAGCGGCAGTTTCAAATTCGCCGAGACGACTGACCAGTGGATTGGCAGAGTGATGTGCTGCACTGTAGAATTTATAGGCATGTTGCTTGAATCTTTCAATAAGCCTGTGTGTTACAGACGCCTCATGCACTGCGTCAGTAGGAAAACAGTTGGGCAGATGTAGCGCCCGCTTCGGTGCTCTGTTCTGCAGCAATTGCAACTTTTTTTGGTAGCAATTAGGAGTGTACCCCAGGCAGGACAAACATACTCAATTACCGGACTAATTAAGGAGCAGTAAATGGCAATACGGAAACTAGATCAACTACAGTATCGCGCTCTCCGCATCTGCATAGGAGCCATGAAAAGCTCCCCCACGAACGCGTTACTCATAGAAACCAGCGACCTTCCACTCAAACTCCGCCGTCAATACCTCGCGGACAAATACTTACTGCAAAGGCTCTCCTTCACACAACATCCCTTACTCCCGAAACTCCAACTCTTAATTAACAGCATGGGAACCTTCGGAGATAAACGCCCTCCACGATGCCCGCTCCTGGTGTACAGTTACTTCAACCTCAAACTCACAGAACCGCCTATAACGAAGGAACCCGCCTTACCAGTCTTCTCGAAACCCTATGAATGCTCTGTTCCAACCCTGCAAACCTATATTCTACCACCCCAACTAAATCCGAAATCTGCCTCCCTCCTTTTATCGGCGATCTGGGGGGAATTCACCCACATCTACACGGATGGTTCGAAAACAGATCACAGTGTAGGATGCGCTTACTACTGCCCAGTCGACAACTACGGAGCATCCTTTTTACTCCCACCGGAGACCTCAATCTACACTGCTGAAATACTAGCCATTAAGGAAGCCATCAATTATGGGATGGAACAAAATTTTGAGAAAATTATGATCCTAACCGACTCCAGGAGCACACTACAGCGGCTCCAGAACCCACAGTGGAACCTTAGCAGCAATAGCTACATTATGGACATCATCGAGTGCGCAGTATCGACCCAAGCTCCAGATATAAGATTCATGTGGGTGAAAGGTCACTCGGGTCTCATATACAATGAACTGGTAGACGCCCTCGCTAAAAGCGGAGCTACAGAAGGCACGCCTCTATTCTTGCCCCTACCTTACATAGACTTCCTTCCCAGAGTGAAACAGAAGTTGAAACAAGACCTCCAAGAATTCTGGACATCAACATCGTATCACAAAGGTAAACACTATGCTACCATACAACCAACAATCCCAAAAAAGCTTGGTTTCAAGACTTCAGAGCAAAAAGACAATATATAACATCTATAATATGAATGAGACTAGGACACGGTACTTACCCCAGCCACTTGTATAGAATAGGCGTGGTTGACTCACCACAATGCGACGCGGACGAAGAGGAAGAAGCAGACTTGAACCACATATTTTTTGCATGCAGCAAATACTACACCCACAGCCAAAAACTGTTAAACAGCTTTTTATCACTCCAGGTGCCTCTGCCCACATCGATAACCACTCTTCTAGCGTCGAGACACGCGAAGATATACATAAAACTTATAGACTTTCTGAGAGATGGGCAGATTAACATCTGAAGAAAACAATACAAACAAATGGACGCAATATATATATATATATATGTGTGTATAAATATATATATATATATATGTATGTTCATGGGTGTATGTATATATGTGTGTGTATGTATGTATGTATGTGTGTAGGTATGTATATATATGTACATATAAACTTGTCTGTAAAATGTCAATTTGAATTATGTTAAACCTCAAATCTGTATCATGTAAAATCCCTGGTGTAAATCATGTAACATGTTAAATATTATATATATGTAAATTAAGTTAAGAGAAAACGTCAGAATAACTGTAACAGGAAAAATTCTGTATGTGGGCTGGTGAAATTGTCTGACGACCAAAAACCAATAAAAAAAATAAAAAGAAGTAAATGGCAACTCTTAGATGTGTTGCCAACGAACTTCCCCGGTTAAGTAGCGGGTAAAGAGCATGGAGCCGAGCACTTAGCCTTTGCCTGATGTCCTTGTGAGCTCGCCATGTCAGCTTACAGTCAAGTGTTACACCAAGGTAGCGAGCAGTCGGCGCCCAGGGGATGGTTTTGCCTCCGAGCTGAAGTTGCGGGTGTGGTAGTTGCTGTCCACGGCGTCCTAGACGTCGCGTCAACATAATCGCTTGCATTTTGACGGGGTTTATACTTATCCGCCATCTCCTGGCCCAGGCTATCATCTGCTGAAAAGTTTCTTGCAGTCGTCTTGTGGCGATGATTCTGCTACGGCTGGATGTGAAGTATGCCATATCGTCGGCATAAGTGGCGGTTTTCACATTCCACTCTGTTTGCAATGATTGGGTGTTCGATTTCGTAAGAGTAGGCAATAATTTATTTTGGCTTGTTTAGATGCCCGGGAGGAGACTATTATCAAAATGAATGTTGATCCTTATTCATTTTGGAAAGTTACATCGGTAACATGCTAAAATATCGTTACGTTTTTGATATATTGCACTACTCGCTGCTCTGTCTCCTTAGGGATAAAACACCGCTGCGTGTAACGGAATTTTGCTACAGTTGGCAGTGCTGATCCCATTTCGTTTGCGAAGTCTTTTTATTAATATATCAGTTCACAGTAAATTCGTTCACAATCCCCGTACAAAAAAAAGCACTGTATGAAACTCAATTCATCCGCAATATTTTTTTTTTTTTTTTTTTTTTTTTTTTTTTTTTTTTTTTTTAAATTTCATTCCTCCCAGCAGAAGGCTGGGAGGCAGGCTGCTGGAGAGTCATAGGGGACTCTTTTCAGCCAATCTACTACTACGGGGAGGGAAGGGGGATGGAAGGTCGGCCGTGGCCTTCTAGGGAACCATCCCAGCATTCGCCTAATTGTCTGAGGGAAACCACGGAAAACCTCAGACAGAATGGCCGAACCGAGTTTAACCCCGGTCCTCCCGAATGATCGGAGCAGGCCAATATTGGCCTCCTCCCATCTCGGAACATCCGCAATAGGATGTATTAGACTTTTTTATTTAATAACTGTAAATGTTTCGACTACGAGAAACAGATGCTGTTTTGTTGAGCGCGATTTGTGTATTTGAGCAGCTGGACGAATTTTTGATAGAGTTTCATACATGGTACCCAGAAGAAAAACATGTGCGACATCAGAAAGCTGAGAAATGGAGTAAAACTTGTCTGCACCCTTGAAAGCAATACACGCAAAAACTGCTGGTCACATTCTGACTGGACTATGAACAATGGACTGTTCACGATTCTGGGAGGTGTTTCATTTTGGTGTCAAAATACAATGTCAGCAAAATATGTGTCTGTTTGATGCTGTTGTAAATATAGATATATATAATACGGATTTATTCATTAACTGTCAGCATCAGAGGAATCGAAACATTAGAAAGATAGATACTGAGAAAATATTCGATCCCCAGATCCAGGATGGCATCTGCATGCTCAAAAGATATGTATTCACTGACCGAACGCTTCACCATACTCGCATGGAAAAGACGTTTGAAATTGTACAGACATATAGGACTAATGGATGACTAGCGACTAATCAAGGAAAATTTTCCACATCGTCAACGGATCCCGACAAACCAAATCACGCTGGCTTGTAGAAACCCAGAAGGAAATCGCAGAAGTCAACGTAGACCCACTGACATCGGCACGGAGTACATATAGGCAAATAATCGCTTCACATAAATTTGCACCGATGATCCCAACTGCAAAAAATGAGAAACTCGTGGAGAGACGTGAAGCCCAGAGCGAAAGGATGAGGAAGTTTTGGAAAGATAAGTAGAATAAGAAAGACAATGAAAATTAATGGTTCCATGCGTTACTTAGTGGACTAAACGATAAAAAAATTATATTACAGATTTATGGAAAGAATTATACGTTAGAAAGTGATTTATAGAAATCAACATTGGAAGAAGAAGGTAAAACCGATTACCGAGAAAGCTATGGAGTACTATAAACAGTCCGGAAAGCTAATGATAAAGTTTGCTCTCATAATGACTATGATGCTATCGTAGGTGCAGACGGAAACTGCAAGTGACACGTATAGTGCGCCACAGACAACTGTTACGAAGACAGGGACTTCCTAGTGGCGACGAACGTGTATGAAGACAGCCGCAAATAACTTGCATTATTCCATTTCCTAAAAAAAAAAAAAAAAAAAAAAAAAAAAAAAAAAAAAAAAAAAAAAACTAGCAAAACTTGTCTTCGCTTGGCAAGTATCTTACAGGAACGCATTTATTTTCTCACTGATGTAGTAGAAGTAATCATCCCCTTTCAATTTTAAGTTAATGCATAATTTAAAAGACGCCACATGTCTATTTAATAATAGACATTTGTTATTATTAAAACGAAATAATGTTAATACATAACCAGGGGATCTAGAAATTACCGGTTATGAATATTCCAAGCACATGAACAGTTTACGAAAACGGCCGACAACATGTAGCCCTGCGGGACCTAACGGGATCTTGTTCGCAACGAAGGAAGATGCCCAGGGTGGAAATTTGTGTCCAGCACATAAGGATTTAGAAAAAAAGGACAATTTGCTCGTGGTGCATAAAGACGAGAATGCAATGGCTAGAACCAATCCCGAACAATGTGTGTGAGACGGAGAGGGGAGAGTGACGAATGCAGAGTGCACACTGGGAACTTTTTTAACTTGTCATTTATTTTTCGTTTGCTTTGAATTTCATGTTTCATGACTGTTCATTGGGTGGAAAATTTGTCCGCCGGGGAAATACTGGGTGACAACGAAGAGGAGAAGTCATCTTTCGCTACCTGGAACCTTGATAAGTTGGACGCGGGGAAAAGGAGTTCTCCTATTTGCCCCACATGTAGATAACGTGTTATATGTTTGTAGTTTCGGATGCCTAGAGTTTTGATAACTGGGAAACTTTTGATAGTGTAATATTCAAGTTTGAATCGCGTGTGCTAATATCTGAACAGTATAGGTGATAAATTTCCACATATGTGACGCATGAAGACTGGATCGACAAAATGGTAGTGTGTTTTGCACATTCTGAACATTGCATTTGGTTTCGGCGATTAAGATCTGGTAACAACACAGATCAAGGAGACTTGCTATGATAAGAATCTTATGTTTCTAACACAGTTAAAGTGAGCTAGATTTTCCTTTGCCGGACAGAATAAGGTTTTTTGTGGTTTCAAAACAGAATTTATATGTTACTCTGCTGAGAGTCTCATACAGGGGTGACACTTATCTAAATAAATGTTGTATCTAAATATTTTTCTTTGTAGGATAAGTGAAATGTTTCGTTTGCGAATACTCTTGTTATTCAAATAGCTTGTTTGGGTCAAATATTCAATATGCTTTGTTGGCATCTAATTTCAATAAATGTTAATTGTGTTCATCTTCCAATATGACTAGCTTCATGAAATGATCCCATCATAATTTTCCCAAATGCATGGGGATTTAGCATAGAAATTTATAAAATCACTTCAGGTATTAGTAATTATTACAGACGTGTCTCCAACAGGGTTAGAAGTCTACCACATCCATTCTTTTTTCCTCCCGTCATCTTTCTGATCTTTATTTCATTCAGCTCCTACGGACCCATCGGTGCAAGAAATTCAATACTTGCCAATTCTTTCACTTCTTACCAGAAAAAAGTAACATACTCAAAGGACCAAAGGACACGGTTTTAGTAAAGGAGATACCATTTTTTGTAATGAATTCGTCCCTGCTGTTCTTATTTAAACTGCAATTTCCATTCTTGGAATATAATTAAATGTAGACTCCTCTCGCAAATTGAATTCAGTATCGCTTCGAAATATGGAACGAGCTGGCGCAAAGAATTTCGCAACTGATAAGATTACATGAATAAACCATTGATGAATCCATCTAAACCGAAAACTCAAGTTGAAATTGGTAAATCAGGTTCAGGATACTCTAAAGATGAATTTTATTTCTATTTACCTCCGCTAGCTGCCGTTATGCATCAATACAATAATATTTATGCCTTTTTAGTTACTAATAACTAATATATTATTCCTGTTCACAATTACTTAGTATGTGGAAGAGTAAGTATTTAATTGTATTTTTTGTAAATTTAGTGGACGAAAATAGAACAGCACACTCAAACGTTCCTTGCAAATAGACAGAAACGAAAGAAATCCCAAGAGATCCATCCGCCTGAAGCTGACAGTTCTAAAACGGAATTCATTAAACTCTGGTAATTAGCTAAAACGCACAAGCACGTTAATAACTAATAGCAGAAGTATGACGACACTTTTGAGGCCTCCGACAAGTTAAGAATATTTTTAGCTTGAACCGAGTGTGATGGGTAGGTGGCAACGCTCTGGCCTTGCATTCAGAAGGACACAGGCTTCGGAACCCTGTCCGGCCATCAAAATTTCCGTTTTCCTTTGTTTTCCTAAATCATTCTAGAATGGCCCCTTCAAAAAACCATACCCGAATTCTTTCCCATTCCTTGCCCCTATTTGTTTCCTGCCTCTAATGACGTCGACGAGACGTATAGTCATCAGAGAAAGAAACCAAACTTCGTTCTATCAAGATCACTATTTTGAGAAAAAAAAAGTTTGCACATTTCGATTAAGTTCAAATGCACTGTACATTCGTTGCTCATATGCACATGTTCTTGTATAGTGTTTTAACATAAAGTGAGCGTAGAATAACTATTTTTCCCATTTAATCTTACCGTCCCATGTGTTTCCATCTTCTCAGAATTACCAGACATGTAATACACTTTCAGCGACGAAGTCGAGAATTCTAAACTTACTTGGAATATATACAACGGAGAAGCATCCAAGTTGTAAACAAATCGAAACGCTAGCTTATCATTCACCTCCGCAAATAGCAAGACAGTTAACACTTAAAGAAAAACAGCAGAAAATAATAAAATATTCACAACGATGTTTAAACCAGAATTCATTATACTTTAGCAGGAGTGCACATACAGATTTTATCTGTACTTTTTAGAATGACGATTCTTGAGTTACTTACTCCACGGTGTCGTTGCTAAAAGTTCAAATTCAGTTCACTTTTCTTTCCGAGTTATAGCAATGGCACTATTTTCAGTCTTAACGCAAGTGCAAGATTAGCATAACTACGCTCTTGTGGACAAGCTAGGGGAATCCCATACCGCAAGTATATCAACACTCAACGCTTGGTTGCGTTCTTCCTCCCCCAGGCTACAGAATGGGTTGGTTGTGGTGACGTCAGCAGTAAGGGCTGCCAACTTGCTGACATCGAAACTGCCGGATGGCAGCGTCCCTCGAGACAGATATGGCTCCGCCCTACGGCGGAGAGGCTGTTTGTGTCGGTGGCGGGGGTGGGGTTAGTATGGTAAGGGGTAACTGACCTGAAGTTAAGAAGTAGCAAGGTACGTTCACACCGAACAGATTAACATAAGGCATACGTATGTTGAATATAATAAGCTGATCGCGACAAGATTTTTCTTTGTAAATGGTGAAATAATTCCAAAATACTTTACATCAGTCGTATTAGAGTCATTAATAAGAGTTACTAGGGCAATTAACGTAAGCTACTGCGGGTTCATATCTTCGTCCGACTATCCAGATTTAGGTTTCCCATGGTTTCCCAAAATCATTCCAGGAGAATGCTAGGAAGGTTCCTTCAAAAGCAGATGGCCACCTTCCTTCCAATTCCTTTCTCCTTATCTTCTCCCCTCTCTATTGATCTTTACAAGGCGTAAACCCCCCCCCTCCCAAAAAACCAATTTCCACTCTTTTGGAGTTGCGATCATTTGTATTCTCAGCGCTTACACATTATCCGTTTGATGCTTCTGTCCATACCAACAACCTGGTGTGCGCTATTGCATGAAAACATGAAAATGCTTAACCACTACAAAGAGATAACAGTGTATTTCCAAGAAGTTCACCTGGAATCGTTTAACCCTTCTTTTATGGGGCTTTATCATGCGTAAGTCATCAAAGATAAAGATTATGCTTTATATGTTGCAATTATTTTATTTTGTAAGAAAAGTAAAAGATTTACTATTTTTAAATGAGTTTTAATTTACTATTGGAAATATTTGCATTAAATATCAAAGTAAACGACGTAATAATGAAAGCAATGCAGAGTTAAAGATGCCAGTAAAGAACAGCAGCACGAATAAAGAAGTTTGGTTTAGCAGAATACTAATGAAGAGAGAAAACACGGTATAATAAATTAATGAAATTAGTGAAAGCGATAAAGACGAAAGAATAGTTGAATATAAAATTAAAATTAAAAGTTGTGTTTGGCAGAATAACATCAATTAACAAAGTGGAATCAATCAGCATTGTCTTATTAGAATGGAATTACATAATTTTAATGCTTTGTTTTTTTTGCATACCAGATTGTAACAGCTGGAAAGGGAATTCAGTTCTGATCAAAAAATATTCAACGTAACAAAGTTTAAAGACTATCAGATCAATCTGTCGGAATTAGATTCTTAACAGGTTTACATGTCATTTCGAGTAAATGCTGAAGCGATACGGCATTCTGACTCCATGCTTTCCTAACTCATGACGCCATCACATGTATTAACCCTACAATAATAATATAACTATAATAATGTTTTGTTAAACTGTCTAAGAGCAAAAAGACTGGGGGAACATTGCTTACATGTGAAAGAAACGGGTTACTGAAAAATAGTTTCGCCTGTCCTGTGATTGAGCATTAATGTACACACAGTTGACAAAAAAATACACAAAAAAAAATCAAGAATAAGTCCACTTAGAGTTGGGCCTACAAACTCAAAGGCAAATAATAACTCGGTATGTGTGATAAGGAGTCCCATCTTGTCGGTGTTTGCTTGTATATATGATAATCTGACTTTTTTATTCTTTTATTAACATTTGCATTAAGTACTGTTTCCTATTAATGTATAGAAGTCCGTTGCGATTTGCAAATAGCACACACCAAAAGTTACAAAAGGGCTGGTGAATAAATGGAAAAGATGGTTAGTTTGAGATATTTATATATCAAATCTAACTAAAAAAAACACATTGTAATACATATTAAAACTTCTTGCATTATCTTGTTAATTAATTAGATAATTGCATTAATAACATAATAAAAACCACAATAGTAAAATATTATGAAAATTGTTAAACGAAACAATGAACAGACACTGCCGTATTGGATAAAATTTAAAGGAAATGTTTTATGCACATATCGTTAAGTTTATTCGCTTTATATGTAGTATATTAAGTAATAGTTAAGGCAAATCATCTATGAACAACTCTGTGAAAATTTTGATTCATGCAGTGAAAAAGGAAATCCTTTATGAAGATAGGGTTGGAAAGACTGGTTCCATGGTTATCAACAGTAAAAACCATTTAAAGCAAATAATTTGTGATGTATCGAAAATACTGAGATGCGAATCAAGATCACTGAAAAAATGTAAAGCAAATTTTTTGATTTTTTTTTGTAACAGTTTAACGTCCCTTTTTAACAACGTGGTCTTTAGAGGCGGGAAAGGATGGAGGCAAGGAATGGGAAGGAATTCGGCCATGGCCTTTTGAAGGAAGCATCCCGGCATTCACCTGGAGTGATTTGGGGAAACCATGGAAAACCCAAATCTGGATGCCCGGACGGGGATTCGAACCACCGTCCTCCCGAATGCGATGCCAGAACGCTATCCGTTACACCACCACGCTCGGTGTCAAGCAAATTATCTGTCATCAGATCATAGAAATTACTTATTCTAGAAATATCACAGTTAGAAAACATTTCCCAATTAACACATATAAGAATGCTGCTAGAAGAATTATCGTCTCTTGTACTAGCAATGTTTCAGCACGATCGGTAGAAAGAAGAAATGTATTTAATTTGAAGTTCATTGTTGCTGAATGGCAATGTTTTTGTTGCTGTTATCACTTCAGCACAGCACAAGTTACTATTTGCAGTGGAATAATCGTACTTGCATTTTGAGTACCTAGACCGTTATCATCGGCTGCTATACTGTTACTGGGTTTTCTTTTCCCTGTAGTGCAGCTAATAAATTAAACTTCGTTATGCCATACGCCTTTTTGTTTACTAGAACATCACCAGTGCCCTAAAATAAGTTATTTAATAGTTTTGATGTTTAACATAACGTGTATAAATATGTCTTTTATACAAAATTGTACAGTGGGTGAAAAACCTCAAGAGGCTAAATCGATATGGAACAGTTCCACACATTAATGTAATATACAATAACTGTAAATAAAGTAAGCTAAAAATAACAGTTAATAACGGCTTTACACCTTCATTTAGATAAACATTATGTTAAACGTCAAAGCTTGTACATAACTTGTTCTAAGGCAATGATGATGGTCTAATAAACCGAAATGCGTATGCCATAACGTAGTTTCACTTGCTAGCTGCACCAGACGGATAAGAAAACCCAGTAATCGTACTTGCATTTACAACTTTCAGAAATGATCGGAGTGAGCAAAGTAATTCAGGTTATATATATATGTCGGATCCGGAGTACGGGGCTACTCTACTAGATGGCGCCACAGACGCAGCGAGCAGGATGGCAGCGCCACAGCGACTGCAGTGACCTACGAGGGGTCTGCTTAAGGGCAGCGCACAGCACACGGAGCTCCCTTCATGCCTGGCCATCGAGGCAACATCATTCCGCTGTCTGTCATTGTGTATTATGAGACAGAGTCTAATAATGAGGATCCTTGTATCACCTGTGTTCTCGTAGTTACTCTCCACTGTCCGAGGGATATCCACAGCCTGTCTCTGCTGATGATCCATCAATCTTGAGCCAAGAACTCCATTCAACCCGCCCGACTCCTGATCTTTCCCGGTGGGATTCGACATATATATATATATATATATATATATATATCTTGAAGTATTCTACTAATGCAAAGGTAGAATCCCAGTTTAAGTTTCTCATAGCACAATATGATCGAGAGATGTATACGATCCAAATTCTTACTACTAGCAACACTGTGCTATCATCGAAAACGTTAAAAGAATTCAAAGTTAAAATTTGTAGAGGGCAAATGTAGGTGAGTGTCGGATAGGGGGAAGTTGGGTGTGTAGGGAAATTGGCACTGAGCGTATGCTCCATTGCAATTAAATTTAAATTAAAATTAATTAATTAATCTGTCTGTCGACACTGAATAAGAAAGTGATGGAAAAGCGGCCGTAGAGTCTGAAACTTCAGATGCTGTATTGTGCCAAATGCTCTGATGAGCCAAAACATTTTGACCATGTGCATAATAGCATGTGGGTCTTCTTTTGAAACGCAATACAGCTGGGATTAAACATGGTATGGATTCGACAAGTCCTAGATAGGTTTCCGGGGGTATCTGGCACCAAATATCTAAGCACAGGTCACGCAATTGCTTAAAATTACAGACCGGTGGATTGTGAGTGCGGCATCTGGGAACGAGCATCTCGGAAACGGTGAGGCTGGTTGGCTGTTAGCGTGCTACTGTAATAAACATCTATGGAAAGTGTTTGAAGAATGGTGAATCCACGAGTTTGCGACGAGGTGGTGGACATTCACGCCTCATAATAGTACGTGGAGTTCGGAGTCTTACCCGCTCTCTTAAGCAAGCTATGGAGATTTGGGTGGCACAGTAAAATATTGGCGCCGGCACAAATGTTTCGGAGCACACGAATAGCTGCCGTATTGCGTTCCAAAGGTGGAAAACATGCTATTAAGCAGGTAGACATGATTTTGGTTATCATTGTATGTGAGACTAGTAATGTTTTGGCGTAATATGAGGCCAGAAATATGCATTTTGCTTTGTTGTTCATCCCGCTGCCCTTTGACCTTATTTCCATTTATTCCGATTTTATGTCAAACAGCGGATGTGTAATGATATCTTTTATCGCGAAGCGAAATTTTTCATTATTTTTGAAATACAGATTTCGAAATGTTATTTCCAGCAGTCAAAAGCTATTAATAACCAATGAATAGCTTTGTGTAATTCTGTATGCCTGTAATGACTCCGCGCACCAAGGATTGAAATCAGTTCCTAAATTTAGTTGTTTATAAACGATAGATGAAAGACAAAGTATTTATTAGCTACACGGGATATGGTTCCGTGATTCAATTGCTGTGTACAGTTTAAAAGAACTGCGTTTAAAGACATAATTGCAGATGACTCGTGCGAAAATTTCGTGAATAGGATGAATGCTAAGGTAGATGGTTTTTAATAGGATGAAAAAGAACAATTGTTTATTTGCTTAGTGTAATAAGTACGTATCAAAAGTCGACGCCATTGAAGCAGTTTATTAATATCTCTGTGATGCTGCTATCTAGCGGCTTGGCTCTGAACTGAACACACGCGCGACTTTCACAGTTATTACTTTCCTTCAAGAATCAAATTCAGAAAAATTTCGTTCTTTTTGCCTGGGTGGAGACCTTAATCTTTTAAAAGATACCTCATTTATCGATTTCCGTTAGTTATCACCAGAAATAAACGGCTCGTAACAAAAACACGCTATGGAAGTAGTGATACTTTTGCCCTTTAAGGGTCAAATAAAAAAATCAATTTTTAAGATATGATGTAACCAAAGCAGATACTATAATCTTTAAAAATATACCTCATTTATCTATTTAGATTAGATATCACAGAAGATAAAAGGATCGTGGTAATAAAAATATGCTATGGAAATAATGATACTTTTGCCCTTTAAGTGTAGCATCCCAAAAAAATTCCTTTCTTAAAATATGATGTGACCAAAACGGAGAACTTAATATCTAAAATAATACCTCATTTCTCGATTTCGGTTAGATATTAAGGAAGAGAAATGGCTCGTGACAAAATAATACGTTATGGAAGTAATAATACTTTTGCCATTTAACGGTCGAATTACGAAAATTCCTTTCTAAAAATTTAATGTAACCAAAGCGGATTCCTTAATCTTTAAAATGATACCTCACTTATCTATATCGGATACATATCTCGGGAGATAAATGGCTCGCCACACAAAAAAGCGTTATAGAAATATTGATACTATTGCCTTTTGAGGGTCGAATATATGATGTCACCAAAGCGGGGATCTTAATATTTAAAATGATACCTCAATTTATCGATTTCGGTTTGCCATCCAGGGAGATGACACAAAAAACAGCAATTTAGATATAATGACTTTTTGCCCTTTAAAGGTCGAATTCGAAAAAAATACTTTCTTAAAATATGATGTGATCAAGCAGATACCTGAATCGTTAAACGACACCTCGTTTATCGATTTCGGTTGTGTATGAAAGGAGATAATGATTTGTGACAAAAAAATAACCTTTTAGAAATAATATATATGTTTCTTGTCTAAAAAAGGAAGGGTCATACTAGTATATAGAGAGAAATCAGGATTGCTTCCATAGAGGATTGTAAGCAGCTACACAGAGAACTGTTGAGTATTATTAAGTGGCTATATCAGCGTAGAAGGGAGATCTATGTCAGTAAGAATCAGTTGATTAGGTACACATAGAGAGAAACAAAAGTTTCTGAGTAATTAGGCAGTGGGAGAATGACGTGATAGCAGGCATGAATGTAAACTTATGTGCACAGAATTCATTAATAAACTGAGCTGAGCTGAGCAGGACGTACCGGGAGAGAGAATAAATAGGGAATATATCAGGAAATTCAGACACTGGGTATCGAATTCTTAGTCGCGAAGGAGCTAGAAGGCAGAATACGAGGAAAGAGTGTTGTGGATATGTTTAAGACATTCGTTCGCACTGAAGCCAGTTTTGATACCGGATGAAAAATCAGGATTATAAGTTGGAAGGGAGGGCAGAAGATTGATTATAAATTAACATTTGATCCGAGAAGTAGGAGACTAAATTTCTTATTTAGATATAACAGAGTCACGGAGTGGAACAACTTACCGAGGAAAATTATGAAGTTCATTCCACAATATCATTTAAATTAAAAATGCAAATAAAACAATAGGAGACATGTAGCATACAGCTACGACTATGATAATATGAATTATATCATTATGGTAGCTTTATAAAACTATCATCGAATTAAATAGTTATTCTAAATTGTTATTCAATACAACTACGTCACCTTTTACCTTTGTTTAGATGCAGTAGTCTAATCGACATCTATATATATATACAGGGTGTTACAAAAAGGTACGGCCAAACTTTCAGGAAACATTCCTCACACACAAACAAAGAAAATATGTTATGTGGACATGTGTCCGGACACGCTTACTTTCTATGTTAGAGCTCATTTTATTACTTCTCTTCAAATCACGTTAAACATGGAATAGAAACACACAGCAACAGAACGTACCAGCGTGACTTCAAACACTTTGTTACAGGAAATGTTCAAAATGTCCTCCGTTAGCGAGGATACATGCATCAACCCTCCGTCGCATGCAATCCCTGATGCGCTGATGCAGCCCTGGAGAATGGCGTATTGTATCACAGCCGTCCACAATACGAGTACGAAGAGTCTCTACATTTGGTACCGGGGTTGCGTAGACAGGACGGTGAATCGAGGAAGTACAGTACATACTAACGAAACTAAAATGCGCTCTAACATGGAAAGTACGCGTTTCAGGACACATGTCCACATAACATATTTTCTTTGTTTGTGTGTGAGGAATGTTTCCTGAATGTTTGGTCGTACCTTTTTGTAACGCCCTGTATATGATGTAACGGTGTTCTTCTCATACGGCCCTTTGAATATATGAAAATGTTCTGAAAGGATCCTTTCAATGATAACTTCGGTTTGGGGAACAACCGCAGCGGAGACAATCTTAAGAGCTGGGTAAAGTTGTTTCTGGGCCAAAGAATCATACAATACTCTTCGCTACTCGCCACACAGTGAGCAAAGTTCTTCCTCTATCTGTACTACAATTCACAGTAGCTTAGCAACATGCTCTGCGTCATTCACGGGTAATGGTCGAAGGTTTGATTTATAGATGCCACACACAGTGTTATAACTGTCGTTTCCTAGAAGGCTGAAATTAACTTACGGTATAAATATTTAGTACGAAAGAACCGGTATTTGTTATCTAAAATCTTTAAACCAGCAATTCTTTTATATATATATATTTGTACTTCCGAAATGACTCTATTTGGATGAAATTTAGTATTTATATAACGTTTTGATTTTCAAGTTTATCTTAATAGGCGTCTTCCCTGCAAAACCGTGATTTCACAAAAATGAGCAATTGTTCTATTTCGTATCTCGAAAATGACTCTAATGACATATCGTAGAGGTTACAGGTACCAATAACCCTAGAGATAATAGTTAAGTTTCTCTTTGGTTAAGGCAAGAATCTCTTATATTTTTAAACTAACTGTTCTACTATGCTAGTTGACCCATGCATATATTTCGCACAGTTTCATGGTCAGTCACCGAATGGCAATATGATAATGTGGAAATAAGTATATTCAAGTGTATTTATTGATTAAAGGTATTTTATTTTGCAGAGGAGAAACAAATATCATCTTTACTAAAAACACGTTACCAGTAAATACTACATGTTTAATCGTAAAACATTTAAAAAATAGATATTGGTTTTGTCACATTTGTTTCTTTTAAACTTCTTTGAAAACAATATTTTCAGTTGTAATGTGATCATCGTTTGGCCGCATGTGTTACTGCGATTGCTGATCTATGAACTCGTGAAAAAGCCACGATCATAGTTTTTTCGGAGTGAATGAATTTATAACTGATGATGTACTCGTCTAAATGAACTACCACTAATCTTGCATCATTAATTAATCCCTGATTAGTTATAAAATTTCTGTTTAACATAATAACAGCAGTTTTACTTAAAAGTAATTTATGAGGTGGTAAACCGGACGATCTCTAAAATGACTCTAGCGATTTGGATAATATTTCATATGTAGATAACGTTTTACATCTTTCACAGAAAGACCGCAATACTACTACACTTCACTTCACTTCCCTTGTTCGTATGCTGTTGAAACTGGCAGTAGGTATAAAATCCTTGCCGTCATCAAGGCTATTCGGCCATAGAATCAAAGCTCCAAATTAGCCCATGCCCACGATGAATAAAACTGATCAAATGTAGTCGATCCCAAAATGTTGGGAAAAAGTTCGTGAAGAAGAAGAAGGGGCAGTTGTAAGAATTCCTTTCCCTGTATAACACATATCTTGCTTGCGAAGAAGATGTTGCCCCTCTGTCTTACTACTGTTCCGTGAGAGTCGCAACGACATCATAAAAACTGGATTGTCCCACGCCAACACACTCCGAAAATAACGGTGTTAGGCCTGAGTAATGCGCCTCGTATGTAGTGACGAATGATTTGAAACCAAATAATTCCACAAAATTCCTATAAAATGATATTCAAAAGTGGTAAAGAAATTACAATAAACTCACACGGAAATGAGGATCAACAGAAACAAATAAATTACAAGAAATATTTGAATTTGGTGGGATACAATTTGAATTAGGCTTGTAAAGAATGTAGATTGGAATAAAATATGTAAATATTCTAGGTAGCGAATAATCTTCTAGTACAAAGCTGCCCAACGGATTTTGGATGTGGGCCACAATTTTGATTCTAAGTTAGCCCGCGAGACACTAATACTTCCTTATAGTTACAATAGATATTTAAATATAGCAAAGAAGATATAAATAACAGAGTTTAATTACGATAAAAAATAAAATCCATCAACGAGAACTTTTCAGAGTTTTTTTAAAAAAAATTATAATCAAAAAGTAAAAAAAATATCAGTGACACCTTTGCAGAGATTTTTGAGCTAGCATATTCTAGACCGCTACTGTTGGCGGGCAAATCCTAATGCACTGGCCCGTTGTCCCGGAGTTGAGCAGGTGGAGTAGATTCTTAAAGCTGATGTTCTGAAAACAAAATACATACAAACACAGAAACACGGTTTGATACTAATCGTAAGCTCTAGTACAGTCTTTTGTTTTTGTTTGCTATGTTTAAATCTGCCAAAGTTGAAAAAAATAAGCCTGAATTTATAACTGTTAGAAGTAATTTTGTGTTCATTATACAGGGTGTTACAAAAAGGTTCGGCCAAACTTTCAGGAAACATTCCTCACATACAAACAAAGAAAATATGTTATGTGGACATGTGTCCGAAAACGCTTACTTTCCATGTTAGAGCTCATATTGTGGACGGCTGTGATACAATACGCCATTCTCCAGGGCTGCATCAGCGCATCAGGGATTCCATGCGACGGAGGGTGGATGCATGTATCCTCGCTAACGGAGGACATTTTGAACATTTCCTGTAACAAAGTGTTTGAGGTCACGCTGGTACGTTCTGTTGCTGTGTGTTTCCATTCCATGTTTAATGTGATTTGAAGAGAAGTAATAAAATGAGCTCTAACATGGAAAGTAAGCGTTTCCGGACACATGTACATATAACATATTTTCTTTGTTTGTGTGTGAGGAATGTTTCCTGAAAGTTTGGCCGTACCTTTTTGTAACCCCCCTATTAGAGCTGAAGCGTTGCATTGAACATATTGGAGAGGTAGTTCTTTCATATTCCACGTGTGCAGCCGGGACACAATAAAGTGATACGCTGAGAGTGTCTTGAATGTGCTCTCCCGGACAGGTGGAGCTTCATATTGTGTGATGCGGGGCGGACTGACAAAAGGACTGCAGCCTCATAAGAGTATTGGTTCGCCATCCGCTCTTCAAGGGGACTCTGGGAGAAGATGTGTCCCATCTCTGTACGAATCCACGCCAAAAATTACATTAAAATGAATTAAATTCGCGGTGGAAATGCCTGGCGGAATTCCTAAACGGCGAATAGTGCGTCACGTTTCCTGATAAGAAAAATAGAATATTGTACTGCAATGATGGTTCATACGCTTTTGCGAGACTTGTCGTTTTATACGTTCTCTATGGAATGCAATGAATTAGGCGTATAGCAACACTATTTTTAAAGTTCTGGAAGCTTATGCATATCAAATGTCGCTCATATGCGTTGGATGATCAAATATTAACAAATTTTTTTAGAATATATACGGGATAATTTAACGCGCGTTGCAAGGTAACGCTAGATGCTTCTTTTGTACAGTCGTATATTAGCTAATTACCACGATGACTGACCAGGAGGGTAATTTTTTCATCCTGTAACGCTTAATTTTGTAATTCATGATGTTGTTAAATCGGAAAAATATCGCAGATTACGTACACAGTTCTGGAATAATACGCTTTCCAAATTTCTTCTATGAAGATCAAATTTTACAAATGTATTCCGTGTGTGGACAATTTTACGAATCTGTATGATCTCACTTATTGAATAATTGAAACAGTTCTCCATAGAAAAACTCAATAAGATGCAATGTTTTCGCATTTTCTAATGGACCATTTAATTTCCAACTGATTCTTCTTCGTAAAGTTTCTTGTAAAATTTCAGTTTCCTCTATCCAGTAATTAGAAATCGATTCTCGTACAGAACTAACGCCCATCTTATAACTAAAACAATTATTTTTGCAAATGTATCGTCGTCATAAAATTTTATATGTTTCTTATTCCGAAATGTGACATATTTGGCAACAGAGGTATTTCTTGACAGCAGTTTCCAAAAGTTTGAGATGAC
Organism: Vandiemenella viatica; assembly: GCA_031002005.1. NCBI lineage: Eukaryota > Metazoa > Arthropoda > Insecta > Orthoptera > Morabidae > Vandiemenella > Vandiemenella viatica. The sequence continues at coordinate 74,644,311 of CM061914.1, forward strand.
AATGTGAATATTAGCAGGATTCTCAGGGTTCATAATCTTAGAGTGAAATTTTCTGCCGTTTGGATAAATTAATTAAGAAGCCAACACATTTCGCTGATAAGATACTTTTGCCCTGTATGTGGATATGATACCAATAATTGATTGTACTGAATGACTATTCCAAACAAGTCAACATCAATATTGACAAAACAGTATACTAATTCTTAAAAAATTGTCTGATTTAGAAATGAGAGTCTTAAATTTTTTCAACTACTTTATTCTATGGTTACGTCGCTGCATAAAGAAAAACACATTTTTCTATATATAGGCGTGGTAGGTGAGTGGTAACGGTCTGGACTCACATTTGGGATGACGCGGGTTCGAATCCCCATCTGGTCATTCAGATTTGTCTTTTCTATGGTGCCCTACACCACTCCAGGCGAGTGTCGGTATGCTTCTTTCAAAAGGCCATGGCAGAATTCCTGCCCATTCCTTGCTCTCAGTCCTTTCCTGCCTTTAATGATTTCAACGTCGGCCAGACGTAAAGCCAGAAGCAATATATGTATGAAAGAGACTCTCATTCCTGCTGACTGAATTAAAAAAAAAAAGTAGCTGTATCAATTCGTTTTGTATTTTGTGGTGCAGGCACTTATATTTCCATCATTCGTTCCCTTTCGACGGTATACGAAGTGACAATCTATACTAATATTATAAATGCGAAAGTAACTGTCTATCTGTCTCTCTGTTACGTTTCTTGGGCTAAACGGCTAATCTGATAGTGGTGAAATTCACAAGCAGATGCGATTTGGCATCAAAATGAACATAGGATACTTTTTCTGTGAAAAATTACCGAAACGAACATAGACCGACGTTTAGGATGTGTAAAATTCTGTAGTAACTTATAATATCGCAGTCTGGTAGGTCAGTAGTTAACGCGCTTGCTTACAAATGCTTGGACCGGTTCAAATCCTGATGGAGGCAAGTAATTTTAATAATTATTTTTGATCGTATGAGCCAGTTTTCAGATTCCATATTAAACTGTAGATATGACAAATTTAGGGATGAAATGCTTGGCAAATCGTATGCGGTCTAACAATGCTGTAGGTGTACACTTTTTTACGCTGTACTGATCACTCTGTCGTTGTTTCCTCTCAGCCAGTGTGTGTGTGTGTGTGTGTGTGTGTGTGATCTGCACTAATCTATATATTATATATGCGAAAGTAAGTCTCTGTATTTTTGTTACGTTTAGTCGTCTAAATGGCTATACCGATGTTGATGGCATTTGACAAGGAAATACTTTAAACCTGTAGGAAGGACACACGAAATTCTTTCCATATGAATAATTGTTTCAGTCACGATTTTTTGGAACAACTAATCGAATGGTGTCAGACGGACGGATGCGTGTGTTGGTCTTTAATGTTACATCGGACACTCAAACTGTGTTCCTCGCGCAGTTTGTTGGTGTGTGATTTGTTAGTAAATTTCGTTTAGAGACAAATCCTATTTTGGTATAGATATTGTTTTGCTCTGCTCCGTTCCATTACTTTGTGTCTGTGTAAATATTTCTGGCACCAGTTAATTTGGCTTCTTTTTTGACATGCCTTACGGAGGTAAACCTGGCCTAAGTGGTAGTTCTAGCGGAGCCCGAACAGCTAAAGTTATTAGAAAATTCAAGAATCGGATGCTAATGCTGAAGTTGAAAAGACCAAGCTGAAATAAAGATGACCTTGGATAACCCTCCCCCCTCCCTCCCCCACACGCATCCTCGCACCTTCGTTTGTTATTCTGTTTGTATTTCTGTTGGAAACTGATTCTCTTTATGAGACAGGTTCGACGGTAGAAAATGTAGTGATGGCTTTCCTGACATACAGTATTATGCCGACTCGGTGTTGTTTGGTAGTTACTAACAGCTTTCTATATTCAATTCTGGCAATGAAATTCTAAGTCCACGCGTACGAAGTCGCGGGTATTGGCTAGTACTTTCTATATGTAAACAACCTGCATTTGAAGAAAAGTGTATAATTGGTTAGCTTACAACTTGGAATGAGTGACAACATGGGAGTTAAGAGTGAATTCACCTCCCATCTTCACAAAGACGAAAGGTAGGGCTGTGAATTATTTCAGTCATTATAATCGCCCATAAGTTCGTTTAGGAGCTCTCTTGATTTAGCGTCTGCCCCATCCGGACTAATTCCTCCCGTGAAATTTCTCCGGATGGCCCTAGGACCCGAAAACAGGGCCTGCGAATTTGGCGAGCATCCACCATTTCGCCACATCGATTCGGGGAATTTATAGTTCAATCTCTCGGGGTGCTCGTTCCTTTCAGGGCAGCTGCTGTTTGTGACTACTTGCCAACTCCAGCAGAGCTTCTTCGCCGTCCGCAATAACAGGACGCGCGTAAATCAACGTCGCCCTCATTTTCTGTCTCCCGCAAGAGGTATGGAGGAGGGCAGAGTAAACGTCCAGGTCAACATTATGTTAGCCTCACAGTAACAAGTATATCTCGAAACTCGACATTTAATTCGCAACTGGAATACATAACTTCCGTCGTAGGCAAAGCTAATTCTAAACTACGATTTATAGGTTGTATTTTGAGAAGTTGTAATGCTCATACAAAGGAAATAGCATACAATAGTGCGTCTGAATTTGGAATACTGTTGTGGAATTTGGGATCCGTATCGCAAGGGATTGATTGACACGTTAGAGAAAATACAGAGGAGAGCCGCTCGATTCGTGACTGCTAGTTACAGTTAACGAGATGATTGATTTTTTTTAACTGCTTAACGTCTGTTAACAGCGAGGTCTTTATAGACGGGAAAGGATTGGGGGTGGGGGCCATGAATGGGAAGGAATTCGGCCATAGCCTTTTGAAGGAAGCATCCCGGCATTTACCTGGAGTGATTTGGGAAACCATGGAAAACCCAAATCTAGATGCCCGGACGGGGATTCGAACAGCTGTCCTCCCTAATGCGAGGCCAGAACGCTAACCGTTACACCAACACGCTCGGTGCATAGCTAATACGTGGGTTGGGCTCAGATTGTTTGGCGGACAGACGACGTCGTTTTCGTTTGAATTTGTTGGAGAATATGCGAAAATCTTTAAGTTACGAGTGCAACGAAATACTTCTTCCGCCAACCTATTTAGGTCGCAATGATAGGAGGGATAAGATTCGAGAAATAAGATGCCGTACTTATACATTTCTTTCCTCGTTCTGTTTGGGATTGTAATGCAGTGAATTAGGATTGGTGCTTAGCACCCTCTGCCACTGAGAGTATTTGTGATTTGCAGAGTATAGATGTAGATGTAGATGTAGATGTATGTTAGTTCACTTGCTATTCAGAGGTTACTGATCTTCCATTTAAAATTCAAAATTATAGAAATTCCATGGAGAGAAGCATTATATGATTAAAACGAACTACACCATAGATTATACTTAAACCGCCAATGCTAAAAACTACGTTTATTATATCAGCAAAATGCCTTAACGTCTTTAGTTACAGAATCTAAGAATATGCAGTGCTACGTTTTGTTAACCTTGAAGCAGAACCTAAGAAGCCAGTCCTGATCTTAGGTTTTCATGGTTTTGCCAGATCATCCCAGCCGAATGCCGGGATGGTTACTCAGAATATCCCATGGGTGCCTCTTGCCATATTTCGTTTATCCCTTCTGACACGCAAACGATTATACCTTAGTATAGCTGCAATGCACTCTTTGCCATCCACTTTTATTGAATCGCGGGGGAATAGTAATAGTAAGCCAACCGCCACTTCATCGCCGTCTTCCTCGGATAGTGCATTGTTGAAAGTATTAAAGGGATATTCGAGGAAGCACTTCTGTATACGATTCTACCTGCCAAGACCGGCTGTTAAAAAACCATTACACCACGACAGAATGAAACTATCACTCGGTTACCGACTATGGTGGGTAAGTGGTAACGGAAGAGACTGGAATTCTGGAGAAAGCGGAATTAACTCCACCTTCGGCCTTCGCGATTTTGGTTTTCCATGGTTTCCGGAAATCACTCTACGAATCATCACATCAAAAGGCCATTGCCGAATTGCTTACCGTTCCTTGCCTCGCCTCTAATTACTTCGTCAAGGAGCCCGTTTTAAAAATATTCGTCTCTAACTGGGGTTCGAGACCATATTCAATTAGACTGCTCTACAAGCTATTTTTGTTTAGTCTATGATCTGTATACCATTTAACCTTACTCAATTCCTGCTATTATTTATGGGGGTGGTAATGAATGATTATCTTTATACCTCATGTTATTGAATAATTTTGTATATAAAGTTGATAGATTTATTTTTTTTTTTGAAATTTGAATATTAGTGTGTAGCTCTCTGCTTTATATATATATATAATTGCGTGTCTACTCTTAAGTGAATGGTTTCTTCTTCCCGTCGACTTTGGTCATGTTAGAAATATTGTTGATTTCGTAACGTAAATCTGTAATTAAAACAATATAATTTCGCAATGCCCGAACGCGAGCATTTTAATTAATCTAACGTTAGAAATGACTACTTGAAATGACCTCAGAATCAAGCAGAAATCTCAGAACCGGTAAAAAAGAGATACGGAAAACGAGAGGAGATTCTTTGAACAGACTTGTAGTCCTGCTGTCTGCTTCTGTAGATGTCCTCTTCAAGTCGCGGTCACACCCGAACAATAGGCGCAGATTTTCATCTTGAAAGCGTCGGCGCATTCTGTGCCTCCCCTCCCAGTGACATGTCCACCCACTTTTTGTCCACTCTTAAACGCGCGAAGTTCCAGCGACAAGGGCCTTCAGAAAAAGGTCTGGTCGCACAGAATATGTTACTGGGCTGGATTTATGGCCGCTGCCTCTGAGGACCGCGGGTGTTCCAGGCAACACCGCTGTTTTTCTGTACTGCCAGCGCATCCCGACGTCACAGCGGGGAATAATTCAAAACAAAACAAGGTTTCCGCGGCTGCCCTACCCTGAAAGAAAGAAAGCAGCTCAACACATCACAAAAATGTTGATGCCACCCAGTGGCGGATCCAGGATTTTGGTTTGGGGAGGGGAGGGAAGGAGGCTTGAGTGGATTTCGTTGGGAGGGGGGGTATTGTGTCGGTCAATGGTTGGCAATGCTGCACATAAAATATCAGTACAGTAAAAAAAAAAAACTCCAAATTACGATGTCGCGGTCGGACCTAGATACTTTTATATGGGGAGGGGGAGAGGGGAGGGGGAGGGGGGAGTGGGTGAGGGGAGGGGGAGGGGGCTTTAGTCCCCTAGCCCCCCTGGATCCATCTCCAACCATTAATATTATTTTCATAGCATGTCTTTGTTAATCAAACTGCGAAGAATGCATGAATGCATTGATATCGTTAATATACTTTCATACAGTAATTTTAGAAATCTATCCTTGTTTTTTCTATATATTATATTGTATCTTTCATCTAAGAGGTGCTCCGCTGAATCACTGTTTCAAAGATTGTTTTACGAGCAAAATAATTTGGAGCACTATGAGTTACATTATTTGTTACAAGAAGAAGAGTCGGTGCGTTTTTTTTTTTGTTTTTTTTTTTTATATATATATATATAAAAAAGCAGGTGATGACAAGGTTTTTTTCGAAATTGAGGTATTCCTGCGAAACCGTCGGTGCAACAATTCCATCACCCCAGTTCAAGTGAAATTTAAAATCAGCTTCTCCAACTACAGTGAAGTGAAGTGATAACGGTGCGGATCAGTGGTTCCCAACGAGGGCGGTACCACTCATCGGTTGGCGATGAAGAAACCATAGGGTGCGTTTTTGGTCCAAAGCAAATTTAGGGGCTGTTGAGGATCAATCACCACCACTGCTTGCACTATTAAATCAGAATGTAAGGGTTGCATCAGAGAAGATTGTGAATGAATTCCGATGATCATATGGAGCGAAAAGAGGATTTAGCGTAACAACAAATTATTAGCTAAGAAAGAAATAGATTGTCAGTAGTAGAACACAGTGATTAAAGATTGTTGATGATAAATAAGACACCAAATATCGAAAAACTAGTGGCACTACACCGAGCCCAGCCCCCTAATTAACAGTATTTCCATTATTTTCTTTGTTAATCAGACTGCGAAGAATACATTGATATTGTTAATATATTTAAATATAGTAATTTTAGAAATCTGTCTTTGTTTTGCTATATATGATACTATACCTTTTTATCAAAGAGGGGCTCCGCTAAATCACTGTTTCAAAGAGTGTTTTACGAGCAAAAAAATTTGGAGCACTATGAGTTACATTATTTGTTGCAAGAAGGGAAGTCGGTGCGGTTTTTTTTTTTTTTTTTTTTTTTTTGGCATGTTTTTCCCGTAAAGGAGGTGGTAAACAAAAAAAGGTTAGGAAACTATGATATAAACTCTAAATAATTGTACAAGTTAGCATTAAGGGGAACAAAGCATCTGCTTTGTGTTTTGTGAACGGAGAATCACCAGAAATTTTCGTGAAACAATGACAACGTTTCGACAATGCCCTATGTATCTTTATCAGGTAATCGTATTTTGCTATCGAAACTCAACAAGATCAATGCAGATTACCGATAGCCAGACACGATTACCTGATAAAGATACAGAGGGCATTGTGTTCTTTCGATGTCAACGTCAGATGAATACTCGTTTGATTGTAAAAATAGATAAATTAATAAAAGTTTCTACAAGTTCTACATGTGTCTTTAATTTTCCGAATTTTCTTAAATATTTTTATATATATTGACATATTGATATATAGACCTTTTTCCTCCCGTTACATGTCGATGCTGTTTGTAAATTTCGATGCTATATTTATGGATATATTATTTATTTGCCAATCCTTAGCACAGAATCGCCGAAGTCCTTTCTACCTGGAGTAAACTGCTCATGCTCTACCTGATCTCATGGCTCTAAGAGTAGGGTTGCAACGATATATCGGTCAGCCGATAAATATCGACAATGTCGGTCCAAAAATATCTATATTTATATCGATATTTTTAAATGGTCGATACCATAATATCCTGCTAAAAGATGTATGGGTAAAAGGAACTACACTTGAGTATGCTAAACTCTCATTTAGCTCGATAACGTCCTTTGCGACTCTGTGGTTCTACTCGGTTTAGTGCGCGTTATTCGTTTTTATTATGCATTACGTTTGATTTCTGTAGTCCTTGTTTCTCTCTTGGACGTATTACAATATTCTAAAGGGGGTAAAAAATATGACCACCTGACCGATACAATTGCTTATTTTATCAGTGTTGATAATAGACCTTTTAATGCAGTTGAAGGCAAAGGTTTCAAGTTTTAATGAAGTACCATTATGCAAAGTCTGTTTTTGTGGAACTATCAAAACAAAAATTTATGAAAAATAAGAAAAAAATTTCGAAAGTTTGAAGGAGGAGTGGAAAAGTGTGAAGAATTTTTTATCGTTACTTATAGAATAACACCGACTATTTGGAGATTATGGTACATTTTTTGTTGGAAAATTAAATTGAAATCAATCATGATTGGTATACTAGTTGGAATAAGATATGTTCAAAATTGCATTAATCATTTACTCAAAGTAGCCTCGTCGGTACTTTCTGAACTCCTTTTCTCACAGGGCAATGTCACTCAAACTAGAATGGACTTCATGGAAAAAGGTTAAGCAAACTACTTTTTCAGGATCTGTTGACGCTTAATATTTGCAGACCTATTTTTTTTCAATAAACTACCTAAAATTTATTGATTGATTTTGATTTAAATACTTATTTCTAAAATAATATATACAAATATCGGAAAATATCGATATTATTAATATGATGTGGCCGATATTAGTGATATCTGTCTGGCATCGATATATATATCCATTTATGTATCAATATTGGCCATATTAGCAATATCTGTCTGGCATCGATATATATATCCATTTATGTATCGATATTGATATTTGACTCGCACTCGGACGGGCTACAGCGGTTCGCATACGAGTGCATTGAGGTTAGCTAAATGACTGCTGGCGTATGCGGGCACTGTTTGCTCCAGCGAAGAACATAGTGAGCTGCTTCTTGTTCTTTGGTGGCTGCCTTGGCCCACACCTCCCGAGTTCAGTAGGGTTTTATCGCCACACGGACCACTCCCGCGGGAGTGGAACCCTCTGGCGTGAGTTTTTTTAGTGTTGTTTCCGGTTCGGGCAACATTACGGTGACAACAACGGACCGGAACAACACTCCCTTTAGGTTTCCTCCCCAGATGTCTGATTCTAGCGGCACTTCTTGCGCTTCGGCCCCTGACATCTGCAGCGACTCTCCGCGCTCTCCTTCACCGGAAGACACAAAGATGGAAGTGATGAATTCATCCAGTACGTTGGCGCTTGACAATTTCAGCAACCCTCCGCTCTCTCGCCTCCTCAGAAGAAAATGAGAACGAGACGGAAGAATTGATGGACAGTGAGAACTCTGACACGAGGAAGGACTCATCCCTGCCAAGCCTCAAGCTGACGCCCCAGCCCCCACAAGGACGAGGTGAACCACGCGTAGCAAAGAGGCGCATCTCGCCTCTTGCTGCTGAAAGCTCAAGACTACTCAGCTGTTACAGGGATGTTGCAGGACAGCAATGTTCCATATTACACGTTTCCAGTCGGAGCAGTCCCGTTATTTAAAGTCGTCTTCAAGGGCATCCCAAGAACTCTGCCCACTGAAGATCTCAATGAGGAACTCTCTGAGATGGGCTTTACTGTCCAAACGGTGGCCCAACTTCGCCGCCCAGGTAGCAACATATTAATGCCACTATTCCTGGTGACCTTGCGGATTGCCAGGAAAATAGGGCAATCTTTGAGGTGGAGAGAATTTGCCACCTCCAAGTGAAAGTTGAGAAACTCAGAGCAACGACCGGACCTGCGCAATGTTATAACTGCCAGCGTTTCGGTCACGTGGCCAAGAATTGTAAAATGCCTCCAGTCTGCGTTAAGTGCGCAGAACAACACGATTCCACAGATGCACCTCGCAGATGGGACGAGACACCGCCAAGTGTTCCAACTGTGGAGGTGGACACGTGGCCAGTTACAAAGGCTGCCCGGCCTTTAAGAGAGCCAGAAACCGACTAAGAGGCCTTCCAACTGAACAAGAAAAACCACCAGACCGTGCATCAACAACAAACAGCACAGCGCGGCAAGACCAGACTCCAGCTCCAGAGCAGCAGGGCAACTCTCCCGCAACAGGGCAAGATCAGGCTCCCACTGCCACGGCGAACTTGTCCGCGTCACAGCTGCGCCGCAGACGGAGGAGAAAGATTGGATCGAACAAGGTTACTGAGCAACAACACCCGTTAGCGAGATAAGACGATTCCACTTCCAGAAACGAACGAGGCCCTCCCACCGGGCGCCCCGCTGAACCGTCTGCATCTACGTCACCTGAGCAACGAATCAAATCAGTCGACCCACCTACTGGTCACCACGTCTCCCCGCATCAGCAAAGAATTACAGTGAATCGGACCGTGAAGCGCAACACAACCTAGGCAGACTTACTAATATGCTGGAGTCTGCCTTAAAGATGATGTGCCACCTTACCAAGCAGCTGGAGAAGATGACCAGCGCCATAACTAACGCTCTGGCTGTCCCAAAGTGCCCACATTGCAACCAATAATGGATAGACAGCCACATATTCACTCCCTATCTTTCTGCGTTTGGAATGCTAATAGCATGTTCAGTCAACTGCTTGAGTTTAGACAGTTCCTTCGAGATCAAGATATTGACGTATGTCTGGTGTCAGAAACTTTCTTGAAACCTGGTCTGCATGCCACAATAGCCAATTAAAGTTGTTATCGCCGAGACAGACTCGCCGCTGGAGGTGGAGTCGCGGTTTTCATTAAGAACAGCATTCCACATCATGAAATAGTTCTACCACCCCTCCAACAGATGGAAGCCGTCGAAGTTGAAGTGGAGTGGCTACAGTTAATGGGAAGCTAACCATCATCTCATGCTACAGACCTCCTCGAAGACAACTCGAAGTAGCTGACTTTACGACTCTGGCAGATGTCAGCGGAAAAGTCCTGATTGGCGGCGACCTTAATGCTAAGCATTCCGACTGGAATAGTAGGTACAACAACACAGCGGGTATAGCATTGAGACGCCTCATAAACAGATACAATATGTGTATGGGCACCAGAAGAGCCCACACACTACCCGAGCAACGGCAACAGACCAGATGTACTAGATGTCGTCATCACCAAGGGCATCCAGGGCTATGTCACCACCTTAGTCATTAATCGACTTTCCTCAGATCACTGTCCGGTTATGATTGAGGTTGAGGTTGGACCCTGGCAAACTCAAGAAGAACCATCTTTCAACTACGACAAAACAAACTGGAGGCGTTACCAGGAGCACCTGCAGACTAATCTAGCTGACCCACCTGAAATAGACAACATTGACGTCGCCCTTCAGTGTTTTGAGGCAGCAGTTAAAGATGGAACCGCAGCTTCCACTCCAGTCAGGATACCAAGACCAGCTCCCACTCCGCAGCTTCCTCCCCACCTACTGGCTGAAATCCGCTACAAAAACAGGATTGCCAAAGAGTGGAAGCTCACGAGAAATCAGGCGACCAGAAGACTTTAAATCGCTTGCAATGGGAAATTAAAGCTTCCCTATTCAACATCGGAACCAAGAGTGGGAAGCGAGAGTCTCCATGCGCCACCCGGAGGATGGGTCTCTGTGGATTCAAACAAGAAGACTCATCAGGCGAAGGCAGCGGCTTCCCCCACTGCACGGCGAAAGAGGCCTAGCTGTCACCCGGAGGAAAAGGCCAACGCACTGGCTGACGACTTTGTGAAGAATTTTCGGCCTTCGCAAACAAACGTGGACCCCACCCACCTCACTGCAGTTCACCGACGCCTGAGAGTCTATCTCGACGCCGAAGATGATCATCAAATGATGACATCACCCTGGTGGAGGTAGCCAGCTATATGTCGAAACTGCACCCACACAAAGCACCAGGGCGTACGAGATCAGCAACACTCTCCTCAGGCACTACCACCAGAGGCCTCTGTCCACCTCGCCACTATCTTCAATGCCATCTTGAGACGACAGCACTACCCTCAATTGTGGAAACACGCAATAATTGTGGGAATTCACAAGAATGGGAAAGACAAACACCTACCTCAAATTATAGGCCTATTAGTTTGCTCCCAGCCATTAGTAAGGTGTTCGAACGACTGCTACTAAAACGCCTGTCTGCATTCATCGATGACGCCAATTTATTCCAGATCATCAGCTAGGATTTCGATGCGGTCACTCCACCACCCAGCAGCTGATGCGGGTAGCGGAAGCGGTGACCCACGCTTTCAACTTCAAGCACTATAGTGCTATGGTACTCCTTGACATCTCGCGTGCCTTTGATTCCATATGGCATCCGGGGCTCCTGCTCAAGTTCTACGAACAGGGTATCCCGGGGCCATACGTGAAGCTACTAAAATCCCACCTCACCGGCCGGACCTTCGGCGTCAACGTGGACAAGGCTTACTCTTCTACCAGGAACATCGAGGCAGGAGTCCCACAGGGCTCTGTGCTTGGGCCAGTGCTATACTCCCTGTACACCGCTGACGTACCTAATAGCAATGGTGTTCTGACAGCTACTTACGCCGACGACACTGCGTACTTGGCCTCCAGCCGCAGTAGAGTAATAGCCCCCGACGAATGCAGGAAGTTCTCCAAGTAACGGAGGCCTGGGCTAGGTGGTGGCACATTGACATAAACCCTACCAAACACAAGCCATTATATTAACCAAGCGACTTGGGGCCCGTCAACCAACTCATCCTGACCCAACACTTCGCCTATATGGTAGAGAAATCCCATGGTCCATCATGGCACGTTACCTGGGGGTGACTCTAGACAAGAGACTGAACTGGTGTAGCCACATCAATGAAGTCCGTCGGAGAGCAAGCACAAGGCTCCACAGTCTTTACTGTATTCTAAATAAGGACAGCAAACTTGCCCCTTCCACTGGAGTCAAGATATACACATGGCTCATACGCCCCATTATGGAGTATGCATGTCCTGTGGGGCATACGCCAGTGACAGGCAAATCAGAAAGCTCCAGGTCATTCAAATAGGCCTTGAAGAGAGCCCTCCACCTACCGTGCCGCTTCCCCACGGATGCACTCCACGAGGCCGCCGGCATACCTAAATTGAAGGACAGATTCCGCAGCTGGCGGAAACATTTCACAAAAACACAGTCAATGCAACAACCCGGTGGTCAACTCGCTTGGACGATACAACAATAACGATGACAGGAATAGAAGACCGCTCAGTCTCCTAGCAAACTGACACCCAACAAGGAGACACACCGACAGTTAAGAGAATTGTAACACCCACCTTCGTGACGTTGGAGGCAATATCCTCAGACAAATACTTGATTTTTTTTTTTTTTTTTTTTTTGCTGTCGTCAGTCTTTAGACTGGTTTGATGCAATCCTCCATCCCTTCCTATCCTGTGCTAACCTCTTCATTTCTACATACCCCTTACAACCCGTCCTCAATTATCTGCTTCATATATTCTAATCTCTGTCTACCTCTACAGTTCTTACCTTCAACTGTTCCCTCCACTAACAAATTAACCAATCCAGCATGTCTCAAAATATGACCTACCAGCCTGTCTCTTCTTCCTGTAAGCTTCTTCCATAAACTTCTTTTCTCACCCATCATTTCCAAAACTCGTTCATTTCTTACTTTGTCTGTCCACCTAATTTTCAGCATTCTTCTGTAGCACCACATTTCAAATGCTTCAAGTTTCTTTCTTTCCGGTATTCCTAAAGTCCATGTTTCGCTACCGTAAAGTGCTGTGCTCCACACATAGAGTTTTAAGAAGTTCTTTCTAATTCCTAGATCAATATTTGAAACTAAAAGGTTTCTCTTTTTCATGAAGGCTCTTTTTGCTAGTGCTATTCTGCTTTTAACATCATTCCTGCTTCGGCCATCGGTTGTAATTTTGCTTCCCAAGTAACAGAACTCACTCACTTCTCCTATTGCATCAGATCCTATTTTTATATTTAATCTGCTAGTATTGGTGTCATTTCTGCTACATTTCATCACTTTTGTTTTACTTTGATTTATATTCAGTCCAAAATCTTCCTTCAGTATTTTGTTCATGCCATTCAATAACTTCTCAATATCCTCAGCCCTCTCTGCTAATAAGACAATGTCGTCAGCAAATCGTAGCATACTGATTTTTTCTCCCTGAAAACTTATGCCACATGGAAATTTTTCTTTGACTTTCTTCATTGCTTCTTCTACATACAAGTTGAATATTAACGGGGATAGACTACAACCTTGTCTCACACCCTTTTTAACTGATGCATGTCTCTCGTGATTCTCTACTTTTATCACAGCCACTTGATTCTTATATAGTTTATAGAGTATTCTTCTATCTCGATACTTTAGACCTGACTTCTTTAAAATTTTGAACATCTTGTCCCACCTAACATTATCAAAAGCTTTTTCTAAATCAACAAATGCCATAAAAGTATCTTTGTTTTTCTTGATCCGCCCTTCAAGTATTAATCTTAAAGACAGAATTGCTTCCCTTGTACCGCGATTTTTCCTAAACCCAAACTGATCTTCACCTACTATCTCTTCTACTACCCTTTCCATCCTTCTGTATATTATTCTGGTCAGTAATTTTGAAGCATGTGATGTTAGACTAATGGTGCGATAATTCTCACATTTGTCGCTTGTGCTTTCTTTGGAAGTGTGAAGATGATATTTTTATTAAAATCAGTTGGAATTTCTCCTGTTTCATAACTTTTTGATATCAGCTTGAATAATCTTTCGATTCCTTCCTCTCCTAGAGATTTAAGAAGTTCTGCAGGGATCTCATCAATTCCAACTGCCTTATTTGCTTTCAAGTCATTCAGAGCTTTATTAAATTCTGTCCTCAAAACAGGATCTCCTAAGTCATCATGTCGACATCGCCTTCCTTTTCCAATACACTATTGTTCAAGTCGTCCCCATCATACAGTTTCTCAATGTATTCCTTCCATCGTTAGCTCTATCTTCTGAGCTTAAAAGAGGTTTCCCATCGGCAGCTTTAATGTTCATACCTCTTTTCTTCATTTCTCCAAAATTCTGTTTGATCTTTCTATATGCAACATCTACTTTTCCTGACCATTTCCTTTTCTACTTCTTCACACTTTTCTTGTAGCCATTTTTCTTTTGCTATTTTGCATTTCCTATTTATTTGATTTCTAAATTGCCTGTACTGCTCTTTCCTGCTTCATCCTGAGCATTTTTGTACCTTCTCCTCTGATCCATCAGCTGCAAAATTTCTTCTGTGATCCAAGGTTTTCGGGCAGCTTGTTCCCTAAAGCCTAAGGTTTCTTTGCCAGCTTTCATATTGATATTAACTTGCATTCGTAAGTGGCCACTGACTGAATGAAAAGAATTCTCGATTACTGTTGAACAAATGAACTTGATATTCTGTTTGCTAATAGCAGATCTCAAGGCTATTAAATTGGGTGTGTTGTAAATTCACCTGCGAGCGCTTTAGTTTATAGATGAAAGAAACGACACACATTATTGTTGGCAGATGTGATGGTCGGATGGTAATGGTGGTATTTCAGCCAACAGGGAACACTGTACCTTTACTGATTCATCACTATCGCAGAGTAAAATAGAGAAAAAGTACTGAAAAGGTAATGCTATGTTTATCCATCTACTATTATTCTACAATATATCTTTCCTAATGTCTTCGCCTCTTCGACGTCAAGGCCATTAGAGTCAGGATAGAGAGAGAAAGGGATGAAATTGTTCAAAGGTTTTTTGAAGAAACCATCAAGGCGTTTCACTGGAGTGACTTCTGAAAACCACGCAAAATTGAAATACGAGTGGCCTGACGGGGTTTGAACCCATGTCCTCCCGAGCGTTAACGCAATCGTGAAGGAGCTCGAACCTCTCGGATTGTGTCCTTAGGTGTCTCATATTATAATTTTTTTAATATAGTACCCCGTCAAAAGATATTGTACAAAGTAGGTACATATGAAATATCGCAAAAAGAATATACATATATTACAATGAAGGTAAACAGTAGAATCTGACCGACAACTTGATGATATATCATAATCTACCTGCGATATTTGTTTCCGGGCCGACCCCGGCAGCGTAGGGGTAACGTGCTTGTTTCGCATTGCAGGGGTCGCCGGTTCGAGTCCGGCCGAGGGCATGGGTGGTTTTAATTAAGTGTTGTGTTCGTCTTGTGTCGTCCTTACAAAAGAGAGAAAACAATCACACTTGGATGAAATCTGCACACTGTAAAACCGAAAAAAAACACATTGATCTGGCTGAAAGGCTAACATGGCCGAATGCCAAACCAAAACAAACAAAAAATTGTTTCCGGCGCTTAACTGGGAATTAACTGGTCCGAAACGAGGTATTGGAATAAATGTTCACCATCCAATAATTTTGCTACCAGAGTTCTTGGTACGTAATTTCTTATCACCAGATTGTTTGCCTAAGACCAGTTTAGTTCACAAATATTTCTGAAATGCTTATGAATTGTCTGCATGTTGGTCGTGATTTCTTCTTCGAAGTATGGCATTACATCTGTCGATCTTCTGAGTTTCATTCGGAGGAGTAGGCCTGGACATATCTGCACCAGGTTTCACCTTCTTCTTTCTTTTGTCTCTTATGGTCAATGTACTACACTAAATGCCCACACCACCATAGTCATAGACACAATAACAAACACTTCCTTACTGGAGAACGTAAAACAACCCAACTTGGATGCTGACATGGTAAGGCAACAATCTCTATTATTTCTTTCGACGCCTGGGACTTCTAGAATTGAACACATTTCGAATAAAATGGATCGTAAAATGTCTCATACCAACGTAATGCTAGCAACGATTTTCCTCAATTAAAGGTGACTAAATGGATGCAAGTTCCCAAATCATGTTGCTATCAGGCACACAATGTCAGAATGCGTAAACCTAAAAATAATGGGCAATTTTAAGATCTGATAATGGGAATGGTAAGAGAATTGCGTGATAAAAATATTAACCGACTTGCAAAAGATTATATTGATAAATTAACTTTCCAGCACCACAACCGTTGTACATTAAATTCAAAACGACATTTTATCATCATCACAAGAATATCATCAAATTATTGTCCCAAAGCTCACAGTGTTACAAAACCGGAAAATCTTTTACTTAATGTAACGGTCAACATCTTAAATGCGATATATCAATTCTTTAGGTGATGCGGAGATTACTTTCAACACTGATGTATCCTTCACAAGTAAAAATAAATGATACTTTTATTTTAATTTAATACTTTATACCTACTTCGTATGTAGAAATGGATTTCTGAATATATCGCTTCTGTCTCACAGCAGATTTCACAGTGACTGCGAAAGCCCCATACATCCTTTCAGATAGGATCTTAGGTGCTATTCGTTTCACGCGGTAAGCTCCCAACTTGTTCGAAAACGACACTGCAGAAGTTTTTTTTTTTGAGAATTTACGGTTACGAGAAAAATGGTATTTCACGTTGCACCAGAAATACAATGGGATTTTCTCCTGTCTACTTCCCTACGCATACACACATTGCTTTTGGATGAATTGTGCAGCGCTGTCCGAGGCTTAAGTAGTTTCATTCTTCTGTCAGGTTCTGAAACCGAAATATTCGACAAAGCAAAACCGTTATCAAACTCCTCCCAACAAATTCCTGAAGTTAATTTTCTAACATTCTGTTGGTTACTCACAATACCAGTGCATATCAGTGCTCATCATTTTTATAATTTAGTGAAAAATAAAATCTGATTATTTAAATCCTCTACGCTGACACAAGAAGTCGTAATTTCCATAAGTTTGATTGATTTTTCTAGCCATAATAATAATTATTCATCAGTGTATAAACATAAAATTGTTTTAGTACCCGGCGTATGCTTGCAATGAAGTCGTCACGGGTATAACGCCGAATTGAACACGATATTTCGACGAATAGCTCAGTCGTCTTAATCGGGTGTAGAGACATCTGCACTGGTCGGACCAGATGTGCATAAATTTGGAATATAATATTCATTACTAGCTTACCCGGCAATGCTTCACTATTGCTGGACTTGAGTAGGCACATACATTAAATGAAAAAATATTTACATATAAATTTTAAACTGCTTTTTCATTCATTTTCAGTTGGAAAGGGTGAGAGGGGATGCGCTTTGGAAAACATATGCAGGCAGTATTTTTCTGTTTGTTTCAAAGTATAAGTGCGCAAATTCCCATTGAAATCTGATAAAATATGTGGTTTTGTCTATATTATGTGGAGGAGGGGTGGGTTTTTTAATTATTTTTTTTTGACAGGAACCTTCTCTGTCATCCCGTCGACAACTCACCAAAGCTTCACCGTAATCGGACGAACGGTTTGCGGGTTTGTTTAAATTATGGGGTGCTATGGGGAAGAGGGGGTAATTAAGGTGGTGGAAAGAGAGTAGAGGGATTGGGTTTTTGTGAAATTAATGTGTACAGTATTTCTCCCTCTTTTTTAAAGTATAAGTGTACAAATTCATATCTAAATCGGATAAAATATGTGGTTTGCCTAAATTATTGGGTGAAAAAATTATGGGGGTGGAAAGGGGGCGAGGGGATTAATATTCGGAAACCGTTTGTAGGCAGTATTTTTATGTTTGTTTTAAAGTATAAGTGTACAAATTCCTATCTAAATCGGATAAAAAATGTGGTATTGCCTAAATTATCGGGGTGGAAAGGGGGCGAGGGGATTAATATTTGGAAACCGTATGTAGGCAGTATTTTTATGTTTGTTTTAAAGTATAAGTGTACAAATTCCTATCTAAATCGTATAAAAAATGTGGTTTTGCCTAAATTATGGGGTGTTATGGGGAATAGGGAGTGACTTTTTGGAATTTTTTTTTTTTTTTATAGGAACCTTCGCAGACGCACACTCGAAAACTCTCCAAAGTTTCATTGCAATCTGATAAATGGTGTAGGAATGCATAGAAGACGAACAAATAAACATTGATTTTTATATATAAGATTGTCGGTTGTCTCGCTTTACATTCATTATCTCTGCTACACGACAGACAGTTAGCTTTAACTTAAATTTTATTTTAGCAATGTAAATGCAAATTAAATTAAATTCAATTACTTATTTTAAATTTACATTTCGTTCTAACAGTATAAACGCAAATAGAATCAATGCAGTTATTCATTTGAATTTTGTTGATTAACCAAGCAGCGTTGTGATGGCAGGCAGTGTAACCAATACTTCGGGCATTATCGAGTCTGGCAGAAGGTTGCCGATATATCGAGGTGAGTGCAGTCTCCAGGCACAACGAAGTTGATCAGAGTGGATAAATACTTCAATACTTTGTTACAAAAAAAACATGTTTTATTTAAAATTCAAATCTCCCGCTCTTATTGTAACATCCCGTATTTCTTTACGCTTAGGGGTATGGAGAAAGTAAAAACACGAGTGAACCTATTGCTGAGTCCCAATGCAAATAGTGAAGAGTTTTATTCAGTTTATAGAGTAATGAAGCAAAAATTGTAGGACCGGCGAGTTAGCTATACTGGAATGCAGCTTTAGCGCTGTTGTTGCACCATTAAATCAAATAGGAAACTTTTACTTCTGCTATAGTAAAACCCTGCCGTTACTTGACGAAGAAAAGATAGTGATGAAAAGGGGTAACGATCTAGATAAATGTACACATTACCATTATGGCGAACAAAGAATCTGATTGCTTGACAAAAAACTCGTTTGCCAATGTCACCACGGATAGTCGACGTAGTGGTCATTAGAGGCGGGAAAAGTATTGAAGCAAGGATGGAGAGGAATTCGGTCTGGCCTTTAGAAGGAACCACTCCAGCATTCGCCAATAGTGATTTCGGGAAACCATGGTAAACAGAAATCTGATTGATTGGAGGACATTCCGACCCGCATCCTCCCGAATGCGAGGCCAGAACGTTACCGCTCACCTGTCAAGCTGTCTTACATATTAGTATTTAATCCTTCAATTGTCATCAACTTTAGCATCAGCACCACTCGAGCATGTATTAGGGTGAAACTGATCATACAAACACGAAAGGAAATATTAATAATTAGTTTGAAGTATCCTAAGAACATACAAAAGCATCTTCTGCACATATTAACAAAAAATATAAGTAACAAAACTGGAAAGCATTTTACAGTAACATTCATGGAGATATTTACTTTAACCGGTTAATTGCTTTTTTTTTTTTTTTTAGCGAATCAGTAATAGTAAATCATCGGTATGGATTAAGTAGCAAAAATCTCTAGAAGCGTACTGGATTTTAAAAGAACGGAAGCATTATGGATTTTTTTTTTACTAAACTTTTAACTTGGCCGTAGTTATAAGCCTCTCAAGGATGACACAGAAATGTGCGTTTCGTGATAATTATGTTTAAACCGAAAGATCCTAGTTTTTAAGGGGGCGCCCATTATTTACGTGAGGTGAAATAGGGAGTGGGTCCGGCAAAATCTCACGAAACCTCACCAAGGGGGATGGGGGTGTGTCAACGGAAATCTCACGTGAGGTTTTTAAATTCTGGTAAGATTGTAGAGTTAAAAAAAAAAATTCTTCAAATGATTCGAAAGTAGACTTTGGGAGGGGGGAGGGCGATATTTGGCCCATAAATCGACCTTAGGGGAGGGGGGGGGGGAAACTGCCCTTGGAAGCATGAGACCAAAAAAAAAAAAGCTCAAAAAGTTACGAGGTCTTTTAGTATATGGGGGGAAGGTCTCCGTAATAATCTCACGTCATTGTAGAGGGGTGTCTGACCAGATCGCAGAGAGGGGAGGGGGGTCCAGAACTCCGGAAAAACACCTCACGTAATTAATGGACGTCCCTAATTATTCATCAAAAATATCGTCATACATAGTCGTATCAGTCTGACCCACGGACACCATGTATAATTTTTTTAGTATCCCTTTTTCCCTTGTGTTTACCCCACCGTTGCAGGTTCGGCTTTTTCAGTATGCGACGTGTTGGAATTTAGCCGAATTGTGGCTCAGTCTGATGACTTATGGAAAACGGAGGGGGGAGGAGGGGAAGTTTGTATTGCCATCTGCCTGCGAAACTTGTAACCTTATAACGTGTGTGATAAGTGTATTTTTGTTTGTACAATATTTAGTTTACTAGCCAGTTATTGGGGACCATCCCAGCATGCGCGGTGATTGCGGTAAAACGCGTAAAAAACGGAATCAGGACGACTGGTACGGGGAAAAAAGAGGGGGAGGAGGGAGGGGTTGCAGTGCTTGAGCCTTGCCCCTTTGTATCTCCCCGATCTAGTGTGGTGACGTCTTAATGCGCGCAGTTACAATGGCACAGCATGTATCAATCAACAAGCAAAATGAGCGACCTAGTGGCTCAGTAGTTGAGGTGGCTGACTGGAGCTCGAAAAGTATCCAGCTCGAATCCATGTCTCGGCGGGGACTTTTATAAGCTCTTAACCACACCTTCGCCTCTGGCACAGCTTGCCGTATAGTGTGAAGTCCAACAGAACGCATCCGAGGTTCGGATTCTACGTTAAAGTGTAGATCAACTCTATGGCTAACAACGCGAGTTGTAACACAGATGTATACACATCCAAAGCAAAGTCAAGCCAAATACAGGCTTTACATGGCTGTAGCTGGCCTCAACGAACATACATAGACACCATGAAGCAAAATAATTTTATGAACAAAGGTATTATTTACTCATTTCTTTCCTTTTTTTTCCTGACTTTATGCATGTAATAACAGTTTATGTATTTTTCAGTTAGTAAATCGCATTTTGTTTTGCACAAAGAGGCCAAATTATCTCGCAAACACAAAAATACAACTAACTAAATCTTTCCTGAAGCTGTCAGTATTTGAATGAGTTATTTGATTTAAATGAGGTTTTTAACGACAACGGTTCTGCGTCTCTCTTTTCAAGCGATCTGCAGCACGTCACTGATATTGACATTCTGTTCGGTCTGTATTGATAACGTAATCCCGGTTGAAATTGGTCATCAGCGTTCTAATCTACCTTCGAAATTTTTCTGTCGCTATCTCCGCTTTCGTGACTTCCTCGAGGCTGGCAAAAACCGTCGCTTCTCCTTGCGTGATTCCGAGTTTCTTCTTGGAGCACTCCACTCATGCCTAACTGGTAACGATACTAGAGCTTGCAACGAAATCGTGAAAACTGCGTGCATCACCCACTGCTGCAATGACCTTCTTCTTGTTATCTGTTAGTAAGTAAGCGAAACAAGTATTACAATTACAGCCAATTTAAACACCCATAAAAAAGACAGTTATCACCTATGTTTGCAGTATAGAATTGTTCTTAAAAAGTTTCTAAAAAATGAATAACATTTAATTATTATCTTCTTATCGATATTTTTTGTGATCGGATTCTCGATATATTTAGGAAGGATGTTTTCCACTAACTGCACTAAATGGCAATTTTTTATTGTTATGAAACAGTTTCTAAGTAAAATATAATTTAATAAACGACTGACTACTATTTATTTGAATGTAATATTTCGTGATTACCTGCATTTCGTGCAAACTTCCTCTGAGTTTATAATAAACTTCCCCGTTTCTTATCTGCTGTTAAGAAATGTTAGGTTATTTTGTGACTTGTTTCGAGTAATTGTTATATCGACATCATCAGATGCTCGTCTCCTCATGTTAATTTTTGCATCTAGACGTCGTAAACAAACAAAAACTAGCATGTACCTGTATATTTTAAAACGAACTTCGTGTTTACGAACGTTGTCTTTACCTCTCTGGCTCAAATTATATTTTTCATTATCTTCGCTGCACAAGAGAAAACTGAATTTTAGCTACAATCGCAGTTTTACTTCTTTTGAATAATAGAAATGTAAATAAAATCATTCTGCCCTCAATCCTACAAATACCATATTCTTGGTAGAAGTTATTGAGCCATCTGTGAGTATTCGCCACCATTTTTTAAGTGGGAAATACTAAAGTTAATGTCTTTTCAAAATAGCCCAACCATAGATGCAAATAATACACTGGCATAGAGAAGCACAACTAAATACTATTGGGAAAAGAAAAACAAAATATCAGACTTCGCTACCGCTTTCAAGGAGCTGGTTAAGTATTAGTACAAAAAAAATTTCTCGTCAGATTTAACTTGATTTGTACGATCATAAGAACAGATGCATTTTAAATTGATTCTCAACTTGAAAACCGCAAACATGGACAGCATGGAATATTAGCCTCTTAGCTCATATGAAGAGGGGACTCATATGAAGATGTTGCTTTAAACACCACAGTGAGGCCACAGTTTTCACTGCAGAGACATTCGCTGTGCTCTAGAGTCTGGAATATGCGAGGAATGTGGATTCAATAGCAATGCTCCTGAAGTGTATTGTAATCCCTCCGACACATTAACAGCCATGCATGACGGTGTGATTCGAGATACAAGACCATTGAAATGACAATGGAGTTTAAAGAAATGAGTAAACTTATCGTATTTATAATGGCGAAAGCGTATTCTGGGATTAGAGGTAATGAGATGGCGGATCGGATGGTTAAATCGACATACCCATATCGAGATACAAATATATCAAGACAAAAGATATATAATACTTTCGGTCCGGCTTATAAGATAAAAAAGTTTGGAATAGTATCGAGGAAGACACTATTAAAAGGAAGGGAAAGCAGTATGAAATAATTCACCCGTCAATTACAGCAATTATGTCAAGAAAAATTATTTCCACCTCTTCCAGATTGAAAATTAACCATCCCATAAACCTCTCACTGAAGGTGTTATGAGCTAATCACTCAATTAACGGGAATTTATTATCTACCGATAAGCAACAGACAGCACCCGACGAAATACGTAACCTGTTTACATTGCTACATCAATTAGAGGAACAGCGCGTTTTTTGGACGAAAAAGGCCCATCCTCATCTCTCAACACATGCAAGCTGAAAGCTCATTATAGTTTTAACTAAAGATAATTAATGAATTACTGTCGCCTAACAAATGGAAGAAATTACTGCCAATTGAAGAAATGATGGAAGTGGCTCGGACTCAAATACCATTAGATTTACTCTCAGTTACTTGCATAAATATTTACACGTTCGCGATACACTGCAACAGGCTCACACAACCTTCATATCTAAGTACAAGATTGACATCGTTACTCCATCTCGCACCCAGACAATGCTTATAGTACGGCGCTCAATACTCAACTTCATCAAACTCGCGCCGTGTGTTTACAGGCGCCCAAGGAATGCTGTCCGGCGGCAAAGATA
This sequence comes from Vandiemenella viatica, assembly GCA_031002005.1. NCBI lineage: Eukaryota > Metazoa > Arthropoda > Insecta > Orthoptera > Morabidae > Vandiemenella > Vandiemenella viatica. The sequence goes on from CM061914.1 coordinate 74,667,524, forward strand.
GTTACGATACTAATTAAAGATAATAATATAATTCTACCCCGAGACTACACAAAACTACAGCCTCTTCAAACCCGATTAATTACAAAACAAGTTACAAATGTTTATACAATTATTCATGACACTTATTATTAATCAAGTAAATAAAACTGATTGGCGGGGTATTGATTGTCTCAGTGTTCTCAACCACCTCTTCTTGTGTATGAAAAGCTCTTATTACATCTTCTGCACTTAGAATTACAGGTTACAGTCAACGTCACGCACTTATCAGCCTCAGAAGATGTCAGGATATACATTCAAGTGCCGAAAGCCATGAGATACGAATTTGAAAATTTCCAGATGCTGATAGCACTGGGAAAGAAACGTATAACTTACGGTAACATTTGTACTGGGCGTAAATAATGTATATACTGAAATTTGTATAGATAACGGAGGAGGCATAGATATTAAAGCGCTAAGAACAAAGAAAGGAGACATCCATAAATTACGTGAGGTGTTTTTTTCAGGATTTCCTGACCCCCCCTCTCTGGTGATATCTGGTCCGTGAGAACCCCCCCCCCCCTAGTAAACGCCCTCGAAACTTTCGGATACTTTTTTTTATTTAGTTCTCACCCTTAAAAATCCGGTCACAACCTCACTTTTAGATGAAATACCCCCCTAAAATCGACTTTCGCACAATTTGTAGACCTTTTTTTAGCTCTACAGTCCACAAAATTCTCCTCACGTAATTTATGGATGCCCCCAAAGGTGATAAGGAAGCGTCCATAAACTACGTAGCTCCATTTTGACCTCCTGTGAACCCCCCTCCCTTTTGCCACCAGGTAGCCCGACGTGGCTTTTGCCTTAACTCCCCTCCCGCGTGACACGCAGCCTTTTTTCCCCTGCTAATTCCAGAAGACATTTTGCAATGGTTTCTTTATCAGACTGTCGTAGATTACATACGGAGATACATGACAGAAATAAATATTCACACGGTGTTGTGTGTTCTGTACTTTATTTTAACTGTTACAAATAATATCAATGAAAACATGCGTAGCTTGACTCGCAAATCCCCCCTCCCACCCCACGTAGCCCAGAATAGTTTTCCAGCCAATACCTCCTTCCCCCCCTCCCCCCCCCTTCCCCCTAGACCGAGCCTCGGAGTATTTGGGCGCTCCCCACACTCAGCTACAAGAAGTCGCCCGCTACTGCACGCATAGCCGCCATGCCACGAGTCTTCCAGAATATACGAGTATATTTGGAAGAAATTCGCCACGACGGGCAGAAGTGGCATCACGACACAATCAGGGCCAGTGACTTCATCGCAAACCAGAACAAGGCAACCCGCGAGACATGGAAGCGCAGACTGGCAGCCAACAACCAGGAGGAGAGGTGAGCTTTGGTTGTAAAGATCCACCTTGACGAAATTAATTTCGTATACGATCTGCCAACAAACTACAAGAACCTCATGAAGTGTCTCACAAGACACGAATGCAGCCATCTTGCCAAGAAGCGGATCATCCGTGATGACCCAAGCTGGCCAGAGGAGTGGCCCGAAGCGGTGGTGTTCCCAACGCTCTGGGCGCACGACTTTGACCTGGAGCAATACATCGCCAAGCTGAAACGAAGATTTAACATCATGCCGTACCCGCAAGAAGAACCAGTAGCAGACGAGACGGAAGATGTCGATGAACTCCCACAAACTGAAGACACGCAAGTTGTGGAAGATTCGGTCATCTCAAGAAGAAACACAGCAGACGGAACAAGGGCCAGTCGTACCCATCACGGCGGAGTACGACGGAAACTACGTCGAGCTGATGGCCGAGCTCCTCGAGGAAACGTCGGACCTCCTTCTCGCTATCCCACTGAAGGGCGGGCTGAAGTTTCTCCCGCAACATCCCGACCAACTACAACGGCTGACCAAGTTCCTGCAAGCGAATGGGATCGTCCACGCCCCACAACTGCCCAAGAGACCCACCCAAGATGTCAACACCACTGCATTGCGAAAGGAAGCTCCTGAGCAGCAGAATCCAGGGGGCCACAACAACATGCTCTCTGATGGAGTGAGTACCATTGACACAACGCCGACCACCGTGGAGAAACCGCCCCCACGCAACGCCACAACGCAGACCATCTCAGCGAAGCCACCCTCACGCAGCCCGGTCCAGTGCTTCAGGTGCCAAAAATTCCGGCACTATGCCAGGGACTGCACTGAACCGGTCAAGGTGTGTCCGCTGCGGAGGAGGACATATGCTTGCAGACTGCAAAACACCACGGGATGAGCCAGTCTGCTGTAATTGTGGATCCAGGCACGCAGCTTCTTTCCGCGGTTGTGACACGTGGAAGAAGCAACTTCGCAAGACTCGACAGCACCGGAGCACAAGGCTCCATACGCAGCCCGCACCAAGTCGGGAAGTATGCAAGACTCACACACAGCAGCGGCATTCGTCGAGTCGTCGACAGCGTGAGCAGCACCGGCCCCATATGCAGCCCGCACCAAGGCGGGAAGGGAGCAGAGTACGCGAGCAGAAGACCACTAGAAAGCCAACCAGCGGAGGTGGCAGGGAAGAATGCGACCAACGAGAAAGAAGATTGGACGAGCTCATCGCTCTTCTCACGAAGCTGACAGCTCATCTGACCGCAAAAGAAGATCTGTCTGCCTCCCAGAGGCAGCATTAACGTCAGCACATATAATGCGGCGTGCCATTTCTGTAAAACAACGATGGCCGCGGCGGCAACCATCCAGTGAAGAAGACACATCAGCCTAACTAGAAGACATAACGACAGTGAAGATCTGTACCGTCTTAACATCTTGGAGGCAATGCCTTAGGGCAATATCCTCCACCATACTCCAGCTCAATAGGTCGAGCTGTGACTAGGCTGTGGCGCGCTGACTTACCCATGTCGCTGGCTAACATCGTACTTTACATAAAAATTTCACAGTTACCATTTTTCTAACTATGATTTTATCCGCAGGTGAACAGAAATATTTCAGTGAAACAGAGACAGATCTTCAGATATCTGCCAATAAACAGAATAAAATGACAAGAGTTAACTATATAAAAACTTGTAAACAAAAACTATTTTTAGGAAACTGTCACATGAGATACATTAAAATTGTTAAGTAACTATAGCTGCTGGGGTACCAATATGTCGTAATGCCAATAACAAAATGTAAACATAAAACCGAGCAAGGTTTTTGTTTTTGCTTATTTATTTTAACGAAAGGGGAAGAGTACAGAAAGGAACACAAATAAAGTTTTAATAAAATTTTGACAGTACTAGTTTTTCATATGTAAATGTAAAATAAATATAGTAGATGAGTAAAAAATCGAGACGGCTCAAATCATTTTTTCAAGTTCGATAGTGGTTGTAATTATTCCGAACCAACAACAAAATATTAGTATGGATCTATATTAATTTAATCAATAGGATACGTACGCTAAAAACAATTCGTCCCAAAATGAGTCTATGGTAAGGATGCCACTGATAAAAAGATTTAAAAATGAGGATCCACTTTTTCTCTAATAATACACTGGTCCAAGGTTCAATCCCCTCGGGAGTACTCAAACGATCTGCATTAATACTACAGTAATTTCTCGCAGTCGTAATAGCTGCAAAGTCGGTACATAACTAGAATTGAAAAAACATTTGCATTGGAAAAAAGTTTCAATTTACAAAGGTGCCAGATCTTGTAACTCTTAAGTCACTTTTAGTTTAATAATAATTAATTTTTTGAGTAGCACATAACTTAATGATTGTTATATTAATCATCTGGACAAATCTCAGTTGATTAAACGGTAGCGTCTGGTAATGACGTAAGGATTTCAGTTGGCAATGAAGCTGAAATGGGTAAAGTACGGTTATAGTGGAAGCGCATGCTGAAGAAGTTCGAATTAGTATTCAGATATCGCTGGTTACAGTGCATGCGTGTTTAGAAAAAATATTTTATTTCTCTGCGTTGTGTGGTAACTCTTCAAGATGGATGATTCTAATTCTTCAGAGGATAAGTATAATTTTTGTAAACCCTTTGTTAAAAATCTCAGTTTGGACGGTATGAAAGCGTTATATAAATCAATTATTATTTTGAAGAAAAGTTAATGGTATGTGGAACGCCTTATTCCACGGTATATTCCACGCAAATAAGTTTTCAGATTATTCCGGGATACTATCTAAAACGTTCTAGAAAGAATCAAAGAAAGTAATACAAATCAATCAAACTTTTGTGAACATATAGCAAGAAAAAGAGTGAAAATAACATTAAAGTAAGATGATGCATTATTTAATTTTTAAAATACCGGTACCACTAACAAAACATACCTATGCGAAAAGTATTCGCTGGTTTGAATTGTTTGGTAAGAAATAGGAATACATGTTCCTGAATAGTCTTTTCTGCTCTGCTAAGCCTTAGTAGTGGAGGTATGACATAATTCCCTACGTTAGAAATTCCGATGGAAGGATTATTACGAGTTCTGTGAATCTGATGAATTTGGTACAGAGCATGAAAATCGTTTCGTTACTAGGCCAAATCTTTATCACAAACACTTGTTCCAGATTCATTCCTTTAAAAAAAAAAAAAAATTGATCAGGTTCTTTCCTAAAGTCAGCAATGAAGATTAAGAAAATGAAAGTCAGCATCTTATTCGCTATTTTCGGCACCAGGTACTTCAGTTTTCAGATACATTCTTCGAGCTTTTACGGCTCTATGGAAAAATTTCTCTATTGCAACTTATTTTATATATTTTGCACGTTTCGATCTAGGCACAGCTAAGAATTAATCTTCAGTATTTTTTATAGAGATTTGTATTGAGAGGAGTTACATTTACCTATCATATCTTCAGCATCCTCAGGTTGCCTATAGTCATTTATGGAATTAGTGTCAACATATGACTCGAGCAAAGTCCATTTCAATTTATTCGATGAAAATTGGTATTGAAAAAACATAATACCTAATTTTATGGGCATGTTGGTTCTTCAATCACTCTTCTTTTCAACTGCCTGATTGCCTCTGTGAAAAGCGTCATGCAATCCACACCACTTATTTTTGACAGCTTCTGTTAAAAAAAACTGTAAACACAAATAAAACATTGTAAAATGTGAATGGATGAATAAAATGAAAGAACCCATTCTTGAAAAAATATTATTACACATAAATTTATATTTATTTCGTATTTTAATTTCATTGAGACAAATTTCAAATTTTTTTCCTGCTGGGATGTAATTTATGTCATAAGCTTTTCATACATAATTTCAGACACTTCAATCCAACACAACAGTCTTTCAAACGTGTCTTTTAATGTGGAATAATTTTCTGGATGCGCCTATGTCAGTACCTTCCAGCGATTATTTAGAAATCTTTGCCAATGCCTGTTTTAAGAGGGGAGTTTCCCTGTTAGTGTGGGCTGCTTAGGTGGGAAAAATATTAAAATCAAATGTCCTAAGAAATAATCAGCAATATTATTTATAAGTATCTTGAATATAATAAACAGTTTGTAAGAAAAGTGGCTGTTACGGAACACATTCCTGAAACGCCGGGATATAACAGTAAGTTAATTTTTGTGTCCTATGTTTTCTGACAAGAATCTTCACCCACACGTGTGTAGTTATTGTCTGATTCTTTGCAGGCAAGACACGTAGACATACAACGCTCTCCTACTACCAAATTCGTTTTGGTATACGCTGCAAGTAATGAAAAGCTGAGCGATCTGGCGGCTAAGAGGTTAAATCATCTGAATGGAGATCAGATCAAAACCCTGTCTCGGCTGGCATTTTCATAGGCCTTATCTCGACAGTCACCTCTGAAACAGCTTGCTGTGCAACGTGGAGTACGCCAGAAAGTTTCCGAAGCTCGAATGCCAAGCTAAAACCGAGTGTGGTGGGTGAGTGGTTAACGCTCTGGCCTCGCATTCGGGAGGACGGCGGATCGAATCCCCGTCCGGGTATCCAGATTTGGGTTTTCCATGGTTTCCCCATATCACTCCAGGCGAATGCCGGGATGCTTCCTTCAAAATGCCATGCCAAAAAATCCTTCCCTACCTTGTCCCCAGTCCCATCCCGCCTCTAATGACCTCGACGTCGACGAAGCATAAAGCTATAAGTAAAAAAAATTAAAAAAAAGTCGAGCTAATTGTAACAGGTCCTCTTTAGCCGGTAGAATTTCCGGATTAGGTTGGGAAAGAGATAAATAAACTGGCCATCCTTCCACCAATACCAAGTTATACACCTCTTTCTGGAGGGCCCAACTAATCTTCCCCGTGCTGGCATCCAGTTTCCCCAAATCATTCCAGCGAATGCAGGTATGGTTCCTTCAAAAGGTCGAATTCCTTTCCGTTCCTTGCCCCCAGTCCTATTCCGCCTCTAATGACCTCGACGTCTAAAGACGTCTACGTCGAAAAGGCATCTACGTCGACAAGGCGTCTACGTCGAAAGCGTTCGACGTCGAAAGGCGTCTACGTCGACAAGGCGTCTACGTCGACAAGGCGTCGTCGACGTCGAAAAGGCGTCTACGTCGACAAGACGTCTACGTCTACAAGGCGTCTACGTCGAAAAGGCGTCTACGTCGACAAGGCGTCTACGTCGACAAGGCGTCTACGTCGACAAGGCGTCGACGTCGACAAGGCGTCTACGTCGACAAGGCGTCTACGTCGACAAGGCGTCTACGTCGACAAGGCGTCTACGTCGAAAAGGCGTCTACGTCGAAAGGCGTCTACGTCGAAAAGGCGTCTACGTCGAAAAGGCGTCTACGTCGAAACGGCGTCGACGTCGACAAGGCGTCTATGTCGAAAAGGGGTCTACGTCGACCAGGCGTCTACGTCGACAAGGCGTAGGGTCAAAAGCAAAAAAAAAAATAATATTTTCACCTAGTCTTAGATTGCATACCGCGTTTAAGATTTTATTTTTTAAAGTGAAAGCTACAGCATGTTTTCCTAACTAGTTGTCTCACTTCCCACGGGCGTTTGGGGTGAGCGGTAACGCTCTGACCTCGTATTCTGCGGGGCTTGGGTTCGATTCCCCGTCCGGCCATCCAGCTTTGTATTTTACACGGTTTCCACAAGTCAATCGATCCAAATGATGGGATGGTTGCTTAAAAAGACCTTTCCTTGCCTCCCAGACGTTTCCGCCTGTAATGAACTCTGCGTCGACGAGGTGTAAAGGCAGAAGAAAACAAAATGCGGCTCTTCTAATAGAGCCAATGGAACCTAGTGATGCACTACCTATCAGAACACCACGTGACTTCACTGAAGTGATGGACGATACACCAGGATACTGGACATCATTGCCAGCGCCGAATTGCACACGACCCGAAGGTTAAAAATGAGACCGGCAACCTGATTGTGGCTACCGTTCAGGAATCATTCGTCCTACCACAGCCGGCTGTTTCATCCTGCCTTCTATTTTTCAAACGTGATCCGAGCGTTTCATGTGCCTTACACAGCTGCCAGTGGAAAAATAAAGAGAAAAATTCCCGCGCAGTCTCTCTTTTATGCACGTTCAGTGTCACTCACTCAGGCTGCTGTGTAAGTGTTCGCCAATCGATATGTAACCTCTGTGTGGCGGGGCTCAGTGCTTTATAAATGCTGCCGCACGAACGGCGCGACGGACGATTTGAGACTGTCTGCGTGAAATATGGCCGCCAGTCGTGATCCGCTTTTAAAGGGGGACACGCGGCTACGAACACGGACCTCTGCTACATTTATCTTAATACTAGGGTAAAGTGGGTGAATCTTACCGACTCGTCAATTTCAAGTGTTTAACGTTCAGGCAAACGTAAATGATGTTGATTTTCTATACCTGTCAAAGCCAGGTCCTCCTACTATACACTGATCAGCCAAATCATTATGACCTTTAGTGTGTTGCTCCATATTTAGAGTGCAATACAACAGCAATTTGACGTGTCATGGATTCGAAAAGTCCTTGTTAGGTTTCTGGAGTTGTCTGGCACCAGATGTCTACGCACAGGTCACACAAATCCCTTAAATTACGGGCCGGTGGTTAGTAGGCTCCTGGGAACGAGCATCTCGGAAACGGCGAGGCTGGTCGGCTGTTCGCGTGCTACTGTAGGTGAGCATCTATGCAGAGTGGTTGAAGGACGGTGAAACCACGACTGGGCTGACAAGGTGGTGGACATCCGCGCCCAGTGCTACCAATTCTATAGATTTATCCGTAGATGTACGGACTTTTATAAAAAGTTAGGATTTTCGGATTTTTTATCCTTTTTATTATTTGTTGATATTTTTCCTGATATTTGTGTTTTGTTAAACTTTGAGCGTATAGTGATAATGCAATTACAGAATTGTCAATAATTGTGAATCGTTTCCTTACAGCCGCTCGTGTGAATCAACGACTGAAATAAAGCTCATTTTTGTTCCATTATAGATTTTAATTTAACCTTAAAAGATCGTAATAAAAAACTATCGGCGCACTCTTTATGCACGGTGAAAAGCTCGTTGGTACGACTTACAAAGCAGTGTGTAACAGCCCTCATACCTGAATTTTGAATAGGATTGTATTGTATGAAGTATTTGTAGTGAGCTAAGGTTTGCTTGAAATATGATCTGGTATGTTTGTTTTGTAATTTCTTGTAAATTAGTATATATAGACTTTGTTTTGTGAAAGGAAATTATTTAAAGGTCATTTAATATGTTTAAGAACAGAATTGTGTAAGAGAATTGCTTAAATGTGTGTAACTCCAAGTATTAATGCAAGTTACGATGTCTACAGGACAATTTTGAACAGTTTAAAATGATTTCTGTAAATAATTTTGTGGTTAAGTATCCTTTAATTTCCATTTCTGACTTTTTGTAATGATGTTAAATGATTAAGTACTATTTCTGATTGTTTTTAATATGTTTAATTGTTTGAGTAATTGTTAATGTTCGAGAAATATCTGGCGGACGCTTTTGAAGATTTCCAGAAATTTCGATAGAGCCTATATAAAGAAATCGGCAGAAGGACAGAGTTAGTTTACAGTTAGTTGATACAGATTCACTTTGGAACTGCGTCAGTAGTATCTCGGGATATTGTATCTTTGCATGTGAATATCGCTGACGTTGTTTTGGAAAATAAACACAAAAATCTTCAACATAACCTTCTGGTGGATTATTTAATTAATTACTGGAGTAATTAAAACCACAGAAGAACCTAATAAGTGCCTTCCGAGAAGGCTAACCGACATCCGAGAATCAATGCAATTTTTAACATTTCCTGTTACAGAAGAAATGCTAAATTTACTAAATGTCAACAAAAAAATGTATGATCCATAAAGAAGAGAGCGAGAGTATGGGCACAGCATCAGCAGTGATGAAAGTGACGCTGTATCAAAGAAGTTCAGAGATATTTCTTACTTTAAATGTAGAATATTAGTATTTTGTATTTCGAATTTTAAAGATCTGGATATTAAAAGTATTCTTAATTTTGACTCTCTCTTCAATAATTATTGTTTCAGTCTTTTAGTTAGCGAGTCTCCGGATTTTTGTACCCAATTTACGGAAATTTTAGAGACCATCTACGGATATTCAACATTGTACATAAAAAGGTAACAACATTTTCATATTAAGAAAAGTGAAGCGCAAATGTTTTATGTAAATTTCCCTTTGTATAGAAAAAAAATTTTGGAAGTTAAAACTTAAATCTTTATATATAAAGATGAATGTATGTTTTGTTTGTTTGTGGGTTTGTTGTTGGTTTGTTTGTTCTTCAATACAAATCCACAGTTTCATCTGATCTCGATGAAACATTGCACACTTATCCTTTGAAACAAGGAGAAAAATGACTGTCTACGTTTGGTTGAAAAATTATCTGTATAAATAACACAATGTTGTCTCATAACTTCGAAATACGGAGATAGGCAGACACGTTGGATGTGGACGTCTCCAGATGGTGTTTCTGTGTAGTGATTGGCAAGCTCAGTGGCTAAGAGTTTGCTTACGAACGTCGTGGTCTCCGGTTCAAATCTCCGTAAAGGCTAAGTTTTTAAAAGTTTTTTTCATCGTAAGAGTCAGGCCTGGGGCCGTAGGTTATTTGGATTGAATGTTGAACTGTAGATATTATAAAAGTTAGGGGTGGCAATGTGAGGCAAATCGTAGGTAGTCTTGCAATTTGGTAGGTGTACACTTTTTTACGTTATAATGATCCCTCAGGTGTTGTTCGCAGTCAGTGTGTGACGTGTGAACCAAAGTAATACTAATATAAATACGGAAGTAAGTCTCTGTCTTTTGGTTGCGTTTTGACGACTATATGGTTATATCGTTGTGATGGAAATTTTATAAGCAAAGCTGTATGAAGGGCACAGGATATTTTTTCCAGTATGATTAACAGTTGTAGTCACGAAATTTTGAATCTTATCGAATAGTGACAGAATATGTTGGAAATTGATTCTCTTCATGAGACAGGTTGACGGTAGAATGATATAGTGATAGCTTTCCTGTCATATTGTGCCGACTCGATAATGTTTGGGACCAATCCTTCGTTACCAACAACTTTTTATATTTAATTCTGGCAAAAAAATTCTTAATCCACGCGTACGAAGTCGCGGGTACGAGGCTATTATTTCATATAACTATAAAAAAAAAAACTGTGCCTGGTGGGTAGCTTCTGAGTTCAGATTTGAATCACAGAAAAAAAAATGTTATAGAACCATATATTTCCATATCAGAAAATGTTTCTTTGTAGAACAGTGTAGTTTTGAATAGTCATCTGCAGCGTCTGCAAATACAAAGTAAATTGGTTACGAATATCTGCCTGGTTCCATGACGTGACAAATACCGCTATATGCAAGTTTAACGTTCTTGTGGTACACGTTTATAAACTGTAATTGAAATTTTCGTGGGTATAGTGTTCTACTAAAGACCCGCCAGTGGGCCAAACCACTTATCAGAAGCTGAACATAGTTACACGTTTCACAGACAGATGGCAACACTTCCGCCATTAGTACTAACAAGAGACACCTTTGACCCCGAACGCTCGAAACCGCACGAAAACATGCTCAGAATAATAAGCGAACATAAACAAAACAGTGGTGTGTGTCATTTCCATGCAAAACTTTTCATTCTTCCTCAAGTGACATTTTTATAGAGAGAAACAATGTAACAAGATATCAATACCAAATGAATGAAATAATACGTAATTCAGTGACATCTGTGCATCATTACATTTTCAATCAGCAGTGCAAAAAACTCTGCTTAAAGTACTTAATACAGCACAAAATACGCACCTGACAGTGCGTACATTAGTCCTCAAAGTGCAAATGCGGGATTTTGATGAAGTGGTTGAAACAAAGTGGAAGAGAACAATGTGCACACCTCACTAAAGCCACGTTATCACATTCCAAATCACTTTCGCATTCACGTAGTCCAATATCAAAAACCACACTAATTACATTTTCAAATGATATGTTGGTATGTCAATATCTTAACCTGGCTTTGACCAAGTATATTGCTACATAGGCTTATACGTAGGAGCAGAAAATTGATTGTAAATCACAGTCTGAAGTTTCATGATGAACTAACTTACAAAATTAGTAATCCTTCTGAAATAGAGCTTATATTGCCGAAAGATGTAAACATCAAGGGGTTGGCAATATATTGTTGTTTTCGGTGGCAATATCTTTAGCGTAACATCTTTGTTTGGAAAAGTTGCAGCTAGATGGGTACGTTCTGTATGACCTGACTGGGAATCACACAACAATAGGCTCATTTCGTGGCTCTTTAATGGCGCTAGCAGACAAGTGCGGAGTCCTGCCTGAAATGACACACACCACTGTTTTATTTATGATCTAAACATGTTTTCGTGTGGTTCAGAGCGTTGTAGCTCAAATGAGTCCCTTGTTAGTACGATACAGCAGTAGGTATAAAATCCTTGGCGTCAGCAAGTGCATGCGACCGTAAAGCCATAGTTCGAAATATGACTATACGAATGATGAATAAAACTCATTAAAGGTCGACCAAAATGTCGGGAAAATGTTGTGAAAAATAATAATTTCTGCTGTCAATACGTTTAACACAATATTTTTTCTGTCACATAAAATTTATTCTGGCATCTAGAGCGGGCTGGTAGCTCACTGGTTAAAGCGCACGGTTACAAATGCGTGGTCAAATCCAGGAGAAGCCAGGAATTGTTTTTTTTTCGTATGAAATACGTCAAAAGACTATCATTATTTTTATTAGTATTTATTTTCCCACATATAACATAGCCCAGCACCTAGAATCTAATCTGGGCCCTTATTTCAGTTATTTTTACATGCATGTATATTTATATCTTATGTATTTAACGTACTCACGTCAGAATACTACGAGATTCGGATTCCACGTAAAACTGTACGTTCAGCCGTGACTAATGTGGAATGCGTGATATATCACTACTCCCGCGGTGGCCAAACAATTATTTGCGATCCCCTTACCAACAAATGACGTATGCATTTTGCCAACTTACTTTTTATTTTTTTTACTTGTGGCTTTACGCTCCGTCGAAGTCGAGGTAATTAGGGGCGGGATGGGACTGGGGACAAGGAACGGGAAGAAATTTGGTCATGGCCTTTTTGAAGGAAGCATCCCGCCATTCGCCTGGAGTGATTTGGGGGAAACAATTGGAAACCCAAATTTGGATGTCCGAACGGGGATTCGAACCGGCGTTCTTCCGAATGCGAGTTTGGCCTCACATTCTGGAGGCCGCTGGTTCGAATCCCTGTCCGGTAAACGAGATTACGATTTACCATGATTTCCCGAAATCACTGTATCTAAGGTCATGCCATAATTCCTTCCCGTTCTTTGACTTTCGTCTTCTCCTGCCTCCAACGATCTCGACGTCGGTAAGAGCTAACAACCTGATCAGAATACAAAATTATAAAGGATTTCAGAACTAACACTAAAATCGGAAAATGTTCATGGTAGTTGAATGAAAATGACTCTTACCTGGTACATTTAACTTCATTGATGTCCCGTTGATTCAATGGTTTCTGTCATATTCTTTAATATCTCTTCCAATAGACTTACATGATAGTTTCATTCGTGTGAGAATTAAAGGAAAAAAAGGAGTCGTAAGCTTCTTAACCTTAATGAAATATAATAATGTTATTTACGAATCCTAGTGGTCTGTGAGTATAATGTTTCTCGCAAAGCAATTGTGCTTTGATGTGGAGCTTAAAATTAAAACTGTCAGCAGATTTCTATTGCAAATTAATTTTATAGAATTCGGTTTTATTCAAACAACTAGAAAGCTAGTGGATATTTCCTATTTTTACCACCAAATGAACACTCGCTCTTCAAAAATTTGTTCCGAGTTTAGCGTTTGTATATTGAAATACATTACTTTAGTTATAATTTCTATCTTACTAGGAGTAGTTATTGAAAATATTGTTTACTTCTTAACCGTGCACAACACTTTACCGCGAAGTTCAGACCTTTCGAGTCATTTTTGAAATCTGGTGCTACTGATATTGTTAAACATGTGTTAGGAGAAGAGAATGATTATTCAGTAATTGTTTTCAGCTTGATTGACACTGTTTTTGACACCATCTAAATTAATATCAATATTTCAATTAAAAACCGAAACCGTCTTTCATACAGCTAGAAATTTCTTCTGAATGTTATTTTTATACGGTCAATATCCTTTTAAGGCTTTGATATAACCGTTTCTGCTTCATTCGTACTGGAAGCGGTAAGACGAAAAAAGATTTGAATTCATAGTCTAAGGAGTAATGGTAACAGTTATATGGATTAAGAGTGCATAGTAATACTAACTCATTAGCCGACGTCATCAACGACGTAATACAGCTGTCACATGATTTTCTCAGACTATGGTGTCCAGCAAATTGTAGACGTTTGCCATCAAAAATATTTCACTTTCTGTGATTATAAATTTATTCAGTAGTCGTTTATAAACTATGGACCTACAGCTGTCATGAAAATCGTATATGTAACACTACCCAAATGAAAACAGAATTCGGTGAACGTTTTCTCATTTAGGACTTTTGTCTTCTGTCTTACATCATTGCCTATATTCTTAAAAGTCGGCCATTTTTAGGGTTGGCTATACTGTTTATTACTAGTCACTGCTCATTTTTTTTAACTGTAATTACTTTGGTCCGGTACATCTCAAATATTTAATCGCATTTTCTCGTTGTTATTGTAATCTAAATCGCACCCAGGCACTTTTAATTCCTCATATCTTTCTATTATTGAATGATGATTAGTATTCTTAATTAGAATTCATTTTTTATATATTTAGCGAAATTTCAATTTCATTTCATTCATCTGCTAAATTGAACGATCTGGTCGCTCAGCGGTTAAAGCGTCTGACTGGAGATTGAAAGGTCTCTGTTTGGAATTCCTGTCTCGACAGGGATTTTCATATTCCCTTAACCAGTCCTTCACCTCTAAGCCAGCTTTCTGTGTAATGTCCAGATCGCTAGAACGCTTCCGTGGTAGGGATTCCACGTTAAACTGTAGGCCCCCTGCACCCGGTAGGATTACTGAGTTAGGCTAGGCGGATGCGCAGTCGATAAGAAACCCTGTGACTAGGTCACTTACTTTTTTATCTGCTAAATTGACATTCGCACTACTCTTAATGCCGGTCTTAGATCTAAAGAAGCTCGACATTGTGCCACTCTAAATTTCAGACAAATTTCTATTAACATTCAGAATTAATTTTTTTCTGATATTCAGCAAAAAACTTGTACCAAAAATACTAGATCAGATCTTTGACAAAGAAATGTATCGGAAGTAGCTCGATTAGTTCAGTAAGTTAAGTAAATCAACAGGCGAACAAGAAATGACCAAAGTTTGCCACGCGTAATGCCTGAATATATATAGCAAATTACATCTTTGGTGTTGTTTTGAATGCTCGCTAACAAGACAATTTATATGCCAGCGATATCGATTAATTCATCTTTAAGCTCAGGCGGGAGGAACACTAATTCAGCTAAAAGTTTTTATGCGAAGTAACATTTCTCTCTCTCCCAAAAAGTCGGGACAAAGGAAATTTACATAAATTATAATTGTCGGGATTTGTAGCACTACAAGCAATGGAGATAATGAAAGAGGTGATATCTCAGGGGAGGAAAGGATAACAATATACTTGAAATATACATTTTGACACAATTCGTAGCATCAATACATGAGCTCTGTTCGTAAAGTATGGGGACTTAAAATTTTATTGCGGCAAAAGACGTGAACATAGAAGGCAAGTGTGTGCATGAGATTGCTTTCAGATCTTAACAGTCAGCGTGTGATTCAGTGGGGGTAGTATTTAATTTTTCTTGAAATAGCCCTTCAGTATTTATCACTCAAATACCTTATCTTTTTAATACTTGTAATCAGTGGTTGTAAACTGTCTAATATAATTAACATACACTATCTTTCATGTTTTAAGAAAATGTATGCTCATTTATTATTATTATTAATTTTTTCTGTCATCAATTTCTCGACGTGTTTGCCTGGAGACTGAACTCACCTCAATAGTATCCCTTACAAGCCACATACTCAGTTATATGATTCATACATTCTAGTCTCTGTCTTTCTGTACAGTTCTTACCTTCGACTGTTTCCACCACTAACAAATTAGTCAATATCGCATTTCTTGAAACGTGACCCACCATCCTGCATCTTCTTTCTGTAAGGATTTAACGCTCTGCCCTCGCATTCGGGAAGACGTGGGTTCGATTTCCGGTCCGAGATCCAGATTTGGGTTTTTCTATGGTTTCCCCAAATCACTCCAGGCGAATGTCGGGATGCTTCCTACAAAAGGCCATGGCTGAATTCATTCCCGTTCCTTGTCCACCATCCTTTGCTGCCTCTAATGACCTCGACGTAGACGAGAAGTAAATCAATAATAGTAAAAAGACTGTAAGACTTTTCTACTAATTTCTTTCATCACTCATCATTTCCAGATTATCATTTTTAGAAAATGTTAATTATGTAACTGCAATAAGTTTGACGGCCGAATGGATATTATCAGATTTCTAATTAGTCCTGTGTTTTACCCGCCAGTGAAATATACAACAAGGAATACTACGTTTCAGAGATAATACACAGTGAGAAACTAGCTATAACCCATCAAGCAAAATGTTATTAAAAGAGGTTATTTATAGAGTGGTGTGGTCGCGCCATCAATCCTCTGAATGTACAACTACTGTGTTTATGCCAAGTGGTAGCAGTGAAGGACATTGCTCGTGAGGTTCTGACTTCTTGCCGTACTCCTCGCCCCTCTTCACCCCCTCTTTCCCCTCCCCCTCCCCAGCACGCAAATATTTGCGCTCTTACCGTTCCTTCTGTCGATGGAGGCGAATTTGCTTTGGAAAGCGCAGGAAGGCAAACAACAACAGACTCCGAACTCTCCAGTTTGTTCGCGAGCAGCCAACTGCAGTACAATACGAGCAGGATAGCTGCTGTCATATCGTACACACCACCACAAGACCGTTACTTCTTGACACCAGGGAAAAGAGCACAGTCCGATTTCTGTACTAAAACCAGTACGAAACTTCGTATGTCGTTCTCCAATTATCAACATTACAGATCAGTCAGTCAAGTTTCTCACATTAATGTCGCCTAGACAAGACCATGCCTCAAGCGTTTAATCCAAACTACTCTCTCGATATTCTGTTCAGTTTACTACTTTCTTCATAAGTACATGAGCTGACTGATAATATCCGCATTAAGAAAATGCGTTGTGCCTGGAGACTGGACTCACCTCAGTAGTTCGGCAATCTTCGACGAGCATCGGTAATGCCCGAAGTGTTAGCTACACACTGCCACCACAGCGATCCTTGGCTAACCATGATATTTAAAATGAAAAACTGTATTGACTTTATTTACACTTATCTTGTTAAAATGAAGTGTAAATTTCATGTAAACAATTGAGTTTGATTTCATTTGCACTTACATTATTAAAAGAAAGTGTAACTGCAATGTAAGCTAAAATGCAACTGTCTGCCTGTCTGTTGTGTAGCAGAGTCAAAAATTGTGCAAGGCGGAGATATACAAAAATTATATGAGACGTTTGCTTAAATGTATACATTGCTTTTTGTTTATTTACAACAACGTGCAGAAATTCATGTAAGTAAAAGAGCATCCAATGTTTATGTCTACGCTGTATTCTCTGCACAAGTTATTGGAACTAAGCCACACTGTGAATTAAGGTTTTTTTTTTTTTTTTTTTTTGCGAAAAATAACAGTTAGGAAAGTTTATTAAAACTCAGAGAAAGTTTACACAAAATGTAGATAATCACGAAACATTTGAATCAAATATATAAACTTATTCATTTTTGAAGTTATACTTTATTTAGAAACTTTTTCAAAACAATAAAGATTTCCGTCATTCATTATCAAATGAAATTAAAAATATCTTAGCCCAGCAGTCAAAGAATATAATCAGATACTGTTTACTAAGATCATAAATTGATTTTTGAGGATTTTACAAAACAAATTCCTACTAACACCATAGGTAATACTAGTCATTTTTTACGTGCGTTTAAACTAGTGTCTGTATATGATAGCAACATGACTTTTTCCTTCCGCCACATCTAGCCAGTAACGTCTTCGTTCGAAAATTTACCATCTGAAATTGTAGGCAGTGAAAGTTCATCGTTGTTGTACCACTTTCGAGAAACAAATGTTTTGGTTTAAATAATCTGTGAAAAGATGCAAGTTACAGAAAATGGTCATACACATTGAAACATATCTTGGCGAGTGAGCGGCAAAGCTGCAGACTAGTATATGTGAAGAACAGGTTTCTATTACCAGCCCCACTATCAATATTTCGGTTCTCTATAATTTGCCTTAGTTACTATTGGCGAAATCGGTAGTTGTTCTATTATAAAAGTTAAGGTCGACGTCCCCCCTATCCCTTGTCAACAACTTAATATCGATCCTAAGTAACTCGCTTTCGAAGAATCGTTAAATCTTACTAAGAAATAAAAGTTTAACATGTTCGGTACATAATTAGCGTCAGAAACATCACGTTCATTTCTTTCCTTTCCTCTTTTTTTTCTGCTTTTACGGCTCTTTTATTTTAAAGTTACTGAACGCGGGGGTAATCACTGGGAAGGTATTCTGCCATAGTGCCATGGCCTTTTTCAAGGGACCATTTCGGCATTCACCTCTAGTGATTTCAAAAAGGAAAGTCCGGATTGTCGGACGTGGATTTAAACAGGTGTTTTCCCGAATGCCAAGCTGGATCATTAACTCTTACTCACCAGGATCGGACATAATATATTAATATTTTATGGAGAACATTTAATAATATGTAGATTCAAAAAATAACTCTGTACGTCAGTTTCAGTTTTAATTCATTTATCATGTATGTATTTTAGCAAATAGGGGAAAGTCGACTAGCGTCGTACGGCGTGTAGATCAAACAAGCTGCCTTGGTAAAATTTTATTGTAATATACACCCTGTAGTCTAAAGACAAATGTAACTGAGTTGCGGATTGTGTGCCCAAGGAGTTCCACACTGGTGTGTGTTTTGTTCCTGGTAGAAGTTTTTCGTCGCTCCTGTCAAAATTTGTTGGAGATTATTGAATATGGTGCGTCAAATAAGCGCATAGTAACACGTGTTCGAAAAACCCAAAAGGACGAGATTTTAACATCTTCACCATATAAGAAATGTGGCGAGGACAGTCAATAAAGTAAAGGTAGTAAAAAGGGCGAAGCGAAAAAATAAGAAGGTAAAGACTTTTTAAAATATTTGAATACAAAGGAAAGTATCCAAAGTGTTTCAGAAGCAAATAAAGTAAAACATGCCGAATGCATTGTGCGTGGAGAAATTTTTGAAGAAGATTGGATTTAATGCTATGGAGCAAAGACAGGACCCATGAAGATCATGTATAGAGATTTTTCAGATACCTATTATTATTGTGATTTCTTTAAGTCCAAAAATAATTACTGTGTCCAGAGCTACTCGACAACTTCTGTGTTGCCAAAAATTAAGGTGAAAATGTTTTCAATTTATTTCGTCGTAAATAAAGTAATGATTACTAACTTCTGATTAATATGACTGAAGAAGTTCTCAGTTTAATTTTAAGATTAAAGTAAAGATAGAAAATGTGGTTCTTTTATTTTTATTTGCAATTAATTTTAAGTGTCCTGGGCTACCCGAATTTCCCCTATTTACATTGTTCAATATGTAAAGTAACGTTAAAATTATAGATGCGTTTATTAAATTCAACTGAACAGTTAATAACTGTTACAATAAAATTAACAATTATTTATGTACTTCCAAAATCATTCACTGTACAAAGCTACAACTAATTTTACTAGCATGCTTAGTTACTACTAACTTCTTAATTACAAGTAATTTCAAAAAACATGAATTAATTAAAGCTTCCAAAATTTAACAATTATCTAATGATATTATCATTTCAGCAGTTAAAATTAACGGTATTGGTGAATTAGTAAATGGGCTGACGAAAACGTTTGGAGACGAATCTGGGACAAATGTAAACCAAAGTAAGACTCAAGTAATAGAATAAAGCAGAACTGATAGCAATAATAGATGAACAAAGAGAAAAACAATAAAATGCAGTAGAAAAGTTAGGAGATTTCTCTTGTTTAGGAAGAAAAGTAACAACTTTTGATGGAAATAAGATCGATCTTAAAAGAAATTATGGCTAACAGAAAAACTCAATTTCAGAACAAAACTCTTACGGTATCATGAAGTTGATATTGAACTGAGAAACAAGTATCTTAAGCTATGCAACATAGACTGAAATTTAGTAACGTTTGAAAGAAGTGAAGCTATGCACTTGAAATATGGCGCCAGGAGAGAATTCTGGAAACCATGGAAAATCTAAAACTAAATGGTCTCAGCGAGGATCGGAGTCTTCCCGAATTCCAGTCCTGGGTGTTGACTATTCACTTGCTGGTGCAAGGCTCAAGACCATGAGTCACTAATGGGCAAATGCAGGAATGTTTAATTTGTTATATGAGAAAAGGACAGTAGATGAAGAGAAAGATAACTAATGATTTAGGTTGTAATCGGTATGACGAGAAGAAGAGATCAGATCAAAATAGGAGGAGATGTTGGGTTGTCTGAAAGTTTGGAGAGAGAGAGAGTACGGGGAAATAGGAGAGAAACACAAAGAAGAGGGAGAAGCTATTTCATAACTATCTTACTACGGACTAATCAAGTCCAAAGGGTTTAGTAAGGATGCAAATAAAGGAAGAGCTAGAATTACGTAACCAGCATATAGGCTAGTACAAAACGTATGCAACATGAAAGCTATTTTATACAGAGCAAAGATTAGACATTATACAACAGTTTTAAAGAAAAAGTCATGTTCAGCTCAGAATGCCTGGTACTGAATAAGAAAATGGAAATTGATAGGAAAATCATGTGACCAGTGAACGGAAAAGACGGTACCTGGTGGAAGAGGAAAAATGAAGATCTATATAGGTATGCAGGGAAAATTATAGACACAAAGCATAAGAGAAGGCTGAAATTTTATGGACACCTTATGAGAATGAGTGATAGATCACTGAATTAAAGATGACAACAAAATGGGTCGAAGAGACGAGAAAAGTTACGTAAAATGTGTGGATTCATCCAGATGAGATAGATAATCTAAGGTATCTTTTAAACTAAATTTAATAATTTCGAAGGTGTTCCAGGAACAATGTACGAGGCCATACCACCTGGTCTGAAGAAAGAAGGAGAAAATTAAGTGAAAGAATGAAAAAATTCTGGGAGAAGAAGATAAAGAGGGTAGAAAGTAGGCCAAAACCGAAAGAAAAAAATTGTATGCAATACGACGTAGTTTGTGGAAAATGATGTAACATGCTTTCATAGTGTACGAGTTATCTAGCGCTTTCTACGAGCTTGGAAGGTCAGTGTTTTCTCTCCTTCTTCACGTCTCGGAGCGAGGATGACTGGAGCGTCCTGAATCACGCCAGACGCCTGAATACTAACAGGGACGGGGAGGCTTCATAAAAAGCTAGACAGGAAGCGCAGAGTAGTAAAAAGCAGCCCCGGGCTTATGACTTGGCCGGCACCTAGCAGGAGACATCACCCGCTCACGACTTGGGACGCCGTCAAAACTTTGATGGACGGCGGCAAGTGGAAGCGTAAAACTCTCCAGAGCTCCAAGTGGGAACCCAAACAAAGAGGATTAAAGAGACAAATACACCGCGACGCGACTTGTCCTCTTTACTGGCTCGGAGAATGTAAAGTTTGCGACCATTGAGGTATGGGTGAGCAGTTAAGATGGAAACTGATTTCATAATTCATGAATGCTTTAAAACTCCGGTTGATGGGGCGGTAAAACATTCTGTGATCCCGGTTTAGGAGTTATTTCGGAGTAAACTGTTGGACGTGTCTACCTGTTTGCTTACGCTTACAGGAGCTGTAGCCGAAGGCAGTTGTTTTGAAAGTATAATTCAGTTTGTCAGGTTCTTCGGTGGTTTAATTAATATAGCAATTAATACAGTACTCCACCATAAAATTCAGTTTAACATTTTTTTTTGTTTATTTTCAAAACAACGTCAGCGATATTGTTTACATGCAAAGATACAATATCCAGAGATACTACTGACGCAATCTTTGGCAGTTCCAAAGTGAATCTGTATAAAACTAACTGTAAACTAATTCTGTCCTTCTGCTGATTTCTTTATATAGGCTCTATCGAAATTACTGGAATTCTTCAAAAGCTTCCGCGAGATATTTCTCGAACATTAAGAATTACTCAAACAATTAAACATATTAAAAACAATCAGAATTGACACATAATCACTTAACATCATTACAAAATGGTCATAAATGGAAATTAAAGATACTTAAACACAAAATTATTTACAGAAATCATTTTAAACTGTAGAAAATTGTCCTTTAGACATCGTAACTTGCATTAATACTTGGAATTACACAAATTTAAGCAATTCTCTTGCACAATTCTGTTCTTAAACATATTAAATGGCCTTTAAATAATTTCGTTTCATAAAACAAAGTCTATATACACTGATTTACAAGAAATTACAAAACAAACATACCAGATCATATTCAAGCAAACTTTAGCTCACTACAAATACTTCATTAAATACAATGCTTCTTAAAGATCAGGTATGAGGGCTGTTACAAGTTGTATAAGTTTTATTTTTGTTTTTACTGTTTTAACCTCTCAAATACCAATTATTCCTGCACAAATGCACCTCTACCAACCGTTTAATTTGGAATAGGAGACATGAAGGGTACATCTTTGTGGACTATGCCCCTTTTTTATTTGAAATTTGTTATCTTCAGAAAATCTATGTAACAATCTTTATTATTATCCGTTGCTAGAATATAGTAGCCAATGCTGTAAAATATTCAACAAAAATTAATTGCTATTGGCACAATGTTTATAGCAACATGTGAAAATGAGATACACATCGCCTTGCTCTCGCCATCATATTTACACATTTCATCATTCCAATCAATTGAAGCTGTTTCGGAAATCCTCTACGACTTTATTTCATTCAGCTGAAATTACCTTTCACGATAGTTCTTCATAACCATTGCACTGGGTTTTGGAATAGTGGTAATTCCTATGGTATGTATTTTACTGTCAGTCCTTATTTGAAACTATTTGAAACTGTCATAAAAAGTGACTTGCATCAACTGGGTTGATAATATGAATTTCTTCTGGAAAATATTCTAAGGAAAAATGAATAACGATATTTTGATCGATATATTTAGTTCTAAGTTTCTCCGATTAAATTCTCGCAGTATTCGGCTAGGATGTTTTTAAAGAGCTGCGTTTGACTTTAAATGACGGATATTATTCTTGTTATGAAAAGTTTCTAAGTTGAAGTATAAATTCAAAAACCAATAATTAATATTTTAATATGCAGGGCGTTCGCCGGGAAACGCTACCCTCCCAGTCTGTTGCCGTCGGCAACTTGCTGGGACAGTGCCGCCAGCAACTCCCGCCACACGGCGCCTTGAATCACCGCACTGTTTAACACCTCCGCTGCCCCAACAGTGTTGTGAATAAACGTTTCTTTGCGGTTTGGCTGGTTTGGGGCTTCATACTCTTACTAATCTGTACCGTGTTTGAGTGTGAGTAAAATTATGGTACGTTACAGTTTGCAACAAAGAATATTTCTCTACGATACATATGTGAAAAAGAAGTCGTTTAAAAAGTGTCGCAGTAAATTTCGTCGCGAATATCCTAGCGCTTTACTGCCAGCTAAATCAACAATTCTGCGTCTGGTTAAAAAAGTAAGAAAAACGGGTTCATTTTTTAACAAAAAGAGACTATCGGTCAACCGTATTCTCACAGAAGAGAAAATTAACGATATCGCTTTTCGACTAGAACAGTCACCCAAAAAATCATTAGGGCAGGCGTATCTAAGACGTCAGCTTGGAAAGTAACAAAGCTAGTTCACTTAAAGCCGTACAAAACAATTGTGGTGCATAAAATTACAGAAATAGACCAGGGGCCTAGGATTAGATTTTGCAACTGGTACCTGCAGGGTGTCCACGATGGCACTGTTGATCCGCAACTGACGTCACATTTAAATGCTTAGCACATACAAGTTTATGAAGCGTAATTATTATGAAATAGTCCGCGGCCGACGGTCGAACAATGCCGGAAGCTGACCGCTCGCTCGGTGGGAGCAGTTTCTTCCTTGTAGCGCTTACAGTGGGTAGCGTTTCCCGGCGAACGCCCTGTATTTCACGATTTCATACGTTTCGTAAAAACTTTTTCTGAGTTTTTTTTTTTTTTTTAAACTTCATTTTTTTATCTTCTGTTAAAAAAAAATCTTCAGTTATGTTGTGATCTAGGTGCACTATTGTAGTAGTGCAAATCGAATGCCCTTCTCCTTACATGAATTTCTGAGTCTAGTCGACATAAATAAACAAAACACAACTGTAAATTTAAACGAACGTGGCATTGCAATAGTTTTAATCTCTGTCTCACAGTATAATTTATTATCTCTGTCTATCGTTCTTTTTTGTGCAGTTACTTCTTAGCTAGCATCATGGTTACACTTCCTTTTAGCAACGTAACTGCAAATAAAATAAAACCATTTGTTTCAAATTTAACTTCCATTTAACAGTATTAGCGCAAATAAAGTCAATGTAGTTATTTTTGTTTGGCGCTCAGTATAACTAACAGTTCGGGTATTATCGGACTAGCCGAAGGTTTCCGAATTATCTGGTTGACGTTCAGCCTCCAGGTTAAACGCATTTTATTAATGTTGATGTGGCGCATGTATATTTTTCATCACGATAAAAAATAATCTATTAGGGAATATAACATTCATCAGTCTCTTTGTAATCACTGTTTACGCTAAGCAAAATACCTCTTCTCTATCAACATAATTTTTCACCAGACTTAGATCGAAATGATCGCGGTTCTAACAGTGGTCTCGGCTGCGATTTTGAGATGCCTTTAACCAGCCTTTCACTTTTGGCACAGCTTGTTGTAAAATGTGAAGTTCGCCAGAACGCTTTCGAGGTGCGGATTCCACTTTAAACTGTAAGTTTCCTATACCGGTACGATTACAGGGTTTGGTTGAAGCGGCTACGATTTGGACTGAACAGCTACTAAGAATCATGTCACAATACGTGCCTCTAACAATCAATTTCTAAATTTTATTTTTGGACGTTAGAAGATGCACACTCTGTAATAAGAATTGAACATAAAAGTGATAGTCAAGTTTAGTACCAATCAATATTCCACACCTGAATAACAGGCAAGCCGAGAACAATCGGTTTTCAAAGAAGGGCCTTAGCACTTAGCGCTTATCGATGTCGGGAAACTAACAGCTTCTAATTTTTATGTGATATGTAGAAAAGGCATGAAGAGAAGACATCAACTTCATTCAGGCATAGTGACATGACATAGTAATCCAGACCAGATGTTTACGGCTGTTTTCCACTTTTTGTGTATCAGTAACCAAAAGTAATTTTCTTTCCAGTTTCCCTATCACAAACTTAGGTCTCGAAGGATTTTTTTACAATAAACCATCCAATTTCACCCTCCTATCCCCCTTTCTATCGTTTACGAGTTTATTCATGGAATTAATGTAAAAACTTAAAATTGTATCTTGAAGCAATAAAATCCCATTTTGAGTCTGAAGTGTGTTAGAACTACTACGGTGCTAAGAACTCTACACCTTGTAAGTTGTTTCGTGTATTTGTAGCGGAATAAATTTTCGCGATCTGGACTTTGGCCGTTGGGAAGCCTCGCTAGAAATCTGTTATTATAGTCAAACTCCTGGTTAGAGCTGACATCTATATGCAGTGTACTCGGAACTTATGACACTTCTTGGTCATACTTCATTCACATGTTGACCTTACAATGGACTCTAAATGGCAGAACAAGAGCCATTTTTAACCACCAGTTTTTGCAACTATCTAGCTAGACATAATTTTTGCTATCCTATGCACTGGTCTACAAATATTGTTTTTCCCCCTTCTATATATGGTTTCTCTAAAGACATCACATGACAAACAAAACATATATTTTCAATATAAAAATTGGCATTTGCCGCAGTATCAGTGTTTTCGTGTTTACTTCAATGTGTACATTTCATACCAATGTGATTATGTCTCTTGTAAGGACGAACAGAACACTTAATTAAAACTACCCCTTGTCCGAGATTCGAACCAACGATCCCTGCAACGCAAAGCAAGCACGCTACACCTACGCTACCTGGGTTGACAAAAAAACATATAATTATATTTCATTCACCTCATGATCGAAGCATGCCAATACCCACTACGGTCGGTTAGTATGTCATGAAAACTTAATTTTTCAATTTTAAAAAGGTCTCATATTTCCAAACCACGTCAGTCCGTTGTTCTGTCACTGTAATAAAAAATCAGCATTCTTCAATATCAGCCATCCTAGTCATCTTTATCTTCCCTAAGATAATTTATTTTTATTTTTTAAATATTGTATTTCACGTTACTGACAATTAACGAAAATAACGCAAGCCCTTGGCGGGACTCGAAGTGGTGACTCTTCCAACGCAATGCTTTTACTGACATCATCCGCTGGTATTGAGAGATAAATAAGGTTTAGGAACGAACGAAAAAGCGACTATAGTAGGAACTCATAGTAGGCTAGTAGTGATAGTTGCCAGGCGGTGGTGCATATGAATTCTTGTAGCTAGACACGGTGACGCAATTCCATTGAGTCGAATTGAGATATCGAGTCTGATTTGAGAGGCCGAGGATGGATGTTTTCGTTTATGAGAGGCAATATGTGTCGACAGCCGGCCGAGCTCGACTCGCTCGAGATTGATGTCGGTGTGGGTGGTGCCGTTTATCGGCAAAGTATTTGGGCGGACGGCGAGCAGACCGAACGCAAGGCGGCGGGTGTGGTGACGGATGGCTGTCGGTGACGCATGATATCGCTGGAAAGATACTGCGTCAAAAGAAATTGAACACAGCGTTCATGACGTCGGATTGATTTCTGAAATTTCTCAATTAATTAAAAAAAATACAGTTACAACAATCAGGAATTCGCACGTTCTATGGTGTAACGAAGCTTGGACAAATCAAAAGTGAGCGGCGTCTAATGGATGTAGGGAGTGGGGGGAAGGGCAGAATTATGTTTTAAGGGACGGAAAATATCAGATTTATATGGCGGCTTTTTTTTTTTCCCTAGCTCCACTACTGCCCTGGGCGGTGACGGCGGCAAAGTAATGAAGAGGTGGCAATCTTAAATTGTATACTCCGACTCAGAAAATTCGAAGATATGCCATTGGTACGTGGCAGTAATATTAAAATTCAAGGGCATTTGCGAAGGACACTTTGCTTGTAAGATTTCTGGACACAAACGAACAAACCTTTTCGGCAAAAAAAAAAAAAAAAAAAAAAAAAAAAAAAAAAAAAAAAAAAAAAAACCGGGCATGTCTCAGGTCCAGAAACGTGTTGACTGTCACATCCCGTCCACCGATTACAGGTAATGCTTTTAACGCTGGTTTGAATGTAAAACAAAGAAAGTGTTACTCGGCGCTAAGAACTTTAGTTAGGACAAGTAACAAAGGCACCTTCGGTAAACAGAGCAGGTTCCGCAGCGTAAAATGTTAAGTTAAATAATATTCAACATTCCGAGAAAATGTTTTACAGATTTCCTAGAGAATGAAAATTATGGGGTGACGAGACCTTGGTATCATTGTGCGCAAATAGACACTCTGGATGTGCCGTGGTAAGTGCAGCTTCTGCCACGCCGGAGGGGGTTCATGCTGCCCTCATTGGCAACATCTACATCTAGCGATTATGTGTGTGGAGTATTGATTTCAGAGTTGATATTTTCCTTTGCTAGTCGTTTCAGCTGTATATTTGTATTTTTATTTATTGATTGATGCTAATGCTTGATGCCCTCCACGGTATATGTATTGGGATAGTGGGAGTGCAACTGCTTGTGCTGTTGACTGCGGGCTGCACTGCAGATCTCAATTACTGTCGGCTGGTTGGTAGAACTGGATGACTTGGTGAGGTGCGATCGTCTTGTTGGTGACTTGTCTTGTCTTCTTCTGTGTATAGGGCACTTGTCACCATGCACTCTCTTCTTTTCAGCTTTTTTGATGACTTGTTGCTGTTTATGTGGCCCCCTTCAGAGACCGAGCGTTTGAAGACGGTGTCTTCTGGTGCGTCGTAGCCGCCTTGACGCCAAGATTCCTCAGAAGATTTTTTCTTGCAATGCACCTACTATAAGCAGCAGTGTGATTCCCACCACAGTTACAGCAGGTGGGTTAAGCGTCCCGAGTGGTGTCGCAATTGGCAACTCCGTGTCCGCCGCCCCATCTCACACAGCGCTCGTCCTCAATGTAGTTGCGAGTCAGGTGTCCGCCGAACTTCTGGCAGTGTAAACAGTGGGCGAGCACTAATGGCGGTCTTTCTTGATCTCGACGCGGACCTTATGCTCGAGGATCTTCTTTAGCCTGTCCTCCCTCCTTGCAGTCCGGTCGGGTTGACATATGAAGCGTCTTAGATGGTCCATAGTACCAGGTCTCTGCTTCTGGGAGACACCGGTAGCCACTCTGGACGGTTTCAAAAACAAACTTATATGCATTTTTCCCTTGTTCTATCAAATACGAACTGTTGTTTCAGCGATCCCTTAATTGGTCGCTCAATCTCTTCTCCGTGGACTACCAAAAATTCTTGGTGTCGGGGAAGGACGACACAATGAGAGTGTACACGGCAATCTGAATGTCTTCCCGTTACGCGAAGACCGAAAAGTCAGCTGGAGTTGGATTGGTTGCTACCATTGGGCGCAGCATGGTTGCTAGCCATGACGATGTAATGACAACAAACACTTTGGAACTACATGACATAGCGTTAGCTGTTCCAGCTGACAACGATCATTCAGTAATACACGCTGAAAAGAAATCTGTCCACTACAAATGACAAGACCATCAAACACCCATTGATTGACGGTGATGCCAAAAGTATTCTTCTAGCTCTACCGACCTTTCAATCGATGACAAACCAATAATTAATCGTTGTTTAAAGTTAATGAGCGTGTTACAAAATTGATTTTGGTGCTCAAACTAGTCTATTTAGAAACTCTTTCACAAATATCATACGAAAAATAACTCATCATACAGAAAATTAAAATATGAGTATTACATAACAAATAATGGCACGGAAAAATTCAGATGTGTACACTACGTTCCACTGAATACGCTAGTTGCCTGAATATTAGCATATAGTTCTGTATCTGATTCTTTTATAGAATTTCCAAGCATCCACCAGGCAAATATATCGGATATATTCATTGCAATTTTAGCACCTTCCAGACAATTGATTAATTGTTGTTGTTACAAATTTAAGACTCCCAAATATCGAAGTTATAAGCCCTTATCAAAATAACTTATAAATTCATGGTTTTGTTAGTCTTAAATGGCTGTAAGTGTGCAGTTGTATAGTCATTTTAGATTTGTAAACAACCCTCCACAAACAAACTTTAAGATACGCAACACCGCTTTCAATATTGGAAATAAGAAATTGAAACGTAAACATTTTTTTACTCCAGTTTTACAAAATAATACACATATCCACTCATATATTCATACATGGCACTCCAGTATAAATGATAATTTCACACATGTACACTGTATAAGTGCATGGGTATATTTTGTAAAAACTGTGATAAAAAAAAGTTCAACCTGCACGTTTCATAAAACCGACGGTGAAAGAATAACAAGGCTATTGTAACACATTACAGTGTATTTCAATGCTCTTAGGGCAGTTCAAGATAAAGATATTTCTCTCCAGCGAATTAAACCCATACGTACAGCACCACGCACTGAAAATCGAGAGGGAAACACGAATTCACTTCATTAAACGATCTCTCAATTACATTATTTCTCGCATGCTAGCAGGAGCACCCAATCACGTCGATTTGCCACAAAGAGAGCTAACAGTCGATACAAGCCAGAAAACAGAAGGGAATGCGATATCTCTCTGCTGCACGCCGTTTAAATGGCTCTAAATTACCCTCACAGACAGAGCTAGGAGTAAAGAGAGAGAGTGGAATGGAGAGCTTGTTAGGATTAAAATGTCAGACAACGCACCTCCCTCACCGACACATATGCCCACTCCACGGTCGTTTTCATTGGATTGTGAACACAGCGAAAGCCGCTTCGGCTCCTGGTACATTCGTAATGCCGCTGTGGCCGTTAATCCCATTGCCGCATCAAACGCGACACTAGCGCCGCGTCACGCAGGCTGCGGCGTTAAACCGTTCAGGGACAGCTGCGTTTTTGATCTCTGGTGGGCACTCGATCCACCAAATCGGCGCCATTATTTCACAGAAATCGCTTTTAATTAACTCGTGTCACTACTGTGTAATTCTGTCAAAGCTCTGTCGCCGAAAATTTTGTAATCTCTGTTTATAAAATCCGCCTGTACAATTATTATCTTAACATTTCCAGGAATAAGCTAGTGACAATAAAAATACCGAATTTACTTCAGTTTTTATAAATCATTTTATTTAGCCATAATAAATCTACAAAAAATAAAGTATTTAAAAAATTGCACATGTAAAAATACTTAACATTTCAACGAATTAACTGACAAAAAACAAAATTTAAGTTACTTGATTTTTGTGTTTGATTCCGTTCTGTACATCCGAAAGCACAAAAAAATTAAAAACTGCACATAAAAAAAAATGTTTCTCTTACATAAAGGGCAATAATGTACGTGAAATTCATTAAATTAGTGCTCATGACAATCACGACACACATGACTTATTTCAAGAATACATCTGCAATAATTTATTCCAAGTAAAATTCCCAGTACTTCTTGATTGTTTTGTCAAAATCATGTAAAACAGTAGATAACACTAGTAATGGACATCCTTGTAGTAAATGAACCATAGTACTTTTTAAACTACAGTAATATGTTCACAACTGCTTTGGATAGTACATCTTAGTCATACGCAAAATTGCAGATACAAAAATGTTTTCTTTTATTTGTTAATATAAAACATTAGTGTGGTCAATAATAAAAAAAGCTAAAGAAATAATTTTCTATAGTGTATGAAAAATATTAAATAACTATTTCATTGCTGAATTTTTCACTAAACTTAAATGTAACTTACATTTAGGTATCCAAACAAATTCTTAATGCTCATTTAGCTATTCAGAGTTATGCAAAAATAATAATAGAAATAATCGAATAATACTTCCTATAGGAATAAAAAATTTATCGTTTATTATTGAAATGGCACATGCAAAATTGTTTTTTTAATGTATCTGAGTTAGAGAAAAGTAAGACTATTTAGTTTTGGAAGGTTGTATTCGTGACTCACTTCTGTACAATGCTGTAGGGATTTTAAATCATTGTTTATTGTTGGTCTCTAGTCCTACTGGTGTACTGTGAAATTTTTTATTATGCCTCAAACATGACCAGTAGGAATTCAAATAGTAATAATTCAGATTCTGATGACGTAAATAGACCATGCAAACGCAAACTGGGTGTTCTTAATTATGGTGATTATAAAATCCACTACAAAGTACTGTTGGTATGTGAACTAATACATTGGCTATATGTCTTAAACCAGGGATGGGTAACCTGCAGTCAGCCGTATGTTAGTTGCGACACGCGAAGCTGGATCATTATTTACATAAATTTAAGCTTTCAACGGTCATGTCAAACACTACAAGTTAAGCAGATTTTAAACTCACTTGATCTAGCAAAGATGGACATTACTCGCATCACTTTTGTTAATTTGGATAGCTATTTCTGATTATCCAGGACTCCTTTCTATATCAACATTGATACACTTAGTTCTGCCAAATAAAGTCAAAAGTTGTATTAAATTTTTAATATTTCATTACATATATATGTTTTATTTATAATGTTTTTTCTTTAATAAAAATATTTAAGTATTTTTTCAAAGAAACTAGAACGTGGGGCCCGTTGGGATATTCTATTTCTAAAATTTGGCCCAGCTGCTGAAAAGATTGGCCACCACTGTCTCAAACGATTATCTACGTTATACCTGTCTGATGTTACATTTTGGGCTGGTATTATAACATTTCATATCCTTAATATGGAAGCAAAGTAATTAAATGTTATGCTTATAAATTTTAGCCGAATTAATATTTTCCGCCTGCGGTACTGTAAACGGTTAGTCATCATAAATCACAGAGGAAGATTGACATGAATAATTCTATGTGTGTTTGGAATAATCCACCTGTAATCAAATATTTTTCAAATAAATTTAATCAAAAAAGTTATTTTTCAGTGAATTTCGTTCGTTTATTATTACAACGACACTTGTCCATGAAATAGGTAGTCGTGTAGAAAATCCAAAATTTATGCAATGAATTACAAATATACAGTAAATCGAAAGAGCATTTTCCTATGCTTCACCAATACCAATTTGAAAAAGATTTTCAATATCGTTTTTTGAATACTTGTTATATTTCAACTGATTCAATATAAACTTTTTGTATTAAAAAAATAACCAAGAGCAATTTAAAAAATTAACGATTTAATTAACTCCACCACCCTCTTAAATAAATCACTTACCACTGTTGAAACTTTTTAAGCTTTATTTTTGTTATTCCTTTTATTAATAACCGTTCCTCAACGTATATTATATAGGATGGCATATGCAACAAGTGTACTTAACGATATGTATGATAATCATTGCAGATGGAAGCGAAATTAGTAAAAAACTCACATTCTTAAAACTGGTTTCTTCTGTGCAATGTTTTATTCTGCAATAATTTATTTTTGTTTCAAAAATTGATAGTTGATACGATTCAGGAACAGAACAAATTGGTTTACAGTCAAGCGAACACAGGAAACACAATTCCATGTCAAATTGACAAATTAATTAACGAATCAGGCAGAATCGTTTTGAATTTAATGTATTATAATTTACTATATGATTCTGCGTTACTTTTCTGCATCTCAAATCACAGCGGTCTCAACACCTTGTAAGAACTAAAGCGCAAAATAAACTGAATTTCTGTGAGCCTAACTTTATGTAGTGATGGGTGGCTGTTGTAATGAGCTGAGATGAATTAAAGCGGCGAATAACAAATAACGGAATACCTCTTTAAGTATTAACAAGAGAGGCGTTATAGAATACAATCAATAAATAGAATTACTGAATTATTTATAACATTTTTTTAAAGCTTGTTTAGTATCTTCAAAATAACAAATGTTTTAATTATAAGTAAATGATATATAAAGAAACTCTATCAAAGTAATTACTATTAATATGAATATGAATGTATGTACTTTTTGTATAAGTTGAAAATTGATTAACTGAAATACTGCTATAAAATTATCATATACATAAATTGTTTCTGATTTTCAAGGCTGTTCAGCTAGTTGATGTGAAGGGAAGGAAGTGAAAGCATATTTGAATTAGCAATTTATCAAATAAGTCTTATAATGGGAAAAGTTCGGGAGAGCGTGGAGGCCAAGATAGAAATTGCTGATCAGTGATCATCATCCGCACCACGGCTGATCCATCGGTTTCTCAATCACCTGCTATCGTGGCAGAAATTTGAAACGCGGCTGCAATACTTTTTGAGTTTTTATATATGACTGTAAAGCTTTGTTATAATAACATGTCCAATCTTTATATATAAAGATGAATGTATGTTTGTTTGTTGGTTAGTTTGTTGGTTTGTTTGTTGGTTTGTTTGTTTGTTTGTTTGTTTGTTTGTTCTTCATACAAATCCACAGTTTTCATCCGATCTCAAAGAAACTTTGCACACTTATCCTTTGAAACAAGGAGAAAAATACTGTCTACATTTGGTTGAAAAATTATCTGTATAAATAACACATTTTGTCTCATAACTTCGAAATACGGCGATCGACAGACACGTTGAATATGGACGTCTCCGTACCGTGTTTTCCGTGTAGTGGACTGCCACCTCAGTGGCTAAAGCGCTTGCTTACGAACGTCGTGGTCTCCGGTTCAAATCTCCGTGGAGGCTAAGATTTTTAAAAATTGTTTTAAAATACGGAAGTAAGTCTCTGTCTTTTTGTTACGTTTTGACGACTAAATGACTATATCGTTGTGATGGAATTTTATAAGGAAATCTGTATGAAGGGCACAGGATATTTTTTCCAGTATGACTAACAGTTGTAGTCACGAAATTTTGAGACCTTATCGAATGGTGACAGAAATATGTTGGAAATTGATTCTCTTCAAGAGACAGGTTTGATGTTACAATGGTATAGTGTTAGCTTTCCTGTCATATTATTCCGACTCGATATTGTTTGGGACCAATCCTTCGTTACCAAAAAACTTTCTATATTTAATTCTGGCAAAAAAATTCTTAATCCACGCGTACGAAGTCGCGGGTACAGTCTAGTAATTTATAATATCCCTGCTCTTAATTAGGTGTGGACAAAAAAGGACTAACAGAACTGTACTTAATGAATCCGTATAATCCAAGTAAACATTCAGAAATCCCATTAGATCGTTACTTACACTTTTCAGAAAACTACGCCAGTACTTTTCGGATTACGGTTTTCAGCAGCCTATAAAAATGCAAACGCATCATTTCGTAACCTGTAACCAGGGTTCAGGGGTTTTTCGATCTGTCCTCTGGCCTGTGGGGAGGGAAAACCAGTACGTATCGGGTTTTGGGTTCCATCATCTGTCACACATAAATTACTTCGCAGCTGTTACGCGTTTGGTGACTGGTGCGTATCGGTTGGCAACCCTGCCACATTACGTGCATTGCTTGGCGGAAATGACAGATCCGCACATGCGCACTGCGCTGGAACCAATTAACGCTATGCGTCTAGTCCGGTACAGTCAGTTTCACAGGGATTACCACATTGGAACCGCACCAAAACGGATCGCATTAACGAGCACTATCAATGCGTCCGCCAGTCTGTTCTTATCTTACAGTGAAGTTTAATCAAAGAAATCTGTTTGGATTTATTTTTATTTATTAATGTGACCTTCGGTCTATCGACCATACGGCCAGCTTCAATGTAACATTAGAGTTCACATTTGCTGTTTGACCTTTTAAAACAATATAATCAAGCCTTATTACACAATTAATCGTAAAATCAATCAGTGATAACAAAGATAGCACATTGAGATGTCAAAATTTCATAACCTTTGCTTACTAAATAAAATTTGTAAAGCTTGTAGTATAAGATGTTAATTCTGGTTGAAGTATTGGTTGACCTTGGTGTACATTATAACATTTAGTATAATAACAGTTGACATTTTACTAGCTAAAGTACAGGAACGATCGTTATATTTGGTACAATTATAAGTAAATTACAGGATTTACAGAGTCGTTTTTTAACTATTTTTTATTATAAGTACTTTCTTTAGAGGAAAATATTTGCCTCTCTTAATAACGAGCTATCGCTCCGTACACATCGTGTCTTCCCCCTCTCAACAGGATACCTACCGATGTCGGGAGTGGGGTTTTGAACTTGACCGTGGTATAACTTGTTCTGTGGGGTCCGATAAACAGTGCATGCTAGTGCGATATCATTGATATCTGCTATTTCTTCTTGATCTGCCGGGCAAAACGGCGACTGTGCCACGCCGATTTTGTGAAGATGTTTTTGGTAGCAACCGTGTCCATGTCGCATGCGTATTATGGATGTTTTGAATCTTTTCCATAATTTCGGTCTTTCAAATCAGACTTTAGGGGGTATATGAGGTTGGATTGATCAATAAAACTTTTCTTTGTCTGTTTTTGCTCATGTCCATAATTCTGACCATTTGTAAAAATACTCTTTCCTAATGATTATTTTACAGTCGGCGTGAGGCAGCCGCGTATAATGTTGCTCTCATCTATTTGGATATCGCTTACTATCGTCCTACAACAATAAAATATATTTGTCGCATCACCATTTCACCGCAAACGATCTTCAAAGAGGAGAAGCAGAAAGTTTTTAAAAGAAGAAAATATTACGATTTTGAGAATATAATTGCTTTGTGACTGACAAAAATAAGGTATTGTGAAACTGCAAAAATGTAGCACTATCTACCTTCTCCCAAAACATATTTATAAATAAATCAAAGAATTAAATGGCAATTGATTATTCGTTTTTGTAATCTGATCCTTAACGGTCTTCATATACATTTTTGATAAATACATTCGCTGTTAGAATTTGTTACCTGTTTTATGTACTAGAATCAAACATACATGTAACAACTAATTATCTTCATCATAAATAAATACCTTTGTATAATTAACAAACTCGCAAAATAAGAAAAACTAATGTACAATAGAACGTCGATAATCCGAATTAATTGGGACCAAGGTTGGTTCCGTTTATCGATTTTTTCAGATTGTCGATTGGAAAGTGTCGGTTTATATAGTTTTTATACTGCCTTTAAAATTACGTTGAGCACATTATAATTTTACATATCCCAAGCAAAAGAAGTCTCTTATTTTATTCTGCTTCATTTTGGATAAACTTATGTTTCCGTTTAGAAGATGAACATTATGCTTGGTATTACAGACGTATAATGTGGATACAAAATACTAAAGTCAAAAGAACCCGTCAATGCAGTAAATCAATAACAATTGGTCAGGACGAACACGACGAGAATCAGATTTCTAAAAGAAACTCAAAACTACCGGCACACTGAAAGAATCACATTCAGCATCAAAGTCAATGTGTGGTTAGCAACGAAAATAGTGCGGTGATATAACAATACAAACGCAAGGTGTAAGACTCATTGGGGTGTAAGGGTTTTCCAACCAAATGTCAACCTCTCCTTCAAGTGGTGCACCCTGTTTGCACGGACGAGGCTCTGGCGACTGAAAGATTCCCGGTATAAGGAATCACCCACTGCTTGCCAACGGCCTCCGAAAGGAGGGCGGAAGAGCGGGGAGCGGTTCAGGGTACCCTCTTGCCCTTGGGGTTGGAAACGGCCCCTAAAGGAGGATGAATCAGAAATGATCAACGGCATGGGGATGTAGAAGGAAACGGGAAACCACTGCATTAAAGACCCAAAGGGTTTCCCGATGACATGTAATCCACTCAGATTACATATATCATGATGGCTTCTTCCTGGGTAAAATATTCCGGAGGTAAAATAGTCCCCCGATCGGATCTCCGGTTGGGGACTACTCAGGGAGGAGTCATCAGAATGGATAGAAACATTCTGCGGGTCGGAGCGTGGGATGTTAGAAGTCTGAATAGGGCAGGTAGGTTAGAAAACTTAAAACGGGAGATGGAACAACTTAAGTTAGATGTTGTTGGGATTAGTGAGATTAAATGGAAGGATGCACAGGATTTCTGATCTGGGGAACACAGGATAATTAGCACACAAGCTGTCAATGGAGTCACTGGTGTAGGATTTGTAATGAACAAGAAAGTAGGGAAACGGGTGAGTTATTATGAACAGTTTAGTGACAAGATTATTTTGATGAGGTTAGAAACTAAGCCCGTCAAAACCACATTAGTACAAGTGTATATGCCAACGTCACAGGAAGATGACGAAGAAATAGAAAGAATATACGCTGAAATTGAAGAATTAATCCAATATGTGAATCATGGGTGATTGGAATGCAATAGTTGGAGAAGGAAAAGAGTGTAATATTGTAGGAAGCTTTGGTCTTGGAGAAAGAAATGAGCGTGGAAGCAGGTTGCTAGAATTTTGTGAAAGATATAAGCTAGTAGTGACAAACACACTGTTAAGAACCATGCAAGAAGAATTACACCTGGAAATGTCCAGGGGATACAGGCAGATATCAGCCAGATTATATTATGGTCAAACAGAGATTCAGGAATCAAATTCTAGACTATAAAGCGTACCCAGGAGCAGACATAGACTCTGACCATAATTTGATAATAATGAAGTGCAGGCTGAAATTTAAACGAATAAGGAAGCATTATAAGCAGAACAGACTGGAAGTGAATAAACTGAAACAATCTAGCACAAGAGAAAAATTTGCAGAAATGGTAGACTTAGGTCTAAGAAGTAACTCTGAAAGAATCTCAACCGAGGACGAATGGAATGCATTAAAGACCGAAATAATGAAAGCTGGTAAAGAAACATTAGGATTTAGGGAACAAGCTGCCCAAAAACCTTGGATCACAGAAGAAATTTTGGAGCTGTTGGATCAGAGGAGAAGGTACAAAAATGCTCAGGATGAAGCAGGAAGTGAGCAATACAGGCAATTTATAAATCAAATAAATAGGAAATGCAAAAGAGCAAAAGAAAAATGGCCACAAGAGAAGTGTGAAGAA
Source organism: Vandiemenella viatica (assembly GCA_031002005.1). Taxonomy (NCBI): domain Eukaryota; kingdom Metazoa; phylum Arthropoda; class Insecta; order Orthoptera; family Morabidae; genus Vandiemenella; species Vandiemenella viatica. The sequence goes on from CM061914.1 coordinate 74,705,138, forward strand.
GTAGAAAAGGAAATGGTCGAAGTTAAAGTAGATGTTGCATGTAGAAAGATCAAACAGAATTTTGAAGAAATGAAGAAAAGAGGTATGAACATTAAAGTTGCCGATGGGAAACCTCGTTTAAGCTCAGATTATAGAGCTAACCGATGGAAGGAATACATCGAGAAACTATATGATGGGGACGACTTGAACAATAGCGTAATAGAAAAGGAAGGCGATATCAACAGTGCTGACTTAGGAGATCCTATTTTGAGGACAGAATTTAATAAAGCTCTGAATGACTTGAAAGGAAATAAAGCAGTTGGAATTGAGTAGATCCCTGCAGAACTTCTTAAATCCCTAGGAGAGGAAGGAACCGATAGATTATTCAAGCTGATATCAAAAACTTATGAAACAGGAGAAATTACAACTGATTTTAATAAAAATATCATCTTCACACTTCCAAAGAAAGCACAAGCCAACAAATGTGAGAATTATCGCACCATTAGTCTAACATCACATGCTTCAAAATTATTGACCAGAATAATATACAGAAGGATGGAAAGGATAGTAGAAGAGATAGTAGGTGAAGATCAGTTTGGGTTTAGGAAAAATCGCGGTACAAGGGAAGCAATTCTGTCTTTAAGATTAATACTTAAAGGGCGGATCAAGAAAAACAAAGATACTTTTATGGCATCTGTTGATTTAGAAAAAGCTTTCGATAATGTTAGGTGGGATAAAATGTTCAAAATTTTAAAGAAGTCAGATCTAAAGTATCGAGATAGAAGAACTCTATAAACTATATAAGAATCAAGTGGCTATAATAAAATTAGAGTATCACGAGAGACATGCATCAGTAAAAAAGGGTGTGAGACAAGGTTGTAGTCTATCCCCGTTAATATTCAACTTGTATGTAGAAGAAGCAATGAAGAAAGTCAAAGAAAAATTTCCATATGGCATAAGTTTTCAGGGAGAAAAAATCATTATGCTACGATTTGCTGATAACATTGTCTTGTTAGCAGAGAGGGCTGAAGATATTGAGAAGTTACTGAATGTCATGAACAAAATACTGAAGGAAGATTTTGGATTGAATACAAATCAAAACAATACAAAAGTAATGAAGTGTAGCAGAAAGGATACAGATGATAGTAGATTAAATATAAAAATGGGATCGGATGCAATAGGAGAAGTAAGTGAATTCTGTTACTTGGGAAGTAAAATTGCAACCGATGGCTGAAGCAGGAATGATGTTAAAAGCAGAATAGCACTAGGGCAAAAAGAGCCTTCATGAGAAAGAGAAACCTTTTAGTTTCAAATATTGATCTAGGAATTAGAAAGAACTTTTAAAAACTCTTTGTGTGGAGCACAGCACTTTATGGTGGCGAAACATGGACTTTAGAAAAACCGGAAATAAAGAAAATTGAAGCATTTGAAATGTGATGCTGCAGAAGAATCCTGAAAGTTAAGTGGACAGACAAAGTAAGAAATGAACGAGTTTTGGAAGTGATGGGTGAGAAAAGTTTGTGGAAGAAGCTTACAGAAAGAAGAGACAGGTTGGTAGGTCATATTTTGAGACATGCTGGATTGGTTAATATGCTGGTGGAGGGAATAGTCTTAGGTAAGAACTGTAGAGGAAGACAGAGATTAGAATATATGAAGCAGATAATTGAGGACGTGGGCTGTAAGGGGTATGTAGAAATGAAGAGGTTAGCACAGGATAGGAAGGGATGGAGGATTGCATCAAACCAGTCGAAAGACTGATTACAGCAAAAAAAAAACTCATTGTGTCTATTTCTTTGTTAGTGGAATTTCCGAACAAAACAAATGGAAACTTGTGCTGTACTGTACTGTAAATCTTATATATATATATATATATATATATATATATATATATATATATATAAAATAGACGTGTGTTTTCCTATATTTCACTTTCCAGCCACCACTACCTAGCACAGATCACAGGTGTGTGGAAGTAGCATGGAGTTCCCTGTCGTGCAAAACGTTGGCCGAATGTCGATAGATGTGGGGATGTGGGAGATATGATGGTTAAAAGTGGTCGATGCAGGGCATTTTCGTATTTCAACCAAAGACATGTGTCTCTGTATATGTCACTCTGCTGCCATAACTACATAGCATAGACCAATGGTGTTTGTGTGTGGTAGTGGTCTCGTGTCTCCTATCGTGTACTATGGTGGTTAGATGTCGGTAGCTATGGGGGTGTGGGAGATATGGTGGTTGAAAGTGGTCGACCTGTGACACTTTCATATTTCTGCCAAAAACGTATGTGTCATGGTGTATCACTTTTCAGCCAAAACTATCTAGCACAGATCACTGGTGTTTGTGTGTTAGTAGCACAGAGTTACCCGTCGATCACAACGTTGGCCGAATTTCGTTAACTGTGAGAGTGTGCTGCCTGATCTACATAGCGCAGATGACTGGCGTTTGTGTGTGGTAATAGCATCGAGTCTACCATCGTGCACTATGGTAGTTAGATATCGGTAGCTGTCAATATAAATTCTTTACAAACACGAACGAAGTCATGGGTACCTGCTAGTCTGTAAATAGAAACAAAGTTGATGCTTCTTTAAAATAGTGGGTAATTCGTAAATACATATATATATATTTGCGTATGTATTCTATGGTCTTATTTTAGTAAATTACCACAAATCTCGCACATTCAATTAATCCCTGACTGGCATTAAGATTTCTATTTAACATAATAATAGCATTTTTATTTGAAAGCAATTTATGAGACGGTCTCGCAAATGGATATAGCGATTTGGATGAAATTTCATATGTAGATAACGTTTTGCTTTTCAAGTTTTTAACACGACTTAAAAAAAAAGCAACTTTTTTATTTGGTTTCTCGAAAACGGCATTAACCTCATTACTTAGAAGGTTCAGGTACCAGTAAGCCTACTGATGTAGTTAAGCTTCTCTTTGGTTAACTGTGCACCTCAAATCACCTAGGAAGCCTTTTACTTTAGTCAAATTTTTTTCGAAATCTTGGATACTGAACAGAAATCGAAAGATGCCGAGCGAAGATTGGTCACCCAGGTACTTATTTATAAAAACATACCTATAGTTAAATTACAGTAATAATTATCTATTTATTCTCATCAGCTTGATGTATTTCCATTCAAGCAGTCAGAAAACGTGTGTGGTAGCTCCAGAAGTATTGTGAAGGCTCGGAGCCTCGGACCGAAGTATTTACTGGAAGTGAATATCGACTTTCATGGTGGCTGTATCTTTGTGTCGTTTTGGGGAGCAAGTGCGGTGGATCATCTCATTAGATTTTTTAGATATCGGTCGATGATCCTGTGAGAAAAGAGAGCACAGTGTTAAATACAACAATCCTACTATTATGAAGATTTACAGGAACCTTTAATAGCCTAAAGTAGGAGTTCCCATACGTCAAAAGAAAATTTCCCTCAGCTCCCCTCCAATTTTATTGTTAATAAGGTAAATGCCTACTTTTCAGAACTAACAATGACATCACAGATCAACTTCCCCTACCCCCCCCCCCACACACACACATGGGAAACTATAGCCTTAAGTCTCTATGAGTGCAGCTACCTACTGCAAATGATAATCATTCCTTAACTGTGATCAGTTAATAATTTAAAAAAGAGAATAGACGTTACAAGTTCTTATTCGCTTTTTGGTTTTTCGATCATTATTTTTTCCTTCTGTTTTGGAGTACAAAAGTAAATTAGGGAAACCTAAACTTTAACTGCCTGTCTAACTATAACATAATGTCTTATGTTAATAATGACCTGGTGACAGAGTTTCTAACCAACTACGTAATTCTTCCCTATCGCAGCCGCCTTAACTGTCCCGGTATTCCTACCGGGTATAGGGGACCAACAGCTTAACGTGGAATCCGAACCACGGAAGACTTTCGGCGTACTTCACATTACACAGCAAGCTGTGATGCAGTAGATGGTGGGTTTAAAGGCATTCGAAAATCCTAGCTGAAACCGGCATTCGAACCTGGGACCTTTCCATCTCCAGTTAGACTCCTGAACCACTGAGACACCAGACCGCTCTCTTGTTTAGCTAAATTATATAGACTATCAGTTCAAATCATCTTAGTTTGGAAAGTTTTTCCTTGCGTAAATTTACCTTGCTGAAATGTGAAATTAATAGTTGCAAATTAAACTATGTGTTATATTTTGCAATTTTATTTAACGAACCTTCTTCTAATTACATACCAATCAGACATTAATCCCGACATAAGAAAAGTTACAAAAAGTTTGCTAAACTTTGTTAAATTTATGCTGTATGCCAAGGAACGAGTGAAGTTGTTCAAAACTGAACACTGTCGGAAGGAGACGTTTGCGCTAATGAATCATATTCCAACATTTCATTGAACCAACCCAACGAGGAAGTATGAATACGCAAGACGCGTTCACAACAACGGCCCGTGTCGGAAGACATAAACACATTCCAGTAATTATAAACGTTAATAGAAATCTCATAAAATTAGTTTACAACAAACAGTCTGTGACTGCAGTTTGAACAAGTTCTACTCGAAAGACTGTCAAACACCTTCAAAACACATTAAGGCTTTTGCTGTCAATTCAACAACTGATTAAAAATAATGTTGAAATAAGTGCTGAACTACTGAACGAGTGTATATAATACGTTGAAAATATTTCCTGAGACACTATCACTCAACGTTAAAATTACATTGGATGTTATCCCTGCCCTCATTTTCTGGCTTGTAACACAACAACTGATACTGTGTGTTCATTTATTTTCTTGTAGTAGAAAGGAATATTGAAAATATTTCCAACAATCTGCTATGAATAACATTACCTGTACCGAATTTACAGAAAACTTTGTAAGATTAGCAGAATATCTCGAAACCTTTAATTTGAATGAGAACAGTGAAACAAACATTTCATGGGAAAACCTATTCCCTATCTTCATGAAGCAGCTCTATTAAATGACGATGCTATTAGAGTTGATTTAAATCTCACGATACTTTACTAAACGACTACTCTTCAATCAGCGCATCCAATTGATGTTCAGCATTGACAAAAAGTTCCGTTATTCCTCCTAATAAATTACCCTTTTTCGCTATAGCGATTTGTTTTTTTTAGGAAACTCCTACTGTAATAATCATAATTTACAATACGCAGTGAAATTGAAGAAAACGTGTCGCCAACGTATTAAGAAACATAAAATATGAATGGACATATCTTTAACAGGTAGAGAGGTAGTAAATTAATACAAGAATGTCAGTTTACTATAGAAGAATCACTATCAACTTATTCTATTCCTAAATATTTATTTATAATAATAAACAATTTCTCACTTCTGCCTCGGTTTATTTTAACAAATGTCTATTTATTCCGTCTCTCTTATCAACAACTCTTTGCAGTTACTTGGTCCTCTCTTTTGTCGCCATCATCCTGTTGGCTTTTTAAAAATTTATGCGTGGTTGTTCCTTTAGATCGTTTTTCTGACACCACTATTTCATGTATTTTTCTTGGTATCCAATTCCATACCCTACAAAGATGGCAACTCATTTCCTGTTGCTATAAGCTTTTATTCTCTTTGCTTCTGCTCCGCTTCCAAGAAGCTTCAATTCGTTGCTCTTCTGGAGCACCAATTCATCAAGATATTTACGGCAAGAAACTAGTCCGAAAAATTGCTACGTCATTAGAGAATTACCAAGAAATAAATATACACTGCAATCTCGGTATCAAAAAACTAATCAACAAAATTCATGTAACCACTTCTGTTTTACCTAAGGTAACATTTATTTTATTTTATTATTAATTTGAAATTGGAATTGTATATTCAAATTGCCCGATGTTAACTGAAATTATTAATCAGAATCGCTGATAAACACTAATTATCCAATAAACTATTTATCACAATCATTTGCGACAAATATTAAATATTATTTACTTGAAAATTAATTTAAAAAAACTCTGTCCGACAGAGCACCGCCGGAAAACAGCTGAACAACAACAGCGCACACACAAAACTAAAGTTTGACAGTGTCGTTGGAAAAAACTGTGCTTCAAAGTGTTTTCATAAAAGACCAGTTTTGTACAAAATATGTAAATATGCACAATAGTGTAAACAACATGCTGGTTGAGGGCACAGGCGACCTACAACCACACCTTAAAATAAAAATGTATGTGATAATATGAATCTACCTCATTACATCTATGTAAACAAGACGTTCTGCTTGCTAATTTAAAAACGGATATGTAAAAACATAAGTCATCTTTACGCTTCTTATATATAAGAAAAATTTCGTTATATGTAAAAATAAAACCATTATGTAAAAATCACAATTACAGAAAACGTTGTACGCTTATGATGCCTCGACGAGAGGCGAAACGCGTCCGTCAAATAAATATTATGGGTTGTACTGGCGTAGTTATTAAAGAATAATTATTAATTTAACAAACAACTGTGGAAGAGATGGCCTACAATAATCACATATTTTTATTTATTTCAACAAATAAAATTAAATGAACTTTGTTCATATGACCAAATGACATAAGTGACTGGTATTGCTCATTATTTACAGCAAAACATCTTAGCAATTCATTACGGTCTAGCTCAGTGGAGGTCATTGCTGGGCGTATGGAAAAGTGTCCTGGTGAAAAACTGTTGTGGCACAGTGTTCATAGATTGGCGAAGGTCGGCAGTGGGATGTCACAATGACAGATCGGATCAACAGCAATGTTGTCTGCATCAGGCGAAGTGTAGGCGTCAAACTGCTTCCGCCGTATGTGTATCCTGCATTTGCTGGAGATGGTGGTGAGATGTATCAGATAATAGGGAATTGGGTTACAAAAGTTTGGTCAGAGCATTGGTTGATTTTAGTGGTCTAGTTTGGGACCCACATTTTGGGTATCAAATACAGGAGTTGGAGCGCGTGCAAAGAACAGCAGCTAGATTTGTTTGTGGAAATTATTGCAGGATCCAGTCAGTATATGATATGACAAAGGAGCTGGACTGGGAGTCATTGTAGGACAAGAGGAGGGTGAAGGGATTGCTAGGAATGATGAAGCTTGGAGGGGTATTCGTCGAAGGATTAGGAATACTGCATGGCAGGAGAAAGATGACCATGACCACAAACTGGCACTCGATTTCATGCATAAGTAAATGGGAAAATTTTCTTTTATGGTTAAGGGTGTCAGTGATTTGAACAAATCACCGAATAAATTGATGAATAAGTAACCAAAAACGCTGAAGGAATTTAAAATTAAAATTTTTAAATCCCAAAACTAGATGGGGGAGGGATTTAACACTCAAATTATATAAGTTAATTATTAAATTAAAAATGTGAAATTAGATGACAGTGAATTGCCACCGGAGCGTGTTTTCCATTGCAATTATATTAATAGTAATTACTTAGAAGCGATTACATGCATCTCATTCGCTGCTGCTGTTCCCCTCCATATTCCCAGCATACGTCACTGTCTTTCCAAACCTTCACAAAACACCAGTGTCGTTGGGTAATGGCTATAACTTTTCTCTGTTTATCTTTCCTTTCATTCAAAAATTCTCCGGATTTTCACAGACTTAGCAGCCTAGGTGTTTCCCGGTTAATCTCCCCCAGGACCCCTGGGTTTTGTTGTCCGGCAGACCTTCCAGGTGACAAGCCAACTCCATGTTCCTGTGATCAACGTTCCATCCTTGCCGTTTCTGCAACAGTGAATAACGAGCAGATATTCCTTCTGAACTGCTCTTGAGCCACTCTTTATTGTTTCGATAACACGTATTACCACAAGTCAATTTTTTTTTTTTTTAAACATCCAATTCAAACTGATATCAACTCTCACCTCGACTCAGCTAGACTGATTACGCTCTTGAATACAAGATACTGAGGGACTCTTTCTCCTAGTCACGGTATGGACGGTGCAGCGTTTATTGTCCTGCAAATCGGCTCAGTGTTGCCAATTTAGCGACTTTGTCGCCAGAAGTGACGACTTTTGCTTAAGTCTTAACTACCAAAAACAGGTTTTGACGACTAAAATGGTTTAGCGACTTATCTGGCGACTTTTGGAGTAGAAGTGAAAACAGTTCTAGAGGCAATAATGGATACATTTTTTGTCAACTCGACACAGAATAATACAGTGCATAGAGATATAGCCTATATGGAAAACGACAAACGCGCTTGCGCACCAAATTCAAACTTTATTTAATTTAAGTTCCATTCGTATATGGTCTAGCTTTAGCTATTTCAAAAAATATTCAAATCAAAACATCCAATTTTCTTTTAAATCTAAGTTTTACATTTATTTGTTTAAAAACTCTAGCTTTTATTGATGATAAACTTTTTTGAGTGAATTCGTAAATCTTCTAATTTAAGATTTAGTTAGAAAATCAACTTTTTTTAAAATAAAATTTGAATGTAAAAATCTTCATGTTGAATTTGAAAAAAACTAAAGGCCCTAAATACGAAAAGCGACTTGCGCGCCAAATTTAAGGGGTACAAACAGAATACATGTAATAGTAAGGTATACTAATCTAATCTCAGCCAAGGTTACTAGGATTTTAGTAACCTTGATCTCAGCTCCTGCTTAGCATTTAGAGCATTTAGTAAACCTGAACGCGACAATTGTCTCTATAGTAACAATTCACTGACTATTCAACAACGTACTTTACTATCGTCGATAACTTATAGATCTATACTTGAAATTTTAAATTTTTTAACTTAAATTTTTTTTCGAGTTGACAAAAAACATACGTAATATTAAGTAATAATGAAATATATTTCTGTCCAACTACACCTTATTTTTCGAAGTGTTAATTTGCAATCAAATTATTTCTACCAGTAGTAACAAAAGAGTAATGCGGTCAGGGAATCCCCGAACTTTATTATGTTTTGTACACTGAACAATCGGCTCCTAGTGGAATTAATTTTAGCAACTTTCTAGCGACTTTTGGTCTTGAGTCTAGGGACTCGAATTTCTAGGATTTGGAACACTGAATCCGCTTCAGCTGTAAGGTGAACGCCATCGGCTCGTTACCTAGGTATGCCACTCGACAGTAAGCTGACTTGGCGAGCTCGTATCGAGGAAATCAGGCAGCGGGTAAGTACTCGGCTCCACGCTCTTTACCCGATACGGTACTTAAACGGGAAAGCTCACTGGCACCACATTTAGGAGTTGTAATTTACTGCACCTTGATAAGGCTGGTAACTGAGTATGCTTTCCCCGTTGGGAAAGGGGGGGGGGGTACATTGCCATATGGCTTCCAGGTGCTGCAGGACTGAAATAGTAACTACATTTGGGGTCGTCTATTAATTAAGTGAGCTCAAAATAGGCGAGGATGGGGGGGGGGGGGTTTGAGGTCCAGCAAAATCTCACCATATCTCATTTAAGCGGGGCGGTCAACAAAAATCTCAAGTGAATTTTTTATTTCAGATTGCATCCATTCAAAGAGCAGCAGAGGTGAAAGAAAAAAGTCTTTAAAATTATGAGATCAATCTACGTTAGGGGGTGGGGGAGGGTCACAACAGTTCTCACAAAACCTCACCAAGGGGGAGGGGTGCAGTCCAAATTTAAGAAAAACACACCTCACGTAACTAATGTCAAACCGTTTCCACAATGACGGAATCCATGATGCGCTGGGAAAGATTCCGGAAACAGGCACGTATAGTCTTCAATGCTGCACATCGCTCTGTCAATCCAATGTGCAGTCGTTTCAGGCAATATGAAACAGCTCCTGACATAAATTAGACCATTATTACTGACCGAGCTATAAGAAGAATAAATGGCATGCCAACAAGACGACCAACAGATAGTTAAGTGATGTCGAATCAAGAAATCCTTAAGGGAGGAAATGTCTAGGACAACGACCCCGTAAACGACTAACTTTAATGGTGAGACTGAAGAAAGTTAAGTGAAATCCATTGCCAAAGACGTTCGCCAAAAGCATTTATATCTAAACGATTAAATGTCGGTTAAAATACGTTTAAATGTTAGGCGATACTGAAGTAATTTTTCCCAGTATCTGGAACGAACTACCCGCTGTACGCACACCAATTTATTGTGATACCGGCGTTAGCGTCCTCTTTTTACAAATGGCGATTTCAAAGCGGCTAGCATTAAAACTACATATTTACAATCCAGTTTTGTAAATCTCCGATATCGTTTACATTTAACCAACAATAGAGACAGCTTGAAACTGCGTTGGTTAAAAAAAAAATGTAAGCGGGTTAATGCAAATACGGTATTTAATTATGAAAATTGCATTCAAATCAGCTGCATTTAATTAACTCAAATGCAAATTACGTGTGTCGTCCGGGGTGAAGGGGGGATTAAAAACATTATTTCACGCTGTTCAGTTATTTCGGGTGAATGCGGCGAGTCATCAAGGTGGGTCCCCGCCAACACACCGAACATCGATTGTTGAGCTGTCAACGCGGATAACTGGTGCTCCCAATGTTTTCACAGATACGATACGCGGATTGGTTCAGTAAAATAGAAACTGGTCCGCCCTAGCAGTAAAGCTTAGCAAGTAAAAATGTGCGGTATGGAAAACATCTCCTGTTTTATTCTAAGCGTATAATGGGATGCAACTGGATGTTATTCTCCAAACTGAAACAAAAATAGACTTGCCGCGAGTTAGGGAGCGGGCATAAACCACGTAGCTCCATTTTGGCCTCCTGTGAACCCCCCCCCCCCCCTACCCCCCACGTAGCCCTACGTGGCTTTTGCATCTACCCCCCTCTCCCCCCATGTAGCACGTAGTTTTTTTCCCTTTTGATTCCAGAAGATTTTGTACTGCTTTCTCTTGTCAGACTATTGTAAATTACATACAGCGATAATTAACTGAGGGAAATAAATATACACATGCTGTTGAGTGTTCTATTCCTCATTTTAACTGTGAAAAATTTTATGAAAGGAAAGCTACGTGGCCTGGCTCGGAACCCCTCTCCCCTCCCCTCACGTAGCCAACCCCTCCCCCTCCTGGACCGAGCCACGTAGTTTGTGCACGTTCCCTTAGCGGAGCGAAGACTTTTAACTGCGACAGGCGACCTTTTGGATCCGTCTCGACCACCGCCAGCTATCGACACGATTAACTATATGCCATGTAGTGTCGAGAAATTAGGCTAAATAATTAATTGGTACTCCCAGTTAGTAAACAAGCACTGTAAATATCTATACTTTCTTCTGTTGTTCTTTTGGAAAACATCTGAATAGACATTTAGCATAAGTCATCTAGATTTAGCTTATTTTTACTTTAGTGATCAGGGCATATAAAATGATTGGCTATTTAATAACTCGTGAAGGAACGAATACTGTTACAAACACTTCAGATAAAGATGTTATTTCGTAAACACACCGAATGGAATATATTTATGACAGCATGGTTGGTACTAGTTACCATATGGTTGCGTAATAACAATAATAGGCTTGGTATGGAACCAATGTCTAAATAACTTGGAGGATGGAGTGACATGAGATAGTTCCTAATTTAATGCAATCATGAAATATTAGATAAGCTCAGCATGGAATAAGTAGCTAGCAGCAGTTTACCTTAGTTAAGTGATGTTTCGAGCCGGAGGTGTAGACGCGACTAGCGAGCTAGTGCCTTGGCGAGCTAGTTACGATTTTAGTATGAGCAAGTGTTCCAATTGGGTACTGATGATGTCAATGAGATGCTAGAGTAGGGGTAACGCTTTGGGTAACCACTTGTATGCTGACGGTTGCCTCCAATGTCTTTGAAGCACCGGTTCAGGCTCCCACGCATAACCATGCTGATAAGACTCTGTAGAGCATCCGGTCCTATTTTTAAGCCGCGTACTCACTAGCGAGCTGTAACTGTAACCGTTGCACGTTACTGTTACCAAATACGATAGTGTGTACCAGGCTCGCGAACCTGCCGCGAACGGAACGTGTTGCATTCGCAGCGAGCCGAGAAGAAACACATCCACATTCTGTAACTGTAACACTTTACTGTTACCGTGAACCATAGTGTGTACGTGGCTCGCGAGCGGAACGCGTTGCATTCGCAGCGAGCCGACGATTGACTGTTTTTGCTGCGAATTAAAACGGCGCTCGCAGTGCGTTCGTGAACGTCGAGAGTGAAGGTTGTTGCACGCTGCGAACCTATCGGTATCTTCAAGCGTCATGAGTGAATGGACAGAAGATAAATTTCTTCAGTTGATAGACGCCTACAATGAAAGCAGTGTCCTATGGAACTCCAAGGACAAGGATTAGTATCATTAATAAACAAAATATTTTATTTGTAGGTGGAGGACCTCAACGGCAATTCAAAAATTGACAGTGACGATGCACTACGTGAATCATTCCATAAAAAGCTAAAACCAAATCCCAAATTACGAATGCTGAAAGAGGCTTTCCGAATAATGAAAAATGCGGCAGTTAAACCGATAAAGGATATGGAACTACAGTCTGTCTTTGATTTTATACTGGAAAAAAATTAAAAATTATACCAGGGAAACAAAAAATGCAATTCAACAAGAAATATTTCAGATAATTATGCGTGCTGATCAAGAATATTACAACTCAATGCAAGATTATGGATATTACTCCACTATACAAGCTCCACACCCTTCAGCTTCTTCCTCCACTATAAATCGAGATATAGCTCGCCCTTCCACTAATTCTCCAAATCAAAACCAATAAATACCTCTACAGAACACGCCATACACCCCGTAGAACAACAATAGCGAGAATTCATCAGATATGAGTTTAGAAAATTATGTATGAATTTTTTGAATTAAATTATATTATTATTTTATCATTATTGAATAAAGGATTGCCTTGATTTGTTCTTTCACTACTGATATCAGCACCTGGCACATTTCAGGGACAATCGAGCTTATGGCTTGTCTGGAAATGCGAAACAGGTATTGTAAACATGTAAAAGAATCACCAGTAGCTAAGTATCTCAGCGTCACAGCTAATCTGTCTTGAACCGACACTGCTTCTCGGAACGAAGTATTTCTTAGTTCTATCTTGGCCCAATTATGGACATTACATATTCAAAATCAGTTGGAGAGATTCTCGTCAAATGTCTGTAATAACCACTCATTTGTTGATTTCTTAAAAGAAGAATTAGACCACTTCTTTCTCGATACATTCCATGAACACGCCATCTTCGTGGCAGTTTATAATCATCGAGTAAAGCTTCTACAAATATGTATGCTGCACAAGCGAGAGACAATTCTACATCGCGGATAGAGTCGGCTTGTCGTTACAGTTACAGTGAGCGTGCACACTAGAACCTCGTTACTGTATCCGTTCGGTTACAGTTACAGCTCGGTAGTGAGTACTCGGCTTTACAGACTGGAAAACAGCTCTGGGCTTATCTTGACTCCTACGAACGAAATAAAATAAAGATTTTACAATAATGATGTATCCCAGAAAAGCAATTATGTGACAGATTCACGCAAGCAGTAATTTAGTTCCGTGGTTTTGTTTGAAGTATAGCTTATTGCTGACCCTCCTTGTTGGCTCAGATGGATCCGGAAGCATGATGGTGTCCATCATCTGACTCAGGATTAGCTGATTCGAGTTCTGGTGAAGGATGAAATTTTCGTCATCAGAACTTAGCCGCAGGGTAGAAGTGGTCGTGCACAATTCCTAATCTACATATTGTCTGCCAGAGTCTCGTTTTTTTTTTTTTTTTTTTTTTTTTTTTTTTTTTTTTTTTTTCCGCTACCTCAACGGTTTTAGTGAACAGTCCCCCTACTATTTGTAGCTTAATCTGTTTGTTCAGTTTGATGGTTTTGGATTCATTGGTGTTTCATTTTAGGGGATAACCAGGCTATGGTCGGTAGGACCTTAATAGGAACCCCTTCTTGTATTCTTATACAGGGTGGGGCATTTAATATGTTTTCTGGAAATATTTCGGAAAGAAAGCATTTTAACAAACAATAACCTATATAAAAAATAATCGTACATTAGGGGGCTACAATTATGTGATATTGGTTTTTTCACAGGTGGCGCTGTTGTCGTTACAACAAGGTCAACTTAATTCTTTTAAATGGGAACCCCTATTTTTTTTTTTTTTTTTGAACATTCCGATTCCTCATGAAAAAATAAAAATAGTTTGCTTAACTCACTTTTCTGTCAGCCTCACAGATGGCGCTGTAATCGCGAAAAATGAATATTCGCGTTTTTTGTGTATAATTTTAATTATTGTTTAAATAATTACATGTAATTTTCATTCTGTAAACATGGAAGGTAATTTTAAAGGATAATGACGAAATTGATTTTTTAAATGCTTTTTCTTACTTATTTGCAGCCATGTCTACAGCAGGTGCTCAAAAAGGTGACCATTTACTTCCAGACATTTTCTGACCCTTTGCAGAAATGATGCCTGAACAGCTCGAAGTGTGTCAGAAAAGTCTGGAAGTAAATGGTCACCTTTTTGAGCACCTGCTGTAGACATGGCTGCAAATAAGTAAGAAAAAGCATTTAAAAAATCAATTTCGTCATTATCCTTTAAAATTACCTTCCATGTTTACAGAATGAAAATTACATGTAATTATTTAAACAATAATTAAAATTATACACAAAAAACGCGAATATTCATTCTTCGCGATTACAGCGCCATCTGTGAGGCTAACAGAAAAGTGAATTAAGCAAACTATTTTTATTTTTTCATGAGGAATCGGAATGTTCAAAAAAAATAGGGGTTCCCATTTAAAAGAATTAAGTTGACCTTGTTGTAACGACAACAACGCCACCTGTGAAAAAACCAATATCACATAATTGTAGCCCCCTACTGTACGATTATTTTTTATGTAGGTTATTGTTTGTTAAAATGCTTTCTTTCCCAAATATTTCCAGAAAACATATTAAATGCCCCACCCTGTATATTTTCATATATATTTCACATTCTCACTAAACTTACTCAGGAATCCACAGGGTTCATAATAATACTTAATGGCACCTTGTATTTGTGCCAGGTCGACTCATAGGTACAACCGTGCCTATAGTCTCTAGTCTTGGAACTTCGTGGCGGGCTTCCTCTATTCTGCTGAAGAATTTTTCGGTTGATTGGAAGATTTGTGTATGGATATTTGGAATATTTGTGACGTCATGGAGGAGCGCTGTTGGAGTGAAGTAACTTGCCCGTGTGATCATTCGGAGAGTCTTATTCTGCAGTCTCTGAATATGCATTCTGTTGGAGTGGCTGGTCGTTCCCCAAGCTTGGCAACCATATAAGATGAGAGGAACAATGATTGATTTGTAAATGCGGATCTTGGTTGATAAATTTAGGTTGTTGCTCCTCAGGATCGGTGCAAGGTTCATCGTCACTGCTAGCCCTTTTTTTTCTCCGGTCTAGCACATGTTGACGAAAGAGAAGTTTGTTGTCAAGTATTATCCCCAGATATCGAGTCTCTGTCACCCATGGAAGCTTGTGGCCCATTGTTTCTAGCTGTTTTTGGAGTACTGGTCTTTTCCTTGATTAATACATTGCAGAACATTTCGTAGGGTTGAGTTTGACTTTATTTACTCTGCACCATTTATCAAAAGCTTCCAAGCCTTTTTGAGCGTTTTGGATATTACGTGTGTGGTTTCCTCCGGTCAAGTAGATGACCGTATCGTCAGCGAATTGAGCCATAATTACGTGAGGAGGTAAGGGTATGTCGTTAATGTAGATTTTGAAAAGAGTAGGCGCAATTACCGAGCCTTGCGGAATTCCAGCAGTAATTGTGTGAGTTGCAGATTTTTGGCCTTCAACTTGTACGAAGAATTTCTATTTTTTAGGTAGCTGGCAATAAGTGTGATGTAGCATTCCGGAATATCTGTTTGATGATATAGTTTATCAATTAATTTAGTGTGCAGAGTCTCCGTAGTGTATATGGAGTGAGGTGCTGTTGATGATGATTCATCCGTCAAATGGGAAAGTAAGGGTCAGGCGGTCCCTATTCGGAAGAGTAGGCCTGAATAGACAGAAGTTGGTTTCATCCAGTACCTTTTCCCATCATTCTTTTATTCACGACACAAACTACAACTTACATTGAACATACACAGCCATCGACACAAAACCAATAAACATGTAAATACAATTAAAACACTGATAAAGGCACAAGAAAACCAGGGTGGGGTGGGACATTCTCCACCAGCGAAATACTGGTACTGACCTTTTGAAATTTAGATTAACTGCTTTCTTATAGTGTCCTCTTCACGTTTAGCACTCTCCTTTTCCGGAAAATTCACCACGATTTAAATTAAAAATGCCGAAATATGGGATGCTCCGCAACTGCAAAATGTTAGCAGCACTGTAAAAATGACACAAACATTATCGGTACAGGGATCATATCAACCTAAATAGGTTCGTTTTGTTATAGTGATCATGGTTAGGTTGAAATTTGGCCTGACCAAGAGTAAAATGTTTTCGGGAAATTCGTTCAGCGGCAGCCCATGTCGCAAACCAGAGACAAACTGCGCATTTGTTTACAACTGAAGCAATCGATTATCTCTGACTGCTTATATCGATTCCAAGATGGTGAGCCTTATAATACTGAATTTCGGATAAAAATTTTGTATCTGTTAATTTTATGCGACGTTTTGCAACGGACTGAAGCTAAAACGGCAAGAAAATATTACAACAAAGAATTAAACCAACATTTCAAGAGACTATCATTGATTTAGCAGCGCTGCAGTGTCATATTTTGGCATTTTTAATTTAATTCATGGCGACTTTTCCGGAAAAGGAGAGTGCACAACGTGAAGAGGACATTATAAGGAAGCAGTTAATCCAAATTTCAAAAGGTCAGTACTAGTATTTCGCTGGTGGAGAATGTCCCACCCCACCCGAAAACCACAACAGTTTCAAAATTTTCCAAGAAAAACGTGTTCACCAACATAACAGTTGAGGATGAAAAAATAAAAAATACAGCCAAACTTGTGGCCAAAAATATACTACAAACATACCTTGATTATTATCATCCCAGCTAATTTTTATACGAACATTGACGCAAATATCAATATTGATGAAGCGCAACTGATAAATTGAGCGACGATGCTGGCGATTTTAATTTTGAAGCCTAGCACGTCTTTGCAGCATATAATGCAGCGAGGAGCAGTGATGTGTGACTCATTAATTACGAGCTCTAATCAATCGAGCCACGAGTTGATATGTGGTGCAACTCGCACAGACCAAACACTGGAGGGATATTAATAATTCTCGTCCATGACCGTGGTTATTTTCGCCCGCCTGTTGGCTTTGCGGTTGCTAAAGTTTACTGGTTTATGATGTCTATTAAACTAAGGCCCTTGAAACACAGATTTCTTCATAAATCAGAAACTGGTCACACCGAATTTGCATTTATTCATTAACATCGTGGACTTGTATATGCGGAGATCTTACTCTCTCTATTTGACGAAGGCAAAGATCATATACCCACTGTTTTAAACTCGCTGGCGGAATGACATATTTCCACTATCTGCAAACATTCTATGAAACCAGACATTGCCGCGCGTCGAGTGAAACAATGAGACATTGTTTAAATTAATCTACAGAAATCCAAATTTTACTCACTCCTTTTGAGACTGTAATTAAACGATTCTGAAATACAGGGCGTTCGCCGGGAAACGCTACCCACTGTTAGCGCTACAAGGAAGAAACTGCTCCCGGCGAGCGAGCGGTCAGCTTCCGGCATTGTTCGACCGTCGGCCGCGGACAATTTCATAATAATTACGCTTCATAAACTTGTATCTAATCCTAGGCCCCTGGTCTATTTCTGTAATTTTATGCACCACAATTGTTTTGTACGGCTTTAAGTGAACTAGCTTTGTTACTTTCCAAGCTGACGTCTTAGATACGCCTGCCTGCTGCCCTAACTGACTTAATGATTTTTTGGGTGACTGTTCTAGTCGAAAACCGATATCGTCAATTTTCTCCTCTGTGAGAATACGGTTGACCGACAGTCTCTTTTTGTTAAAAAATGAACCAGTTTCTCTTACTTTTTTAACCAGACGCAGAATTGTTGATTTAGCTGGCAGTAAAGCGCCAGGATATTCGCGACGAAATTTACTGCGACACTTTTTAAACGACTTCTTCTTCACATATGTATCGTAGAGAAATATTCTTTGTTGCAAACTGTAACGTACCATAATTTTACTCACACTCAAACACGGTACAGATTAGTAAGGGTATGAAGCCCCAAACCAGCCAAACCGCAAAGAAACGTTTATTCACAACACTGATTAATAAGAGACTGAAGTCACAAACTAGCTAAAATGCAAAGAAACCGTTCTTAACAATGTAAGGGACCCATTATACTGCGTCACTGCAATGTGGTGGTAGCGGAGGTGTTAAACAGTGCGGTGATTCACGGCGCCGTGTGGCGGGAGTTGCTGGCACCACTGTCCCAGCAAGTTACCGACGGCAACAGACTGGGAGGGTAGCGTTTCCCGGCGAACGCCCTGTATAATAAGAATAGTATAAAAGTTTTTAATACAATTTAAGTAGTTGGCAATGGCTGAAATATGTCGCAACGTAACAGCCACCACAGGCACATCCGACAATAGTTTAAATATAATATTCGTTGTTAAGAGCTTATAAAAGTCACCAAAATTTCGCTTAAATACATTTTCAGTTTTATTAAATCATACTCAAATCATACTTAATGTCAGGCGGAAAGGCTGCCCGGGGGTTTGCAACACCTTCACCTGAACTATGAACAATTAAGTTCGTGACCAGGTATAGCCCTCTGGTACCTATAATATTAACTAGATCGGCCGCCACGCATTCGTATTAATAAACCCCAAATGCGAAGGGTAAACAAGATAAAGTCATTTAACACAGTTTGAGAATAACACAGTACTTATATTCTTGATAATAGTTTACTCGTACATTGTCGGTACCATAATTTTGAATAAAGCATCGAACCACAGTTTCTTTGAAGATTGCAGATAAAGTACAATTCTACGAGAAGACAAAAACTCACAAAGTCCCCATAACAATAGTGAGTACTACGGCATATTGAAATTTGCCTAAACCTCTTACCCTAATCTGCGCCGCTAAACTAGCGCGAAGTTGCGCGATCACTTTTCGGCGTAAGAATGAGACAACGTGAGCTTACAGCAAGGTCTTTTATAGACTTATACGAGCCTGTGACCTTGGCGAACCTTTCTTTAGTTAATATCTCCAAAAGTACATAATTGTTTAAGTTGAAACTTTTACATTTTGTCATGTTCAATCTGTTTTAATTTAATTTAACATTCCAAAGGGTTTTCAAAGTCTTAAAACTAAAGTCATCACATGACCAACTTGGCGGAATTTATACGCGCTTGAACAACAATCCGCGCCAATCTACTTTTCAAAAACTTAACTATCGGACAAATGCTTAAACTTGTTACCGAAACCATGATATCTCCATAATCGTCTCAATTAGGGCTATCTACTGATATAAATTTCAAATTTCAATTTTTTCTCTTAATTAAAACGCTAATTGGACTTTGCCAAATTATTTAATTTTACTACCAAAATATCGGGGACAGTGCTGACTATAGCTGGTGATAAAAGATCAGCTGTAGCTTTACTCAATTTAAAGATATTTCGAATCTCAGTTTTCTGATCGCGTGTTTCAAAACATGAACAAACGGGAATATCTCTTAAACTAAACATTTCCCAATATGATAAATACAATTTAAAATGATTTTTATGGTAAATTGTCCCTGTGGGAAAGATTACAGGAAAATTCCTTAAAGTTGACAACTACTCTTCTCGAAATTTCTAAGTCCATCGGCAACTTTACAATCGATCTATGGAATATTTTTCTACTGTGGGTAGTTAGTGGGAGTACTTTTGGTGAACTAAAAGGTACTTTACATTAAACTTATCATTCTTTTTATCATCGTAGATTTTATTAAGAGGCTGTTAAATAAAATGTGAACGATATTGGTTACGTTTGTTCAGTCAAATATTGTTTTTTCGTGTAATATATTTTAATTTTTACTTGATTTGATGAACTAGTATAAGACAAAACATAATATTATTTTACTTTCTCAGGGCAGAGCAGTTACAGCAAGCAATATCTTATAAATCAATAAAATCTAAATATTTTCAGTATCAGCCAACAGACGCACATCTGCTCATTATTACGGTATATCTTAAAGCTAGCAGATACTTCCATCCCGTTGCTAAGATTTTGGAAGTTTGATCTCGATCCTTTAATGATTTGTACTTGGCAAATACGATGGAATCGAGTTCAATTCCACCACTACTGCTTGAATAAAATTCATTACATTAATGATTTATATTTAGGGCCAATGAGGAAGGTCTTCTCATGCATCAATGTGAACTGACTGTGTTGAGAACACAGTGTATAGTTAGTTTCAAAGTTCTGCTTCCGAAAAGTGTTTTTTTTTTATTTGTTTTCTTCGCCATAGAACATTGTTATTGTAATTGTGATAGTATTATTGCCGCCATATTCGATGCCACAGAAATCAACGAACAAAATGTTCACAATTCCATTCAACTGCAATCTTATGCCCAAAAACGATGATTGCAAAGCAATTAGTGAATATGTCATTTCCACTATGTTACCTGGAGAGGAAAAAGTTTAGCTTAGTTCTGATTCCGTCAAACATGAAGAAATAAACAACGTTCAGTTGTACTCCATGGAATTCTTAAACTCCTTACATCTGTCCGGTTTACAATCTCACAAATTCTTTTAAAGAAATACGCTATTTTTATGTGAATTAGAAACCTTAATGCCAGTCAGAGATTAATTAATGATGCAAAATTAGTGATTATTCACTTAGTACATCACTGTTAAATTCACTGACTCCGATAAAATTGTGCTCATACCTGGCATTAACCTCACACCTTCTGATTCTTTTCCAAATGATAAGAAAACGATTCATAATAAAATTAGCTTCGCTATGACCATCAACAAAGCACAAGGTCATACGCTCTTCAAAGGGTAGAACTGTATTTACCAGAATCTGTTTTTTCGCATGGACACGTATACGTGATTATTTCACGAGTTCGTAGATTTAGTAATATTTATACTTGTGTTAAAACCATATACGGTCAAAAAGTAAGCGATGATCACATTATAGCTGGTAACATTGTTTTCGAAGCAGTCTTTTGTAAAGTAAAAGAAGCCTTTTTTTTTACAAAAGTCGTATCTGTCGAAGCCAATATCTATTTTTTAATATCTAGTTTTTGAATGTTTTACAATTAAACATATTTCATATAATGATAACGAGTTTTTACAATGAGACCGATATTTATTACTACTCTCCAAAATAAAATACCTTTCATTAATTAATACTTGCATTTAGTTATTTTTACATTAATACATTGCCATTCGGTGACTGATTACGATACTGAGCGAAATATTCGCACGGCTCAGTTGGTAATCTAATAACTGCTCATATCCGAACGTAGCACCGAATTAGAGCTGTAGCAAACGGAATGTATTCGTTACTGAGTAACGGGTTGGTCGCATGACTCGAAGTACCGAATCGTTACTCACAAATTCATTTCGTTACTCGCATTTGTCGTATGGATGTCAGTTTGATTCGATAAACGAACGAACACGACGTGATGCGGGAGCTGGAACGGTTCGCCCAACGATTGAATGAGCAGATGTTTGTTTTGAAATTAGTTGATTTAAGTAAGCTGCGATTGTGATATTAGGTATTTTTCTGAAGTAAATCAAATGTACGAAGAATTTTCCAAAATTTACTCAATGAATATTTTACTTGAACTTAACAAAGTACTAACGATGTCATCCATGCGATGCTTCGTGCCAGTGCTCAATTGTATCAGAAGTAATGTGACATATCAATCAATTAATTTTAACTACCGCAGGATCCATGTGATCAATGCGGTACTGTCTTTGATGTTGAATGATTGTTGTAACCGCGACGCAACAACAATTACGAATCTAATTACAAATAGATGAGGAATTTACAAAAATAAATGAAAACAGTAAAGGGAGACAGTGGTGAAACATATTTAAAAACGAAACACTTTGATAAAATTATAATATTAAAATATTTGTTAAATACATGTCCCATTATCACATCAGGTTTGTATGCAGGGTTTTGAGTAGGCTACTTTAAAAAATAACCGTCATTAGTTATTGTCACTACATATGTCACAGTCAGGTGAAAGGACATGTCTCTTTTTGTATTCAAATAAGTGTTTAATTTAATTTTATCCCTAATTCTCTAAATTGACGTGACTGTATTAATCAGACAAAAGGTAGAATGAGAAACAGCCTTCAGCCACTAGAATACAAATTTTATTGTACACAAAATATGTATATGAAACTAACTATTCACCATCTAGTCAATTCTGGTAAGTTTTCCACAATGCTTTCATATTTAGTCTGTTCTCTCATAATAAAACGTGTTCACGACACTTACTTGAAATCATTTTTCAGCGCAGGAACAAACTTTACTGGACACGAATCTCGCTTAAGGAAAATTTAAAACCAAATGTAAATACCATAAACACCGGAAGATGTATTGTATTCTAGTGACTGAAGGCTGTTTCTCATTTTAACTTTAGTCTAAATAAGTGTTTGTTTTGAAGTTAAATTATTCTTTCGTATATGATATTCATTACAGTAAATCAAGTATACATTCATAGGTTTTCCGTAAGATCCATCTGCTAATAACTTTAAGTTTTATCCAAACGAACAACTTACCTAAACTTATTTTACTAAATAAACAATTTACTTAAACTTTCCGTATGCGACGTGACTTAATGCGATGCTTCATGCTAGTGTTCGATTGTATCAAAAGTAACGATTCGAAAGTAACGGGTACCGATTGGTTTAGTAACGAATATATACGGGCACAGAATTTCTCGTTACTTTTACAGCTATACTCTGATTGGCGCTTAACCATTGTCTTTCTAAAATGTATCTGACGGTTCAGGGATTCGACAGAATTGCCGCAGTTAATATCCGAGTGGACATAGCGATATGTTTTCAACTCGCTGACACTGGACTTAAGCTAACAGTCCTCCCCTTCGTGACTAGCGCCTCATCAGTCCTCCAACGCACAGTGGACGCCTTGTCGCTGGCACGCGCAGAGCCCGTTAACTGAGGTCCTCTGTGCCAGGCACTCAACACAAAAACAGAGGCTGTCCCGCACACACAGGCTGCGCATTGCCGGCAGATACACGCCTGGCTGAACACTAGAGACCCCGCATAATCGCGACACAGCCCGGTTCTATACGTTACGCACGGGAAACCGATCGATTTCTGTCGTCAGCGATAGTAGTAGCACACGGATGGAACAACGGCAGAAGAGAGTGACTTTCAGAGTTTGCTCCAACACACATGTACGCGCGTTTAGTCTTCTGCCCCACCAATTCGCAGTAATTATTTTTCGAAGATTTCTCGTAGTTATCCAACAGTAGGCATAACTATCATTACTCAAATTATCCGCCCGGAACATCATCACCCGAAAACTTACAAGTACTTCCTGGGAAGAACAGCCAAATCTGCTTCGTACATCTGCCCTGGTACTCAGTTTCTCCGCTGTAACGGCCCAAGTTTTGGTGCAAAAGATTTAGTGGTGTGATTTAGAATTAAACGAGTGTTAGGTGTGTCGTGACAGTACGCCAGAGTCGCGTGCCGTCCGCACGCGAGAGTAATGAGTCAGGTTTTGCTGACGAAAACGATCAGCGCACACCACAGCCAGGGACACTGGCCGGTCAATTGCCGAAAGAAGTCTAGAATGTTCGATACGGGCAATATAAGGAGCGCAGGACATGCGTTTGGTCTTCTCAGTGACAGATTGACAGTAGGCACGACACTATGCCAGTTGGATAGTAAATAGCCTCTCTCTTTCTCTAATAGCCTGGTCTCGCGTTAGGGTCGACAATGCTGCAACACTTGGCGGAATCCTCGGATAGCCATTCTACATGTATGTAAGTAATTGTTCCATCATCTACTAGTACTTCAGAAGATGTAAATCCAATAGAAGCCTACGGGGATAGCCTCGCAGACGGCGTCAAAACGGATGATATGTATTCAGTCAAGGACGAGCAATAAACTGTATTGTACAGCAGTTAGGCCGTGTTCTCACTGGTAGAATATAAAGGATCCTGCTGTTGCCATAGTAAGCCTAAGTTGGTGAAGCCATACTAACAACCACACAGGTCTGTGGCCTTAATCCACAGTGGTGTCAGAACCTGATATTAGTAAATAGCCTTACAGCTGAGCTGGAGAGTGGAGCCGAGGTTGCCGGAGGTCAGCTGTAGCAACTCCATATAAGGTCAGTACCTGAGTTTCCAGACACTCTCTGCCGATTCCAAATTACGCCCACAGAAGAGGAGTTAGACCACTCGACTAGTCCGTTACACCGCAGCAGAATACTCAGCACTAGTTTGACAAAACTCTGCACATGCTAGGCAAGTTGATATAGCACTGAATTATACTGGTCAAATTGTAACAGGATGCATGAAATCAACTCCTGTCAGCAAAATATGCCATATAATGGGAATAGCACCACCCTACATTCGAAGGAAAACAGCTGCAGCGACGGAGAAGAGGAAACAGGAAACAGACCCCAGACACTCTTTGTTTGGACCCGAACCTCAACCCACAAGGCTAAAGTCAAGAAAGTCGGCCTCAGTAGCGTAGGGGCTAGAGTACTGGCTCCGCGTGCCGAAGGTCGCCGGTTTGAATCCGGCTGCGGGCATGGATGTTTAACTGTTGTGTATCTGTGTGAATGTCCTGTCCGTTCTGTGGTGTCTATACTTAGGAATCATAAAGTACTGTAGAAACTAATTCACTGGATGCGATATCATAAACACATTGCGCTGGCTGAATGGCTTAGTTACCGAAAGCCATAAAAAAAAAAAAAGGAAAAAAAAAAACTTCATACGGTCAACTTCAGCCACAAAATCTTCACTTGGAGCTCGCCCTGTAGAACTATGGCGAAATTCGTTTCCTGAATGGCACTGGAGAAATGTTAAAGAGGCACCTGCCGCGGGGTGTAATCAGCCATATGCCATATGGAAGGCACTGAATAGATTAAAAACTGAAATGTTCCAATGCAGATCCAAAATCAAGAAATGGGGTTACACTACTAAAAACGAACTATGTGAATATGGTGAGCTGCAGGACTCACATCTTCTGGTAGTGGTATGCAAGAATCTACCTGAAACTTGTACTATCGACGATCTTTTTAGGGCAAATGAGAAGGCCATCAGGATTGCGGAATTCTGGTCACGTTCCATTTAATTGTGTACAATAATCCATAAGCTTGATATTAATTAATTAATTTTATTTGTTTTGTTTCAACTTGTAATGTTATGTCCTGGGCACGAGAAATAATAATCATAACTACCATTTATTCTTTTCTGCAGTTGGTATGCTTATTATGTGCTTTCACTTATGATATAAAAGATAAGCTTCGTATTGAACCCAAATGTTGATTGGACCCTCACGAAGGAGGTATACTTAACCAGGTACCCGACAATACTACCGCATAAATAGTGCCTACAGTTTAAAGTGGAATCAGAACAACGGGCGTTGTTTGGTGTACTTTACATTACACTGCAATCTGTGCCATAGGTGAAGATTGGATTAAGGGACTGTGAAAATCTCCGCCAAGACAGAGAAACGAACCGGAGTCCTTTCGATCTCCAGACAGAAACCTCAACCACTGAATCACCAGGCCACCTCTGCTTGCGGTAAAATTTAAACATTAGAGGATTTATAAAGTTTTATGTGACTTTTCTTCGTGATCTGCACTTACGTTACTGAATTCATCTTCGTCTTAATGCCGATCTATCTCAGGTTTGCATCTTCATCTCTAGGTGTTATTGTCCTGACTCGTTGTCATAAACCATCGCCATCTTAGCTCTTCTACGGTTTATGCTTCCACTTTTTCTTCATTTCTTCAGTTCCGTTTTGAATAAATCGCTTTATACTCAACTCATTTCCAGACAAAATTATTTTCCCTTTTTATATTATCCAAAATTGTACTTTTTTCAATTTCCATCCTCACGACTTCATCATTTCCTAACCTTTCCTTCGTCATCTGTTTGTTACAGGCCTTTAGCTCGTAAACGAAATAAGTATCAGAATCCAAATTTACACATGTTGTGTGTTTCACTAGCCCAAATCGAATATCGCAATAAACATTTTGGAATAGTATAAAGGTTTCATAAAAGTGAGGTGTCGAAACAATTTTCAAACCAGCCTGGGGGGTAAAGATTAAAATAGGCGTACTAAAATTCTTTTTTTCAGTTTCTTTAATGGAAAACAAATACCTTAGTGGTTAAAGTGTTGTCTCCTAGGAACTAGAAATTGTCATCAATATCTGACATATACGTTGTTTAAACGACAAATACGAAAACTACATGTATCAGGCAATTTTTTTCCATCTATTAACTCAGATTGTATTTCATATTCAAGTTCCAGCAATAAATTTTAATGCAACGGAAAGATAACATTAGCAGCGCGAGGGATAAATTTTCAGGGCATTGGAAAAGAGTTGAGCGGAGTTTGCTGCCTAGCTTGAAAATCTACCAAGTATTGACTCTTGTGCCTAGTGACCGCCTTCTTACCTAGAAAATGCGAGAGTAGAGAACCTTAATTTCTTTCTTATTTTTTTTTTTTTTACTTATGGTATTTTACTTTATGGTTTTACACCTCATCGACATTGATATCATTAGAGGCGGGATGGGACAAGAAACGGGAAGGAATTTGTCCATGGTCTTGCTTGAAGGAAGCATCCTGGTATTCGCCTGGAGTTATTTGGGGAAAACTTGGAAAACCCAAATCTGGATGGGCGGACGGGGATTGAAACCGCCGCTGCGGCGCCGTCGTCCCGAATGCAAGGCGAAAGCGTTAACCGCTCACCCACCACTCTCGGTCTTATTCCCGTGACGATCGACTTACATTGATCAATTTTTTTCCTTATAACTTCCTTGAGATCCAGACACCTTAAGACGCCAACATTTTTCTCCCTCTTCAAAGACATGCAGGAGGCTTATTAATAAATTCTGATCTGCCATGTCCAAAACTGTAAAATCACCTCTCTATATTCCTCTCTTTCTTCTGCTAATTCTTCGTTACCCCACTTTTAATATTATACAATTTCCAGAAATTTCTATTGCCCTTTCCTATTACAAATAATTAGATTGTTTACTTTAAAAAATGGGTCATTACAAATTTAATTGCATCGACCCTCTTCAACTATTAGAACTTAGAAAGTCCAGTTGAAACCCGAAAACTCAACTGTTTGGTTTACTGTTTTAGCCCATACTTGGAGTCCATTGGTTTCCTATTTCTTAATTACCGGGGCCACTAGTAGAACAGTTAGCTATTTCACCCCTAAAAACAGAGGTTACGCCAATATACTGTAACAACACTATGAAACACTAGTGGAAAGCTTGCATGTTCTACAAATTTGGTATCGTCTCTTGCGCAGATGTTCTTTCATCACTAAGTTCATCAGACTCCTACTGTCTATCTCGACTGTGTATCATTTCTAAAAACGGTTCGCTTCTTGGATTCCCTGAAATAATATTTATATTTCCGTCTTGATGTATGAGTGTGACATGAAGTAAATGCTTATGGCACAATTTTCCGGGACACCCCGCATAATATTTCGGCTACGTAAGTGACAGAGTATTAATTCGCCGCGCAATTTGCCTCAGTAGTGGTCATCCAAGCGTGAGAATATGTACAGTTTTACGTGGAATCCGAGCTATGGGATGATACGAATTTTTTCAAAGAGGAAGATCAGCATAGGGCCCTACTAATTTAGACCGGGAGTCGAATCTCTCGATCCTGACTGAAGTGCATTAACTATCTGATCCACCAGCCAACTCATGGTAAATTAATATTAATCTACAACAATGATCAGTTTAATAGTAATTTCTGATGAGTTTTGATTTTATTAGATTTTGGAATGTCTGCTTGGTTTTCAGTTCAATTTGTTGCGAAACCTCTCTTCCATAACTACAAGTAATTTAGACAAATAAGAATACAAATTGTACGTAAAAGTGAGGCGTAGTGGTCTGGTTGTTCCCTGGTTGAGGCGTCTGGCTGGAGACTGGCAGGTCCCCGGTTCGAGTCCCTGTCACGGCGGGGATTTTCAAAAGCTCATAACTGGTCCTTCACCCTGGCAGCTTGCACCAAGTCGCTTCCGTGGTTTGGATTCTACGATGACGATAAACTGTAGGTCTCCTTTGCCCGGTAGGCGCTTCCCACATGCAATATTTATGTGAGCTGTGAAAACAAACAATTAAAAATTAAAACGATTGAACTAAGAAATCAGGAATTACGAACACG
This sequence comes from Vandiemenella viatica, assembly GCA_031002005.1. NCBI lineage: Eukaryota > Metazoa > Arthropoda > Insecta > Orthoptera > Morabidae > Vandiemenella > Vandiemenella viatica. The sequence goes on from CM061914.1 coordinate 74,733,369, forward strand.
TATTTTAAGCTCTTTGGACCATTTATGGTAAATCATGAATAGTTTCGGCATTTTAAGTTTTATACGCTATAAAGGATAAAGCTGCTGAGACTAAACTGGCGAACAGTAAACCGAAAAATTCAATAAAAGAAAAAGAAGGCATGAACGACAAGAACTCTTAAATCTTCACCGATTTGATCACAACTTTTTTGTCTTGACAGAATAACTGTTGTTACATGTTTCATTCTTGAAAGAAATGAAATTTCTCCAACACAATTTTTCAGATGTTTTCTGATACCGGTCGTTTGATAAGGACGTTCTTATCCAATTAAAGTCATAAGTGTTTTGCGTACTGAAGAAGCAAGGGTTGGAAACCAAAAATTCTCAAGTATTGCTGTTTTGTTACTAATCCTTGAGCTGTACCCACTTCTAGTTCTTCTTACTATTTATAGAAACTAAATATCCAAGAATAAAACTAGAAAAAAGAAATTGAACTATAAGTTATCCTTTACTTACTTAATACTTCACCACTTAAATTAATATTATTTCACTAATTAAAATTGAAACTTATTCACTTATTCCACTGTATGCAGTAGGTAGAGCAAATTCTAGGCTGCGTTTCATAGGTAGAATCTTGAAAAATCGTAATGAACAAACAAAGGAGATAGCGTACAAATCTCTTGTGCGTCCACATTTGGATTATTGTTGTGACATTTGGGACCCGTTTCGTAAGGGATTGATCGAAAGTATAGAGAAAGTACAGAGAAGAGCCGCTCGATTCGTGACCGCTTGCTACAGTCCTTATGAAAGTGTCACAGAACTGATTAGTAGATTAGGTTGGGAGTCTCTGGTAGATAGACGACATACGTTTCGTTTAAACTTATTGGAAAACATGCGTACTCCAACTTTCACTCATGAGTATAGTGAAATTCTTCTTCCACCAACCTATTTGAGTCGGAAGGACAGGAAAGATAAAATTAGAGAAATAAGGTGCCGGACTGATTCTTATATGAATTCTTTTTTCCCTCGTACCATTAGGGATTGGAATGCACAGCAAAGAGATTAGCTTTGGTGCTGAGCACCCTCTGCCACCCACAATTTTGTGAATTGCAGAGTATATATGTAGATGTAGATAGATGTAGATGCAACAGAGAATAAATGGAATAAGAGTCCTTGCAAATATTTAACTACGTGTTTTAACAAAGTCAGTTTATCATTCTCAATGTTTTTCACTTGACTGACTGTAAGAGTCTTGCATCGCATGCGTCAGTATCGCTTCAAACTCGCCGTTGCAAATCATTTAAAATTCTTATCAGTTAGCAGCAAAGAGTCTCTTCTTTCTTCACCGCGCCATCAACGTTATATCTCCTTCCTAAATATATTTCGCACACTGCTTTAATTCGGTAAAACAGAAATAACATTAGATATTGTTCGTCTCCTCTTCAATTTTGACATTCTAAAGACCACGAAAAGTAATACTTTGCATTCATCTCGATAATTCAGTTTTTTTAATTCAAATAATTGGGTTCAGATGTTATTACTTTTCCTCTTCTCATTTCCTTGTAAACCCTTGAAATTTTGTATCAATCGTCTGATAGTTTCTCTGTCTCGTATTGTATATTCTCTTATTCTGATCTCTATCATATCATTATTTACGTCTTTGGATGCACTGGTTGCCATTCTTACTGTTGTAAACGTGGTTGAAAATTCTTTTTGTAAGTCGGTTGTTATCCATCCTCATTATGTGACCCAAAAAATCGATAGTACCAGACATCCTAAAGCCGCGTTCCCACGGCACGTCCTTCGGCACATGGTAGGGTACGCCTCTCATCTTTGCCGCATATGCCAGTAGGGACGACGCGCATATACCCACCGCCAGGCGGTAAAAGATTAAAGGCGCGTACTGCCATACCACGCGCCGTGGGAGTACGGCTTTACATTCACCTATTAGATATTATCGTAAACATTTACGAAGAAAAAAAAAAACAGCAAGCTATATATTCGTTGCCTCACAGCGCTTATAATATGCATAATTTCCAAGTGTTTTTTTTTTTTTTTTTTTTTTTTTTTTTATGGCGAGCCACCTTTCTCCCTTCATACTTATCCAGAATCGATAAATGAAATATCATCTTAACGATTATGTTCTCCACTTTGGTGAGATCATTAATTAAGAAATGAATTTTTCCCAATTCAACCAGTAAATGGCAAAATAATGAAGAATCAAGGTCACGAATATGCAATAGTTCAGAATCAAGCCGCTAGGCTTCGCTAGCGTTGATAACGCATTACCGCAAGATAGCTACACCACATATCACAGAGATATCTATAAACTTTGTGGTTTTCTACAGTACGACTTTTCGGATATTTTTGTTTCTGCGGGGAAAACGTTTCATCGTTTCTAATCGTTTCGTCTACAAACAAACAGTTGCTAGATATGGGCCGGTTCTTCTTTTATCGTACTACAAACCACCGACCTTCCTATACATCGTATATCATTAGCGAAATTTTCGCTTGGTCATCTAGTCTGAGAAAATAAGGAGAACATTTCTGAGTAATTAGAGAGACTCGGGTGTAGTGATTATTTTTAATAAGTAATAGGCTTTTGTTTCCCGATCCCCTTTAGTTGGCTGAACATCCTCCTCGTGGGCAGAAGTCGTTTGGGTGCGTGTGGAGAGGTGGTGCCCGTGACGTCATAAGCAGAGCAGGCGTCTGGCTGGCCGTTTCCCGTTCCGGTCTTCTCTCCCCTGAGTGCCGCAGTGTGAGAGGAGGAGACTTACGACGTGCCGCCGAGGCGCGGCGCCACCTTCGCTGCTCCCAGTAATAAAAACAACAGCCGGCTGACTGTACAGCGCGCAATTTGTTACTCCGCCCAGACTTCATCTCGCGGCAGTTTACATTAATTGTCACCCGGCGACAACTCTTAATCACAAGCCACTTGCTCACCAGGAAACACTCTTTCACAACCGCCACTGCGCTGCTTTCAACGTATTTTCCCGTTTAAATCACCGGAGAGGTGGACTTTCCCGTGATGTTACATTCATGAACGAGATTCTGTGTGTCTCCATCCATGAATTTCTCGATTAAATTCGTAAGAGGAAGCTTAGAATATTGCTGACGTGATATTCATTTCGTCAGAATAAGGTCGAAAAGACCTCGATTCGGAGTACTGTCCGAGCCGAGATTTTATCACAAACTTGGCCTAATTTAAAGCATTTAAGAAAAGCTTATTTTTTGTTTTCTATATTAATCCGACGAATAACATACAAGCTCTACATTGAAGATTGAGCCCAAACCTCGATATCTCTTGTAGGAAATTGGCTATCATCATAGCGCGATTTTCACTCGAACACTGTTTTGCACAGCAATGAAATGGTTCTTGGCCGAACCGGTCCCTAACGGATAAAATGTTATTCGACGTGTTTGTCCTGCTTTATATACGTAAGCACGTTAAATTGTTGGCATTCTGCGTTAGGATGACAAGACCGGGACCCGCAACAATTTTTAGGATTATTTTCCCGACTGGTACTTTCCAGCTCATCTATGGCTTTCATTTGATCCGGAATAGAATGGTTGACTAAGAAATGGAATAAAAGCATCCCGGAGTTCGATGAGAGTCTTCTTCTTCTTCGTATCCAGTGTTAGACCTGGTGGCCTGTAGTGGTCTCAATTCCTCTTCTTGGTGGTCTTCCTGCATCTCTCCTGCCTCTGGGATGGTATTTGAGGATTTTTCATGGGATCCGGTCCGTCTCCATACTTGGCACATTGTCAGTCCATGATGTTCTGTAGGTCTGCACAGTTTGGAGAACTTGTTTGAATTTGAGTTTTTTCAGGAATTCATCAAATCTCTTTCTGTCTCGTAACGTGTTCTCTCCATGAATCGCATCGCAGAAGCCACTAGCATCCACTGATCATCTTTGCGGTGTGTCCAGGCCTTACTGCAGACTGGTCCACACCAGACATCCAGCATCACTTGGTAACTCTAAGAGCTATCATCCGAGCAAAAGTGTTAATCCACTGGCTAAACCAGATGAGGGGAACATGCTGTCTTGCAGATATCATAGAGGACTATCAAAGGCTAAGATATAAACCCCGACAGAATATCAAACGCTGTTCTGGCAGCGTCAATGTGCCAACCCCACAACCAGACTTGCTACCTCTTGACTACCAACCAATTGGCAGGACTAAATTTTCATGCTTTCAACTCTCTACACAATCCATGGAGAGTAATTTCTGGAAACTATGGAAAGAGGAATTCTGGATGGCCGAGACGAGTATCGAACATTCGTTTCCCAAATGCCAAACGCTGCAATTACCACCTGACGTGGCAGCTTTAATTTACATAAAAATTTATTTATTTATGGACTAGTACGGAATACTGAACTCGTGGTGCCAATCCAGAATCGATCCCCTCCCCACATGTCCAAGAACATTTTGTCTATAGAACCTTAGCGATTGGTTTGGCCTAGTTACCATAGCGTTTGAGCGAAAATAGCGGTATGATGATAGCCAATTTCTCAGAAGAGAAGAAGATATTAAGGTTCTTGCTGTGGCTTCAATCTTCAATTGTATGAGGTTATTCGGTGGATTAATTAAAGAACCGATTTAAGCGTTCATTGATTCTTACCACAAAACCCTTCTCTAATTTCAACAATGACACAGAATTACTAAAGCTGGTGGCACCTAATACAAAAGTAACTTCTTCTTCTCCACAAGGTTTTCCCAATATTAGAGGTCGGCTATCTTCATGAGTTTCCTCCGCCTTTCCCGGTCTGCGGTGTCTTCCTCCTTCAGTCCTAACTCCTTATTAACTAGATCCTTCCACCTTATCCCTTGTTTCCCTCTGGATCTCTTTCCTCCCACTGGCATCCTCCATGTTTTCATGATTAGCTCTTCCTCTCCTCTTCTCATGACATACCATACCATCTTAATCTTCCCTCTCCAATGACTTCTCTAATACTAGCCACTCCATCTATTTTCTTGTATCTTCATTTCGAAGTCTGTCGCTCAGAGAAATACCTAATAGCCTCCGTCCTCTCCAGGAGGGTTTCCTCTGTTCTACGTAAGGCCCATATATGATAACCGGTCTTACCATACTTGTACACACTTTTTATTTTAGGTTTTTAGGCATCCTTTTATAGTAAAAAAGTAACTCCACGCTATCAAAAAATGCAAGCCACTTGATTTCGCTCACTAGTATTGAAGAAAACTAGACTTCTTGTATATTCCATTTATTGTATAGAAGGAAATAACAGTTTCGCAACAATTTGAAGACTAGTGTTGTAATTTTAATTCTTTGACTTATTTATCGCAATATATATCAGTTATAACACTCCTATTTTATTTTGAACATTTCCTCACTACTTTCAAAAAATTCGTTGATTACCTTCTTAGTCTACACTTTGTTAGTTTTTACTCAGGTTCTTATCTGCCGCCAATTTCTTGATAGTGCAGCCATTACTGTTTCACATCTCACACATTAATACACAACTCCAAACATTGCTCCACTTAGGAAGATTCTTACAAGCCAAAAATATTATTCGGACCAGCCAACTGTAATAGTCACCAATGAACCCAAATGCACTCATCGATACCTTAGAGTACATACAAATATAGCCGAAAACCTCTGGTCGTAGCTTGGGGAAAAAGTAATAAACTTAAACAGTACAATGCTACACAATTGCATTTAACATACACAAAGTCTCAGATATACAACTTACAAGTCTCTCACGTGAAAATAATAATTATTATCATTATTATTATTATTTTCAGTAGATTGCACTATGTGCCAACCAGTATGAACAGAAAGGCAACCGAACCACTACTATAGTGTTATATATTACACACACACAGTTTAATGACGAGATATCTGAAATTAAAGGAATGAATACAAAGAACGGAAACAGGTTAAAACATTAAATTATTACTATCGTGCGCATTACCTTTTGCTACATACACAAAATTTTGAATACAATTTTCAACCTGTTCGCAGTTAAATAAAACGAAAATTGAGCATATGAAACGTACTTTCTGTTCCTGGTACTTCACACACATTTTTTTTTTTACTTTTTTAATTGTGTTTTTCCATCTTGACGACGACGTTTAGGAAATTAAGATGAATCTAATGTAACGGAACTAGGCAGCGGTAATGCTAGAACCTGGCATTTTCTATCACGCTGGTTCGATCCCCTCTGCGGCCATACCGATTTCAATATTTATTTGTTTAATGAAATCATTACAGGCCAATGCAGGGATGGTTCCTTCAAAATGCCATGGCTTTAATCCTTTACGTTCTTTTTCCCTAATCATTTTCCAACCTTAACGATTTCAACATAGACGAGCCGTAAATCCCCTACGAAAAATAATAATTGAAGAGAGAATTGTTAGCATTACTGTCGGTCTGCAAATCTGTTGTTTGTTTTGGGCAGTTTTATATATATATATATATATAAGTGGATACCAAGGACGATAGCAACGTTCATCTAAGTGACTAAAAAATATGAACCCAAAGAGCTATCAGTTTGTCAACACGGGGGGTCTCAAGTTGGAACGTTGTACCTTAGAGATGGCAATGCACAAAAAAGAAGAGTTTCTTTCTTACATGCAATTCAGATAGGTTCTCTTTTCTCGATGGCTTCACGCTTCATCGACGTTGGGATAGTGAGAAGCGGGAGAGGGGTGGGAATAGGGAATTGGAAGGAATTCGGCCTTGGTTGAAAGAACTATCCCGGCATTCACAAGAGTGGTTTTGCGAAACCATAGTAAACTAAATCAAGATCTCCGAATGGGGATTTGAAAACGCGTTCTCCATATGTAGAACCTGAACTATACCGCTAACCTACCTGTCTTGCTGGATAGCTTCCCATCAGCAAAATAAATTGCTGTTTACACAGGAGAAATACATTTTATACTGCAATTCCTAATTTTAGTGACGGGGCGTATTTATTTTGCCTCGCTGCATCTAATTAATGAAATATTCCATTTTCCAGGCGGCGAATGAATACAGTACAAAGCTCCGTTCACACCACTTGCGCCGTAACAAAAAAGAGAAAAAAGATATTGATAAGCATCGTAAGTATTAAAGAGACACGTGTCAGCATGTTTTTACTGCATTCGTTCTCCGTAACAAACAGCCTTAGCGTGATACAAAAAATATTCCTTAAGAATATTGATATTAGAGTCCTATAATTGCGTCAAATCCCTCTTTTATAATAAGTCATGCTTATAATCCCTTATATATTCCCTTGTAGGTTTCACCTGAGCGGTGTTCAGAGTCCCTTCTTGCATTGGCGTATTTTTGTTCTCTCTTTCACACTCATTATCTGTTCTTATACTTTAATATTAACAAGCTCTTTCTCAATTTAATATTCACAAATTATTAATAATGGGTTTATAATTAAATTTGATAGTTGTCGCCTGGTGCCCTATCATTAAATTGGTCCAATAAATTAATTTAACAAAACCATACAGACGTAACACATACATTAAAATTGATTCTTCACACTACGAGTATAACACTATAACCTTGCGAATAGATTTCATCGAATAACTTGAGTATTAAATATTTGCAAATTTTCTCGGATTTGAATTTCTGTAGCATTAATGTATACGGTTTACAGGTGTTTTGCCACAGATATTAAAGATTTTTTTTTTCTGCTCCAGTGGTTGCCGTAGAGAATATATGAGGAATCTCATTTTCCGTACATAACTCGTTTGTTTTTCTAGTTCTTCTCGTAATATTACCCTTATATTTTCTGTATATACAAACAGCTGCTTTAAAAATAGTAGATAGTTTGGAACATTTCCTTCAGACCTGCAAGGTATTTAAGAATGTATTCACAGGCAACATTTAGTGATGGTTTAGAGTTGAAAGACCGAATCTATTTACAAAACACGCCGCGTCATTCACGTTGTCAAAAAAAGAACTAAAACAAGCTGGTTGCAAGCTGATGGTAGTTTCCGTTAATACAACGTAACAACTGCGTCGCTCTTTAGGAAATGAAAAAAAAAATCCTAAAGCAATGTCCAGTCCTAAAAGTTACTTACACAATTCACAGTTAAGTCTTATTCTGTCTTCAACATTCTTTCCTCTCTACATCTCATCATTGATCTTCCTCTAGTTCTTCTGCCGGTCGGTGATTAATTCAAGTTGGAATCAGGTGAGCTTTATTTGTATTCTTTCCTATACTAATCCACGGTGTTAATAACATTTGCTATTTGCAGTTGCTAATGTATTTCAAGGTTTCGTTGATGGCCTGACAGACTATAGACAGTCAAATGTAGCAACACAGTTTTGTAGAGTTTAAATACATTGTCTTAACTGATTTTTCATAATATAATATTTTAGTTTCATCGTCTCAAATTTAGCTTAGGTCCGTGGGGGAGGAATCATCCAGCAAAGGTAATTAAAATATTTAATTTTCTTAAAAATGTATTATCAGTGCCAATCTTTGCAGTAATGGGGTTGGCATCCATAAACACAGTAATTTCTATCATTCTTGTGCAAATACTTAACTCGCTTTAACACAAAGTGCATTTTACAGGTCACATGTGTCATACTCATAGGAAAAAATTGTTGCATTGAGTGTGATTCCACTTATACAGGGCGTTCGCCGGAAAACGCTACCCTCCCAGTCTGTTGCCGTCGGCAACTTGCTCGGTCAGTCGTGCCAGCAGTTTCCGCCACACGGCACCGTGAATCACCGCACTGTTTAACACCTCCGCTGCCCCAACAGTGCAGTGCAGTGACCCTTACATTGTTAAGAACGGTTTCTTTGCATTGTAGATAGTTTGTGACTTCAGTCTCTTATTAATCAGTGTTGTGAATAAACGTTTCTTTGCGGTTTGGCTGGTTTGGGGCTTCATACTCTTATTAATCTGTACCGTGTTTGAGTGTGAGTAAAATTATGGTACGTTACAGTTTGCAACAAAGAATATTTCTCTACGATACATATGTGAAGAAGAAGTCGTTTAAAAAGTGTCGCAGTAAATTTCGTCGCGAATTTCCTGGCGCTTTACTGCCAGCTAAATCAACAATTCTGCATCTGGTTAAAAAAGTAAGAGAAACGAGTTCATTTTTTAACAAAAAGAGACTGTCGGTCAACCGTATTCTCTCAGAGGAGAAAATTGACGATATCGCTTTTCGACTAGAACAGTCACCCAAAAAATCATTAAGTCAGTTAGGGCAGCGTGTGTCTCGAAATATGTTCAGAAGATGTGAAATGTGCATTACACAAGAGGGTCAACACTTCCAGCATCTTTTATAAGGTAAGCTAATGAATTACGTCACATTTAAATGCTTAGCACACAAGTTTATTAAGTTTATGAAGCGTAATTATTATGAAATAGTCCGCGGCCGACGGTCGAACAATGCCGGAAACTGAGCGCTCGCTCGCCGGGAGCAGTTTCTTCCTTGTAGCGCTAACAGTGGGTTGCGTTTCCCGGCGAACGCCCTGTATAAACTGTGTTGTCCAGTGATAATATCCAATCCTTTTTCCGAAGTATTAAAAACATAATTTAATTTCCCAGAGTCTGTTTGTAATATAGCGCAATATCTGCGTTATCTGAGATACCGTGGTATAGATGCAATCATCCAGCTGACATGTTACCAGGAAGCAGAAACTCAGAATTTGTTCACAGGGAATCTCTTTGTGGAGAAATATTGGTTTTTGGAGTAATAGATACAAGCAATATTATTCTTACCAGGAAGTTAACAACAATATATTTTGAGCCATCTCCAAAAACATTTTTCCGCAATTGCTATTTACAGTTCTGATAGTCAAGGCCATAATTTAGAAATTACTAACTATTCTTTGACGTTGTTGAACAGTCGGAAGAGTTAATTTCCTTAAAACAATTATTTCATATATTACAACCTAAAACTTTTGAACAAAATGTGGCGCAAAACTTAAGAAATAAAAGCCTTATAACAGCATATCCAATTCGTATCATCACTATCAAAACTCTCAGTATAGAATAATTAAATAAAATAGCTGCAATATACATCAAAAAAATATAAAAGAATTTGGGAATGCTCGTAATATAGAAATATACTGTTACTAAATTAATTATACGTAAAGAACTACCCCTTCAGACTGTTGATCATAATAAATCTCATTTAAGACTTATAAACATATAAGTTGTTTCGGAGATTCAGATACTCGTGGGATAAGGGATACTCATTTGTTTACACAACTCGGGTATCTTGCTCTATGATTCTCAAATGATTTACATCGCTAATGTCTGAAATGTTTAAGTCGAAAGCGTCCTTAGATCTAACGATTACTCGGTTAATAACTACCATATTTAAAGCTAATTCTGATTACAGAAGTGATAGCTCTCGTATAATCCGAAGAACTACAGAATCTTAAGATGGATGAACCGTAATAATTCCCATTTATTTTGTAATTAGATTACATTTCTGTTTGCCAGGTGTTCCAAATTTTAACCAGAAATAGATTCTTCATGTGTGGAAACCAAAAGGAAAGTTCCTGTTGCTCTACTTTTTCAATAGATATAATTCTAGCATGAGCCTTAAGCCACATAAAATTAATGAACCTGCTTTTCTGATACATGCGAAAACTTCATGCACTATGTCAATGGCGTAACAAACAATGCTCTTTCACTGGTAGTTTCTCTCCAAAAAACAAGAAACAAAACAAAACAAAAAACAAAACTCTTTGAAACCTATATTATTTATATCTTTTCACATGGTTGACGAACCATACTTAACGTCCTCCAAAACAGCAACATTTTCGGCAGTTAAAACAGCCGTTGCACAGCGGAGTTTGATACATTTCTTAATGACTGGTACTAGCATACATAAACTTGCACCATGTATCATAATCTGAAACAATTTTTGAACCAATTGTGTTGAACTATAAGAAGTCGGACCAATCACAGTGAAGATACATCCTTGTCATCAAATTGTGATTCTCATACAGATTTTACCGAGGGTGGTAAAGTTCTGACGACGCATTCGGGAAGACGCGAGTTCGAATCCCCGTCCGGACGTTCAGATTTTCCATAGTTTCCCGAAATGTCTGCAGGAGATTTTCGGGACGGTTCCTTAAATGTGTCATTGTCTAATTCATTACCATTGGTACCTCCCATCACCCGTCCTTTCGCAGATCTAATGACTTAGACGTCGACGAGACGTAAAGTCATAAAAAAAACTAGATATTTTGCCCAGTAGTCACATAGGACACGGAACGATAGTACAAGCTGAAGATGGAGTGATATTCGTATGGTGGAAACTGCGAAAGACATTCAATTATAAATCCTGATCAACCATCGAGATTGTTAAACCTCATTTTGTATGTAGACGAACGTCTGTTCGCGTTTTCTAAAGGAGATTCCCTTTAACTTGCACTGATAACATGTTGTAGAAGCTTCTTAACTGGTTTTTACTGTGCGCTGAAGATTCTAGTGGCTCAGCAGTAAGTATGTGCCCAATAAATAAAAGTCCCCGCGTTTAAATTATGGTTTAAGCGAAATATTTTACGAGCCCACAGTAACATAGTTAGTTACTCGTGTTAAAACTTGCTTCGTTCAAGGGTTACACATAAACGATTCAGAAATTCGGATTCCAAATTTACTAGCCGGCGAGACTGAAGAGAATCTCGCTGCCTTTGACAGCGTTGGTCGACACTGAGGTGGCAGCGGCAGATACAACAGAATTTAGTGCGACGTTGTTATGCCTGCAACTGAGGATGACGCCATTTTTAAATTGTGTTGTAAGTATATTTGCAGCTTGCGACAGAAGTGTAGACAATTTTGGCTTATAACCTATGACTCGGCCGTTGGCGGACCATGGTTCTTTGTCTCGAAATGATGTATTTGCCCTTCTAGTATAATTTCTGAAACACCCTGTAAACAACAGCATTTAAAACAAGGAAGAAAGGACCTGAATGTGAGACTTTGATACATCTCCGTTTAAAATGTCTTCTGTATTGATGTTAAGCCAACCATTTGGTTATTCTACACTCTCAGGTCACTAGTTTAAAGTCTAAAAATCAGTAAATACATCAGTTCCTCATCTCCGAATCTTTGAGTGACGTAAAAGAGAGTTATTAGTGTTACTAGAAAATGTAAAATTAATTTCTATAAAAATTAACAATACCCTGAAACAAACTGACTAACTTGCAAGAAAATAGCCCAACACATTCAATTATTAAGAAATAAAATTCGTTATTTAGATAAGAAGTTTTTTTTTTCTTCTTTTTAATATCTCCTATTAAGTCTAATAATTCGTTGACTACGACAGTAAACTGCAAGTGATCATTTTACTCCACTTGATGGTAAGGTTAGTTTACGAGATTATCTATCCATCCAGTTCTCTACATATTGACTTGAGTATTCATAGCAACACAACCCAAAATTCAATAGATTTTCTTGAATGGTGTTTTACAACCGTAATTTCGTGTGCCTATAGGTGCTTATTTTACAACAGTGTGGAAGATTGATATCTTAAGTCTTGGAGAACTTTAGCATTTTTTTCCGGAAGATGCACAGTACTGGCCAGTTTGCTATTAATTACATAGTGATGGTTACGTCAATGTAAGTGATCCAAGGAAAATGTTAACGGTTTGTGTCTAAAGAATTGAATATGTACCTTCATTTAATGGCATATAAAATACTTGCATTTCATTTCTAAAAAAAAAACGTCAAATATATGATGAATGTATCTATATATATAAAAATTCTGATGGCCAAGCTATTTTTTTTATTTTTTTTTATCTCCTTCGCCTAACATTCAGAAGATAAATAAAATAAAATAAGATGGTCTCTTTTAAACATATTATAGTAATCACTTAGCAAAATACCATCTAAATAATTTTCATGTTACGAGTACATACAACTTTAGCAAAAGCGACTTAGAGCAAGTTTAATCATATCTACCATTTTTTTCAGATGGTTTCTCCTTTTGTTCATCTTCTGGACGTAACTAAAGTGAATCATTTTCATGAATGGCAATACAGCGTTTACATACAGCTAACCAATATCTAACTATTGTAAAATAAAGAGGAAGAGTATCAATAAACTTTTATGAACCTGTTACAAATTTTGTTTGGTCTTAATTCATCTTTTATGAGGACTTTAATCACTTCGCTAAATACAATTTTGCCCCCGGTAACGGATATACAAATTTGAATTGATGATATGTTAAAGAAACTACCCAAGAATAAACTGCAGTCCCGGATGCCAAAGCTTATGAGGAAAAATATCGATAACATCGTTATCCATTGTTGAAGACACGGACATTTCTAAC
>CM061914.1:74747614-74790772 GCA_031002005.1 Vandiemenella viatica
GGAACATTGCTGTCCTGCAACATCCCTGTAACAGCTGAGTAGTCTTGAGCTTTCAGCAGCAAGAGGCGAGATGCGCCTCTTTGCTACGCGTGGTTCACCTCGTCCTTGTGGGGGCTGGGGCGTCAGCTTGAGGCTTGGCAGGGATGAGTCCTTCCTCGTGTCAGAGTTCTCACTGTCCATCAATTCTTCCGTCTCGTTCTCATTTTCTTCTGAGGAGGGAGAGAGCGGAGGGTTGCTGAAATTGTCAAGCGCCAACGTACTGGATGAATTCATCACTTCCATCTTTGTGTCTTCCGGTGAAGGAGAGCGCGGAGAGTCGCTGCAGATGTCAGGGGCCGAAGCGCAAGAAGTGCCGCTAGAATCAGACATCTTATGTGGTGGGAGGAAACCTAAAGGGAGTGTTGTTCCGGTCCGTTGTTGTCACCGTAATGTTGCCCGAACCGGAAACAACACTAAAAAAACTCACGCCAGGGGGTTCCACTCCCGCGGGAGTGGTCCGTGTGGCGATAAAACCCTACTGAGCTCGGGAGGTGTGGGCCAAGGCAGTCACCAAAGAACAAGAAGCAGCTCACTATGTTCTTCGCTGGAGCAAACAGTGTCCGCATACGCCAGCAGTCATTTAGCTAACCTCAATGCACTCGTATGCGAACCGCTGTAGCCCGTCCGAGTGCGAGTCAAATATCAATATCGATACATAAATGGATATATATATCGATGCCAGACAGATATCACTAATATCGATGTTTTCCGATATTTGTATATATTATTTTAGAAATAAGTATTTAAATCAAAATCAAGCAATAAATTTTAGGTAGTTTATTGAAAAAAATTAGGTCTGCAAATATTAAATGTCAACAGATCCTGAAAACGTAGTTTGTTTATCCTTTTACCATGAAGTCCATTCTAGTTTGAGTGACATTGGCCTGTGAGAAAAGGAGTTCAAAAAGTACCGACGAGGCTACTTTGAATAAATGATTAATGCAATTTTGAACATATTATATTCCAACTAGTATACCAATCATGTTTGATTTCAATTTAATTTTCCAACAAAAAATGTACCGTAATCTCCAAATAGTCGGTGTTATTCTATAAGTAACGATAAAAAATGCTTCACACTTTTCCACTCCTCCTTCAAACTTTCGAAATTTTTTCTTATTTTTCATAAATTTTTGTTTTGATAGTTCCACGAAAAGAGACTTTGCATAATGGTACTTCATTAAAACTTGAAACCTTTGCCTTCAACTGCAATAAAAGGTCTATTATCAACACTGATAAAATAAGCTATTGTATCGGTTAGGCGGTCATATTTTTACCCCCTTTAGAATATTGTAATACGTCCAAGAGAGAAACAAGGACTACCGAAATCAAACGTAACGCTTAATAAAACAGTGAACATAAATGAGTTGGAAACGAATAACGCGCACTAAACCGAGTAGAACCACAGAGTCGCAAAGGACGTTATCGAGCTAAATGAGAGTTTACTTTTACCCATACATCTTTTAGCAGGATATTATGGTATCGACCATTTAAAAATATCGATATAAATATAGATATTTTTGGACCGACATTGTCGATATTATCGGCTGACCGATATATCGTTGCAACCCTACTCTTAGATCCATGACATCAGGTAGAGCATGAGCAGTTTACTCCAGGTAGAAAGGTCTTCGGCGATTCTGTTCTAAGGATGGGCAAATAAATAATATATCGATAAATATAACATCGATATTTACAAACAGTATCGACATGTAACGGGAGTAAAAGGTCTATATATCAATATGTCAATATATATAAAAATATTTAAGAAAATTCGGAAAATTAAAGACACATGTAGAACTTGTAGAAACTTTTATTAATTTATCTATTTTTACAATCAAACGAGTATTCATCTGACGTTGACATCGAAAGAACACAATGCCCTCTGTATCTTTATCAGGTAATCGTGTCTGGCTATCGGGAATCTGCATTGATCTTGCTGAGTTTCGATAGCAAAATACGATTACCTGATAAAGATACAGAGGGCATTGTCGAAACCTTGTCAATTTCTGGTGATTCTCCGTTCACAAAACACAAAGCAGATGCTTTGTTCCCCTTAATGCTAACTTGTACAATTATTTAGAGGTTAGATCATAGTTTCCTAACCTTTTTTTGTTTACCACCTCCTTTCCGGGAAAAACTTACAAAAAAAAAAAAAAAAAAAAAAAAAAATACGCACCGACTTGTAACAAATAATGTAAATCATAGTGCTCCAAATTTTTTTGCTCGTAAAACACTCTTTGAAACTGACTTAATGGAGCCCCTCTTTGATAAAAATGTATAGGATCATATATAGCAAAACAAAGACAGATTTCTAAAATTACTATATTTAAATATATTAAGAATATCAATGTATTCTTCGCAGTCTGATTAACAAAGAAAATAATGGAAATACTGTTAATTACGGCGCTGGGCTCGGTGTAGTGCTACTAGTTTATCGATATTTGGTGTTTTATTTATCATCAACAATCTTTAATCACTGTGTTCTACTACTGACAATCTGTTTCTTTTCTTAGCTAATAATTTGTTGTTACGCTAAATCCTCTTTTGGCTCCATATGATCATCGGAATTCATTCACAATCTTCTCTGATGCAACCCTTACATTCTGATTTAATAGTGCAAGCAGTGGTGGTGATTGATACTCAACAGCCCCTAAATTTGCTTTGGACCAAAAACGCACCCTATGGTTTCTTCATCGCCAACCGATGAGCGGTACCGCCCTCGTTGGGAACCACTGATCCGCACCGTTATCACTTCACTTCACTGTAGTTGGAGAAGCTGATCCTAAATTTCGCTTGAACTGTGGTGATGGAATTGTTGTACCGACGGTTTCGCAGAAATACCTCAATTTCGAAAAAAAACAATTGTCATCACTAGCTTTTTTTTTTTTCTTTTTTTTTTTAAAAAAAAAAACAAAACCGCACCGACTTTTCTTCTTGTAACAAATAATGTAACTCAAAGTGCTCCAAATTTTTTTGCTCGTAAAACAATCTTTGAAACAGTGATTCAGCGGAGTACCTCTTAGATGAAAGATACAATATAATATACAGAAAAACAAGGACAGATTTCTAAAATTACTGTATCAAAGTATATTAACGATATCAATGCATTCATGCATTCTTCGCAGTTTGATTAACAAAGACATGCTACGAAAATAATATTAATGGTTGGAGGCGGATCCAGGGGGGCTAGGGGACTCAAGCCCCCTCACCCTCCCCCCTCCCCAGATAAAAGTATCTAGGTCCGACCGCGACATCGTAATTTGAAGAGTTGTTTTTTTTTTGTTTTTTTTTTGTTTTTTACTGTACTGATATTTTATGTGCAGCATTGCCCCCCCCCCCCCAACGAAATCCACTTAAGCCTCCTTCCCTCCCCTCCCCTCCCCAAACCAAAATCCTGATCCGCCACTGGGTGGCATCAACATTTTTGTGATGTGTTGAGCTGCTTTCTTTCTTTCAGGGTAGGGCAGCCGCGAGAACCTTGTTTTGTTTTGAATTATTCCCTGCTGTGACGTCGGGATGCGCTGGCAGTACAGAAAAACAGCGGTGTTGCCTGGAACACCCGCGGTCCTCAGAGGCAGCGGCCATAAATCCAGCCCAGTAACATATTCTGTGCGACCAGACCTTTTTCTGAAGGCCCTTGTCGCTGGAACTTTGCGCGTTTAAGAGTGGACAAAAAGTGGGTGGGCATGACACTGCGAGGGGAGGGGCAGAATGCGCCGACGCTTTCAAGACGAAAATCTGCGCCTATTGTTCGGGTGTGACCGCGACTTGAAGAGGACATCTACAGAAGCAGACAGCAGGACTACAAGACTGTTCAAAGAATCTCCTCTCGTTTTCCGTATCTCTTTTTTACCGGTTCTGAGATTTCTGCTTAATTCTGAGGTCATTTCAAGTAGTCGTTTGTAACGTTACATTAATTAAAATGCTCGCGTTCGGCATTGCGAAATGATATTGTTTTAATTACAGATTTACGTAACGAAATCAACAATATTTCTAACATGACCAAAGTCGACGGGAAGAAGAAACTAAGATAATCATTCACGGAAGAGTAGACACGCAATTATATATATATATATATATTAAGCAGAGAGCTACACACTAATATACAAATTAAAAAAAAAAAAACAAAAAAAAAACCTATCAACTTTATATAAAAAATTATTCAATAAAATTAGGTATAAAGATAATCATTCATTACCACCCCCATAAATAATAGCAGGAATTGAGTAAGGTTAAATGGTACACAGATCATAGACTAAACAAAAATAGCTTGTAGAGCAGTCTAATTGAATATGGTCTCGAACCCCAGTTAGAGACGAATATTTTTAAAACGGGCTCCTTGACGAAGTAATTAGAGGCGAGACAAGGAACGGTAAGCAATTCGGCAATGGCCTTTTGATGTGATGATTCGTAGAGTGATTTCCGGAAACCATGGAAAACCAAAATCGCGAAGGCCGGAGGTGGAGTTAATTCCGCTTTCTCCAGAATTCCAGACTCTTCCGTTACCACTTACCCACCATAGTCGGTAACCGAGTGATAGTTTCATTCTGTCGTGGTGTAATGGTTTTTAACAGCCCGTCTTGGCAGGTAGAATCGTATACAGAACTGCTTCCTCGAATATCCCTTTAAAATACTTTCAACAATGCACTATCCGAGGAAGACGGCGATGAAGTGGCGGTTGGCTTACTATTGCTATTCCTCCGCGATTCAATAAAAGTGGATGGCATAGAGTGCATTGCAGCTATACTAATGTATAACCGTTTCTGTATCAGAAGGGATAAACGAAATATGGCAAGAGATTCCCATGGGATATTCTGAGGAATCATCCCGGAATTCAACTGGGGTGATCTGGAAAAACTTTGAAAACCTAAGATCAGGACTGGCTTCTTAGATTATGCTTCAAGGTTGACACTGTATATTCTTAGATTCTGCTATTATAGGCATTAAGGCAATTCACGGGCATTTTTCTGATATAATAAACGTATTTTTTAGCATTTGCGGATTAAGTATATTCTAGGATGTAGTTCATTTTAACCATATAATGCTTCTCTCCGTGGAATTTCTATAATTTTCAATAGTAATTGGAAGAACAGTAACCTCTGCATAGCAAGTGACCTAACAGACATCTACGTCTATACTCTGCAAATAACAAATACTGTGGGTGGCAGAGGGTGCTAAGCTCCAATCCTAATTCAGTGCATTCCAATCCCGAACAGAACGAGGAAAGAAAGAATACATAGATGTATCAGTACGGCATCTTATTTCTCGAATTTTATCCCTCCTGTCATTGCGTCCAAAATAGGTTAGCGCAAGAAGTATTTCATTGAGTTCATAAATTAAAGATTTTCGCATATTATCCAACAAATTCAAACGAAAACGACGTCGTCTGTCCGCCAAAGAATCCCAGCCCAACCCACTTATCAGCTCTGTAACACTTACGTAGGGACTGTAACTAGCAGTCACGAATCGAGCGGCTCTCCTCTGTACTTTCTATAACGTGTTAATCAATCCCAAATTCCACAACAGTAATCCAAATGCGGACGCACTAGTGTTTTATACGCTATTTCCTTTGTATGAGCATTACAACTTCTCAAAATACGACCCTATAAATCGTAGTTTAGAATTAGCTTTGCCTACGACGGAAGTTATGTATTCCAGTTGCGAATTAAATGTCGAGTTGCGAGATATACTTGTTTCTGTGGGGCTAACATAATGTTGACCTGGACATTTACTCTGCCCTCCTCCATACCTCTTGCGGGAGACAGAAAATGAGGCCGACGTTGATTTACGCGCGTCCTGTTATTGCGGACGGCGAAGAAGCTCTGCTGGAGTTGGCAAGTAGTCACAAACAGCAGCTGCCCTGAAAGGAACGAGCACCCCGAGAGATTGAACTATAAATTCCCGGAATCGATGTGGCGAAATGGTGGATGCTCGCCAAATTCGCAGGCCCTGTTTTCGGGTCCTAGGGCCATCCGGAGAAATTTCACGGGAGGAATTAGTCCGGATGGGGCAGACGCTAAATCAAGAGAGCTCCTAAACGAACTTATGGGCGATTATAATGACTGAAATAGATCACAGCCCTACCTTTCATCTTTGTGAACGTGGGAGGTGAATACACTCCCATGTTCTCACTTATTCAAAGTTATAATCTAACCAATTATACATTTTATTTCAAATGAAAGTAGTTTATATATAGTATTATCACTCAGTATACCGTCGAAACGGAACGAATGACAGAGAGTGGTGGGTGAACGGTTAACGCTCTGGCCTCGCATTCGGAAGAACGCGGGTTCGAATCCCCGTCCAGGCATCCAGATTAGGGTAAATCACTCCAGGCGAATGAAGGGATGCTTCCTTCAAAAACGACCTGAAGCAAAACAAAAAAAAAAAAAAAAAACCTTACACCACAATTTACAAGACGAATTGATACGTCTACTTTTTTTTTATTAATTCAGTCAGCTGGAATGATATTCTCTTTCATATACATACGTTCTACGTTTGGTCGACGTCGAATCATTAAAGGCAGGAAGGGACTGAGGGCAAGGAATGGGAAGGAATTTTGCCATGTCCTTTTGAAGGAAGCATCCCGACACTCGCCTGGAGTGATATGGGGTACCATATCTGAATGACCAGACTGGGAATCGAACCCGCGTCCTCCCAAATGCGAGTCTAGAGCGTTACCACTCACCCACCACGCTCGGTTTCTTTATATAAAGAAGAATGTGTTTGTCTTTATGCAGCGGCGTAACCACAGAATAAAGAAGACCCCATTTCCAAATCAGACATTTTTAATTTTTTTTTAAAAAGAATTAATATACTGTTTTGTCATTATTGATGTTGACTTGTTTGGAATAGTCGTTCAGTACAATCAATTATTGGTATGATATCCACATACAGGTCAAAAGTATCTTATCTGCGAAATGTGTTGGCTTCTTAATTAATTTATCCAAACGGCAGAAAATTTCACTCTAAGATTATGAACCCTGAGAAGCCTGCTAATATTCACATTGTCATCTCAACATTTGGAAACTGCTGTCAAGAAATACCTCTGTTGCTAAATATGTCACATTTCGGAATAAGAAACATCTAAAATTTTATGACGACGATACATTTGCAAAAATAATTGTTTTAGTTATAAGGTGGGCGTTAGTTCTGTACGAGAATCGATTTCTAATTACTGGGCAGAGGAAACTGAAATTTCACAAGAAACTTTACGAAGAAGAATCAGTGGGAAATTAAATGGTCCATTATAAAATGCGAAAACATTGCATCTTATTGACTTTTTCTATGGAGAACTGTTTCGATTATTCAATAAGTGAGATCATACAGACTCGTAAAATTGTCCATACACGGAATACATTTGTAAAATTTGATCTTCATAGAAGAAATTTGGAAAGCGTATTATTCCCGAACTGTGTACGTAATCTGCGATATTTTTCCGATTTAACAACATCATGAATTAGAAACTACAAAATTAAGCTTACAGGATGAAAAAATTACCCTCCTGGTCAGTCATCGTGGTAATTACCTAACATACGACTGTTCAAAAGAAGCATCTAGCATTACCTTGCAACGCGCGTTAAATTATCCCGTATATATTCAAAAATTTTGGTTAATATTTGATCATCCAACGCATATGAGCAACATTTGAAATGCACAAGCTCCCAGAGCTTTAAAAATAGTGTTGCTATAGGCCTAATTCATTGCATTCCATAGAGAACGTATAAAACTACAAGTCTCGCAAAAGCGTATGAACCATCATTGAAGTAAAATATTCTATTTTTCTTATCAGGAAACGTGACGCACTATTCGCCGTTTAGGAATTCCACCAGGCATTTCCACCGCGAGTTTAATTCATTTTCATGTAATTTTTGGTGTGGATTCGGACAGAGATGGAACACATCTTCTCCCAGTGTCCCCTTGAAGAGCGGATGGCGAACCAATACTCTTATGAGGCTGCAGTCCTTTTGTCAGTCCGCCCCGCATCACACAATATGAAGCTCCACCTGTCCAGGAGAGCACATTCAAGACACTCTCAGGGTATCACTTTATTGTGTCCCGGCTGCACACGTGAAATATGAAAGAACTAACTCTCCAATATGTTCAATGCAACGCTTCAGCCCTATATAATGAACACAAAATTGCCCCTAACAGTTATAAATTTAGGCTGATTTATTTCATCTTTGTCAACTTTAAACATAGCAAACAAAAACTAAATACTATACTAGAGATTGCGATTAGTATCAAACCGTGTTTCTGTGTTTGTATATATTTTCTTTTCAGAACATCAGCTTTAATAATCACAATATGACGGTCTTAGAATCTACTCCACCTGCCCAACTCAAAGCCCACGGGCCAACGCATTAGGATTTGCCCGCCAACAGTAGTGGTCTAGGATAGGCTAGCTCAAAAACTTGGTGTCACTGATATTTTTTTACTTTTTGATTATAATTTTTAAAAAAACATTTGCAAAGTTCTCGTTGATGCTTTTTACTTTTTTTATCGTAATTAAACTTTGGTATTCATACTTTCTTTGTTATATTTAAATATCTATTGTAACTATAGGCAAGTTATTATGTGGCCGGCAGGCTAACTTAGAATCAAAATTGAGACCCACATCCAAAATCGGTTGGCCTTGTACTAGAAGATTATTTGCCACCTAAAATAATACATATTTTATTCCAATCTCTATTCTTTAGAATCCTAATTTAAATTGTATCCCACCAAATTCAAATATTTCCTGTAATTTTCCTGTTTCGATGATGTTGATTCCCATTTCCGTGTGAATTTCCTGTAATCACTTTTGAATATCATTTAATAGGAATTTTGTGTAATTATTTGGTTTCAAATCACACGTCACTGCGTTCGACTCGCATTACTCAGGCCTAACACCGTTATTTTCGGAGTGTGTTGGCGAGAGACAAGCCAGTTTTCATGATTCATTGCAACTCTGACAGAACGTTAGAAAGGCAACATCTTCTTCGCATGCAAGATATGTGTTATACAAGAAAAGGAATTTTTATAACAGCTCATTCTTCTTCTTCACCATCTTTTTCCAAATATTTTGGGATCGACTGCCTTCGATGAGTTTTATTCATCGTGGGCATGGTCGAATTTGGAGCTTTGATTTTACGACTACATGCCCTTGCTGACGCCAAGCATTTTATACCTACTGCCAGGTCGTACAGCGTACGAACAGGGGAAGTGAAGTGTTACAATCTGTCCGTGAGAGATGTAACTATGTTCTGTGTGTGATAAGTGCTGTGACCGCACGGCGGACGGGCGGTCATCCGGAGACGATCACGCGAGAACCGAAGCAAAGTCCAAGATTAGCTGCGGAGAGTCCAAGGAAGAAACCTAGACCGAGACACGCACTAATCCGAGTCCAATATGCAATGCACAGAGTCCAAAGGAGTAACCAAACGTAAGCCGAGACGCGCGATGATCGAAGTCCGAGATGAGATTCACTGAGAGACGGTAATGATACTGAATAGCAGTGAACACAGCACTGTCTTAAGTGGGACCGCGCGGCTGTATTTATACTAGGCCAGTAGCTTCTGATTGGCCGCGGCGGAACCCCTTTTATGCGGTGGCGCTAGTTGGCCTGTTGCTTGCGCCGTCTATTGGTTGTCCACCTCCATCTCTTCTTCCGGGCATGTGACGGTGTCGGGCCGGGATACCAGAATAAGTGTGTGCCAAGTTAATGAGGCACATATTGGGTACCGTCCCGGCATTTGCCTTGTTGGCTGCGGAAAACCGCACTCAGGACGAAAGGTAAGCAAAATATTTATAGTGGAAGTGATGTTAATTTTAGCCCTTTTTTGGAAACGATACCTATTACATTGTGTGTGGCATCTATAAATCCAACCTTCGACCATTACCCGCGAATGACGCAGAACATGTTGCTAAGCTACTGTGGGATGTAGTGCATATAGAGGAAGAACTTTGCTCTCTGTGTGGCGAGTAGCGAAGAGTTTTGAATGATTCTTTGGCCCAAAAACAATTCTACCGAACTCTTAAGATTGTCTGCAACTGCGATTATTTAGTGTTCCCCAAACTGAACTTACCATTGAAAGGATCCTTTTAGAATATTTTCAAATATTCAATCGGCCGTACGATAATAACACCGTTACAGCTTTAGGTATATATATATATATCGGATCGAGAGTACGGAGCTACTCTACTAGATGGCCCCACAGACGCAGTGAGCAGGATGCAAGCGCCACAGCGACGGTAGAGTGACCTACGAAGAGCTACTTAATGGCAAGGCACAGCACACGGAGCTCTCTTCATGCCTGACCATCAAGGCAACATCACTCCGCTATCTGTCATTGTGTATTGTGAGACTGAGTTTAGTAAACCCGATTCTCGTATCACCTGTTTTCTCGTAGTTACTTCCCACTGTACGAGGGATATCCACAGCCTGCCTTCGCTAGTGAGACAGCAACTTTGAACCGGGATCACCATTCACCCCGCCCGACTCCTGATCTTTCCCGGATGGATTCGACACATACCATATATATATATATATATATGTATATATATATATATATGTATATATATATATATATATATATATATATATATATATCGATTAGGCCACTGTATCTAAAAATAAAGGTGACGTAATTCGATTGAATTACAGTTTAGAATAAGCATTTTATTAGATGATAGTTTTATAAAGTTAGCATATGGATATAATTCATATCAGCTGTATGCTGCACGTCTCCTATTGTTTTATTTGAATTTTTAATTTGAATGATATTGTGGAATAAACTTCATCATTTTTCTCGGTAAGTTGTTCCACTCCGCGACTCTGTTACATCTAAATAAGAAATTTAGTCCCCTACTCCTCGGAACAAATGTTAATTTATAATCAATCTTCTGCCCTCCCTTCCACCTTATAATCCTAATTTTTCATCCGGTATCCAAACTGGCTTCAGTGCGAACGAATGTCTTATACATATCCACAACATTCTTTCCTCATATTCTGCCTTCTAACTCCTTCGCGACTAAGAATTCGATACCCAGTGTCTTGAATTTTCTGATATATTCCCTATTTATTCTCTCTTTCCGGTACGTCCTGCTCAGCTCAGCTCAGTTTATTAATGAATTCTATGTACATAAGTTTACGTTAATGCCTGCTATCACGTCACTCTCCCACTGTCTAATTACTCTGAAACTTTTGTTTTTCTCTCTGTGTACCTAATCAACTGATTCTTACTGACACAGATCTCCCTTCTACGCTGATATAGCCGTTTAATAATCCTCTTCAGATCTCTGTGTAGCTGCTTACAATCCTCTATGGAAGAAATCCTGATTTCTCTCTATATACTAGTATGACTCTTCCTTTTTTTATACAAGAATCATGTATATTATTTCTAAAAGGTTATTTTTTGTCACAAATCATTATCTCCTTTCATACCCAACCGTAATCGATAAACGAAGTGTCGTTTAACGATTCAGGTATCTGCTTTGATTACATCATATTTTAAGAAAGTTTCTTTTCGAATTCGACCCTTAAAGGGCTAAAAGTCATATCTAAATTGCTGTTTTTGTGTCATGAACTATTTATCTCCCTGGATGGTAAACCGAAATCGATAAATTGAGGTATCATTTTAAAGATTAAGATCCCCGCTTTGGTGACATCATATATTCGACCCTCAAAAGGCAAAAGCATCAATATTTCTACATCGCTTTTTTTTGTCGCGAGCCATTTATCTCCCGAGATATCTGTCCGATATAAATAAGTGAGGTGTCATTTTAAAGATTAATGTCTCCGCTATGGTAACATTATATTTTTAGAAAGGAATTTTCATAATTCGACCGTTGAATGGCAAAAGTATTATTACTTCCATAACGTATTTTTTTGTCACGAGCCATTTCTCTTCCTTGATATCTAACCGAAATCGAGAAACCAGGTATTATTTTAGAGATTAAGGTCTCCGCTTTGGTCACATCATATTTTAAGAAAAGAATTCTTCGGAATTCGACCATTAAAGGGCAAAAGTATCAACATTTCCATAGCATATTTTTTTACCACGAGCTTTTTATCTCCTTTGATATCTAAATGAAATAGATAAATAAATAGATAAATAAAGATTATGGTCTCTGCTTTGGTTGCATCGCATCCTAAAAATGGATTTTCTATTTTATCCTTAAAGGGCAAAAGTATCACTATTTCCATTATGTGTTTTTTGTTACGAGCCATTTATCTCCGGTGATAACTAACGGAAATCGATAAATGAGGTATCTTTTAAAAGATTAAGGTCTCCACTCAGGCAAAAAGAACGAAATATCTCTGAATTTGATCCTTGAAGAAAAGTAATAACTGTGAAAGTCGCGCGTATGAGACAGTTCAGAGCCAAGCCGCTAGATAGCAGCATCACAGAGATATTAATAAACTGCTCCAATGGCGTCGACTTTTGATATTTACTTATTACACTAAGCAAATAAACAATTGATACAAATGAAATTGTTCTTTTTTCATCCCATTAAAAACCATCAACCTTACTATTCGTTTTATTCACGAAATTTTCTCACGAGTCACCTGCTATCATGTCTTTAAACGTAGTTCTTTTAAACTGTACACAGCAATTGAATTACAGAACCATATCCCGTGTAGCTAATAAATACTTTGTCTTTCATCTATCGCTTATAAACAACTAAATTCAGGAACTGATTTCAATCCTTGGTGCGCGGAGTCATTACAGGCATACAAAATTACACAAAGCTATTCATTGGTTATTAATAGCTTTTGACTGCTGGAAAAAACATTACGAAATCTGTATTTCAAAAATAATGAAAAATTTCGCTTCGCGATAAAAGATATCATTACACATCCGCTGTTTGACATAAAATCGGAATAAATGGAAATAAGGTCAAAGGGCAGCGGGATGAACAACAAAGCGAAATGCATATTTCTGGCCTCATATTACGCCAAAACATTACTAGTCTCATATACACTGATATACCAAAACATGTTTACCTTCTTAATAGCATGTTTTCCACCTTTGGAACGCAAAATGGCAGCTATTCGTGTGCTCCGAAACATTTGTGCCGGCGCCAACATTTTACTGTGCTACCCAAAACTCCATAGCCTGCTTAACACAGCGGTTAAGACTCCGAACTCCACGTCCTGTTATGAGGCGTGGATGTCCACCACCTCGTCGCAAACTCGTGGTTCACCATCCTTCAAGCACTTTCCATAGATGTTTATTACAGTAGCACGCTAACAGACGACCAGCCTCCCCGTTTCCGAGATGCTCGTTCCCAAATGCCCACTCACATTCCACCGGACCGTAATTTTAAGACATTGCGTGACCTGTGCTTAGATATTTGGTGCCAGATACCCCCGGAAACCTATCTAGGACTTGTCGAATCCACACCATGTTTAATCCCAGCTGTATTGCGTTTCAAAAGAAGACCCACATGCTATTATGCACATTGTCAAAATGTTTTGGCTCATCAGAGCATTTGGCACAGTACAGCATCTGAATTTTCAGACTCTACGGCCGCTTTTCCATCACTTTCTTATTCAGTATTGACAGACAGATGATAGCACAGTGTTGATAGTAGACAGAAGTTGGATCGTATACATCTATCGATCATATTTTGCTATGAGCAACTTAAACTGGGATTCTACCAGAATAGTTCAAGTGGATGATA
Organism: Vandiemenella viatica; assembly: GCA_031002005.1. Lineage (NCBI taxonomy): Eukaryota > Metazoa > Arthropoda > Insecta > Orthoptera > Morabidae > Vandiemenella > Vandiemenella viatica. The sequence goes on from CM061914.1 coordinate 74,761,322, forward strand.
ACAGCGTTTAGAATATATATATGTGTCAAATCCCACCGGGAAAGATCAGGAGTCGGGCGGGTTGAATGGAGTTTTTGGCTCAAGGTTGATGGTTCATCAGCAAAGGTAGGCTGTGGATATCCCTCGAACAGTGGAGAGTAACTACGAGAACACAGCTGATACAAGGTTCCGGTTTGTTAGACTCACAATACACAATACACAATGACAAACAGCGGAATGATGTTGCCTCGATGGCCAGGCATGAACGGAGCTCCGTGTGCTGTGCGCTGCCCTTAAGCAGACCCCTCGTAGGTCACTGCAGTCGCTGTGGCGCTGCCATCCTGCTCGCTGCGTCTGTGGCGCCATCTAGTAGGGTAGCCCCGTACTCCGGATCCGACATATATATATATATATATAACCTGAATTACTTTGCTCGCTCCGATCATTTCTGAAAGTTGAAAACGCAAGTATGATTACTGGGTTTTCTTATCTGTCTAGTGCAGCTAACAATTGAAACTTCGTTATTGCATATGCGTTTCGGTTTATTGGACCATCACCAGTCCCCTAAAACATGTTTTGTACAAGTTTTGATGTTTAACATAATATTTATCTAAATGAAGGTGTAAATCCGTTATTAACTGTTATTTTTAGCTTACTTTACTTACAGTTTTTGTATATTACATTAATGTGTGGAACTGTTCTATATCAATTTTTCCTCTTGAGGTTTTTCATCCACTGTACAATTTTGTATAAAAGACATATTTATACACGTTATATTAAACATCAAAACTATTAAATAACTTTTTTTAGGGCACTGGTGATGGGCTAGTAAATCAAAACGCGTATGGCATAATGAAGTTTCATTTGTTAGCTACACTAGAGGGAAAAGAAAACCCAGTAACAGTATAACAGATGATGATAACGGCCTAAGTACTCAAAATGCAAGTACGATTATTCCATTGCAAATATTAACCTATGCTGTGCTGAATTGATAATAACAACAAAAACATTGCCATTCAACAACAATGAACTTCAAATTAAATACATTTGTTGTACTGATCTTTAGATCGTAGAACGATCTGATGCCAGATAATTTGCTTTACGTTTTTCAGTGATCATGATCCGCATCTCAGTATTTTCGATGATTAAATTATTTGCTTTAAACGGTTTTTACTGTTAACAGCCAAAGAATCAGTCTTTCCTTTTTCACTGCTAATTATTCATGAATCAAAATTTTCACCGAGTTGTTCATAGATGATTTGCTTTAACTGTTTCTTAATATACTAGTTATAAAGAGAATAAACTTAACGATATGTGCATAAATAATTTCCTTTAAATTTTATCCATTACCGCAGTGTCTGTTCATTGTTTCATTTCGCTATTTTCATAATATTTTACTATTGTGGTTTTTAATGCAATTATCTAATTAATGAACAAGATAATGGAAGAAGTTTTAATATGTATTATAATGTGTTTTTTAGCTAGTTTTGATACATAAAGAACTGAAACTGGCCATCTTATCCATTTATTCACCAGCCCTCTTGTAACTTTTGGAATGTGCTATCTGGAATCGCAGACGGACTCCTATCAATTTAATAAGAAACAGTATTTAATACAAATGTTAATAAATGAATAAAAAATTCAGATTATCCTATGTGCAAGCAAACACCGACAAGATGGGACTCCTTATCACACATACAGAGTTAGTATTGGACTTAGAGTTTGTAGGCCAAACTCTAAGTGGACATATTGTTGATTGTTTGTGTATTTTTTTGTCAACTGTGTGTACATTTATGCTCAATCACGGGGCAGGCGAAACTATTTTTCAGTAAACCGTTTCTTTCACAAGTAAATTCTTCCCCCAGTATTTTTGCTCTTAGACAGTTTAACAAATGATTATTACAGTTAGATTATTATTGCAGGGTTAATACATGTGATGGCGTCATGAGTTAGGAATGTATGGAGTCGGAATGCCGTATCGTTACAACATTTACTCGGAATGACATGTAAACCTGTTATGAATCTAATTCCGGCAGGCTGATCTGATAGCCTTTACACTTCGTTACGTTGAATAATTTCTGAACAGAACCCAACTCCCTTTTCAGTTTTTACCATTTGGTATACTAAAAATACAAAGCATTAAAAATTATGAAACAACGCTGATAGCGTCTATATTGTACACTGATTTAAAAATTACACACTTTTATTCTGCCAAACACAACTTTTAATCTTATATTCGACAATTCTTTCATCTTTATTGCTTTCACAGGTTTGATCAATTTATTAAAACGTGTTTTCTCTCTTCATTAGTATTCTGCAAAATCATACTTGTTTATTCGTATTGCTATTGTTTACTGCCATCTATAATTTTGCATTGATTTTATTACTATATTGTTTATTTTGATATTTAATGCAAATGATTCGAATAGTAAATTAAAACTTACTTAAAATAATAAATCTTTTTCTGTTCATGCAAAATAATTCCAACGTATTATGCATAACCTTTATCTCGGAAAAATTACGCTTGGTAAATCCATGCAAGGAGGATTAAACGAGGGAATGGAATATAAAAATATTTCCAAGTGGCCTCTTGGAAATATACTGCAATCTGTTGGTAGTGGTTAAACGTTTTCATGTAATAGGACACACCAGCTTCTTGGTATTGACCGGAACTCGGACAGACAGTGGCTAACAGCTGTAATCACAATGACTGCAACTCGACAACAGTCGAAACTGTCTTTTATTTTTGGTTTGGGATTTACGCCTTGTAAAGATCATTAGAGAGGGGATAAGATGAGGGGAAAGGAACTGACTGGAAGACGGGCTCAAGGAAGTATTATGGAAATTTATTTCTCTGCAGTTGCTCAACTAAACAGAATTGTTATAAAACAAAGCTCATTGTAATTTATCCTCCCTTATGCTGTAGCAAAAAGCTTCAGTTGTCAACTTGGTCCAGGTTGCATTTGAGCCTAATATTGCCGCCAGAAAAGCAAAGCTTCAGTCACACGCGATTTAACACATTCCCTCTATCGCATGTAAATATCATCACGCATCGCAATGTAAACTTGATCCCAAATCTTCACAGGTTCTCACACCTTTCTTTCTTATTACGTGTGATTATGATAGATGTTTTAAAGGCCGACACAGATTTTATCGGCTGAAATAATAACCCCAGTGAAAACGGAGGATGCTAAAAATAAATCTTAACAACTTACGCTATGCCACTTAATATTTAATTGTGGTTTAGGCCACATATATCGCTATCAATTTGGAACTTCTTTCATTCATACCATGTGATTTCAGTAAAAAAAAAAAAAAAAAAAAACTGATAATTAATACACCAACTTAACGAAATTCATACTTTTATATAAGTGTTCTGACAAATCATTTCTTAGCAAAAAAAAAAAAAAAAAAATATTGACAAAAATCTTCAAGGGTTTTTACACTTTTCTTTTTTGTTATCCGTGATTCAGATCAATATTACAACGTTTGAATGGATGACATAGTTACGTGTTGCTGAAATAGTAGCCACAGTAATATTACTCAGTGAAAACAAAGGAAATTAAAATAAATCTTATAAACTTACATTATGCCACGTAATATTTGTTGTAATTGTAGTCTAAGCTGCACATCAGTGTGCAACTATTTCCGTTCGATCGATTTAATAATTTGAATAAAATGACAGAGTTTAAATTATTTTTTAAAAACTAAATTATTCATGCCCTCTGCTGTAACGTCAAATGCCAGTTGTATGTAATTCTGACCCATGTGAGTAACAATCTAACCAAAACGTTCGCTGACATTGATGCTCGAAAATTAAAACTTTTATCTTACATATCTATGGACAAAGAATTTAAGAAATACTTCTATATATCAAATGAATAATACTTAAATAGAAGCATCTAATGATTGATACGTCGATTTAAGCTCAATACATACTTTTATTTCAGTGTTCTTTCAGTTAATTTATTCGCGGATGCTTAGAAATGTTATTAAATAACATGCATAACCTAGAACAAATGCGTAAAGCCTGACTTTATAGCGTGACGTCATAGAGTTATGTCATGGCGTGACAGATAACGTCACAGATGACCAAAATTTGTATTTTATAACTATAGACTATTTAGTGTTTTTGCGTAATATTTGTAGTAGATTAAGTTAATTGCCTTGTGAATCTTATTAATGACTCTGATATGGCTGTGATTTCTGACGTAAAGTATTTTGGAATTATTTCACTATTTACAGAGAAAAATCTCGTTTATTAATATTGAACATACATATGGCTTATGTTAATCTATTCGGTGTGAACGTACCTTGCTACTTCTTAACTTCAGGTCAGTTACCCCTTACCATACTACCCCACCCCCGCCACCGACACAAACAGCCTCTCCGCCGTAGGGCGGAGCCATATCTGTCTCGAGGGACGCTGCCATCCGGCAGTTTCGATGTCAGCAAGTTGGCAGCCCTTACTGCTGACGTCACCACAACCAACCCATTCTGTAGCCTGGGGGAGGAAGAACTCAACCAAGCGTTGTGTGTTGATACACTTGCGGTATGGGATTCCCCTATCTTGTCCACAAGGGCGTAGTTATGGTAATCTTGCACTTGCGTTAAGACTGAAAATAGTGCCAATGCTTTAACTCGGAAAGGAAAGTGAACTGAATTTAAACTTTTAGCAACGACACCGTGGAGTAAGTAACTCAAGAATCGTCATTCTGAAAAGTACATATAAAATCTGGATGTGCACTCCTGGTAATGTATAATGAATTCTGGTTTAAACACCGTTGTGAATATTTTATTATTTTCTGCTGTTTTTCTTTAAGTGTTAACTGTCTCGCTATTTGCGGAGGTGAATGATAAGCTTGCGATTCGATTTGTTTACAACTTGGATGCTTCTCCGTTGCATGTATTCCAAGTAAGTTTAGAATTCTCGACTTCGTCGCTGAAAGTGTATTACATGTCTGGTAATTCTGAGAAGATGGAAACACATGGGACGGTAAGATTAAATGGGAAAAATAGTTATTCTACACTCACTTTATGTTAAAACACTATACAAGAACATGTGCATATGAGCAACGAAGGTACAGTGCATTTGAACTTAATCGAAATGTGCTAACTTTTTATTTCTCAAAATAGTGATGTTAGAACGAAGTTCGGTTTCTTTTTCTTATGACTATACGTCTCGTCGACGTTATTAGAGGCAGGAAACAAATGGGGGCAAGGAATGGGAAAGAATTGGGGTATGGTTTTTTGAAGGAGCCATTCTAGAATGACTTAGGAAAACAAAGGAAAACGGAAATTTTGATGGCCGGACAGGGTTGCGAAGCCGTGTCCTTCTGAATGCAAGGCCAGAGCGTTGCCACCTACCAATCACATTCGGTTTGAAGCTGAAAATATTCTTAACTTGTTGGAGGCCTTAAGAGTTTCGTCCTACTTCTGCTATTAGTTATTAACGTGCTTGTGCGTTTTAGCTAATTACCCGAGTTTAATGAATTCCGTTTTAGAACTGTCAGCTTCAGGCGGATGGATCTCTCGGGATTTCTTTCGTTTCTATCTATTTGCAAGGAACGTTTGAGTCTGCTGTTCTATTTTCGTCCACTAAATTTACAAATCCAAATACTAAGTAATTGTGAACAGGAATAATATATTAGTTATAAGTAACTAAAAAGGCATAAATATTATTGTATTGATGCATAACGGCAGCTAGCGGAGGAAAATAGAAATAAAATTCATTTTTAGAGAATTCTGAACCTGATTTACCAATTTCAACTTGAGTTTCCGGTTTAGATGCGTTCAGCAATGGTTTATTCATGTAATCTTATTAGTTGCGAAATTCTTTGCGCCACCTTGTTCCATATTTCGAAGCGATACTGAATTCAATTTACGAGAGGAGTCTACATTTAATTATATTCCGAGAATGGAAAGTGCAGTTTAATTAAGAACAGCAGGGACGAATTCACTACGAAAATGGTATCTCCTTTATTAAAACCGTGTCCTTTGGTCCTTTGAGTATGTTACTTTTTTCTGGTAAGAAGTGAAAGAATTGGCAAGTAGTGAATTTCTTGCACCGATGGGTCCGTAGGAGCTGAATGAAATAAGAATCCGAAAATTGACGGGAGAAGAAGAAGAAAGGATGTGGTAGACTTCTAACCCTGGTGGAGATACGTCTGTAATAATTGCTAATAACTGAAGTGATTTTATAAATTTTTATGCTAAATTCCCATGCATTTGGGGAAATTATGATGGGATAACTGCATGAAGCTAGTCATATTGGAAGATTAACACAATTAACATTTATTGAATATTAGATGCCAACAAAGCGTATTGAATATTTGATCCCAAACAAGCTATTTGAATAACAAGAAACATTTCACTTATCGTACAAAGAAAAATATTTAGATACAACATATATTTAGATAAGTGTCAACCCTGTATGAAACTCTCAGCAGAGTAACATATAAATTCTGTCATGAAACGATAAAAAACCTTATTCTGTCCGGCAAAGGAAAATCTAGCTCACTTTATCTGTGTTAGAAACATGAAATTCTTATCATAGCAAGTCTCCTTGATCTGTGTTGCTACCGGATCTTAATCACCGAAACCAAATGAAATGTTCAGACTGTGCAAAACACACTACCATTTTGTCCATCCAGTCTTCATACGCCACACATATGGAAATTTATCGCCTATACTGTTTAGATATTGGCACACGCGATTCAAACATGGATCTGACACTAGCAAAAGTTTCCCAGTTATCACAGCTCCAGGCATTGGAAACTACAAACATATAACACGATGTCTGCATGTGGGGGAAATGGTAGAACGTCTTTTACCCACGTCCAACATATCAAGGCTCCAAGTAGCTTATGAATGTAAAAACCAATAAGACTCCCGGACTATACGGTATTCCTACAAGATTCTACTCCAGGCACGCAAAGGAAATTGCATCGCATTTGATGAAATTATATCGCGCTTCCTTAAATGAAGGAAAAATACCAGCCGAATGGAAGACCGCCATCGTAAGTCCAGTGTTTAAAAACGGGAATGTTAATGATCCTCAAAATTACAGACCGATCTAGTTAACATCAATATTTTGTAGGATTTTAGAACACATCATCTATTCAAATGTCATGCGGTTTTTGGATGAATGTGAGCTTTTAAACCCAAATCAACATGGATTTAGAAAAGATCGATGTTGCGAAACACAACTTGCACTTTTAATTCACGACTTGTGCCATATTATAGATGGGCAATCCCAGGTTTATATAGTTCTATTAGATTTTAAAAAAGCTTTCAACACTCTGCCTCACACTAGGTTACTTAGGAAAATTAGTGGTTACGGCATATCTAGACAAATATCCGACTGGGTTGCAGACTTTCTGAAGGGCAGAACACAGTGTGTAGTTCTCGACGGTGAGAGTTCATTATTTACCGAGCTGAGGTCCGGGGTTCCCCAGGGAAGCGTAATAAGGCCTCTATTGTTTCTCACATACATTAATGATTTTGTGTGACATAATAAGGGGGTTGAAAAGATTATTTGCCGATGATGCTATTATTTATCGTGAAATCAAAACCCAGGAAGACTGCTCTTTGTTACAAGACGATATTACGAAAATAATTGCGTGGTGTAAAGACTGGCAGTTGGAGATAAACGCTAAAAAGTGCCAAGTCATGCGTGTAAGTAAAAAGGTGACACCATTTAGCTCTGAATATACAATTAATGATACTCTGTCCTTAGAACGGTAGATTCCGCTAAATACCTAGGGGTAACAAATTCGTGGAATGAGGAATTGGGAAAGCAACGTATGCTCCGATTTATTTAAAAAATACTATTTCTTAGAAACAAAAAAAAAAATTATTCAACCGATTTTTGCAAAGGCTATATTAGGTACGATTAATTCTTTTGTACAAATTCTTGGTTGGCATAGAAAGAGTTGCAAATAAAGATAATACCTTAGTTTTTCTTTAAATACGACTTTATTATCTACAAACTGTCTATTTTTACAGGAAATTTATTAAACAGATGTGCCTCAAAAAAATTAATTCCTCTTTGTACTAATGAGACTGATGTTTGTTTTGTACAAGTATTTTTGCTTCTTATTCTGAAATTGTGCGCTTGTGAATTTGATGTAAACAAGTTAAAGTATTCTATGACAAAGAACATGAGACTCACACTCAAAAGTCATTGCAAGAATATTAAGGTTTTTAAAGTCTAAAAAAAGTTCTCGGTTCTACCCTACATGGCGTCCTAATAGCTTTTTAGTGTTCTCTGAAATTAACACAAAATGTTGCTGGTAAGTACTTATGTAAAAGATGTGTAAGACTTTATTAAACACAGCACAATATCGAGAGCCATTTTGTTTCATTAGTAAAAAACCCCAGACAGCGGGTGATTTCCATACAGCTCCTGCCTTTCATGCGCAGAAACGGACTTTATGACCCCTGGCGGCATGGTTCCAGTGTGGCGCCCTTGCTAAGTGGGTCGTCTAAATGCAAGGAGGCAGACTCTAGCCCGCTGCCGACGGAGAAGACTTTCAATTAGTGTCTTCGCTGAGGACAGTAATATGACGGCTAAGGTCTGCAAGGATAAACATTTTAGAACAAGAGGAAGCAACATTGGCTAGTCTGCTGTGCTCTGTTTTTATCTTGATCTAAAAATGAAAGCTGTAAAGTGAGCAGACAAGTATGTAAAACAAAAGGATGAAGCTGAGAAGAGGGCTAAATGTTACGCTAAATAAATGTTAATAACGTAAAGAAGCGTAATGGCACCATCGTTGGATGAATAGAATTGCTATAGTCTACTATTTATGGCGATTTTTTTCTGGAGATAACAGATTTGTTAAGGAACCAGAGATAGATGAGTTACTTCATTCGTTTCTATCCGAAGAAAAAAATTAAAAAAGATCAGATTCTAAGTAGCGAAGTTTCCAAAACAATTCTGGAAGACAAATGGATCCCCTGAAACTGCTTTGATTGTTTGGTAGCAATGGTTCTCTGAAGTTCAGCAAATTTTTATGGCCTACATAAACTTTCGTGAGTATGTTTTTCAGCTCTTAATTGTATTCTACGCGAATGTACCATGCAAGTATAAGAGTAATAAACTTTCTCTTTGCTTAGGTTGTTTGTTCCATAGCTTTCGTTAGTAACGCCGTTGAAAAATGACAGGTTTCCATGGAATTACTCTACAGGTAACGCTGAACAGTTGTAAATGAAGCTAAGAAATAAAACAGCCATCATTGAACTCTCAGAGGTGAACTAAGGCACACGTCACTAGCGACACTAGTTTCAGTTGAAAATGCAAACTATTTACATACAAAAAGCAATAAAATGAAAATAAAATATAATGTTCTTATTTTCCGTGCAGTTAAACGAATCTACCTTTGAAACAGCTATGCTTTTCATAAAAATAGAAACAGAAATAATGATTTTTTATTTTTAAAATCATAAACTATAGAATTGGTCTTGAGAAGTCCTCTTCACGAATAGGTGTTAAAATTTATGAGTTAAGGCTTCCTTATGAGCTTGTGCAACTAGTCCACCGTAAAAGCATAATCTATTCGGGCTAGCAACCGGTAACATTACAAACTAGCAACTTAATTCAACAAGAGAGGATACATAATATCGTCCATCGAAATCGCCGATAAACCAAAAGCCAATGTGTTGGCTCCTATGTCTGTTGAAAACCAGTCGGTTGTTAGAAATACCAAAATTTTGTAGTAGACGCAACATCTTTTCCCGATAAATCAATTAACAGACTTGGAAACAACTGAAGAAATTTATTGACTGCTCTTGAAAAAAGAATTTCAAATATCACAACAGTGCAATGAAGTTTCTTAGAACGGCCCTCCAGAAAACTAGACTTGACCACATAAAGAGTGACGAGATTAGATCAAACCTAGAGCTAAGGGAATCCATGGAAGAGAGGCTTAGATTATCCAGACTTAAGTGGTTTGGGCATATCAAGAGAATACTACCAAAAACTTATTTCGAAAAAGGGTAGTGGGCAAAAGACCAGTGGGAAGACCAAGAAGAAGAGGGACAGACCAACTGAAGGAGGACATATATAGAAGAGGCTGAAACTGGGAATATATCACGGACCAAGAAACTTTTCTGGATAGGAGACAATGGAAAACGATCATTTACAACAACCAAGGGTCTTACACCACACCCGGGAAACTGGAGATGGTTCCCAACGATAATGATGATGACTGCAGTGTAAACCATATAAGTTGATCACCTGAAATTCACAAGATGGCGCCTTACATACGAAGAACAATATAGCTCATCGGAAGATAGAGCTGATGTTAGCAAGTGCTGAATTACTACGCAGTGGCACCAGAAAATACCTGGGAGGATGTTTGAAAGAGCTCTCACTTCGGAAAAAATTGTTTGAACTGCGTGCAGAAACTTATTCAACTAGAAACTATCTATTTCTCAGCTTCTTTTAGTATGTTGTTCTACTGACGACTATGCCTGTTCAATTTGATAGAAATGAAGTAATATCAAACTGGTTGATATGGGAATGTAGCATTAGACTAGACGTAACGGACTGTTTAAATTCTGCGTCAGACTGTATCATCTTGCACGAATAGAACTTCTCTTGTTTAGAAAACAATTGGATTCGAACAAGAACAGGGCTAAAGCAGAAGTTGATAAGGCTCATACCTTGTATGGACATTAATAACTTACACAGAGACTTGAGTCTAGAAAGTGTTTCTTACGTCCATCTAGGAAGTGAATGAATCCATCTGAAAACGCAGTATTATAGTAGTGGAAGACAAAGATCTACAACTTTCTTGGTAGGGGACAGTAGCCAAACGCTTATCACCTGGCTCCGGCGAGGACTGTATAACACGGGAATTTCTGAAGTCGGAAATGTACTGACTTGATACTGTAATACTGAAGTTTATTGACCTTGTTCAGTTGCGTTTTTCTTCGTGTACAAAATACGACTTGCAGGCAACCCAGAAAGCACTGTATGGGGCTATTTTCTGGTATAAAACAGGTCCTAAAAGATTGCTATGAGATATTTGAAACTTAAAAAAAAAAACTAGATGATAAAACCTTAAGAACTGTACACTCAACAAAATAAAAAATATGATATCTACTTATGTGATCACATAAACCCACTACAATAATTGTTTGTCGTTTTTCTGCCAGTTGGTAACATCTTGCTATTTAACTTTTTACGCAGACAACCTGAAACAAGGATTATTGAAGTACTTCCGTTGCGTAGGCATTACTGTCAATGTTTTTTTTTTTTATCTGCCTAACATCTCTCTAACAGCGAGGTCTTTAGAGACGGGAAAGGATGGGGGGCAAGGAATGGGAAGGAATTCGGCCATGGCCTTTTGAAGGAAGTATCCCGGCATTTGCCTGGAGTGATTTGGGAAACCATGGAAAACCCAAATCTTGATGCCCGGACGGGGATTGCAACCGCCGTCCTCCCGAATGCGAGGCCAGAACGCTAGCCATTACACCACCACTCTCGGTATCTGTCAATGGGAATGATCCCTCTATCCCGTGTCAACGATTTAGAATGACACCGATCAGTTTAGCAAGTGTTTCACAGTAGACTGCCGAAGTAATCGGCTGTCGGGAAACCAGCATTTACGGAGAAAAAATTTCGGCTAACCACCAAACTCAGAATTCTGGCTGTCCAGTTCCCGAATCGAACCTTGATCCACCTAAATGCATGCGCGAACGACACATCTCACGATCCATTCTCCGTAATATTTGAGTAATTTTTTCCTAGTAATTTGTCGCAAACATACAGTTGTCATCCGTAAAACGGTAGCAATTGGTTGAAGGGTATCTAAAATTCAACATCAACCTTATTATGCCTTACTTGTTGCAATGTTTGGAAGGTGTAAGATTCACCGCACTGCTCACTGGGGCAAGGCTGTAGCTATATCTGCCACACGCCTGCTCTGCTAAGTCGGCAGTCTGAATGCAGGCGCAGCGCTCGGCAGGTGCTAGCAGCCTGGTCCGGTGTGCCATGTGGACGGGATGGTGCAGCTAAGGCGTTTAGACTGAGACGAGGAGATCCCAGCCTTGGCATTAACGGCTTTCTTCATATTAGCTAGTACGAGAACGTGATGCTGTTGCACCGAGTCGCGTGCAATGGGTGAATATGTTTGACGAGATACTTCGTTGTACCCATTGTATTACCATTTTCTGTTAACATTTTTACCTCGATATATGTCTTTTTTTATGGGGTATAGTCTGCTGCTAATCTGCACGAGAAAGAAATTTTTGAATAAAAGTATAGTAAAGCTTAGAGATAAATTTATTGTACGCCTTATGTGCCATGCTGGAATTATTAAGGCTACAATAGAAGGCCTCAAACCGTATAAAACGCCACTACATAAAAGAAATAATCATTGCTGTTAAGAATGATGAATGGTGAAGAAGGCACAAGAAGGGTGTACTTGCTATGTTACCACTCTTAGACTTAACGACCGGAGGAAAAAACAATCTAAGTGAATGCACTATCTTCGGATGAAGCCTTTTTGACTGTTTTCTGTAACATCTCTTTGAACCAGTAAAAGCCAAAGTCTTTTCTTTTTTTAGTATTTTAAGCAACGAGCGTTTTATATGAAAATCTGGCTAACACTGATTATTGTGCAAATTTCTACCTTAAGTTGACATATGTAATAGCAGCATGTTAATGACCCAACTACAGCGATACTCATTCTCAGTAATTCCTCGTCATGTTCTAGATTTTTGAGGGATACGGCCTGGTGCTCTGTTTCTTTAGGTTACGTTGCAAGAAATAACTGACTTGGAATTTTCTGGTACATTACAATGTTAATGAGTTCTTCGTTTATTCTGGAAAATTTGGTGGGATTCTCGGGATCCAATGATGTGCTTTCGCGTCCTTACCAAGTGATTTTTTCCCCAGAGATCTAAGTTTGATTTAAAGCAAATTAAATTGTACGTGAGCAACAAGGGAAAATTCTGCGGGTCATACACACTTTTTCTCTGTATTTTTCCTTTATTGAATGTTGTTAGATGTTTTTGATGTTTTATCCACACTCGAGTGGACGAATGACACTATGACATTTGTACGGTAATGAGAAACTTATCTATCTTATTTTTGGAAGCAAATGAAAATTATCAAAAGTTATATTTTGCGTTTACAATTTTAATGTTGGAGAACGACTTGGACAAAATTACCTAGTAAGCGTTCTTACAATCAATAGGATGCGACAAGTATCAGCAAATTAAAAATTTTATTTGAAAGAAAAAGCTTTTTACCGACAGTATTATGAATATTAATATTAATTTGTTAATATATTTTTCTCGGGCTTCCAGCCGTGTTAAGATGTCATATTTGCGGGACGTTTCGAAGGCGTCCATCTCTGCCTTCATTCTCAACCAAATGTCAATGATTAACAAGAAGAAAAATCTGCGGTGGCCGAACATAGTGTGCAAGAGGGTCACACTTTTGAATTTGAAAAAACAACCATTTTAGCCCGGGTCAAAGATTTTTGGGCCAGCGTTATTACAGAGGCTGTAGAAATAAGATCAACTGATTTACTAGTCAACAGGGACACTGGTTATCAACTCAGTGCGGCCTGGAACCCGGCTATTAAAATGCTGAAACAGTTTCGCGTCGGTAACGAGCAGAAGAGCGGATGACGTAATTGCGTTGTGTTGGTTTTTGTCTTCCACCGTTTCCGTAGCAGCGGCTGAATAAACAAACAGTTAATCATTGACATTTGGTTGAGAATGAAGGCAGAGATGGACGCCTTCGAAACGTCCCGCAAATATGACATCTTAACATGGCTGGAAGCCCGAGAAAAATATATTAATATTCAACGCCGTGAAAAATTACGATCCTACAATATTAATTTGTGTCACAATTTATTACTATTATTATTATTCTACTTCCGTTTTATTTGCTTACTTTGTTTTACATGATTTGTTAACCACAGGTTTCAGGGTAACTGAAATAGGAAATATATGTTTTACATTTAATATCATCCACTATTTAACATGAGCTTAAGTGACATCGGAATCTATCTTAAAAGTTAGCAGCTTGCATCAAATTATCGTTAAGCGCGCATTTGATTTGGAAGTCAGGAGAGATACCGTAAATTTTTCTAGGCATTAAGGTTTGGGTAGGCAGGCGGACATTATTATGAATTTGGGAGAGGACGTTTTGTCGCTGATACGATGTCTCAGTCAAGGAAATGTGAAGTCTGACGTAATTTAATAAGAAACCAAGCTTTCATTGTGCCATTATCATTGCAAACCTTTATAATTATGATGCTTACTTTGAGGTATAGTGCTATGCGTTGTTAACCCTCAACTGTTTTATCAAGTATATGTCCCCCTTGCCCATCTCACAACCCTCATCCGTTCCCTACGCCAGCTGGTAGATCACTGTGTCCGGGCGGACAAGTGGTAAATTTGTCAGCAGTCACTCTTTCCCCTTCGCATATAGGTTTAAGGGAAGTGGAATGGGGATATAGCAGGATGACCTTGAACCGTCTCTGTAACTGAACGCACTATAGACGTTTAACACTGCTGAACGGTCTCCTGATTCCTGCGGTGTTAACGCTCTTATAAAACAAATCTCAGTAAATATTCAGATATTCCATTTCACCGTCAGGTACGTATGGATTCAAACTTGAACGATATATTCTGAATGTATAAGTTTATACCTCTCCCTGGAGCCTGTCTAAATTTTACTTTAAAATGACACTGATATTTAACAAGAACAGTGCGGCTGCGTCCACGTACGGAGCGGATGTCTAGTGAAGTAGTCAGTTGTAAGTCCCGATCCAGCTACCTCCAAGCAGTGACACACAGGAGAAGTGAGAGCTACTTGTTAGTTATATAGCTCGGCGGTATGGTTTGAAGAATATAATAAAAGGAACAATGCGACTACAAAATTTATTATGCATAATTATTTTGACATCTTGGTTAAATTTTAATATTTCTATAGCGGATAAACATCAGGAACTTCTGATAAACTAACATATACTGATTTATTTTTCCTTTTTTACCATTTCCTCTCTTTTATTTAACTTCTGAAGCTGTTGCAAAACATTTCTTCCAGTTTTTTTAACCATCTTGATTTTTCTTTCTTCCCCCTGCTTCTTTCAACATCCATCCTGTATATGTTCATTACAATATTTCACTTTTTTTTTTTTTTTTTTTTTTTACCAGTATGATTATTACTTCCAATTTACACAGAGATCTTATATCCTTATTCCGGAATATCACCTTCAGTGTTTTTCCTGTTATTGGTATTAACATTTTTTAGTAAATCTTTTGTTTTTGTAATGCCAGCAAGCCTTGGCTTCTGCATCGCAGAATCGAATTCGGTGAGAGAACAGTAACGGTAGGGTATATGAGCTGACATATCACTAACACCTTTAGGATATTTGATCTGTATTAAGAATATCTCTGAATCAAGGAATCGGTGATTGAGATTGTCTCTGGAGCAACGTATCTCTGAGAGAGAAGTAAATAAAATTATAGTGGAGCTCTGAGTAAGTAGTTGTGGAAAGAAGATCAGACGTATTAAGAATTTTAGCAAAGCACGAGCAAAAACGCTATTAAAAAGGCTTGTAGCGGATTTAAAGTCATTTTATATAATTATGAAGTTGTATGATGCCGTGGTATTTCCTACAAGAGTGAATTGTTAAATCTGCATAAAATTAGTAAGATTAAACAGTGTCGCATCAACGCGGTTTCTTTTCTTGTTAGTAATGAATCTGGACAGCTGATAAAGATATGCTTACACTTTTTACAGCTTATAGAGAACGCATTCTGAAGGAAGCGAGTTCAAATCCCCGACCAATCATCCTGATTTCGGTTTCGCATGGTTTATTAAAATCGTTCGAGGTGAATCTTGGACCGAGTGTGGTGGTGCAACGGTTAGCGTTCTGGCCTCGCATTCGGGAGGACGGTGGTTTGAATCCCCGTCCAGGCATCCAGATTTGGGTTTTCCATGGTTTCCCCAAATCACTCCAAGCGAATGCCTGGATGCTTCCTTCAAAAGGCAATGGCTGAATTCGTTCCCATTCCTTGCCCCCCATCCTTTCCCGTCTCTAAAAGTCCTCGCTGTTAAAAGACGTTAAGCAATTTAAAAAAAAGCGAATCTTGGAATGGTTCCTTCAAAAAGATATGGCTGAATTCCTTCCCATTCACTGTCTCAAATCCTTTCGTATTATGACCTCTTTGTTTATGTGTCCTAAGCAACAAAAAAGTGCACTGTATATTATCCTCGCCAGCGATAAACTGCCGATTGGTCTAAATACCTTGATTTCTGTTGCTGCCAGTCGTAACTCCAGATAAAAAAGGATTGGCGGGACAGGATAGCAACCAACGAGTGCATTGCTCATACAGATACGCTAGACAGCGATAATGTAAACATTGAACTTAAAGCTACTAAATACTTATTTCTGCAATTAACCTAGTTAGTTGTATTTATAGATTATGATCGGTTTACCATCTTTCGCAGGAGAAAGGAAAATATTACTTGCATTTAGGAAATGTGATCAGTAGACTTATGACCTGAGACTTTTTAGCGCGGAATGAAATAATATGCGATAACGTAAATCTTTACACATTACGATCCTTTTGAT
Source organism: Vandiemenella viatica (assembly GCA_031002005.1). Lineage (NCBI taxonomy): Eukaryota > Metazoa > Arthropoda > Insecta > Orthoptera > Morabidae > Vandiemenella > Vandiemenella viatica. The sequence continues at coordinate 74,777,905 of CM061914.1, forward strand.
TAATTACTTATTTACAATGAAGTTGCTACGTCTGGTTACAACGTATGATTTTACCCGCGAATAGTGATGTGAACTTAAAAATCAGGGTAGGTTACGCTGATTTCCAGGACGCGATATTACTGGTCGAGCTCCCCACAATTGCGTTTCAACACTCCGCTCACCCATATGGTCCAGTGTGTCTCAACAGCTATGGCGCCGGCTGCGTCCTGGGCTCCATCGTCGGCCCGCAACGGCTCGGCAGATGAAAAAACTTGGCCGCGCCGCAGATGGCGCCTTGTCGTGTTCACACCATCACACGGAAGGAAGCGGTGGGAGGGGAGAACAGCACTAGGGCGGGGACAGACCGGCACAGGGCAGCGGAGTCCGCAAGCCACTGTGCGTCAGAAATTAGAGCGGTCTTCGTATCGAATAAGATTTCATGCTGTCAGTAAGGCTTTAAGAAGCCTAAAAAATCTCATTAGAGAAAAGCATTCTTTCATCTAAAACTTTGTTACTAGATGAATTTTTTTTATGCAATTTGGACTTCAGTGCAATTCAGCGTTATTTCCAGACAATAAGGGGTAAATATTTCTTCCGATGGCACGCGAGGGAGTATAAACTTCGGAGCCTAGTGTCATAGCAGGGGTGGCCAACCCAAATGGTCCTGCCTGCCACTTTGGAAAAGAATCATAACTCCGCGGGTCGCATATAAAATCATATATCCCCGTTAGAATTAGACCCACTATAGACATTTTTGAAGGGAATATAATTTAATCATTCTTCGAACTCATAACTGTAAGCTCATAAATAAAACAGGAAATATCTGTCATATATTCGCAAGATAATTATTTTATAATCAAAATTGATTTTTTCTATTAATGTCGACAGTTAGTTTTTGAATATACTAGCAGTTACCCGCGACTTCGTCCGCGTGGAAGAGTGTTGTAATATAAGATTTTGTTGAGAGGTCTGGTCGCTCAGTGGTTAGGGCGTCCAACTGGACATGGAAAAGTCCCCAGCTTGAATCCCAGTCTCACAGAGGATTTTCATAGGTCCTTAGCTCGAACTTCACCTCTGGCACAGGTTGTTGTGTGATGTGAAGTGCGCCAGAATGCTCACGTGGTTCTGATTCCACGTTGAACTTAGGTCCTCTATGCCCAGTAGGATTACTGCGTTAGGTTAAGCGGCTACGAAAGGGGCTGATTGCGTAGACGTAATGAAGCCTTGCCACCAGGTCAATACGACCATACAATTAATTTTAGAGCTATTTTTATTGGTGATAGTAGTAATAAATACTGCAATAAAATAACAAAAATGTATTTGTTCCAAACAACTTCATCAAACTTTTAAAACAATAAAAATATTCTGTATGTTAGTAGTATTTTCAGTTTAATACATCGGTATATATATTGTAGGACTTGTTATTTTCTGAAAAACATGTAAATCTTTTGCACTCGATACCCGCGAGCAGGCAACATATAGTTGACCAAAGGAAAAGCAGTGAGTATCCAAGTGTATTCCCACCAATTTCAACGTTTGACCTTGCGATTTATTAATTGTCATTGAAAATGAAATTTTTAATGGGAACTGTAATGTTTTGAATTCAAAGGGAATATTACTGGGAATAATTGGGATACGCGGAATTATAACGGCTTCCCCTTTAGATGCACCGGTAAGAATTGTCGCCTTCACAGTGTTTCTTCCTAGTTCTGTGATGTGTAATCTGGTGCCATTGCAATACCTTGAGGGGAGGGGCGGGTCGAGATTACGCATCAGGAGAACTCGAGTGCCAACCTTAAGCTCGAGTTTATGGGACGATAGCCCAGATAACTCGAAGGAATTTGAAAACTCGACGGGGTAGGTAGCAGCATCGTCAGTTAACATTACTGTATCGATGGAAGAGTGTGTTGTCACTTCCCCGACTATTTCCTCTAATATATATATATATATTTTTGCTCCAGAATCATTTTTCGGGGCAAGTATTGTCCTCTCACATAACCAGTTTTCGTCATTGATAATATTTAGTTGAATCCTCGGGAAAACATTAGAAATGAGCTCGCGTTTGTTCAGGTGTTTCAGCAACTCGTTGCAATGCCAAATATGTGGCGTATTGTTATTGCCGTCTTTTTGTTTGCTTCGGTGTTTCAAAAGCTTTTGAGATCGATTGGCAATCCGCTTGCTCTTAGCACCGAGCTCGCGATTTTCCCGGTGTGATCTTCCAAACACCAAGTGTTCATTTTGGTGTTGTCGCCCAACTTGTGACTGCTGTGCAGCTCTGCTAGAGGATTTGTTCCTGGGTTTTGGCTTTTTTCACAGCCGTAATTTTCTTACATTACATTGAAAGATTTGAATTTCGTTTACCCAGCATCTCTTAAAATTACTAATTTCAGGACTTGCGAATAAAAATTAATATAGTTTTAATTAATGGAAACTCAAAACGTCAAAATATGATGGAAGCGACTAAACATCCAAAAAATTTACTAACATTCAAAGAGCAAATAAGTACCTAAGTGGTCCAAGGACGTTGATCTCGTTAAAAAATTGTGAAACTAAAAATGTATATTTTGATTTGCGCTGAGTATCTGAAAATTACATTTATAAATTTCAAAAATTTACTTCGAGCAATGCCGTGTGTTTTGCTAAATCATCCAAGCTTATTATATATCTTTTGATACAATATCATTATAAAGCGATACATGACGTCACTAAAATGGTGCTCGTGAAAGAAGCTTAAGCTATTAAAAATGTTTCAGTTCTCATTTTGGTCTAGGCTGCATTTCAACAAAGTACCGCTAGAAAATCAAAGCTTCTATAACTCGGGCATTAATACATTAGTAACGTAAATTGTTATTTCAGATCGCAGGAAAATAAATCCTGAATACATATGAAACTACATTCATTATTGCAGTTACGTAATTAAAAAATTTATACTAAAATGCTTGTAAATTACAGTGTACAACGGACAGTTCATAATTCTCTACAACTCTAAGACAATTTTTGTTAATATTGCTGGTTAAGCGTACATCCCGATAAAGTGACTGTTACTGCTCGTGATGTAGTAAGGCGTATTATGAAATTAATTGTGATAGTAATTTATGCTACACTAATTAGGAATCTTGATATAGAAAATTCTGTTACTATTCGAAATCCAGTTCCAATGCATTTAATGTGTTTAGGTGTGTTCATAACGTTTGATTTTGTAGCGGCAATGTTAGCAGAGATAGTGGTTAGGTTGAAATGCTTCCTGGACCAGAATGTTTTTGTTACAGTATAAGGCAGAAGTCATTTAGTTATTATTAGTAATAAATAAGCAGCTTTCATATGCTCCGTGTAAATGAGGTGTATCGCGTTGTAAATGACTTCATGAAACATTAATTCTCTACGTTAGGCCATTGAATACATTCGTTTTAAGTGAAGGATTTACTGGAGTAGTTTACGTGGCGATACATAACGTCACAACGTGACATAGTGCTTATGATATTTGCTTAAATAACTGATAACTAAATTTCTCATGCCATTGGCTGTGACAAAAAATTCAGTTTTCATTATGGTCCAGGCTGAATATCAATGTAGCCACAATCTCCGCTAATATTGGCGCTACAAATTCAAAACCTCAACCACACGCGCATTGAAACAATTATTTTATCCTAAGTTAGCATCGTCGTGTATCGCGACGTAAACTTGAACCGGATTTATTAGATATTTGTAGAAATTGAACAGTAAGTAAAAAGCACTGTTTCCTAAATCATAGTCTACTATTTGTACTGATTTATAGAAAAATTTTGAACAAAAAAGGGTTAGTTAATAATTTGTAATATTACAGAGAATGTGTAGTGGAAAAAAAGAAGACACACAGGAAATAAATTAAACCGAGATAGAATGGAATCCGTAACATTTTTATAAATACGACATTTGGAGCACCGGCATTTTGCACTTTTAGTAAATCGACTTTCGTACTGGTATAATCATAGCATTTTACGTTGTTTTTTTTCCAAGCTCTGATTTTCCACATTTAGTATATTACGATCGAAATTATGGTGCAATATTTGAGATGTCATACTATTTTATGTACGCAAATGAAAAAATCTCTTAACAACAGTACCTACCTTTTTTTAATTTAAGGTTAAGTACATATTTATAATTCCTGCTTCCGAACTATTGTTTGTCTAGTGCATCGGTTTTATGGCTTTTAAACTAAACACAAACTTGCATATGTAAGGTTTTCACTATTATTTACGATTTATGTAAAAAGCAAAGAGTAAACGTTGCACGGCTGTCTACGAAGTAGGAAACTCTTTGCTGTTTGAGAATTGAAATTAATGGCAATTTCTAAAAGAACTATGCATTTTTGCGGGATAAAATCTATCCTATTGCACTTCGCACGCAATTAACTGACTTCATGCCAAATTTCATTTAAATATGTTGAGTTATTAAGGCGTGATTGATTGCCAACGTACATCCAAACACACATCCCAACTTTCTCATTTTCTCATTTATAGATATATAGATGAATGCTCAAATAATGTATTTTCTTAATATATTGTTTTTCACTACTTTGGCCATTATAAAATAAATATATTTTGTAAAAGTGTGATCTCGTGGGCCGCAACCGTGGGCTGCTGGTTGGCCACCCCTGTGTTATGACATACGACAGTCGCATCTCTAAATTACCTGTAGGAAACTTTTATTTTCTTTAAATAGTACAATGCTATCGTCAATTCTCCACTTAGTAAACGATCAGGCATGTTCCGACGTAACCTTAGATTACAATTTCATGCGCACTGTTGGAAGATTTCAATGAGGACCTGTGGTACGTAATCCGACGATAAGAAATTGTCGAACACCTATTCTTCATCTCTGAAGACCAGGAATCGGGAAGGGTGTGTAAATATGAAACTGGAATGTTTTGATCAAAAATACACGTTCATTGCATAAAAATACCTTATTCAAAATATTGTCTATTGCAAGATATACATTTTTCCCATATCTCTGGTAATTTATGAATGCCACACCAAAAAAAAAAAAATTCTCTTTTGATGCAAACCAATCATCAAGCCATTTTTGCACATTTTCGTAAGAAGTGAAGCGTTGCTCAGCCAGTGCGTGTCCCATCGATGCAAAGAGATAGTAATCCGACGGAGCTAGGTCAGGTGAGTAAGCCGCATGCGTCAGTATCTCCCAACTAAGCGACTCAATCATTTCCTTGACTGGTTTTGATGTGTGTGATGGTGCGTTGTCGTGAAGCAAAATCACTTTGTATTGTCTTTTCTGGTATTCTGGTCGTTTTTCGCGCAATGCTTAGTTCAAATCGATCATTTGCTGTTGATAACGTTCACTATTAACAGTTACACCAGATTTTAGAAGCTCGTAATAGATCATTCCACTTTGATCCCACCAAACACAGAGCATTGACTTCTTTCCATAGCAATTTGGCCTTGAAACTGACTTTGACGGTTCACCTGGAGATACCCATGATTTTTTACACGTAGGATTCTCGAAATATATCCACTTTTTCATCACCAGTCACAATTCTAGGGAGAAATGATTTTCTTTTATATCTGGCGAGCAGCATTTCACAAGTGGTTTTTCGGTTTTCTTACTGCCTGTCAGTCAGTTCATGTGGAAGCCATTTTCCCATTTTCTGGATTTTTCCCATCACTTTTAAACGTATGGAAACAGCTTCCCGTGTCACAGTCAATTGATCTGCAAGTTGTTGTTGCGTTTGAGCATCATCCTCATCCAACAATGCTTGCAACTCATTGTCTTCAAAATTCTTCGGAGGTCTTCCACGGTCTTCATTGGTGATGTCAAAATCTCCACTTTTGAATTTTTTAAACCACTCGAAACATTGTGTTTTACCGAGAGCACGCTCACCGTAAGCTTCAACAAGCATTCGATGTGATTCTGCAGCAGTTTTCTTTAAATGAAAACAGAAAATCAACGATGTCCGCAAATCGTAGTTTGTGGGCTCAAAAGACGACATCTTCAACAGTGTTAAAAACTGCACTGTCGTATGAAACTTGTATTGTCGGGAGTTGACAATCACAGTTGGCTGTCGATAAAAGAAACTGGCGACAATGACGCGATCTGGCGGTAACTGCTTTGATAGCTACAGCCATCTATCAGCAAATTCCGGTTTCATATTTACACCCCTAAACTATGTTTTTAGTTTTTTAAACTATAATTATCTGGCTAGTTTTAAAAAATCAGGTATTAGTAATGAGGGAACTATAGTCTTAGTGATTAATACGTGACAGCGAACTTAAAATTATTTCATTAATGTTCTCGTAAACTAACCATTTCATCTAACGCGATAACATTAAATGGAACTCTCCCTGTTCGCTTGAATTAATCAAATTCTTCAGTTTGCAGACTAGCCAGTGACTTTCCGCGACTGATAGCTACATAAGTCTGTCCTGGGCTAAAGAGACTAAATCTGAGCAGACTTTGATTAATATGAGAAGCTATCTTATATTTCATGTTCCTATTCACGGGAAATCTGCTTCTGAAGAATGTGCTGAGGCGGACGCCTGTATGTTTGCAACCTGCGCAACACTGGTGCCCGCCTAATTGCTTAGCACAGAGGAGACTGCCTGCTACGTTAGGATTTTTTTTTTTACTGTCAAAGTAATGAAAACTACTGTATTATCATAAATCATTACTACGTGTGAAAATTTGTAAATAATTTTCCACGTCTTGAAGTGGGCGAAAATTGGATTTAAATACTCCATTACATTCATAAATACTATCTTTAGTTGGTAATTCACTTTTAAAACTTCTTAGCCGTATTCTACTGTGTCAGACGTTAAAAACTACCGGAATGTTATTATTACCGATTCCCGCACATGACACCTCAGTGGGTTACAAATGGTATAAAAAATTCGTTCACAAGAAGTAAAGAATTTATTTCTCAAACAAAATTATTTTTATTACGAAGACAAATTTTTACACTTATACAAAGTCTTGCAGAGTGTGTAAAATTTTATTCTTTATTACTGACCTTTTTATGATTCATGGGTTTGCCTCGGATAGATATGATTCACCTCAGAATTCATGGAATAATATCTTGCTGCTTCTGCTATTTAAGTAATAAGTGGTCGTTATGATTCAAATACAAACCAATAAACAAATTAAAACTTCATTTCACTTTTTCATTTATTCAATTCATCATCTGCTTCACAAATTACACTTTAAACAAATCATCAAATACTCAGTACTGTCTCGATTTACTGCAGAAATAATATTCTATTAACCACTATACTAGCGGGACATATCGATTCTTGCTCCGCCAGCCTTCATTTCTTTTTGTGGACTCACCAAAGAATACACTCACTCCGCTCACAGATTACTTCAAAGATAATTCCATACAAACTGTTTCGATATCCTAAATAGAATCATTTGCAAAGCTTCTCATTAAACGTAAATGAACAGCAAAATGTTTAATACAGAACACAAACAACAATGGAAAAAGAAATACTAAAACAATAAATTTAAGTGTGAGGGGACTTGTTTCTTCACAATAAGTTCAGTAGGCTCATTTAACCGGTCTCTAGCTAATCAGGGTAGCTGCTAAGAGGTGTTTTACTGGCCTTGACATGTTGGAAACTGTCATACTGTTCTGTGGCACATTACCAAGTCTGCCCCCTGCAGACGACTCTGCCGGTGATTGGAATCGCACCACGTGGCCACAGATGATGGCGGAGGTCTGGAAAATCCGTCACATCCACACTCAAACCAAAGTAAGTATTTCTCTCCACTTCAGCTTCGGAACAGCGTTACCCCACCTCGGACAGACACTCAGAGTTTTGGCAGGTCCATGAAACAGATAAAATGTGCGTAGGTCGGCTGTGTCCCTGATTTTATGGAAGGTGCCGAGTCCCTGGACAGCTGCGGTACCTCCCAATGCTTTTGTCACCGCCGCTGGCCTATCGCGGACTTCTCGCGCCCAGCGGGTGTGTTAACGAATGCTTTTACAACGTCGCAGTTCGCCGAAAAGTACATCCACTAGCTATTGTGAGGCAGCTGTTTCCGTCCTTGCTCTTGCGTCTCATTACTAAGCCCCGGATTTTTAGGATCTAAAAAATCCAATTTAGGTTTATTCAATTCACGTTTTAGGCTTTTATAGGTTTTTAAAATTCTGATTAAGGAATCTACACATTTTTAAGTGAAACAAAATTTAAAACACGCAATATATATTTCCATAGTGTTAAAAATGTTGTGACGTAATTGTCAAGTACTCCTTAAAAACTTCTAACATGACATTGCTCGTTCACATTAAAACATGCGACATAAATCATTTTTATGTTCAAAATATTTTGTCTTTATTCCGGACTGTAAACCACTCATTTAAAACTTCTAATATGACACTGAACAATGAAATACTTTGACAGATTTTCAGGTGTAAACCTTCTCTCTTCCGCTAAAATTCTCTTGAATGCGGAAAAACTATGCTCCACGTCACATGAGGTAAGAGGTGTGAACTTCATATCAGCTATTTCCTTAGGGTTCCAAGGCAGTATTTCTTGTTCCTTTAGTCCAGAGAGAACACGGCCTATTTGTTTCATCCTCTTGAAATCTGGACTGTGGGCTAAAACAGCCTCCAGCCTCTTAGCTACAGACAACCCAACTGGTCCAGGAGCCACTTTGGCCCTCACTTCTTGGATGATTTGAAGTGCTTCCGTCAACGGTAGGCTGCTTCCTTCCAACTTCTTGATTGAAAATTCTAGGTTGTAAAAATTTGATTTTTTACATGTCAACTCCTGTATAGTTGGGACTAAGTGCAACGCTTTCTTTGCATTTATTATAGCTATATCTTCGCTTTCATCTAATGCATCGATGACCTCCGTGATGATCTCATAGTTTTCTGCATAATATATTGCGGCTGAGAGCCAGGTCCCCCATGGTGTCACTACTGGCTCGAGAGGGAGGGGTATTGATGGCAGTTTTTCTCTGAAAGTAACTACTCGACTTGGCGTTTTTCAGGAATATTTTCTCCACTGAAGAAATTATCTTGTTAAGTACAGGGTGCTGTTCCCGAATTTTTTCAGCTACCCGGTGGAGCCCATGAGTTAGACAGGTGACATGCGCCATTCGAGGATGGAATGCAACCGTAGCCTGTCAATAAGGCACAGTTCCGGCATTTGCCTGGAGGTGAAAAGAAAAACCACGGAATACCATTTCAGAACAGTCGATGGTGGGGTTTCGAATCCAAGGCGTTTCCTGAGTCCAAATTACTAGCCCACGGCCCGTATCACTGAGCTAATCCGGCCGGTAAGTAACAACATTACAGTCGGACTGGATCAGTACATCAAATTAGGTCCTTTTAAGGTTCTGAAAACCGAATTAGGTCGTAACATAAAAATCAGGTCATTTTAGGTCCTATTAAATTTACGAATATTATTAGTTTATACAAAAGACGAAAAAGAAAATTAAAATTTTGAGAATGTTAGGTTGGGAACAAAATAGGTTTGAACCTAAGAATCCGGGGTTTACTCATTACAATACATTGTTAGGCCCAAAGCTATTGCCGGGGGCCAGCAACACTTTGCCTAAACAGTGAACAATTAAGTTCATGACTTGTTTAGCCTTCTGGTACCTTAACATTTAATAAAGCAGTCGCCACGCTTTTGTATTATAAATCCCAAAAATGAAAGGTACAATTAAATAAGTTCACTAGACACAGGTTTAGAATCACAAATTACTTGTATCCTTGAAAAAGTTTCTCTCACAATGTGGGTACCAGAATTACAAATAAAGCATCGAACAACCTTTTTAAAAAATAAAAAATTAAAGTGATTATCAGATTAAGCACATTCACTCGAGAAGACATACACTCACTAAATCCTCCTAACTTTAGTGGGAGAATGATTACGGCATCTTAAGATACATGTACCGTAACAGCGAGCCGTGAACCGGCGCCAAGTTAACTGCTTGAAACCGAGCGGGGCGGTGTAACGGTTAGCGTTCTTGCCTCGCATTCGGGAGGACGGCGGTTCGAATCCCCGTCCGGGCATCCAGATTTGGGTTTTCCATGGTTTCCCCAAATCACTCCAGGTGAATGCCGGGATGCTTCCTTCAAAAGGCCATGGCTGAATTCCTTCCCATTCCTTGCCCCCCCATCCTTTTCCGTCTCTAAAGACCTAGTTGTTATAGGAGACGTTAAGAAGTTAAAAAAAAAAAAAAAAAAAAAAAAAAAACTGCTTGAAAACCACTGAAAGACTGGGCATTTTCAAGATGGCTGCAGGTACTTTTAACAACTTTTCAATTTCTATGACGTCAGCAAAATCTTTCGAAAATTAATATCTACAAATATACTTGATGGTTTAACTTGCAATTAATACATGGACTTCCTGATGTCGTATTCAATCTATCCAAATTTAGTTTAGCAGTTAAACGTATTTCTGTAAGAGTAACCTTGAAGTCTCTTACGTTATCAGCTTGCCGCGACTTTCCGCACTTCCTCAACAATTCACGACAATTTTTTTCAAATCTTAGTTATCTTTCTAATGCTTAAAAGTTTTACAGAAACCAAGGTATATTTTTAATCCTCTAAATTTATGCTATGTCCTGATGTAAATTTTTCAATTTAATCTCTTTTAGTTAAAATATTTTTTCTCAGTTAAAAGGAGTAATTAAATTTTGCCTAGTTAGTTAATTTTACTTTAAAAATATGCTAGACAATGCTGAGTATAGCTAGTGATAAGGGATGGACTGTAACTTTACTCGATTCAAAGTTACTTCGAATCTTAGATTTAGCTTTCCTAACCGCATGCTTTAAAACGAAAACAAACGAACTTATCTCTTAACCTAAATTTTTTCGGACATAATGATTCATTCTTATGGTAAGCTTTAGTCGTGAAAATGAATGCAACAAAATTCGTTCAAGTTGAAAGCTACGTGAAATTTTTGTCTCTTATATAAGCAACTTCAAAACAAAACTGCATGTTACTACTGGGGATGGCTAGTGGGAAAGCTTTTGGCGAACTAATAGGTTTCTTAAAACATCCATCCATGTCAAAGTAATAAAAGTGTGTTAAGAATGATCCCTTAATATGGATGATGACAGTATTGGAATTAATTTTTTCCCCTGATTCTGTTTTTACACGCAGTTCTGAACAGTCCTGTGGTGCAGTTGTTTGGAGAGCTACAGCGTTAGGAGGGCATTGTGTCACCGGTTGCGTGTGGGAGTTGTGTATCAGGACACCGCTCGTTAGTGGCTCGTGCGAGACGCGGGAGCACCTTGTGTCTCCATGGAGACGAGATTAACTGCGAGATGCGACGCGCTACGTCACTGCCGAGCGGAAACTGCGGTCAGCCTACACTGCAAGGGCTCCTTACCTCACGACGCGCGCTTCCTGTAAACTACGAAGCTGCTTTACAACAGAGGAGGATCCATGCGTTTACGTTACATCTTTTTTTTACTTTTACTTTATAGAATATGCGGCGGAAATCGGCCCATTTCTGTCTGATATATTCAGTAAATCATTAGAAGAGCGAAAAGTTCCTTCAGACTGGAAAATCGCGCAAGTAACACCGATTTTCAAGAAAGGTGATCGAAGTGATCCTGGAAACTATCGTCCAATATCTGTAACATCTGTTTGTAGTAGAGTTATGGAGCATATTATATGCTCGAACATTATGAAATTTCTAGACGATAATAATTTCCTTACAACAAATCAACACGGATTTCGGAAGAAAAGATCATGTGAAACACAGTTGGCCCTATTTACACACGACGTAATGAAAGTTATTGATGCAGGTTCACAAGTAGATGCCATTTTTTTTAGATTTTCAGAAAGCCTTTGACTCTGTGCCACACAACAGCCTTTTAGCGAAGCTACGAGCGTGCGGTATATCGGATCAGCTTTGTGAATGGATAAAGGATTTTCTAACTGGTCGGTCGCAGTATTTCGTCGTTAAAGGAGAAAGTTCTTCTAGTCTAGATGTTACATCGGGGGTACCTCAAGGATGTTTAATAGGACCACTGCTTTTTTTAAAAAATTTATAAACGATCTCGGAAACAAAGTCAAAAGCCTTTTTAGATTGTTTGCTGATGATGCGGTTATTTATAGGGAAGTAAGGAATTTGGCTGATTGTTTAGAAATTCAGCGTAATCTGGATATTATTTTGGCATGGTGCGCTGAGTGGCAACTTACGCTAAATTGTAAAAAGTGCAAGACAATGAGCATAACAAACAAAAAGAATCCAATTGTTCAGAAATACTAGTTAAACAATTCAGTTATTGATATGGTCGATTCTATGAAATATTTGGGAGTAACAGTACAAAGGAACATAACATGAAATGGGACATACACATTAATTCGTTGGTAGGTAGAGCTAATTCTAGGCTGCGATTCATGGGTCGAATATTGAAAAATTGTAATGAACAAATAAAGGAGATAGCGTACAAATCTCTTGTGCGTCCACATTTGGACTATTGTTGTGCCATTTGGGATCCGTTTCGTAAGGGGTTGATCGAAAGTATAGAGAAAGTACAGAGAAGAGCCGCTCGATTCGTGACCGCTTGCTACAGTCCTTATGAAAGCGTCACAGAACTGATTAGTAGACTAGGCTGGGAGTCTCTGGTAGATAGACGATGCACGTTTCGTTTAAACTTATTGGTAAACATGCTTACTCCCACTTTCACTCACGAGTGTAGTGAAATACTTCGTCCACCAACCTATTTGAGCCGGAATGACAGGATAGAAAGATTAGAGAAATAAGGTGCCGCAATGATTCTTATATGAATTCTTTTTTCCCTCGTACCATTAGGGATTGGAATGCACACCAAAGTGATTAGCTTTGGTGCTGAGCACCCTCTGCCACCCACAATTTTGTGAATTGCAGAGTATATATGTAGATGTAGATGTAGATTTAATTCTCTATGAAA
>CM061914.1:74791772-74812772 GCA_031002005.1 Vandiemenella viatica
TTACAGCAGCAATATCTTATAAATCAATAAAATCTAAATATTTTCAATATCAGCCAACAGACGCACATCTGCTCATTATTACGGTATATCTTAAAGCTAGCAGATACTTCCATCCCGTTGCTAAGATTTTGGAAGTTTGATCTCGATGCTTTAATGATTTGTACTTGGCAAATACGATGGAATCGAGTTCAATTCCACCACCGCTGCTTGAATAAAATTCATTACATTAATGATTTATGTTTAGGGCCAATCAGGAAGGTCTTCTCATGCATCAATGTGAACTGACTGTGTTGAGAACACAGTGTATAGTTAGTTTCAAAGTTCTGCTTCCGAAAAGTTATTTTATTTGTTCTCTTCGCCTTTAAACATTGTTATTGTAATTGTGAAAGTATTATTACCGCCATATTCGATGCCACAGAAATCAACGAACAAAATGTTTCACAATTCCATTCAACTGCAATCTTATGCCCAAAAAAGATGATTGCAAAACAATTAGTGAATATGTCATTTCCACTTTGTTACCTGGAGAGGAAAAAGTTTACCTTACTTCTGATTCCGTCAAACATGAAGAAATAAACAACGTTCAGTTGTACTCCATGGAATTCTTAAACTCCTTACATCTGTCCGGTTTACAATCTCACAAATTCTTTTAAAGAAATACGCTATTTTTATGTGAATTAGAAACCTTAATGCTAGTCAGAGATTAATTAATGATGCAAAATTAGTGATTATTCACTTAGGTGAGTACATCACTGTTAAATTCACTCACTCCGATAAAATTGTGCTCATACCTCGCATTAACCTCACACCTTCTGATTCTTTTCCAAATGATAAGAAAACGATTCATAATAAAATTAGCTTCGCTATGGCCATTAACAAAGCACAACGTCATACGCTCTTCAGAGGGTAGAACTGTATTTATCAGAATCTGTTTTTTTGCATGGATACCTATACGTGACTATTTCTCGAGTTCGTAGACTTAGTAATATTTATACTTGTGTTAAAACCACATAGGTCAAAAAGTAAGCGATGATCACATTATAGCTGGTAACATTGTTTTCGAAGCAGTCTTTTGTAAAGTAAAAGAAGCTTTTTTTTTTTTTTTTTTACAATAATCGTATCTGTTGAATGTTTTACAATTAAACATATTGCATATAATGATAACGAGTTTTTACAATGAGACCGATATTTATTACTACTCTCCAAAATAAAATACCTTTCATTAATTAATACTTGCATTTAGTTATTTTTACATTATTACATTGCCATTCGGTGACTGATTATGATACTGAGCGAAATATTCTCACTGGTCAGTTGGTCATGTAATAACTGTTCATATCCGAACGTAGCACCGAATTAGAGCTGTTTCAAACCGTATGTATTCGTTACTGAGTTATGGGTTCGTCGCCTGACTCGAAGTACCGAATCGTTACTCACAAATTCATTTCGTTACTCGCATTTGTCGTATGGATGTCAGTTTGATTCGATAAACGAACGAACACGACGTGATCGGGAGATGGAACGGTTCGCCCAGCGATTGAATGAGCAGATGTTTGTTTTGAAATTAGTTGATTTAAGTAAGCTGCGATTGTGATATTAGGTATTATTCTGAAGTATGTAATATTCAGTGCAGTAAATCAAATGTACGAAAAATTAACCAAAATTTACTTTACTCAATGAACATTTTACTTGAACTTAACAAAGTAGTAACGAAGTCATGCATGCCAGTGCTCAATTGTATCGAAGTAATGTGACATAGCAATCAATTAATTTTAACTACCGCAGGATCCATGTGATCAATGCGGTACTGTCTTTGATGTTGAATGATTGTTGTAACCGCGACGCAACAACAATTACGAATCTAATTACAAAAGATGAGGAATTTACAAAAATAAATGAAAACAGACAGTGGTGAAACATATTTAAAAACGAAACACTTTGATAAAAAATTATAATATTAAAATATTTGTTAAATACATGTCCCATTATCAAATCAGGTTTGTATGTAGGGTTTTGAGTAGGCTACTTTAAAAATAACCGTCATTAGTTATTGTCACTAGATATGTCACAGTCAGGTGAAAGGACATGTCTCTTTTTGTATTCAGATAAGTGTTTAATTTAATTTTATCTCTAATTCTCTATATTGACGTGACAGTATTAGTCGGACAAAAGGTAGAATGGGAAACAGCCTTCAGCCACTAGAATACAAATTTTATTGTACACAAAATATGTATATGAAACTAACCATTCACCATCTAGTCAATTCTGGTAAGTTTTCCACAATGCTTTCATATTTAGTCTTTTCTCTCATAATAAAACGTGTTCACGACACTTACTTGAAATCATTTTTCAGCGCAGGAACAAACTTTACTGGACACGAATCTCGCTTAAGGAAAATTTAAAACCAAATGTAAATACCATAAACACCGGAAGATGTATTGTATTCTAGTGACTGAAGGCTGTTTCTCACTCTACCTTTAGTCTAAATAAGTGTTTGTTTTGAAATTAGATTATTCTTTCGTGTATAATATTCATTACAGTAAATAAAGTATACATTCATAGGTTTTCCGTAAGATCCATCTGCTAATAACTTTAAGTTTTATCCAAACGAACAACTTACCTAAACTTATTTTACTAAATAAACAATTTACTTAAACTTTTCCGTATGCGGCGTGACTCGATGCTTCATGCTAGTGTTCGATTGTATCAAAAGTAACGATTCGAAAGTAACGGGTACCGATTGTTTTAGTAACGAATACATACGGGCACAGAATTTCTCGTTACCTTTACGGGTATACTCTGATTGGCGCTTAGCCATCGTCTTTCTAAAATGTATCTGACGGTTCAGGGATTCGACAGAATTGCCGCAGTTAATATCCGAGTGGACATAGCGATATGCTTTCAACTCGCTGACACTGGACTTAAGCTAACAGTCCTCCCCTTCGTGACTAGCGCCTCATCAGTCCTCCAACGCACAGTGGACGCCTTGTCGCTGACACACACAGAGCCCGTTAACTGAGGTCCTCTGTGCCAGGCACTCAATACAAAAACAGAGGCTGTCCCGCACACACAGGCTGCGCATTGCCAGCAGATACACGCCTGGCTGAACACTAGAGACCCCGCATAATCGCGACACAGCCCGGTTCTATACGTTACGCACGGGAAACCGATCGATTTCTGTCGTCAGCGATAGTAGTAGCACACGGATGGAACAACGGCAGAAGAGAGTGACTTTCAGAGTTTGCTCCAACACACATGTACGCGCGTTTAGTCTTCTGCCCCACCAATTCGCAGTAATTATTTTTCGAAGATTTCTCGTAGTTATCCAACAGTAGGCATAACTATCATTACTCAAATTATCCGCCCGGAACATCATCACCCGAAAACTTGCAAGTACTTCCTGGGAAGAACAGCCAAATCTGCTTCGTACATCTGCCCTGGTACTCAGTTTCTCCGCTGTAACGGCCCAAGTTTTGGTGCAAAAGATTTAGTGGTGTGATTTAGAATTAAACGAGTGTTAGGTGTGTCGTGACAGTACGCCAGAGTCGCGTGCCGTCCGCACGAGAGTAATGAGTCAGGTTTTGCTGACGAAAACGATCAGCGCACACCACAGCCAGGCCGGTCAATTGCCGAAAGAAGTCTAGAATGTTCGATACGGGCAATATAAGGAGCGCAGGACATGCGTTTGGGCTTCTTCTCAGTGACAGATTGACAGTAGGCACGACACTATGCCAGTTACCGGATAGTAAATAGCCTCTCTCTTTTAGCCTGTCTCGCGTTAGGGTCGACAATGCTGCAACACTTGGCGGAATCCTCGGATAGCCATTCTACATGTATGTAAGTAATTGTTCCATCATCTACTAGTACTTCAGAAGATGTAAATCCAATAGAAGCCTACGGGGATAGCCTCGCAGACGGCGTCAAAACGGATGATATGTATTCAGTCAAGGACGAGCAATAAACTGTATTGTACAGCAGTTAGGCCGTGTTCTCACTGGTAGAATATAAAGGATCCTGCTGTTTGCCATAGTAAGCCTAAGTTGGTGAAGCCATACTAACAACCACACAGGTCTGTGGCCTTAATCCACAGTGGTGTCAGAACCTGATATTAGTAAATAGCCTTACAGCTGAGCTGGAGAGTGGAGCCGAGGTTGCCGGAGGTCAGCTGTAGCAACTCCATATAAGGTCAGTACCTGAGTTTCCAGACACTCTCTGCCGATTCCAAATTACGCCCACAGAAGAGGAGTTAGACCACTCGACTAGTCCGTTACACCGCAGCAGAATACTCAGCACCAGTTTGACAAAACTCTGCACATGCTAGGCAAGTTGATATAGCACTGAATTATACTGGTCAAATTGTAACAGGATGCATGAAATCAACTCCTGTCAGCAAAATATGCCATATAATGGGAATAGCACCACCCTACATTCGAAGGAAAACAGCTGCAGCGACGGAGAAGAGGAAACAGGAAACAGACCCCAGACACTCTTTGTTTGGACCCGAACCTCAACCCACAAGGCTAAAGTCAAGAAAGTCGGCCTCAGTAGCGTAGGGGCTAGAGTACTGGCTCCGCGTGCCGAAGGTCGCCGGTTTGAATCCGGCTGCGGGCATGGATGTTTAACTGTTGTGTATCTGTGTGAATGTCCTGTCCGTTCTGTGGTGTCTATACTTAGGAATCATAAAGTACTGTAGAAACTAATTCACTGGATGCGATATCATAAACACATTGCGCTGGCTGAATGGCTTAGTTACCGAAAGCCATTAAAAAAAAAAAAAAAAAAAAAAAAAAAAAAAAAAAAAAAAAAAAAAAAACTTCATACAGTCAACTTCAGCCACAAAATCTTCACTTGGAGCTCGCCCTGTAGAACTATGGCGAAATTCGTTCCTGAATGGCACTGGAGAAATGTTAAAGAGGCACCTGCCGCGGGGTGTAATCAGCCATATGCCATATGGAAGGCACTGAATAGATTAAAAACTGAAATGTTCCAATGCAGATCCAAAATCAAGAAATGGGGTTACACTACTAAAAACGAACTATGTGAATATGGTGAGCTGCAGGACTCACAACATCTTCTGGTAGTGGTATGCAAGAATCTACCTGAAACTTGTACTATCGACGATCTTTTTAGGGCAAATGAGAAGGCCATCAGGATTGCGGAATTCTGGTCACGTTCCATTTAATTGTGTACAATAATCCATAAGCTTGATATTAATTAATTAATTTTATTTGTTTTGTTTCAACTTGTAATGTTATGTCCTGTGCACGAGAAATAATAATCATAACTATCATTTATTCTTTTCTGCAGTTGGTATGCTTATTATGTGCTTTCACTTATGATATAAAAGATAAGCTTCGTATTGAACCCAAATGTTGATTGGACCCTCACGAAGGAGATATACTTAACCAGGTACCCGACAATACTACCGCATAAATAGTGTCTACAGTTTAAAGTGGAATCAGAAAAACGGACGTTGTTTGGTATACTTTACATTACACAGCAATCTGTGTCATAGGTGAAGATTGGATTAAGGGACTGTGAAAATCTCCGCCAAGACACAGAATCGAACCGGAGTCCTTTCGATCTCCAAACAGAAACCTCAGCCACTGAGTCACCAGACCGTCTCTTCTTATGGTAACATTTAAACATTAGAGAATTTATAAAATTATATGTGATTATTGTCTTCCTTCGTGTTCTTTACTTACGTTACTGAATTCATCTTTGTCTTAGTGCCGATCTATCTCAGGTTTGCATCTTCATCTCTTGGTGTTATTGTCCTAACTCGTTGTCATAAACCATCGCCATCTTAGCTCTTCTACGGTTTATGCTTCCACTTTTTCTTCATTTCTTCAGTTCCGTTTTGAATAAATCGCTTTATACTCAACTCATTTCCAGACAAAATTATTTTCCCTTTTTATGTTATCCAATATTGTACTTTTTTCAGTTTCCATCCTCACGAATTCCTCATTTCCTAACCTTTCCATCGTCATCTGTCAGTTACAGGCCTTTAGCTCGTAAACGCAATAAGTTTCAGAATCCAAATTTACATATGTTGTGTGTTTCACTAGCCCAAATCGAATATCGCAATAAACATTTTGGAATAGTATAAAGGTTCCATAAAAGTGAGGTGTCGAAACAATTTTCAAACCAGCCTGGGGGGGGGGGGGGGTAAAGATTAAAATAGGGGTACTAAAATTATTTTTTTCAGTTTCTTTAATGGAAAACAAATACCTTAGTGGCAATTTAAGTGTTGTCTCCCAGGAATTATAAATTCTCATCAATATCTGACATATACGTAGTTTAAACGACAAATACGAAAACTACATCCATCAGGCAATTTTTTTTTCCATCTATTAAGTCAGATTGTATTACATCTTCATGTTCCAGCAATAAATTTTATTGCAACCGAAAGATAAAACTAGCAGCGTGAGGGATAAATTTTCAGGGCACTGGAAAAGAGTTGAGCGGAGTTTGCTGCCTAGCTTGAAAATCTACCAAGTATTGACTCTTGTGCCTAGTGACCGCCTTCTTACCTAGAAAATGCGAGAGTACCGAACCTTAATTTCTTTTTCTTTTTTTTTTTTACTTATGGTATTTTAGTTTATGGTTTTACACCTCGTCGACATTGATATCATTAGAGGCGGGATGGGACTCGGGACAAGAAACGGGAAGGAATTTGGCCATGGCCTTGCTTGAAGGAAGCATCCTGGCATTCGCCTGGAGTTATTTGGGGAAAACTTGGAAAACCCAAATCTGGATGACCGGACGGGGATTCAAACCGCCGAGGCGGCGCCGTCGTCCCGAATGCGAGGCGAGAGCGTTAACCGCTCACCCACCACGCTCGGTCTTATTCCCGTGACGATCGACTTACATTGATCAATTTTATTCCTTATAACTTTCTTCAGATCCAGACATCTTAATACGCCACATTTTTCTCCCTCTTCAAAGACATGCAGGAGGCTTATTAATAAATTCTGATCTGCCATGTCCAAAACTGTAAAATCACCTCTCTATATTCCTCTCTTTCTTCTGCTAATTCTTCCTTACCCCACTTTTAATATTATACAATTTCCAGAAATTTCTAATGCCCTTTCCTATTACAAATAATTAGATTGTTTACTTTAAAAAATGGGTCATTACAAATTTAATTGCATCGACCCTCTTCAACTATTAGAACTTAGAATCTCAACTGTTTGGTTTACTGTTTTAGCCCATACTTGCAGTGCATTGGTTTCCTTTTTCTTAATTACTGGGGCCACTAGTAGAACAGTTAGCTATTTCACCCCTAAAAACAGAGGTTACGCCAATATACTGTAACAACACTATGAAACACTAGTGGAAAGCTTGCATGTTCTACAAATTTGGTATCGTCTCTTGCGCAGATGTTCTTTCATCACTAAGTTCATCAGACTCCTACTGTCTATCTCGACTGTGTATCATTTCTAAAAACGGTTCGCTTCTTGGATTCCCTGAAATAATATTTATATTTCCGTCTTGATGTATGAGTGTGACATGAAGTAAATGCTTATGGCACAATTTTCCGGGACACCCCCATAATATTTCGGCTACGTAAGTGACAGAGTATTAATTCGCCGAGCAATTTGCCTCAGTAGTGGTCATCCAAGCTTGAGAATATGTACAGTTTTACGTGGAATCCGAGCCACGGAATGATGCGAATTTTTCAAAGAGGAAGATCAGCATAGGGCCCTAATAATTTAGACCGAGACCGGGAGTCGAATCTCTCGATCCTGACTGAAGTGCATTAACTATCTCATCCACCAGCCATCTCATGGTAAATTAATATTAATCTACTTTTTTTTATTTTTTTCTTTTTTTTAACAATTTCATTCCTTCCAGCTGATGGCTGGGAGGCGGGATTCTGGAGGATCACGGAGATCCTTTTCAGCCTACTACTCTACGGGTAGGGAAGGGGGATGGAAGGTCGGCCGTGGCCTTGTAGGGAACCATCCCAGCATTCACCTAGAGTGACTGAGGAAAACCACGGAAAACCTCAGACAGGATGGCCGAACCGGTCCTCCCGAATGGCAAGTAGCAGTGCGAAATCGCACTGCTCAAGCCTCGGTTATATTAATCTACAACAATGATAAGTTTAATAGTAATTTCTGATGAGTTTTGATTTTATTAGATTTTGGAATGTCTGCTTGGTTTTCAGTTCAATTTGTTGCGAAACCTCTCTTCCATAACAGCAAGTAATTTAGACAAACAAGAATACTATTTGTAATACGTAAAAGTGAGGCGTAGTGGTCTGGTTGCTCCGTGGTTGAGGCGTCTGGCTGGAGATTGGCAGGTCCCCGGTTCGAGTCCCTGTCACGGCGGGGATTTTCAAAAGCACCTAACGGGTCCTTCACCCTGGCAGCTTGAACCAAGTCGCTTCCGTGGTTTGGATTCTACGATAAGCTGTAGGTCTCCTTTACCCGGTAGGCACTTCCCACATACAATATTTATGTGAGTTGTGAAAACAAACAATTAAAAATTAAAATGATTGAACTAAGAAATCAGTAATATTAAGTTCTTCGGACCATTTATGGTAAATCAGGAATCGTTTCGGCATTTTAAGTTTTATACGCTATAAAGGATAGAGCTGCTGAGACTAAACTGGCGAACAGTAAACCGAAAAATTCAATAAAAGAAAAAGAAGGCATGAACAACAAGAACTCTTAAATCTTCACCAATTTGATCACAACTTTTTTGTCTTGACAGAATAACTGTTGTTACATGTTTCATTCTTGAAGGAAATGAAATTTCTCCAACACAATTTTTCAGATGTTTTCTGTTACCGGTCGTTCGGTAACGTTGTAGTCTACCATTCAGTAGATCGCAGTTTCTTGTGATCGCAGCAGTATTAAAAGTATTATGCCGATTTACTTCTCTTGCTCTATAAAAATCTACTTCTGTATTTAATGACACGTCTCCGATGAGCCTTAAAGCGCTAATAATAATAGTAATGTTTCCAATCGTCCTTATCCAATTAAAGTCATAAGTGTTTTGCGTACTGAAGAAGCAAGGGTTGGAAACCAAAAATTCTCAAGTATTGCTGTTTTGTTACTAATCCTAGAGCTATACCCACTTCTAGTTCTTCTTCCTATTTATAGAAATTGAATACCAAAGAATAAAACATGAAAAAAGAAATTGGACTATAAGTTGTCCTTTTCTTAAGCTAATACTTCACCACATATATTAATCTTCTTTCACTAATTAAAATTGAATCTTATTCACTTATTCCACTGTATGCAACAGAGAATAAATGGAATAAAAATATTTAACTACATGTTTTAACAAAGTCGGTTTATCATTCTCAATTTTTTTTACTTGACTGACTGTAAGAGTCTTGCATCGCATGCGTCAGTATCGCTTCAAACTGGCCGTTGCAAATCATTTAAAATTCTTATCAGTTAGCAGCCAAAGAGTCTCTTCTTTCTTCATAGCGCCATCAACGTCGTATCTCCTTCCTAAATATATTTCGCACACTGCTTTAATTCGGTAAAACAGAAATAACATTAGATATTGTTCATCTCCTCTTCAATTTTGACATTCTAAAGACCACGAAAAGTAATACTTTGCATTCATCTCGATGATTCAGTTTTTTTAATTCAAATAATTTTTCGTCTTTTCTTGGGTTCAGATGTTATTACTTTTCCTCTTCTCCTTTTGCTTTGAAAACCTTGAAATTTTGTATCAATCTTCTGGTAGTTTCTCCGTCTTGTATTATATATTCTCTTATTCCGATCTGTATCATATCATTATTTACTTCTTTGGATGCACTGGTTGTCATTCTTACTGTTGTAAAAGTGGTTGAAAATATCTTTTTGTAAGTCGGTTGTTATCCATTCTCATTATGTGACCCAAAAAATCGATCGTACCTGACATCCTAAAGCCGCGTTCCCCCGGCGCGTCCCTCGGCGCGTGGTTGTGGACGCCTTTCATCTTTGCCGCATATGCTGTCCAACGCCAGGCGGTAAAAGATGAAAGGCGCGTACTGCCATACCACGTGGCGTGGGAATGCGGCTTTACATTTACCTCTTAGATATTACCGTAAACATTTACGAAAAAAAAATTAGCAAGCTATATATTCGTTGCGTCACAACGCTTATGATATACATAATTTCCAAGTGGTGTTTATTTTGAGATGAGCCATCTTTCTCCCTTCATACTTATCCAGAATCGATAAATCAAATATCATGTTGAAGATTATGTTCTCCACTTTGGTAAGATCATTAATTAAGAAAGGAATTTTTCCAAATTCAACCCGTAAATGGCAAAATAATGAACAATCAAGGTCACGTGTATGCGATAGTTCAGAATTAAGCTGCTAGGGTTCGCTGGCGTCGATATGGAGTGATCGCATTACCGCTGGATAGCTGCACCACATATCACAGAGATATCTGTAGAGTGTGTGGTTTTCTAGAGACCGACTTTTCGGATATTTTTGTTTCTGTAGGGAAAACATTTTATCATTTCTAATCGTTTCGTCAACAAATAAACAATTGCTAGAAATGAGCCGGTTCTTACTTCATCCTACCAAACACCACCGATCTTGCTGTATATCGTATATCATTAACGAAATTTTCGTTTGGTGATCTAATCTGAGAAAATTGGGTGAACATTTCTGAGTAATTAGTAGTAATTAGAGGAGAGTAGTGTAGAGACTCGGGTGTAGTGATTTTTCTTAATAAGTAATAGGCTTTTGTTTCCCGAGCCCCTTTAGTTGGCTGAACATACTCCTCGTGGGCAGAAGTCGTTTGGGTGCGTGTGGAGAGGTGGTGGCCGTGACGTCATAAGCAGAGCAGGCGTCTGGCTGGCCGTTTCCCGTTCCGGTCTTCTCTCCCCTGAGTGCCGCAGTGTGAGAGGAGGAGATTTACGACGTGCCGCCGAGGCGCGGCGCCACCTTCGCTGCTCCCAGTAATAAAAACAACAGCCGGCTGACTGTACAGCGCGCAATTTGTTACTCCACCCAGACTTCATCTCGCGGCAGTTTACATTAATTGTCACCCGGCGACAACTCTTAATCACAAGCCACTTGCTCACCAGGAAACACTCTTTCACAACCGCCACTGCGCTGCTTTCAACGCGATTTCCCGTTTAAATCACCGGAGAGGTGGTCTTTTCTCGTGATGTTACATTCATGAACGAGATTCTGTGTGTCTCCATCCATGAATTTTTCGATTAAATTCGTAAGAGGAAGCTTAGAATATTGCTGACGTGATATTCATGTCGTCAGAATAAGGTCGAAAAGACCTCGATTCGGAGTACTGTCCGAGCCGAGATTTTTTCACAAACTTTGCCTAATTTAAAGCATTTAAGAAAAGCTTCTTTTTTTGTATATTAATCCGACGAATAACATACAAGCTCTACATTAAAGGTTGAGCCCAAACCTCGATATCTCTTGTAGGAAATTGGCTATCATCATAGTGCGATTTTCACTCGAACACTGTTTTGCACAGCAATGAAATGGTTCTTGGCCGAATCGGTCCCTAACAGATAAAATGTTATTCGACGTGTTTGTCCTGCTTTATATACGTAAGCATGTTCAATTGTTGGCATTCTGCGTTAGGATGACAAGACCGGGACCCGCAACAATTTTTAGGATTATTTTTCCGACTGGTACTTTCCAGCTCATCTAGGGCTGTCACTTGAGCCGGAATAGAATGGTTGACTAAGAAATGGAATAAAAGCTTCCCGGAGTTCGTTGAGAGTCTTCTTCTTCTTCGTATCCAGAGTTAGCCCTGGTGGCCTGTAGTGGTCTCAATTCCTCTTCTTGGTGGTCTTCCGGCATCTCTCCTGCCTCTGGAATGGTATATGAGGATTTTTCATGGGATCCGGTCCGTCTTCATCCTTGGCACACGGTCAGTACAAGATGTTCTGTAGGTCTCCACAGTTTGGAGAACTGGTTTTATTTTGAGTTTTTTCAGGATTTCATCAAATCTCTTTCTGTCTCGTAACGTGTTCTCTCGATGAATCGCATCGCAGAAGCCACTAGCATCAACTGATCATCTTTGCGGTGTGTCCAAGCCTCACTGCAGACTGGTCCACACCAGACATGCAGCATCACTTGGTAACTCTAAGAGCTATCACCCGGGCAAAAGTGTTATTCCACTGGCTAAACCAGATGAGGGGAACATGCTGCCTTCCAGATATCATAGAGGACTATCAAAGGCTAAGATGTAAACCCCGACAGAATATCAAACGCTGTTCTGGCAGCGTCAATGTGCCAACCTCACAACCAGACTTGTTACCTCTTGGCTAGCAACCAATTGGCAGGACTAAATTTTCATGCTTTCAACTCTCTACACTATTCATGGAGAGTAATTTCTGGAAACTATGGAAAGAGGAATTCTGGATGGCCGAGACGAGTGTCGAACAATCGTTTCCAAATGCCAAACGCTGCAATTACCACCTGACGTGGCAGCTTTAATTTACATAAAAATTTATTTATTTATAGACTAGTACGGAATACTGAACTCGTGGTGCCAATCAAGAATCGATCCCCTCCCCACACGTCCAAGAACATTTTGTTTATAGAACCTTAACGATTGGTTTGACCTAGTTACCATAGCGTTTGACCGAAAATTGCGGTATGATGATAGCCAATTTCTCAGAAGAGAAGAAGATATTAAGGTTCTTGCTGTGGCTTCAACCTTCAATGACGAGCGTATGAGGTTATTCGGTGGATTAATTAATGAACCGATTTAAGCGTTCATTGATTCTTACCACAAAACACTTCACTAATTTCAACAATGACACAGAATTACTAAAGCTGGTGGCACCTAATACAAAAGTAACTTCTTCTTCTCCACAAGCTTTTCCCAATATTAGAGGTCGGCTATCTTCATGAGTTTCCTCTGCCTTTCCCGGTCTGCGGTGTCTTCCTCCTTCAGTCCTAACTCCTTCTTAACCAGATCCTTCCACCTTATCCTTTGTTTCCCTCTGGATCTCTTTCCTCCCACTGCCATCCTCCACGCTTTCTCGATTGGCTCTTCCTCTCCTCTTCTCATTACATACCATACCATCTTAATCTTCCCTCTCTAATGACTTCTCTAATACTAGCCACTCCATCTTTTTTCTTGTATCTTCATTTCGAAGTCTGTCCCTCAGAGAAATACCCAATAGCCTCCGTCCTCTCCAGGAGGGTTTCCTCTGTTCTACGTAAGGCCCATATATGATAACCGGTCTTACCATACTTGTACACACTTTTTATTTTAGGTTTTTAGGCATCCTTTTATAGTAAAAAAGTAACTCCACGCTATCAAAAAATGCAAGCCACTTGATTTCGCTTCACTAGTATTGAAGAAAACTAGACTTCTTGTATATTCCATTTATTGTATAGAAGGAAATAACAGTTTCGCAACAATTTGAAGACTAGTGTTGTAATTTTAATTCTTTGACTTATTTATCGCAATATATATCAGTTATAACACTCCTATTTTATTTTGAACATTTCCTCACTACTTTCAAAAAAAATTCGTTGATTACCTTCTTAATCTACACTTTGTTAGTTTTTACTCAGGTTCTTATCTGCCGCCAATTTCTTGATAGTGCAGCCATTACTGTTTCACATCTCACACATTAATACACAACTCCAAACATTGCTCCACTTAGGAAGATTCTTACAAGCCAAAAATATTATTCGGACCAGCCAACTGTGATAGTCACCAACGAACCTAAATGCACTCATCGATACCTTAGAGTACATACAAATATAGCCGAAAACCTCTGGTCGTAGCTTGGGGAAAAAGTAATAAACTTAAACAGTACAATGCTACACAAATGCATTTAACATACACAAAGTCTCAGATATACAACTTACAAGTCTCTCATGTGAAAATAATAATTATTATCATTATTATTATTATTTTCAGTAGATTGCACTATGTGCCAACCAGTATGAACAGAAAGGCAACCGAACCACTACTATAGTGTTATATATTACACACACACAGTTTAATGACGAGATCTCTGAAATTAAAGGAATGAATACAAAGAACAGAAACAGGTTAAAACATAGCATTTACTTCCTTAAATTATTACTATCGTGCGCATTACCTTTTGCTACATACACAAAATTTTGAATACAATTTTCAACCTGTTCGCAATTAAATAAAACGAAAATTGTGCTTATGAAACGTACTTTCTGTTCCTGCTACTTAACACACATTTTTTCTTTACTTTTTTAATTGTGTTTTTCCATCTTGACGACGTTTAGGAAATTAAGATGAATCTAATGTAACGGAACCAGGCAGCGGTAATGCTAGAACCTGGCATTTGCAATCACGCTGGTTCGATCCCCTCTGCGGCCATACCGATTTCAATATTTATTTGTTTAATGAATTCCTTCAAAATGCCATGGCTTTAATCCTTTACGTTCTTTTTCCCTAATCATTTTCCAACCTTAACGATTTCACATAGACGAGCCGTAAATCCCTTACGAAAAATAATAATTGAAGAGAGAATTGTTAGCGTTACTGTCGATCTGCAAATCTGTTGTTTGTTTTGGGCAGTTTTATATATATATATATATATAAGTGGATACCAAGGACGATAGCAACGTTCATCTAAGTGACTAAAAAATATGAACCCAAAGAGCTATCAGTTTGTCAACACGGGGGGTCTCAAGTTGGAACTTTGTACCTTGTAGATGGCAATGCACAAAAAAGAAGAGTTTCTTTCTTACATGCAATTCATATAGATTCTCTTTTCTCGATGGCTTCACGCTTCATCGACGTTGGGATAGTGAGAAGCGGGAGAGGGGTGGGAATAGGGAATTGGAAGGAATTCGGCCTTGGTTGAAAGAACTATCCCGGCATTCACCAAGAGTGGTTTTGTGAAACCATAGTAAACGAAATCAAGATCTCCGAATGGGGATTTGAAAACGCGTTCTCCATATGTAGAACCTGAACTATACCGCTAACCTACCTGTCTTGCTGGATAGCTTCCCATCAGCAAAATAAATTGCTGTTTACACAGGAGAAATACATTTTATACTGCAATTCCTAATTTTAGCGACGGGGCGTATTTATTTTGCCTCGCTGCATCTAATTAATGAAATATTCCATTTTCCAGGCGGCGAATGAATACAGTACAAAGCTCCGTTCACACCACTTGCGCCGTAACAAAAAAGAGAAAAAAGATATTGATAAGCATCGTAAGTATTAAAGAGACACGTGTCAGCATGTTTTTACTGCATTCGTTCTCCGTAACAAACAGCCTTCCTGGAAATGAGTTGCCTGGGACTTGCGCCTATTTAATGTTCCATCCATCTGTTTCACTGGTCTGCTGCTGACGGTTTAAATCACCCACTTTTTTCACAAGCAAGTGCTTACTAGCACTATGTGTCGAACACTAACCCTAACAATTATTGGTATATTAGGTTTACATCACTGACGTCTATCACGAATTATCTGCTATTTTTTTCTGTAATAAAGCTGGATAATCACGTGAGATACTGTGTCCTTCCATGCACCTTAGCGTGATACAAAAAATATTCCTTAAGAATATTGATATTAGAGTCCTAGAATTGCGTCAAATCCCTCTTTTATAATAAGTCATGCTTATAATCCCTTATATATTCCCTTGTAGGTTTCACCTGAGCGGTGTTCAGAGACCCTTCTTGCATTGGCGTATTTTTGTTCTCTCTTTCACACTCATTATCTGTTCTTATACTTTAATATTAACAAGCTCTTTCTCAATTTAATATTCACAAATTATTAATAATGGGTTTATAATTAAATTTGATAGTTGTCGCCTGGTGCCCTATCATTAAATTGGTCCAATAAATTAATTTAACAAAACCATACAGACGTAACACATACATTAAAATTGATTCTTCACACTACGAGTATAACACTATAACCTTGCGAATAGATTTCATCGAATAACTTGAGTATTAAATTTTTGCAAATTTTCTCGGATTTGAATTTCTGTAGCATTAATGTATACGGTTTACAGGTGTTTTGCCACAGATATTAAAGATTTTTTTTTTTTCTGCTCCAGTGGTTGCCGTAGAGAATATATGAGGAATCTCATTTTCCGTACATAACTCGTTTGTTTTTCTAGTTCTTCTCGTAATATTACCCTTATATTTTCTGTATATACAAACAGCTGCTTTAAAAATAGTGGATAGTTTGGAACATTTCCTTCAGACCTGCAAGGTATTTAAGCATGTATTCACAGGCAACATTTAGTGATGGTTTAGAGTTGAAAGACCGAATCTATTTACAAAACACGCCGCGTCATTCACGTTGTCAAAAAAAGAACTAAAACAAGCTGGTTGCAAGCTGATGGTAGTTTCCGTTAATACAACGTAACAACTGCGTCGCTCTTTAGGAAATAAAAAAAAAAAAAATCCTAAAGCAATGTCCAGTCCTAAAAGTTACTTACACAATTCACAGTTAAGTCTTATTCTGTCTTCAACATTCTTTCCTCTCTACATCTCATCATTGATCTTCCTCTAGTTCTTCTGCCGGTCGGTGATTAATTCAAGTTGGAATCAGGTGAGCTTTATTTGTATTCTTTCCTATACTAATCCACGGTGTTAATAACATTTGCTATTTGCAGTTGCTAATGTATTTCAAGGTTTCGTTGATGGCCTGACAGACTATAGACAGTCAAATGTAGCAACACAGTTTTGTAGAGTTTAAATACATTGTCTTAACTGATTTTTCATAATATAATATTTTAGTTTCATCGTCTCAAATTTAGCTTAGGTCCGTGGGGGAGGAATCATCCAGCAAAGGTAATTAAAATATTTAATTTTCTTAAAAATGTATTATCAGTGCCAATCTTTGCAGTAATGGGGCTGGCATCCATAAACACAGTAATTTCTATCATTCTTGTGCAAATACTTAACTCGCTTTAACACAAAGTGCATTTTACAGGTCACATGTGTCATACTCATAGGAAAAAATTGTTGCATTGAGTGTGATTCCACTTATACAGGGCGTTCGCCGGAAAACGCTACCCTCCCAGTCTGTTGCCGTCGGCAACTTGCTCGGTCAGTCGTGCCAGCAGTTTCCGCCACACGGCACCGTGAATCACCGCACTGTTTAACACCTCCGCTGCCCCAACAGTGCAGTGCAGTGACCCTTACATTGTTAAGAACGGTTTCTTTGCATTGTAGATAGTTTGTGAATAAAAGTTTCTTTGCGGTTTGGCTGGTTTGGGGCTTCATACTCTTATTAATCTGTACCGTGTTTGAGTGTGAGTAAAATTATGGTACGTTACAGTCTGCAACAAAGAATATTTCTCTACGATACATATGTGAAGAAGAAGTCGTTTAAAAAGTGTCGCAGTAAATTTCGTCGCGAATTTCCTGGCGCTTTACTGCCAGCTAAATCAACAATTCTGCGTCTGGTTAAAAAAGTAAGAGAAACGAGTTCATTTTTTAACAAAAAGAGACTGTCGGTCAACCGTATTCTCACAGAGGAGAAAATTGACGATATCGCTTTTCGACTAGAACAGTCACCCAAAAAATCATTAAGTCAGTTAGGGCAGCGTGTGTCTCGAAATATGTTCAGAAGATGTGAAATGTTCATTACACAAGAGGGTCAACACTTCCAGCATCCTTTATAAGGTAAGCTAATGAATTACGTCACATTTAAATGCTTAGCACACAAGTTTATGAAGTTTATGAAGTTTATGAAGCGTAATTATTATGAAATAGTCCGCGGCCGACGGTCGAACAATGCCGGAAACTGAGCGCTCGCTCGCCGGGAGCAGTTTCTTCCTTGTAGCGCTAACAGTGGGTTGCGTTTCCCGGCGAACGCCCTGTATAAACTGTGTTGTCCAGTGATAATATCCAATCCTTTTTCCGAAGTATTAAAAACATAATTTAATTTCCCAGAGTCTGTTTGTAATATAGCGCAATATCTGCGTTATCTGAGATACCGTGGTATAGATGCAATCATCCAGCTGACATGTTACCAGGAAGCAGAAACTCAGAATTTGTTCACAGGGAATCTCTTTGTGGAGAAATATTGGTTTTTGGAGTAATAGATACAAGCGATATTATTCTTACCAGGAAGTTAACAACAATATATTTTGAGCCATCTCTAAAAACGTTTTTCCGCAATTGCTATTTACAGTACTGATAGTCAAGGCCATAATTTAGAAATTACTAACAATTCTTTGACGTTGTTGAACAGTCGGAAGAGTTAATTTCCTTAAAACAATTATTTCATATATTACAACCTAAAACTTTTGAACAAAATGTGGCGCAAAACTTAAGAAATAAAAGCCTTATAACAGCATATCCAATTCGTATCATCACTATCAAAACTCTCAGTATAGAATAATTAAATAAAATAGCTGCAATATACATCAAAAAAATATAAAAGAATTTGGGAATGCTCGTAATATAGAAATATACTGTTACTAAATTAATTATACGTAAAGAGCTACCCCTTCAGACTGTTAATCATAATAAATCTCATTTAAGACTTATAAACATATAAGTTGTTTCGGAGATTCAGATACTCGTGGGATAAGGGATACTCATTTGTTTACACAACTCGGGTATCTTGCTCTATGATTCTCAAATGATTTACATCGCTAATGTCTGAAATGTTTAAGTCGAAAGCATCCTTAGATCTAACGATTACTCGGTTAATAACTACCATGTTTAAAGCTAATGCTGATTACAGAAGTGATAGCTCTCGTATAATCCGAAGAACTACAGAATCTTAAGATGGATGAACCGTAATAATTCCCATTTATTTTGTAATTAGATTACATTTCTGTTTGCCAGGTGTTCCAAATTTTAACCAGAAATAGATTCTTCATGTGTGGAAACCAAAAGGAAAGTTCCTGTTGCTCTACTTTTTCAATAGATATAATTCTAGCATGAGCCTTAAGCCACATAAAATTAATGAACCTGCTTTTCTGATACATGCGAAAACATCATGCACTATGTCAATGGCGTAACAAACAATGCTCTTTCACTGGTAGTTTCTCTCAAAAAAACAAGAAACAAAACAAAACAAAAAACAAAAATAAAACTCTTTGAAACCTATATTATTTATATCTTTTCACATGGTTGACGAACCATACTTAACGTCCTCCAAAACAGCAACATTTTCGGCAGTTAAAACAGCCGTTGCACAGCGGAGTTTGATACATTTCTTAATGACTGGTACTAGCATACATAAACCTGCACCATGTATCATAATCTGAAACAATTTTTGAACCAATTGTGTTGAACTATAAGAAGTCGGACCAATCACAGTGAAGATACATCCTTGTCATCAAATTGTGATTCTCATACAGATTTTACCGAGGGTGGTAAAGTTCTGACGACGCATTCGGGAAGACGCGAGTTCGAATCCCCGTCCGGACGTTCAGATTTTCCATAGTTTCCCGAAATGTCTGCAGGAGATTTTCGGGACGGTTCCTTAAATGTGTCATTGTCTAATTCATTACCATTGGTACCTCCCATCACCCGTCCTTTCGCACATCTAATGACTTAGACGTCGACTAGACGTAAAGTCATAAAAAAACTAGATATTTTGCCCAGTAGTCACATAGGACACGGAACGATAGTACAAGCTGTAGATGGAGTGATATTCGTATGGTGGAAACTGCGAAAGACATTCAATTATAAATCCTGATCAACCATCGAGATTGTTAAACCTCATTTTGTATGTAGACGAACGTCTGTTCGCGTTTTCTAAAGGAGATTCCCTTTAACTTGCACTGATAACATGTTGTAGAAGCTTCTTAACTGGTTTTTACTGTGCGCTGAAGATTCTAGTGGCTCAGCAGTAAGTATGTGCCCAATAAATAAAAGTCCCCGCGTTTAAATTATGGTTTAAGCGAAATATTTTACGAGCCCACAGTAACATAGTTAGTTACTCGTGTTAAAACTTGCTTCGTTCAAGGGTTACACATAAACGCTTCAGAAATTCGGATTCCAAATTTACTAGCCGGCGAGACTGAAGAGAATCTCGCTGCCTTTGACAGCGTTGGTTCGACACTGAGGTGGCAGCGGCAGATACAACAGAATTTAGTGCGACGTTGTTATGCCTGCAACTGAGGATGACGCCATTATTAAATTGTGTTGTAAGTATATTTGCAGCTTGCGACAGAAGTGTAGACAATTTTGGCTTATAACCTATGACTCGGCCGTTGGCGGACCATGGTTCTTTGTCTCGAAATGATGTATTTGCCCTTCTAGTATAATTTCTGAAACACCCTGTAAACAACAGCATTTAAAACAAGGAAGAAAGGACCTGAATGTGAGACTTTGATACATCTCCGTTTAAAATGTCTTCTGTATTGATGTTAAGCCAACCATTTGGTTATTCTACACTCTCAGGTCACTAGTTTAAAGTCTAAAAAAATCAGTAAATACATCAGTTCCTCATCTCCGAATCTTTGAGTGACGTAAAAGAGAGTTATTAGTGTTACTACAAAATGTAAAATTAATTTCTATAAAAATTAACAATACCCTGAAACAAACTGACTAACTTGCAAGAAAATAGCCCAACACATTCAATTATTAAGAAATAAAATTCGTTATTTAGATAAGAAGTTTTTTCTTTCTTCTTTTTAATATCTCCTATTAAGTCTAATAATTCGTTGACTACGACAGTAAACTGCAAGTATTCCACTTGATGGTAAGGTTAGTTTACGAGATTATCTATCCATCCAGTTCTCTACATATTGACTTGAGTATTCATAGCAACACAACCCAAACTTCAATAGATTTTCTTGAATGGTGTTTTACAACCGTAATTTCGTTGTGCCTATAGGTGCTTATTTTACAACAGTGTGGAAGATTGATATCTTAAGTCTTGGAGAACTTTAGCATTTTTTTTCCCCCCAGAAGATGCACAGTACTGGCCAGTTTGCTATTAATTACATAGTGATGGTTACGTCAATGTAAGTGATCCAAGGAAAATGTTAACGGTTTGTGTCTAAAGAATTGAATATGTACCTTCATTTAATGGCATATAAAATACTTGCATTTCATTTCTAAAAAAAAACCGT
>CM061914.1:74813772-74893592 GCA_031002005.1 Vandiemenella viatica
ACCCATTTAGGTCAACAGTTAATTGATTTCACATGTTTTAAGTATGAATGCAAAGTCCAAACAATTTGTAATTTCTTATTATAGTCATACTCGGAATTTTAATGGGTTGTAGTCTATACTTTTAGAATTGCAGGTTGAACCAAATGAGTATTACTCAACACTACAATTTTTAATTTTTATTAATTATGATGGATGATAACATTAAACGAGAAAATATGTGCAACTTGGCTTTTATTGCAGAAATACACTTAAACCGAACATCAGATTTTCTTCACAAGATTCCAAGGCACATTATATCACAAAATTGCGTAGATTATTTCGAGAGAATATTCTGGACGGTATCAGAGCAATATTTTAGAAGCTGCACACAAAATTCTCTACGCTTGCAAATGCGCTGCTTCCAGAACGCTAAACAATGGCTCAGACAATCAGCATCATTAAAAACAATTAAAACTTAATTTAAAACAAATTGGTAATAGATTAAAATAATGCTAAATGGAATTGTAAATTAATATTCAAGATTTTGAAATTGTGTTTAATAAAATAAACAATTTCAGTACCTATATCAATAAAACGTTCAATACGACCGTCAGCAAAGCATTACATATTAATGTTGTTTAATTAAAACACGAGGTAACGCAATCAATTTAGCAAAGTTTGAACACAGTCATTCAAACCAGTTTCACATTATATTGACACCGAAATCCCACACATTAAGGAAACAATTTCACAAAATTATAATAAATCAACTATTTCATTTATTTGGCACAAACTTAATAGTTTAAAGCTATGGTAAAGAAGGATAGAGCGTTGTGGATGAGCAGTGACGTTCTGGCCTCGCATTCGAAAGGACGCGGGTTCGAATCTCCGTCCGGCGATCCAAAGTTGGGTTTTTCCATGGATTCTCCAAATCACTCCAGGCGAATGCCGGGATGGTTCCTTCAAAAAAGTCATGGTCGAATTCCTTGAAGTTCCTCACCCTTACCGGTTCCCACCTCTGATGCTTGAGTTCGACGTCTACGAGACATAAAGTCAGAAGGAAAAAAAGGAAAAAATGGGTAGTGAAAATTTTTCCTGAAATTCGTAAAAAGAAGGTTTTAACTGTTTTTTCTGGGGGGTGGGAGGTGTAGTGACAAAAGCCACGTCGGGCTACGTGGGGGGAGGGAGGTTCACAGGAGACTAAAATGGAGCTATGTATTTATGGCCGCTCCCTATGTGACATTGGTGAGTCGTCTGTGCTTTGAAAAAATCTGTGGACAATAGGTTCCAATACAGTGTGTCCCCTGAATAGAGATACAAAGTTTAGGATCATGTGGAGAGCATCAGAAGGAGAATTTCGTGAAGACTGTGACGGGAAACGTCACCGTCCGCTGCTAGGCGGCGCTGTTCATGATAGCGAGTGATGGACTGGTTGTCATCCCTCACGTTTCTCCGGATTTAAGCAGTCTGGATTTCTTTCTTCGGTAGTTACTTAAATCTGTTGTGTATGAAACACCTGTTGCTACTGAAATGGATCTAGTTACAAGAATCGTCTGCGCTACTGCTGATATTCAAAAAATTCCAGGTATTTTCGACCGTGTCCCGCCAATCCATAATCCGACAGTTAAATCATACCTCGAAAGTAGTGGTCCAAACATCGAACATCTCCGGGAAAATTATGAGATAGAATAAATGTTTTCCCCCCACCTCTGACTTGTATCCTTTCATTCCGTGTACCCCACCACTTTTTTAAGACATTTCCGACAGTTCAATTTTTATAAAGGTTAATAACACACCATTGAAATTTAATTTTCTTTTATTATTTGTGTCGTACGCGTTTCACTCTATTTCCAGAGCATCATCAGCGACATCTGTTTGGTATTTGCATATTTGGTCAGTTACATTCCATTTAAATATATATACATATATATATAATTTGGTTGTAAAAATACCAAACAGATGTCGCTGATGATGCTATGGAAATAGAGTGAAACGCGTACGACACAAATAATAAAAGAAAATTCAATTGCATTTTCTTTTTTACTAACCATTATAAAAAATTAATTAAATCGCAACTGAGGAAGTGGCCCACAGTATCCAGTTGTTTCTTATTCAATTACGAATCCTCTTAGTGTTCCGCACCTCCTCTTATAGTTTTAACCTGTATTTATGGGATACCTTGTATACACGCGTCGTCATCGCTAAAAAAAAAATGTATCGGTTTAATGCACAAGTTATTTATTTCTGCAAGAGACTGAGGATATTGGGATATTTTAAGTAGTTAAGTGTAAATTTCATTGTAGTAAAAACTCCCTGGTGACCGAAAGCTGTGATCTTAGTGCCTGTTAATTGAATAAGACACACATTCTACGATAACAGCTTAGCACTTGAGATTACTGGCGATCCACATGGGCAACAAACAGACGCCTAGTTCTCCGTGCAGAGTTATTGGAGGGCTGAGTCCGGGAGCAGAGTAGCTGAAGGCGAGCAGCCTCACGTGGCCCTTTCTTCCCCCGCTATTCTGCCTCAGCCACCTCTCTCGCCACATTACCTCCGAAAATTATGTCGGCGCAGAGAGCGACTCGGGCCTAACGACATCCACGGCTGACACCAAATCTGAGCCCACCCGGCACACTGCTGTAGCTACAGTGACCCACTAAAGGGGAACGAACAGCCAAGTAACGTTCTGTTGAAGCTCTAGCAGAAATACTGCAATTAATTTGTTCATCTATATCAACACTAATATGTTATACCCTGTTCACTCCGAACTGGCGACTCAAGGTCATATTTCCCCGACCCCGCTCCTCACCAACACACCCATCCCTTCCTACCTTTTGTAACTGACCACTGTATCCATGTAAGAGTGTGGAAAATTTACCCTTCGCATGAAGGCAGCGGAATTGGGATAGAACATACTGACATTGAGCCGCCTCTGTTAATTGAACGAATTATTGTAAACACTGATCCTATAACTGAGCGTTAATAACCTGTGTACGATATCAATACGCGCCAGTAGTTAAAACGATACAGTCAGCAAGATGTCAGAAGCTAATACAACAGGCAAATTTATTCACTTTCTCTATATCAGAGACCGTCTAACAATTCTAAATATCTACTGATTAGTATCATACTTTGCCACTACCTAGATACCAGAGGGGCGTGGTTGCTCCGTGCTTAGGATGTTTGACTGTAAGTCGAAAGGTTCCCGGTTCGAATCCTTCTCTTGGCGGGGATTTTCATAGGCCTTAAACCGACCTTCACCTCAGGCACATCTTGTTGTGTTGGGTGAAGTACGCCAGAAAACTTCCCTGGTTCGGATTCCACGTTAAATTTTTTACCCGACAGGATTACCGGGTTAGCTCCAAACCAGATTAAAAATACCTCCTTCGACCATATTGCCATATAAGTATTTCATGCTGGTGATCACAAAAAATGGACATCGTACCATGCGATATTGGCGCTACGTATGAGGCACCACAAAACAAGCCAAAGTACTATACAGCAATACAACAAAACATAATAACAAAATACCGTTTTTTGACTTAAATATAAAGAAGCTATTTAAAAACAGTAGTCACACTAAGACAAACGTTGGTCAAGGAGGGTTTCCCAATCATCCGTACCACCTCTGGCCTCGCATTCGGGAGGACGGCAGTTCGAATCCCCGTGCGGTAATCCAGATTTGGGTTATGCATGGTTTCTCCAAATCACTCCAGGGAATGCCGGGATGCTTCTTCAATAGCCCATGGCTGAATTCCTTCCCGTTCATTGTCTCCAGTTATTTCTCGCCTGTAATGACTCTAAGTCGACAAGGCATAAAACCACAAGCAAAAAAAAAAAAAAAAAAAAAAAAAATGCACTTTCATGTAAAAGACACCACAATGTCTTCTTTCCATTCACAAGCAACATTATAAAACCGAGCCCGCTGGTTGTCGGCCAGTACTCGTTCCCGAGTTTATGTTTCTCGTTGATGGCTAATCAGGACAATAGTTGAGTAAGATTAAAGCCCGCACACATTGCACCCAATTAAAGATTGTGACCGTGATGCGTTTGTCGAGGATTTTTTTTATGAGCTTCTGCAGCCTGTCTTCGTTGCTCGTTTTCAAATAGTGCGACAGCCTCGGAGGAGGTTTTGCGACAGAGAGCGCGGTTTTCTGCAAGGTAGTCTCAGGTCCTCATGCTCTTTTAGTCCAGTAACGGGGTCGTAAAAAGGGGGTCTCACTTGCATCACATCACGTAGAAGATTTTTTTTCTTATCTTGTATATATTGGTGAGAGTATGCAGAAACCAAGTTTTCGACCTCCAGCACCCTCGGCACAATTTTCTGTGGCCAAAAAACATCAAAATTTGGGTACTTTTTTCAGTTTTTAGTCTATAACTCCTTCCTGATAAGTCCTATCAAGAAATATTCTATTTTCAATTTGAAAGAGGACAAAATTTCCTACAACTTTCGTATTACAAACTTTTTTCTAAACTCAAAATTAAGCGAGCTACAGTTCTTTGAAAATCAGCCAAATTTCACACTTTTCCTAAAAGTTGGGTTTTTACCTAATTTGCAGCTCAAAATGACCTGAAACCCCTGTATATATAACCGATATATATGTATTTCTGTATGACATAGTATATATATGTACTATACTTTGATTACTGATGGTCCATTCAATAATCATATAGCATTGTTGGCCGGGAGATCCCGAAGGATTATTCGGCCGTCAGGTGACAGTGTTATGGATAGGCCGCGCAGTGCGCTTCTTGTGGCTATCTAACCTGACCAAGTACTAGTACCGCATATAGGGAACCTACAGCTTAAGGTGGAATTAAAACCACAGAATCGTTCTAGCTTTCTCCATATTACACAGCAAGCTGTGGCAGAGGTAAAGCTCGGGTTAATGGCCTTTGAAAATTACTGCTGAGAACGGGATTTCGATCTTCAGTCAGATACCTTAACCACTGAGCTACCATTTCGTTCTATTACCTGATGGTATTTGTACCAGTTTGAAAAACGGATTTGCAAAACTGAAAACATAATGTTATGGCACAATGTTTATTTATGCAGTCAAAATTAAGTCATAATAAGTAAAAAATTAGTCATAAATCAATTTCTTTTCCGTTTTAATGGATTGAAACAATGTGTTCCATTTGAATTTGTTCCGTACAGCAATGGAAAAAAATTGTTGCTATATGAAGCATTTAAATCTCTTCAAGATACAACACCCAACACAAAAATTTTTGCCATGCACGGATGATTCCTCCTGCATAAGGTTATGTGGCATAGTAGTAAATACCTTGGCTGCTTCTGTGGAAAATATGAAGCCTATTTGACAACGAACTATAGATCCAACATCACAGTTATATTTGACGGATACCGAAGTTATGCTGCGCAGAGAGGAATAAAATCTGAAATGATTTGTAGTTTGAAAACATCAGATACTTCAGCAGGCATCATTTTCAGTGAGGAAACAAGTGCTACAGTGACGCAGCAAATGAGAGCAGCAAGAACTGTGTAATGTTGATACTAATGCAAAAACTGAAAAAGGAGGCATCCAAGATCAACAGGCAAAACAAGATGCTGCTGGATTGATCGTTGACGCAGCAATTTCCCAAGCAGCAAAATTCGACAGTGTGATGATTCTAAGTGAGTATATTGGCTTTCTCATTTTGCTAATGGGCTTTGGTACCACGAGTTTGAACCCACACACATCCTCTTCATCCATGCATTTGCTGGATGTGATATAATATCAGCATATTTCGGCTATGGGAAAGAAAACTTCTACTGCATGATTCAATACCAACCATATCTGAAAGTAACATGCATGCTAATTTCTCAGAACTCTAGCCTCCAGAGAACATTTGGAGAACACGCAGGGGAACAGATCATCTTGGAACGGTACGGAAAAATTGCTTGTGGAACATTGGAAGGCTCAGATATGAAATGATTAAGAAATCTGCCCAAAAAATGCATTCAGACTAGCACGGTTGCCACTAAAATCAGATGCGGCAACGTTTCACTCAATATGCACGTACCACCAAGTAAAGGTTGGTTGGGTCGAGAAACGTACCCATTGCCGTGAGGATGAAGGAAAGGCTCGTCCAGTCTTATTACAGTTACAATAATAAATGCATTCAGGAGGACGTCGGTTCGAATTCCCGTCCAAGCATCCAGATTTGGGTTTTCCATGGTTTCCTCAAATCACTCCAGCCGAATGCCGGGATGCTTCCTTCAAAAGGCCATGGCCGAAATCCTTCACGTTCCTTGTCCCCAGTCCCATCGTGCCACTAATGAACTCGACGTCGACGAGGCGTAAAGTCATAAAAAAAAAACAATAATAAAAGACGATGCACTTGAGTTTACTTCGAAGGTTGTATTATATTCCTTCCAGAAACCTTGTACTCCTCCATGCAGCTGTCGCTAATCAGGACTGCATTGTTCAGCTGCTTGCAAAAATTGAAGTAAGCCAGAACGATTCTGTGGTTCGGATTCCACCTTAAGCTGTAGGTTCCCTATATGCGGTACTAGTACTTGGTCAGGTTAGATAGCCACAAGAAGCGCACTGCGCGGCCTACCCATAACACTGTAACCTGGCGGCCCAACAATCCTTCGGGATCTCCCGGCCAACAATGCTATATGATTATTGAATGGACCATCAGTAATCAAAGTATAGTACATATATATACTATGTCATACAGAAATACATATATATTGGTTATATATACAGGGGTTTCAGGTCATTTTGAGCTGCAAAGGTAGGTAAAAACCCAACTTTTAGGAAAAGTGTGAAATTTGGCTGATTTTCAAAGAACTGTAGCTCGCTTAATTTTGAGTTTAGAAAAAAGTTTATAATACGAAAGTTGTAGGAAATTTTGTCCTCTTTCAAATTGAAAATAGAATATTTCTTGATAGGACTTATCAGGAAGGAGTTATAGACGAAAAACTGAAAAAATTACCCAAATTTTGATGTTTTTTGGCCACAGAAAATTGTGCCGAGGGTGTTGGAGGTCGAAAACTTGGTTTCTGCATACTCCCACCAATATATACAAGATAAGAAAAAAAAAATCTTCTACGTGATGTGACGCAAGTGAGAACTACCCCGTTACTGGACTATTTGGATACTGACAAACATCCGTTTCCCCACACATGGGACTGGGTAGTTCGCCATTGGCTTTAAGGGTAAGAGGTAGTCGCGGATACTTGAGCTGCGTGCACTCCGACAACTCTAGCGACTTTTCATCGCGCATGCCCACAACCGTTGCTTCTGTCTTCTGCCAGATGTAGTTGCCGTATTGTTGCCGACATGCGAGATTGGAAGCCATTTGTTCATACGAATGGTGTTTTGTTTGGCCAGTTCTCACCAGTAATTTCGTCAGAAGACCGAACGGCGTCTAGTAGTGTCGTGCAAATTGCCGTCTACTCAAGATAGAAGTCGCCGGCCTCGGTAGCGTAGGGGCTAGAGTGCTGGCTCCGCGTGCCGAAGGCCGCCGGTTCGAATCCGGCCGCGGGCATGGATGTTAAGTGTTGTGTGTCTGTGTGAATGTCCTGTCCGTCCTGTGGCGTCCATACATTGGAAAAAATACACATTGAGCTGGCTGTATGGCCTCTGTTGCCGAATGCCATAAAAAAAAAAAAAAAAAAAAAAAAAAAAAAAAAAAAAAAAAGATAGAAGTCACTCGGTTATTCTTATGGCCGGTCCTCTCTACCCGGGAGATCTGTGCCCGCTGGAACTTCACCAGGCTCAGTGGTCAAAACGAAGGCTCAGCGGACAAACGACAGCTCGGCGGACATAGGAAGGCTCAGCAACGCAGGAACTGCACATAGAGTCTTCCTCGTCCAACCTGTGTAACAAGGATGGTACATCATAGGAAACTGGACAAGACTGTACAACAGGGCCTTTCTCAAATCTACAGTTTATCATTGACTACTACCAACATTTTATGTAAGTTCCATAAACTGAATCGTCGTAGACATGAAGTGTAATATGTATATGTTTGATAAACATTTGTAACGTAAGTATTACAAACTATGACATTATAAATTACAAGGAAAGGGAAAATAAATAATCACTCGCCATAGTTGAAGGCAGCGACGGGAGAAGAACATATATCACGAACACAAAAATACACAATATTTCGGACTTAAACCTTATTCACGTTTCATGTGGCTCGGGAGGTGTGCACACGCGGTAGTTTCTTACATGACTGAGTGGATTATCGATATGGCGGTGGGACTAAGATGTTATATATAAATACGTATATCGCAGAAGTAATATACCAAAAGGGTACGGAATGTAGAGGCAAAAACAAAACATGGGGAAATAAATATAGATAGGCAAATTTTGAAAAGAAAAGAAGAAGAAAATGTAATTAGATAAATGACGATAATGCTAATACTAATAATACTGAGTGATGCGTCAAAGAAAGGAATTTTATCTGTGGTTGAGGCTGGTGGGTGTCTGGTATCTAGGATATTTTGGTACGCAAGTTCTCAAACCATAACATAATTAAGTTATCAAAAGTTACTGACTTATATAAAGTATACCCTGAATTCACGTTTAGTGCATTACGATTTTTACGGAACCTTCAAATAAATGTGACATCTTTTAAGGATTTGTACTCATTAATGCACGACATTGAGCTCACATTAATTACATAACTGATATCACTCTCATACGCGATTATAAATAACCAAAAGATCATTCATACAGGGTGTCCAGAAAAGGACTCCCTGATTTCAAAATTAAATATCTCGAAAACAAAGATCGATAGAGGAATGCAGTAAACGGTATGTTTATTGTGACAGCTGTAAGAAGTGTATGCAGCAGTGTGAAATAATAGTTGCAAAAGCTGCTAACAGATGGCGCTGTACGCTCATATTAGCATACATAAGTGAAATAATCGTATGAATACAATCTTTGCAAACAATCACATCACAATGTTTTCAAAATGTTCACCATTGGCACGTTTCAATGGTAGAACTGATCGCCCTGAGCTTCGGATCACTATTTAGGCATTACGTATGGCGATTACAGCGCCATCTGTTAGCAGCTTTTGTAACTATTATTTCAAACTGCTGTATACACTTCTTACAGCTGTCACGATAAACATACCGTTTACTGCATTCCTCTATCGATCTTTGTTTTCGAGATATTTAATTTTGAAATCAGGGAGTCCTTTTCTGGACAACCTGGATATTGAGTAGAAAGCGAACATACACAATCTTATAGAATGATACAACAGCACATACAAAATACCAAGGAGACATATACTCTCCACTCTTTAATTCCTCAGTTACTTCATCCTCCGATTTAGGTACTTTCGGCCTGCGACGCAGTTCGCGGCTGTTCCGATTGTACTGGTCGAGTACCAGCGTCACTTCTTCCCCACGCAGCGCGCGAGTAACAGACCGAGCCTACGGTCAGGTCCGAGCTGAAGTCCAGGCTCGGTATCTGCACTGTATTTCAGGCATTTAGCCGGTACAGGTTGCACTGACAGCGGCATACCGCGCAAACCTAGAAAGCGTATGCACGACTCTACCGTCTACCATTAAAACTATTAGCAACTTTCCAATTCGAAGTATGAGCAACGAATGTTTGTCTGTGTCCATTACATGTTTTCTAGGGAGATCGCGTGACCACGGCTGTGATTTTTCAAACGCCTTGCTAAAGCTGGATTCCCACGACCCGCGTATTTGCCGACCGGGTCGATCCACCTGTGCTTGCAGGAATGGCGCGCCCCTATCCGTCGCCCAGTCGGTAAGGATCAAACGCCGGGTAGCTGAAACGACTCTAGGCAAGTTGATGTGGAGACGACGAGGACTAACAAGTGGCGCGTGCTGATCAGTACACTTCGGGTGCGTCCTACAAAAACACGCGCCGTGGGAACACACCTTAACAAGAGAACAAAGCGTTATTGCTTTGGGGTCGCGAGCCCACTTGGGCCTAGCTATAGGGTACCAGCATAGGACAGTTGCATAAGGCGTTGACACTTTCCGGGCACGCCGGGTCCTAGTGTGCGAGACAAGCCCTCAGCAAACTACACGGCGTTTACTCTTAAATCTACCGGTGGACTACCCATTCCGATTGTATGGGTAACTGGCGTAACCAGTAGCATGATATGTGTGGTTGCCACTAAGGACTCAATGGGAAGCATGTGGGAGCATGGTTATAAAGTGCAAATCTTGTTCAAACATTTTATTACAAGAATCATGGTCAACTATTAAACTTATACAGAATATCACAAATAATATAATACATAAGAAAGCTTCGATCTTTCAGATTATGATCTTAATAAATCCTGTACCAATACAAATATATGTTAATGCGATGACAAGCTTGTTAGGCCATGAGAATATTCCTAATCACAATATCTCCACTTGTATTAGACACCCAAACAGAAATCCTTACGTACTTGGAAACTTAATATAACAGGGAAGGTTCTTATCAATTACCATCATATAACAAATTTACAGCTAGTACAAAACACAAAATTGTACACAGAAGGCAAAATACAGCAATTATTTTAAACAAACAGGAATCAGTTTACCTTAGCGTCCTTCAGTTTAACCTTAAGAATCAAGTTCTTACCAAAAGGTTCTGACACAGTATAGTGTGTACACGCCGGCGCATAAGTCGTTACCACCCACACACACTGATAAGGTAGCGGGAACGATTAGCACCGCATATCGGGGAACTTTGTCCATTCCCGTAACAAATTATTAAGCACAATTAACAAGAATGCAATAAGCGACGCACTTTATAGTTGGAATCATCAGGTATTCTACTTCAAATACCCGACAGTGCTAGAAAATGGCAATTTATCACCTCGAAGCCACCGCCGGCCCCGCCCGCTGCCGTGCTCCCAATCGGCGGAAAACCGCTCGCAAACATAGAGCGCAGCGGAGGAAATCCCTCGATTAATGCGAGCGAGGAACGGTCTCGGTCGGGTCACAAATCCACAT
This sequence comes from Vandiemenella viatica, assembly GCA_031002005.1. Taxonomy (NCBI): domain Eukaryota; kingdom Metazoa; phylum Arthropoda; class Insecta; order Orthoptera; family Morabidae; genus Vandiemenella; species Vandiemenella viatica. Next base: position 74,824,703 of record CM061914.1, read on the forward strand.
CATACGATACCAGGTAAAATTACAAGTCCTCGCTTATACCAGCAGATCTCCAACGTCGAAGTCAATTAGGGAAGATATTAGGCCCAACGAACCAATCCGCTGCTGCCGACCGACTAACTTCCCGGTTTCGTGTCCCCGAAAATCAACTCCATCAGCTGGTAGAGGGCACCACCAGAGCCACAGCGCGCTCCCACGGGCGAAACTAGCACGCGGGCTCTGCAGGAACCAGCATCAGCAGACAATCGAGGGCAGGTAAAATAAACAAAGCGAGCCGAGCACGGCTCAGTACAGTAGGTAATGAACCCGACGGTGAGTCTTTAAATAAGATTGATTATGATTATAAGGTGGAGAAAGAATTGCTTTTTGAACACGTGAAATGTAAATACTTTGGCATAACATTTGATAAAAAAACTTAACAAGGCAGGGAACATTTGACAGGAAATATGAAAAGGTTTCAAAATCCTTCACTTGTCGGAGAGAGTTATACGAGAGAAGTAAAGGAAATGGGTTACATCTCTATGGTCAGAGTGCGCTCTAACGCAATTAAATTAAATTAATCGTAGGAGGGAAGCTTTACGAACAAGAGTGCTAAGGGGAGTGGGAACCCCTGCGGACTTTCCGGTGCCCCCTCCAGGCATTGGCCTCTTATGGAAGACAGTTTTGTTGGATGGTAGAGTTCGCACGATTGGGTCGTAGGATGCTTAGTCACCCAGGTACGTCCTATGACCACCTGTCCCTGTCGGCGTGAAGCCGAATGAAACTCGTTTAAAGAATCAAGTGCGTTTGTTATTTTCTTGCGCTGTTGTTTTTGAACATAAGAGATGCCATCTTTTCTTCTCAGTGCCCCATATTTATTTCTTTTACCCGTTTTTGCAGTTTTCTTCCAATTTAGTACTTACTTCTCGCAGTCATAAGTACAATATGCGGCAATATAATACAGCGTATAATTTAATATTGCGTTTGAAATAAGTACCTTTAAAAAATGCAATGGAATCGTTTTGTTTTGCATAATGGATAATATGAAATTGACTGAATCTGAATTTGATACCAATTTTCACCGTTACATCATAACTTGAAAATGATATTATATGATTTTAACATTTCTGGAAACTTTGACGAAACAGATGAAAATGTTTCTCCCTCTATGGATATAAACAACACCCAATACAAGGAGTCAAATACTGCTGGGCATCAGAAGGTTATTTTCTGATAAGTCTTATCGACTGAACCCTTGATTCCTCTGAGGCAACCTAACCCATAAGAATCACACCAGGCTACTCCTACGAATACACAGCAATCTTCTTCAGTAGTTGATTCGAATGCGAAGATTAAAACTCGGGTAAACACAAGTATGAAATCAGCAGTGCTGACTTCGAAGAAGATAGCCGGGATGGTTCCTTGAAAAGACCATTGCTGAATTTCTTCGCGTTCTTTGTCTCCAGTCCTTTCACACCTCTAATTACAGCGACGTTTAAGACGAGTAAAGCCATAAGCAAAGAAATAAAGGTATCTACCAAAAGCACGCGATAGGAAGAAAATGGAGAAACTGTGATATAAATTCTCCGGATCTGTCACATAACTACCATAAATGGATGGTATGAAGGAAAAATAACCCAGTGCCACGTCAATAAATTCTGCACATTCCCATGTAGAATTTTTACTTTGTTATACTTTCCTTGATTCAGTATTTGGCACCTTCTCTTAATGTCATTATCACGGTGTCAGAACTTCAAAGCTTCAGTCAGTCCAGTTTTAGTTGTAATGTTGGTTGTCTTGATTTTCCTCTTAACGATTACCCACAAGTTCTCAGTCTCAGGACTAGATTATTTTATGGCCATGGAAGAACATGAAGTCTTTTGTAACTAAGGAATTGTGTCACTTTTCAGCCAAGCTGCGAGACAAAATCCCGTAAACCATTTCATAATTTCCCAGCCATTTTCACAAATCCGATATACATTCCCATTTTAATTTAATTCAGTCACCATTAATTAAGGAATTTTAAGAGCTTTAGTTTAATAATTTCGTCATCTCTGTAAAACAAAAACACATCTAAGCAGCACAGTACTTGCATATTCAAAACAAAAAGACAGTTATATATATATATATATATATATATATATATCGATGCATTCTAAAGACAATAAGACAGTTGAGTTTAGGTACCAAGTTTACTAAAATTATAGAAAAATAATTACGTTTCATCTAAATAAATGATACCATGGTCTTCCAGAATATTGAACCGTTTCCATTGGGATGAAAAATGGTTACACTGTCGATTGTATGGTGATAGGGTTTTTACCATTAAAAGGTATGAACAGAAACACTATAAAAAGTCCTCAGATAACTTCGAATGCGAAAGTTAATCTTAACTAGGCCATACTTCTTCAATTTAGTAAAGGTCCCTAAAGCCATAGAAAGTCTTTTTAAGTCAAGTAGTAATTAGACATATTTCGATACGCACACTACTTGAGGAGAAGTCTTTAAAATGTTGACAAACAATTGGAAGGACGATTGCGGAGACTTCCAGGTTTGTTGTCAATGTTTTCTTGGTTACCCGGATTGAGCCACGTCAGTTTGTGGAATCTAACGCTTCAGCCATGTTGCTGTGGCTTTCATCAAAGGACAGCCACAGAAAGATGGCTGAAACGTTTGGTAAAAAAAAAAAATTGGAGAAACTTTTTAAATGAAGTCAAAGTACTTATCAGAATACACATCTTCATGAATATCATTTCGGTACAATCAAGCATGATACTTAATTTCTAGTCTCCTGCCGTAACAATCATTTCATTCAATGTTGGACAAAGTTGTCGATATCTCTTGCTACATTTAGGTTGTCTATAGTCGCTGAAAATTGGCACTGTGTGCAAACATAGAGATGATCCATGGTCTGCGGTTCTCCACATCGATCTTGAGTTGTCAGACCTTATTTGTTTATGTTAGCCACTATTGTTCTCATTCATGTATGATTACGACTTACATCATAAGCACAACGTGTTACTTAAACCAGATGTTACCATCCACTGCTCCTATTGTCGAAAATCTGCAGAAAGCTTTTTGTTGGCTCTGAGCCCAAGTGAAAATTTCAAGGTAAAATTTGGCTCCTCCTACGTTTGAAACAGGAGGGCAGGGGGGGGGGGGAGATTGCCGTTACTTTACGTTTTAATGTTAAAGTGGTTCTTTATTTTAATAAGAAATTAATATTTAGATAGCAAGGATCTTGATTGCTGTTGATGAAACATATATTATGCAGAATTTATTATTTTCCTATGGCTTGTACATTTAACGTTACGTTAGACATTACGTGTATCTGCAAGCAAAAGTACTATCCGGCTTTACAATCTGCCTGAAGATAGCAAACATAAACTAAATGTTAAATATTTCATTCATAAATTTAAATACATGATAACATCGTGGTCACAAGCCAACAATAATATGTTATATGTATAGTGCATAAAATCCCTTGGGCGCCTTTTGAATCAAAATATGAACAAGAAAAATGCTCAACTGAATTTACAAGGAGCTTTAAAGTTCATGAGGTTATTTACCAGCTAGCTTTTAAAATGGAATTGAGCAGAGATCCTGTCACATGGGTCGATTACGGATTCTTCAAAGTCTTTCTAAGCCATGAAACGATGATGGGCGATGGAACACGTTACCATAATCATCAGCAACAGCAGTGGCGGCGTGTGGCGGAGACCAGTAATTTGCACCATTAGTGCATGGACAGCATCAAACGACCAGCCTGTGGTCGAAGCCAGAACTCTCCAGTATAGTGCCACTCTGCGCTATGACGTCTGGACACAGCGACTGCTGACCACAGAATGCCAGTATGGCCGCTTCTCTTCCCAAAAACTCCTTCCCGAAGTTTTGTTACATGAAAAAGGAAGCCATGAATTAACATCGGTAGACCCCGTATATGATACGGTATTGGATGTCTAACTTCTTCCCAAAACCACGTGAGGTTTGAAGTCACCCCATTCACTCTGGCCTTTCCCGCGCGTCTGTCACCTCTTGTGCTGTTCAGGTAACCTTTCGCAGGGTCAATGCACTGACCTTGGGGTTGGCCGTTGTATCCGGGCGGACAAAGGCTCGGAGCATCCCACGCCATCGGTAGAATTTACCGTTGCCAGCTTCAAAATCCCTTCTGCCCCTCCAAGTAGCAACCTCTTTACTCAGATAAATTTTAAGAAAATATGGCAGCTTGGGTTATCCATTACGCGGATCAGAGAATTAAGTTACTAAATATTCATTAAATATTAATATTATCTGAATATAAAAATAACTAAATACAAATATTTACATATTTTGTAGTACGCCATAATCCTGCGTGCTACACGTTAAAGGGAGATTTGGACTTTATCTTCTTATACGCCTGAGATGTCCCATTCGGTAAAAATCACTCTTTATCAGTAACAAGAAATGTAATAATTAGATTCACTCGTTTTATTGCTGTAAAGTTAGTTAGTTTGATTTGATTTGATTGTGGTTCTCGGCCGGCAAAATTATCGCGAGAAATATTTAATGCCATTACTTGTTAAATAGGGGAAAGGTTAATGGTTGCATTTCCGTGGGCAGGCAAGTGAGTAATAAAGAAATGTACTTTAGCGTGGTCTGGTTGCCATCCAATGGAGCAGAGTGCCTTTTGTTCCATAATGTCTTCGTCATTAATTTAGTGAAATGATGAAGAGGCCCTGGAATAGTACGGGTTTGTTTAAAACAATGGACACAGTGTGGCATTGTGAGTTCGTCTGCCTGGATATCCGATGAATTAAAGACTTCTTTTAAACCACAGTAATGAAGTGTGGCAGACCTGAGCTGTCAGATGCTTTACAGATCTCGTTGGCTAAGAAACATTCCTTAGCAATAAACTGTTTGTGTGTGGGGACTGCAGGCCAATGAGAAGAGAGGAGGGTAGGGGACAGCATGGAGCGGATAATCCCCCAAGAAAGTGTCGGAGGTGGTGCGACATATTCGATCCAAAAAAATTAATTCTCGCTTGTTTCCAATAAATTGTTTATGCTAGTTATATATTCACGGGAGAAGGCGGACATGGCCCGCCAGAGGCGAGTTAACGAGGTAGGTACCGCGCACGGCGGAGGGCATTCGGCTCAACTGGGAACTCGGCGCTACAAGACGGCAGCGGGTAGTCTTCGCTACGAGGAGGGTTCGTGCATGGCTAAGGTCTCCAGAGAGAGGTCGTTGGATATAAAGGCGTATTCCCACGATCCCTTGTAAATGGAGGCGAGACGGGACGGAACGCCATGGGAACAGGGCCGCCTCTGCTAGCGGAGACGAGACGCAGCTACCCACTTTGAGTCGGTAAACATCACAGGCGTGTGTAGCGGTGCGCTGTTGCCATCGGTTTGCAACAGCGGTGCGCACCCCTTCTGTTGCTGTAAAGTGCTCTGTGCCAAACGACACTAGGCAACGTGGTGGGGAGGTGGCGGCGAGGTAAGCTAGGACTAACCTGCGGCCCGCGGTCGTCTCTACACTTCGGCTAATGAGGTCCCGTCCCGTCTCGCCTCGCCTACAAGGGATCGTGGGAATGCGCCTCAAGAGACACCAGACGCCTACCTGGCACCGCAGACTCCTCACCAGCTGATCGTCTCGCCAACACGACTCTTCTCCTTCCGAGGCAACGTCACGCTGCGCTGCTCAACTCTGCGGTAACTTCGACGCACTGTCTTCCACAAAGTGACCACAACAAGCTCCTTAGTAAAAGCAATTAAGAACTGTAAAATCCACTGCCTGAGAAGAAACAACCATTCATTCATTAAATTAATTGTTTCGTTAAATAGAGTTTGCTTTCCATGTATCAAGATTAATGAAGTAAATATGTTCTTTTTGAATATATTATGCCTGACTTGTACTAATGTGAAGGACCACTTCGGTAGAAAACCTCACTCACAATCATTTACTTGGTTATTAATTAATAAAGCTGTTTAACAAAGTAGTAAATCCCGAGGCATACCGGGTGGTACACTACAAGCTAGATGTAAGGTTTTTCTGATACATGAACAGTTAAGGTGAAAAACAGTGACGAGTGGCTTCACATTCATTATTACAAGACTTTAATGGCTACAAACGTCAAAGCACCAGTTTAATTAAACAAAAGAGGGAGAGGAACTTACATCATCTAAGGATTTTTTTTTTTTAATTTTATTCGACTTCTTCTGAATCATTATCTCCAAACACCAAACGAAATATTAGCAGAAGACTTTAGTTAAATGTCGTAAGGAGTAGTGTTAAATTAAAGTACCCCAGCACCAAATGAAAAATGACTGGCCAATGATTTTTATTTAACTCTTCCATTCTTTCTGGCTTAAAATATTTAATGAATTATTGGCCTCAAATTAGAAAGTAACTGTTCAGAATATAGCCCTCGATAACTAGCATGCTTTACACACCGTAGATACTAATTTAAGATTCCCACAATACACCATTAGCCACTATTTAAAAATAAAAACTAGTTTATATCAGATCACTGGTATATGAAACATCGGGTTCAAAGAATAGTGACAGATCGTAAATGAAACAACCGATACTATAGAACTGCAAAAAGTATGTAGTGACACAAAAGTCGAACATTTTAGTGCTGTACGTGGATAAAATATCATAAATATCTTTGGCGATGAAAGTATTAAATTGCTCACCTGAATGCGAAAAATGGTGAACTGCACGCTGCGCTCAAAAAACGTTAAAATTACAATCAATTTTTAAATAACAAACTCATATCGCAGGACGAGCCTTTGTTTTTACATCATACCACCGCTATGATCGACACTTCGTACCGTAAACAAAACAGCTATTATCATTACAAAACGTGCACGGCTTAACGCAACGAAGGTAAACAACAATCGGTTCGTATTTCATTCACAACGACTCAAAATATTGGCGCTATTGATTACAATTGTCATGTAAATCGTGGGCACTGTTGAAGTCCTCTATAAGCAGAAGTCTCACCATTGCATTTTTACTCATTCATGAACTGTGTAGTGTTGTGATATATTGTGTTATGTTGGATGTTTCCCTCCTATCTTTAAACGCTCGTTTCTTTCCTTCCAGCAGAAGGCGGGGATAAGTTGATTTTGCACAGTTTCATTAAAATCTCTGCGTGTTTTGTACATGTTGACGCCAGTTTAGATGTCTTTACCATACCAAACACGAAACTTGAATGACAGTCTTAATCATTTGAAACAGTTTGAGATTGAAATCATTACTGCTAGATGTGTCGCCCTGGTTCATCCTAGCTCAATCAATAGTCATGTGTTGGTTTATATTTCTTTCTTTATTTTTTTGCTTTATCTTAGTTGACGTGAAGGTCATTAGAGGCGGGAAAGGACTGGAGGCAAAGAATTTCAAGAATTCGGACTTAAACCCTTGAAGAAACCATCTCGACATTAACCTGGAGTGATTTCGCAATGGCCAGATAGGATTTCGAACCCGTTTCCTCCAGAATGTAAAGCAACTGCATTACCGCTATCACTCTCTACTTGTTTCTGATGTGGGAATACTATAAAATACCATGGTTTTGTGTACAACCGTTAGAAAATAATTTGTGATCATAAAAAATGTTTCATGACAGACGTCAATTCAATGTATGAAGACAGTTATACTAATAAGTTCAAACTCCTTCTGCATTTTTTGTGGCAAACGTGTTAGGCGAACACAGCGAAGTCTTAGAATTGTTAGCAAAATTTGATAACTCAATAAACAGTTTACAACATTTTAGCTATAGTTACTTGCCGCTATCATAAAACAAAATAATTTGAAACTGAATACTTGTGCTTTAGATTCCCTTCTATGACGAATTTAAAATAACTGAACTTATTCTTACTTCAATTTGAGTAGAAAATTAACAATTTGCCTCTTACTCTGCCCAAAAATATACAATTTATTAAATCTCCAACCTTCTGTATATGCGTCTGTATTACCTACGATTTATTATAACAGAATCATTGGTGTTGGGAAACATTACGATATTGTCAATACTGATTACATAAATAATACGAAACACCAACACATTTACGTATAATATATGTGGGTGTTAATATTTGTGTTAGCATTTAGATACTTTTTTCTGAGATTTTCGGCTCGTCGATATCGTGGTCATTAGAGTTAGTCCACAAAATAGGATAAGGAAAGGGAATGAATTTTTCAAGAAGCGTTCCCCGCCTATTCCTGGAGTGATTTCGACAAACCATGGAAAACCGAAATCGGTAAGGAAATTTATAAATATATATTAAAAAACTAGCTGGTACCCACGACTTCGTTCGTGATTGTAAAGAATTCATATTGACAGCTATAGACATCTAACCACCCTAGTCCACGATGGGAGACTCGATACTATTACCACACACAAGTACCAGTTTTCTGCGCTATGTAGTTCCGGCAGCAAGGTAAAATTTATGGATACACACAAGTCTTTGGATGAAACACGAAAATATTCATGATCGACCAATTTCAAACACCATATCTCACACACACCCACAGCTACAGAATTTCAGCTAACGTTGTGATCGAAGGGGAAACTCTGTGTTACTACCACACACAAACGCCAGTGATCTGCGATTGATAGTTTTCACTTAAAAGTGATACACCGTGACACATGCGTCTTTGGCAGAAATATGAAATTGCCGCAGGTCGACCATTTTCATCCTACATATCTTCCACACCCCCATAGCTACCGACATCTAACAACCATGGTGTACGACAACAGACACGATTCTACTACCACACATAAACACCAATGCTCTATGCTATATAGTCGTGGTAGAAAAGTTAAATCTGCGGAGACACATGCCTTTCGTCAAAATACGAAAATATCCTTGGTCGGCCACTTACAACCACCATATCTACCATAGTACTACAGTTTCTGAAATTCGGCCACTGTTGTGATCGAAAGGTGACTCTGTGCTACTACTACACACAAACGCCAGTTATCTGTGATCTGTAGTTTTCGCTGAAAAGTGATACACCATGACACTTTTGTCTTTGGCAGAAGTATGAAATTGCCACAGGTCGACCAATTTCAACCCCCATTTCTCCCACACCCCCATAGCTACCGACATCTAACAACCATAGTGCACTACATGAGATACGATTCTACTACCAAACAAAAACAACAATGCTCTATGCTCTGTAGTTGTGGCAGAAAAGTGACATATGCGGAGAAAGTCGAAATACGAAAATATCCATGGTCGGCCACTTACAACAACCATATCTACCACAGTACCACAGTTTCTGAAATTCGGCCGCTGTTGTGATCGAAAGGTGACTCTGTGCTACTACTACACACAAACGCCAGTTATCTGTGATCTGTAGTTTTCGCTGAAAAGTGATACACCATGACACTTTTGTCTTTGGCAGAAGTATGAAATTGCCACAGGTCGACCACTTTCAACCCCCATTTCTCCCACACCCCCATAGCTACCGACATCTAACAACCATAGTGCACTACATTAGATACGATTCTACTACCAAACACAAACACCAATGTTCTATGCTATGTAGTTGTGGCAGAAAAGTGACATATGCGGAGACAGTCGAAATGCGAAAATATCCTTGGTCGGCCACTTTCAACCACCATATCTACCACAGTACCACAGTTTCTAAAATTCGGCCACTGTTGTGATCGAAAGGTGACTCTGTGCTACTACTACACACAAACGCCAGTTATCTGTGATCTGTAGTTTTCACTGAAAAGTGATACACCATGACACTTTTGTCTTTGGCAGAAGTATGAAACTGCCACAGGTCGACCACTTTCAACCCCCATTCCTCCCACACCCCCATCGTTACCGACATCTAACAACCATAGTGCACTACAGGAGATACGATTCTACTGCCAAACAAAAACACCAATGCTCTATGCTATGTAGTTGTGGCAGAAAAGTGACATATGCGGAGACAGTCGAAATACGAAAATATCCATGGTCGGCCACTAACAACAACCATATCTACCACAGTACCACAGTTTCTGAAATTCGGCCGCTGTTGTGATCGAAAGGTGACTCTGTGCTACTACTACACACAAACGCCAGTTATCTGTGATCTGTAGTTTTCGCTGAAAAGTGATACACCATGACACTTTTGTCTTTGGCAGAAGTATGAAATTGCCACAGGTCGACCACTTTCAACCCCCATTTCTCCCACACCCCTATAGTTACCGACATCTAACAACCATAGTGCACTACATGAGATACGATTCTACTACCAAACACAAACACCAATGCTCTATGGTATGTAGTTGTGGCAGAAAAGTGACATATGCGGAGACAGTCGAAATGCGAAAATATACTTGGTCGGCCACTTTCAACCACCATATCTACCACAGTACCACAGTTTCTAAAATTCGGCCACTGTTGTTATCGAAAGGTGACTCTGTGCTACTACTACACACAAACGCCAGTTATCTGTGATCTGTAGTTTTCGCTGAAAAGTGATACACCATGACACTTTTGTCTTTGGCAAAGTATGAAACTGCCACAGGTCGACCACTTTCAACCCCCATTTCTCCCACACCCCTATAGTTACCGACATCTAACAACCATAGTGCACTACATGAGATACGATTCTACTACCAAACACAAACACCAATGCTCTATGGTATGTAGTTGTGGCAGAAAAGTGACATATGCGGAGACAGTCGAAATACGAAAATATCCTTGGTCGGCCACTTACAACCACCATATCTACCACAGTACCACAGTTTCTGAAATTCGGCCGCTGTTGTGATCGAAAGGTGACTCTGTGCTACTACTACACACAAACGCCAGTTATCTGTGATCTGTAGTTTTCGCTGAAAAGTGATACACCATGACACTTTTGTCTTTGGCAGAAGTATGAAACTGCCACAGGTCGACCACTTTCAACCCCCATTTCTCCCACACCCCTATAGTTACCGACATCTAACAACCATAGTGCACTACATGAGATACGATTCTACTACCAAACACAAACACCAATGCTCTATGGTATGTAGTTGTGGCAGAAAAGTGACATATGCGGAGACAGTCGAAATACGAAAATATCCTTGGTCGGCCACTTACAACCACCATATCTACCACAGTACCACAGTTTCTGAAATTCGGCCGCTGTTGTGATCGAAAGGTGACTCTGTGCTACTACTACACACAAACGCCAGTTATCTGTGATCTGTAGTTTTCGCTGAAAAGTGATACACCATGACACTTTTGTCTTTGGCAGAAGTATGAAACTGCCACAGGTCGACCACTTTCAAACCCCATTTCTCCCACACCCCTATAGTTACCGACATCTAACAACCATAGTGCACTACATGAGATACGATTCTACTACCAAACACAAACACCAATGCTCTATGGTATGTAGTTGTGGCAGAAAAGTGACATATGCGGAGACAGTCGAAATACGAAAATATCCTTGGTCGGCCACTTACAACCACCATATCTACCACAGTACCACAGTTTCTGAAATTCGGCCGCTGTTGTGATCGAAAGGTGACTTTGTGCTACTACTACACACAAACGCCAGTTATCTGTGATCTGTAGTTTTCGCTGAAAAGTGATACACCATGACACTTTTGTCTTTGGCAGAAATATGAAAATGCCACAGGTCGACCACTTTCAACCCCCATATCTCCCACATCCCCATAGCTACCGACATCTAACAACCATAGTGCACGACAGGAAAGACGATTCTACTGCTACACACAAACACCAAAAGTCTATGTTATGTAGTTGTGACAGGAAAGAGAAGTATACGGAGATACGAATTTTCGGTCGAAATATGAAAACGGCCTGCACTGACCAACTTTAATCATTATATCTCCCACATCCCCACAGCTATCGGCATTCAGCCAACGTTGTGCACGAGAGGAAACTCCATGCTACTTCCACCCACAAACATCAGTGATCTGTGCTAGGTAGTGGTGGCTGAAAAGTGAAATATAGGAAAAAACACGTCTACTTTTATATATATATAAGATATATATAAGATTACAATCCACAAAATACAATACAATATACAAAACTTTTATTTTAAATTCTTTCAGGTTTTTAGGTAGATTTTTCAGTATATCCCTTGGCATCCTGCTTCCAAAATGCAGCTGTACGTTCATTAACTGTAGGAGAATACCCCGAAAAGAGACGCCTTGTTTCCTCATTTTGCTCCGAGGGATTCTTGGAAGTAGCTCACCACTTTTTCAGAGAGGAGAGTTGGGGTGCAAGCCAACATCTCCCCAAGGATTCTCATGGAGACAAAATTGATAGATTAAGTTGACAGAAGAGCCCTCTCGAACACAGAGTTTCTAACCCACAGACAATTCTTCATCGTCATTCTGGCTTTACTATCGCTACCTTCTTCCGAACTCGACTTAGAAAGTCAAAGTGGAGAGTGAAGGTGGAAGTGGATTCAGAATTACTTTATTCAAAACAGTTCCTCCTTTACAAACCATAACAAACGGGATAAAGACAGTTTCCAATAAATTGTGAAATCTCTGCCTCTCGACATTAAAAAAAAAGTACTTAGTCCACAACCCAGAGTTTGGTTGGATCCTGCAGAAGAAAGCATACTAAACCATTGTTTCAGAGGTAGGACGGCCAGTTCCTTTCCTCTGGGACCTACAGTTTAACGAGGAATCCGAACTACGGAACGTCTTGGCATAGCTCAAATGATCAAACGCAACTCTTAAGAATTCCAGGCCTCATCGGGATTCGAAACCGGGATGGGACCAGACATTTTTGAACGCAAACTCGTTGATCACTGAACCACTAAACCACTAAAAAAAAAAGGTAAAATATTTCTGTGTAAACTATTTAAGATAATTGTCGGTAACTGCTACGATACTGGTTCAGTAATTAAGAGTAGTAAGTTGAAGGTAGAAGAGGACAATGACTGAATCTTAGCACTTGATCTCACCAGAAAAGCAGTGTGGAAGTTTTCGGTTGCAGGTAGGGGAGCCAGTTCCCAGTGAAACTGCTGGTCCATCTATCTGAAACAGAGGAAAAAAAATCAAGTTAGATAGGTCATAAGCTACATCGTAATTAATCTCTATTAATAATTACATTAATTTCGTGAAAACCTCACAGAATAAATTGTATGAAATAAATAACATTGCACTGTTGCATTGGAATTTAGACTTGTATTGATTGGGTTCTGTTCACCGTAATATTTCTGTATAATATGGATATATAAGCTTAATTCAATACGAACATTTATTCAATCAAAAATATAATATCTAAGATGTTAATTCTATTGTTTCCCAAAATGATAGAGAGAATTAATTCTTTCTAATAGTTAATTGTAGAGATATCTTGTATGTATTTTGCATATTCGTTAATTGAGCAGCAAACATTTAGATCACCAGCGGATACCAGACGCAACAATACATTCAGATTGTGTTCAAATTAGGTAGGTCCAGGTTACAATTCTGGTCCGGCCATCCAGATTTCGATTTTCCATGATATTCCGAAATCATTCCAGGTGACTGCAGAGATAGTTCTTTCAAAACGCCATGGCTCAATCACCTCCCGTTCTTGCCCCCAATCTCTTCTCGCCTGCAACTATATATATTAGTCACAGTTAATCTTACCTTCACTTTATGATAATTGTTTTGTTTCACATATTGGTTTGTTGTTCTTTGTGTCTTTATCAAGCTTGGTAATCTGCTTTTATTCATTCGATGAGAGGAAAGCTTATATTCTAAGGCAATCTATCGGTTTTAAAGATATGCTAACCTATACGAAATGACGAAAATCAATAGATTTCGTCATGATGGAGTCCAATATCACAGAAACGCATTTAAATTACTTCTCATTATTCCACCGTATTAGAGAAATAAAGTTTTATTTCAAAATGTAATTCGATTCTCCTTTTTCGTATAACAGTCTGAGAGGTTCAAGTAGTTTAAGAGGAAAGTTGTCAACAGAAGAAAACTTTACCGGAGCATCCGCGATTGTTCGCTGTAAATGTAAAATACTGACGAAATAAACACAGAGCGCGAAGCAGTGAAGCAAATAGTCGTGTAGTGAGGTTTTCCATCGGAAAGTTGTCCGCACTGAGGGCCCGGCATGCGGGTCCCTTTTTTAAGCCTAACGAGCTGGAGCAGGCTTGCCAACCTGGTAGCAACCTCGTTTGCGTTTCCCAACACACGAGTTTGGCCGGCGTAAAGTTGGCGGCCTGATCAGGCCACGCAGGACGTAGTTTGCTCGGGAGTATGTACTCTTGTGATCCACCGTGCGCCCACCTGCTGGTAAAGAGAAGCGGGCAGCCGGCGGCAAAATTAAAAGCAGGCGACGTGATGAAAGCTCTGACGAGAGCTTATTCAATATCACTGGCCGGTGATGGGCGTGGACAAAGAAAATTAAATGAGCTCTCAGAATATTTACTACTAACTCTGTATGAACGGTTTCTTCTTTCCAGTCACCTTATCCAAATTGTTTTAAGGCCACTAAATGTTACAGTAACTTTCCGTTAACATAAAATTACGTCGAACTACTTTTTGATTTGGGTTGCGAAAACCATGCAAACCTCTGCTAACTTCCACGTTCCAATTCATAATTTTCGATTTGGGCTAATCAGTACATGCAGGGTAATTCAGGAGGATTGGTAAATATTGAAGAAGGAGCTAGTATGAAAAATATTGATCAAAAAAGTTCATATAAACATGTATCCGGATTCATTGCAAGACAGGAGGAGGATGAGGAGGGTCATGGGAGTGTACAGGGCGTATACTGGCGATGAGGCATGGTAAGATATTGGAGTAGGTATGAAGAGTAGTGCATGGAAGGGAAAAAGATGACCATGACTACAAGCTGGCACTCGATTTCAGGCACAAGGGTGTGGGAGCATTCTCTTTTTTAGGTAAGGGTGTCAGGGATTGGAATAAGTTGCCAAGAGAAATGATGAATAATTTACCGAAAACTTTGAAAGAATTTAAAGATAAAATTTGTAGAGGACAAATGTAGGTGGCTGCAAGATAGGGGGAAGATAGGGGTGTAGGGAAATTGCCACCGGAGCCTGTGCTCCATTGCAATTAAATTAAAAATTAAAATCCGACTTCCATTCGTTTTGAAATACAGGTGCTGGAATGATATGCATGAAATAAACTTCAGAAAATGATCAAGAGCACCAAAATAACTTATTGAAGTACTTTATTCATGCCAAAATACACACACATTTTACAAAAGTTTAAATTAAATGTAACATAACCAATGCAGTCTCTTTTTTACTGAGATGCGTGAGTCGGGACTGTACATGTCGACTTCAGTTATCAATAAAGTGCTTCAATTTGTGTATTGACGTAGATGGTGAGATTTCCTAACATTTAAACAGTTGTAAAATATTCTTGTGTTTTTGCATGAATAAAGTACTTCAATAAGTTATTTGTGTGCTCTTGATCATTTTCTGAAGTTTATTACATGCATAACATTCCAACACCTGGATCTCCAAAATTAATGGAAATTTTACACATGTTTATATTAACCTTTTTACTCAGTATTGTTCATACTACCACCTCCTTCAATATTTACCATTCTTCCTGAATCATCCTGTAAAGTGTAATAAATATAAGCATGATTTGTCTGTGTGTCCCTGGAACTACATGGCGGTTATATGATACCTTAGCCCACCATCTCCTATGCATAAAAAAGGTTTCGGTTTGAAACTGCAGAGGTTGGGTTCAGCAAAATGGGTGTCAAAAGAAAGCATAAAACCAATGATTTCTCATGGGAATCAAGCGCCGATATGGCCGAAACGGGGCATGATATTCCTAACTGTTCTGGAATGTTCCAGAATGTTCGAGGATGTTACAGAATGTTAATAGGATGTTCCACAAATCGGAAATAGAAGTCCAGAATCTTCTGGAGCATTATGGAATGTTCCATTATCCAGTAGTGGTGTTGTACGTTCCATCTCAGAAGAGTATATACAGGGTGTTACAAAAAGGTACGGCCAAACTTTCAGGAAACATTCCTCACAAATAAAGAAAATATGTAATGTGGACATGTGTTCGGAAACGCTTACTTTCCATGTTAGAGCTCATTTTAGTTTCGTTCCCATGGCCCCCACGCTCTCCTGACCTCAACCCTCTTGACTTCCATTTATGGGGGCATTTGAAAGCCCTTGTCTACGCAACCCCGGTACCAAATGTAGAGACTCTTCGTGCTCGTTTTGTGGACAGCTGTGATACAATACACCATTCTCCAGGGCTGCATCAGCGCATCAGGGATTCCATGCGACGGAGGGTGAATGCATGTATCCTCGCTAACGGAGGACATTTTGAACATTTCCTGTAACAAAGTGTTTGAAGTCACGCTGGTACGTTCTGTTGCTGTGTGTTTCCATTCCATGTTTAATGTGATTTGAAGAGAAGTAATAAAATGAGCTCTAACATGGAAAGTAAGCGTTTCCGGACACATGTCCACATAACATATTTTCTTTGTTTGTGTGTGAGGAATGTTTCCTGAAAGTTTGGCCGTACCTTTTTGTAACACCCTGTATAGGCGATGACGAAACTCGTGTGTCAGTATGCGTTTGGAAATTTACTAGAGCGGTCCAAGGAAAAGGGAAAGTGATAGGAAGTGAATTAAATTTCAGTGAAAATTGTTAAACGTAATAACTGAAAATGAATTGCTGAAGTTAGTGAACAGCGGAATTTATTATCAGTGGCCTGGTGGCAAAAGCGATCGAAAAGTTCCAGGTTCGAATCCCTGTTCAGGCAGACATTGCTGGGTAACGTGAAGTACGCCAGAAGGCTTCCGTGGTTCGGATACCACGTTAAACTGTAGGTCCTCTATACCTGGAAGGATTACCGGGTTGGTAAGGCGTCTGCGTTAGGGCGGATTGTGCGGCTTGTAAGAAGCCCTATCATTAGGTCACTACGACCACACGAATTTAATATGCTTAGTGGAATTTAGTGTACTAAGTAATATTAACATTTAACAGAACGCCGAGACGTACGACAGGAGGACATCTCCCAATGGCGAATCGAAAAGAAGGAAACAGAATGAACAGCGAAGATATGAAACAGATGAGGAGCAGGAACCTCGTTTTGCGTCACAAAGGAAGAGAATTATTAGACTGAGAGAATCATATGAACAATGTGAAGATATTAAAGAGGATCGAGTGATACATTCAGCAAGCAGACGTAAGCCTAGCACACACGATTCTGTTCTGAACTTTACAAGAACAGCACAGCCAGGATGCAAGTTGATATCAGTATCGATTGATATATCGATATTTATATCGATGTCAGGCAGATATCGATAGTCGATAATTTAGGCCTCATCAAGCCGATTAAATCTATATTTTCCGATATTTGTATTTATTATATTAGAAATAAGTAGATATGTAAATCAAAATCAAGTAATAAATTTCAGGTTGTTTATTGGAAAAAACATTAGGTCTGCGATTATTCAGCGTCAACAAATCCTGAAATCACTAGTTTGCTTAACCTTTTCCGATGAAGCCTCTTTGTTCGCCGCTTGAGTGAAAGAGGCTCCTGTTTTTGATAAGAGGCGTTCAGGAGATTCCGATTAGTGAATGACTAATTGCAATTTTGAACGTATCATTTTTCAGCTAAAAATGAACGGTAGTCTCCAAAAAGCCAGTGGACCAACTATACGGAATGATAAAAAAAATGCTTCACACTTTTCTACTTTGCCTTCACATCTCTTGATTTTTTTTTTTTTTTTCCATGTGTTATATCAATTTTTGTTTTGATATTTCCACGAGAAAGGAATTTGTGTAACGGTGGTAAGTGCTTATTAAATACTTAAAACTCCCCGCCTTCAACTGCATTAAAAGGCCTAGTTACAGCAATGATAAAATAAGCAACTGTATCAGTTATGCGGTCAAATTTTTTACCCCCCTTAGAATATTCTATTACATCTTAGAGAGAAACAAGAACCAACGGACGCGAGCGTAACGTAACGGATTTAAAAATAAAACGGTGAACGTAAATGAATGAGGAACGAACAACGCGCAAGAAACGGAGTGGAACCACAGAGTGGTAAGGCTGCTTTTCCACTACGCGGCTAGTCGCGCGCGACCGCAGTCGCTAGCGGCTAGTTTTGCAGCGACTGTTGTAGCGACTGCGCGTGCGGCTGTATTCCACAAACCAGCTCATTTTCAATATGGATGTCAAAGAAATAAATGATGTTAACAAAAAGAAAACGAATACTTAGATTTGGATACATCCTTTGTTTTTTGCATTGATGTCGGAGCTTACGGGAAATGCAGTGTCGCATCTATATTTCGATATAATATATTCTATAAAAAGAACAAACCGATACGTTATGTTTTCGTCGGTGCTGATCCTTTCTAAATAACTGATAAATTTTTGCGTCCATATAGAGGGCGAACTTTGACAACAAGAAAAGAGTTTTTAACTGCACGTAAGGCGATACATCTGGTATAATTAATTAAATTAACTTGCTATAGAGCGCACGCTCCTGTGGCAATTTCCCCTCTTCCTGCATCCACCTACATTCGCACTCTACAAATTTTAACTTTATATTCTTTCAACGTTTTTGGCAAATTATTCATCATTTCTCTTGATAACATATTCCAATCCCTGACACCCTTACCTAATGAAGAGAATCTTCCCACACCCTTGTGTCTAAAATCGAGTCCCAGCTTGTGGTCATGGTCATCTTTTCCCTTCCATGTATTACTTTTCATTCTTACACCAATATCTTTCCATGCCTCGTCACCAATATACGAGTTGTACACACCCATGACCCTCTTCACCCTCATCCTGTCATGCAATGAATCCCATTCCATTTCTTTTTAAATGGCGTATATTTCACAGAGCTTTAAACAAGACATAGAATTTTCTATAGATAGCGTAAACTACGTGTATTTTACGTAATTTTGTGCGTGAAAGGCGATCAGTCGCGCAGTGTGAATGGCACAGTAAGTTTACATCGTTATTGAGTCGCGCGCGGCTGCTCGAGTTGCGTGTTCTTTTGCAGTCGCGACGACTGCCAAGTCGCGGTCGCGTCAATGGGTATGGTCAATGCCATAACTGAATAAATAGGAAACGCGCGCGGCCGGCCACCCGCGGCTAACCGCTTAGTTGAAAAGAGGCCTAAAGGACATTGTCGATATTTTTATAGAGCTATATCAGTGTTTGGAATAATCGTGTTTGGTCCCTGCCATATATACATTTAATTGCAAGATTTTTTAGTGGTAAGTGTTTTGTAGTTTTCGATCGTCCACTACATCATATCGATATTATCGTATGGACCATGTAAAAATATCGTTACATTTGGTCCGATATTATCGATTTATCGTTGCAACCTTAACCACAGCCTGCCTGCATGTTTCCATTTTCTTTGTCATCCTTGTCTATCTTTCCCAGTAGACACACAAAAAAAAATCTTACTCGTTGTCAACAAGTAAGAGTCTTGGGGTTGCGAAGTATGTCGTTACAAATAAAGTTCTTTTTCTTAAGATCACATTTTATTTAGATAGTGGAATCAGTGCAACCTCCAGGTCAGAACCAGATCATCGGGTGACCTAAAATACTGAATACTAGACATCATTTATATGCTTTACATATTCATGTCATAGCCTTCAGAGAACACTTGTTAGGTCGTCGGCTCCATTATGAAAAAGTAGTACTATAAAGAAAGTGTTTGTTAATCTTTCTGGAGACACAAAGTAAACGTAAGTGGTTTTGGAACGCGTTTCCATTTACTTATTTTATACATTATGCATATTTTTCGAATTTTTAAATTAATTTTATAACTGGGCTATTCCTACTACGTTTTAACCTCTGAACATTTTTGCTGTAAACATGATAAATACTTACACAGAGAAAAATTGAGCTATCTCAGCTGCATACGTAGCTATTTAACTGAATTCAAAATGAATAAAAAAAATAACGATAGTGAAAAACTAATTTTGTTTAATAATTCTGTTAATGATTGAAAAATGTTTAAAAACTTGAGTTTTTTGTTCATGTGTTATCGATTTGACTACTACAGTATAAGACAGAAGAAATAGAGAATAGGCTTATTCGCACTGTTATCAATTTTCATTTAGCCTTGATGAACAAGATAATGAAGATACAAAATTATTACATTGCATCTCACTTAAGGGAACGCAAAAAAAAAAAAAAAAAAAAAAAAAAAAAAAAAAAAAAAAAAAAAAAATCCTTGCTCCAACTAATACTTTGCTGAACACGTAGCTTCCGTGTCTAGTCTGAGTAATCTACGACATCCATACTCAGAAGGGTTTATTGCTTTAATATGCATTTATTTTGCTTACATGAATGCGAAATTAGTGGTAACACAAGTATAATTACAAGTAAGTAAAGCAAAATAAAGATTACGCCAGTAGTAAACATGATTTTAGTCGTATACGTAAAGAAACAATTCATTTAAAATTATCAGAGAAACTGGTATACGTAAATTTTTAACCTTTTTAATATTATAGGGTCTGGTAATTTCAATAAAATCAAGAATGAAGACGGTTATTTTGGTTTCAATAATTGTAATGAAAATTTCAAGTGCTTTGTATATTCCATATTAGTTAAAAGTTACTAAAATGTTTTTGTAAATTGTAATTGTTATCTCCAACAGAATAGAACCTAATATATGTGGTAATAATAGGTCCCGCAACAATCTGAAGCCAAACTATTAAAAATTTAATACACTGATATTTACAATAACCACCAAGCGTTCTGTTATTTCTAAATTGATTAACACCTGCGATAAATAAGTTAGGATTAACTAACAACAATAAGAGAAGTTAAAAACATTATTTTTAAACGTAAATGTGAATGATGATACTCGCTGACAATCATACCAAAAATTTAGTTGAGAATTTAAAGTTGGAAAGTAAATTTGCAAACAAAACTTATCCAGTGATAAAATAATTCGCAGTTTACAGTACAGCACTTCACACATGCAACCAGAGATGAAACAGTATGTATTCTTATTACCATTGCATTACAAAAATGATTATGAATTACTGTAATTATTTTATTAAATTTAAAATTTGTATATACGTATGACCCAGCAACCACGATTGCTTAATGTTCCTCAGAGCAAATTCTACTTCATACACAGAAACCAATATCACTCACTACTAGGTCAGAACTTTGCTGACTGTGGAAGTTTTAACTTGTTCCACACCAGCGTTAGTTAAAATGGTGAGCAGCGAAAGTAAATTAAGAATTGTGTAGAGGAAATACGTTCTAACAATTTAATCTGTTCAAATGGTGATTTGCTATTATTAAATTCTTTCGATCTATTTTCCTTTAGCCTCTTTCTTATTTTTCCCTTAGTAACTTTGACTTGGATAGTTTATTTCTCTGAAATATTCTTAAGGGTGTTAGTTTTATAAGCTGCTTCCTTTCATAACTCATCCCAGCAGACGTCACCAGATATAAGCTGCTACTCCCATCGGCGTGTTATAGATGCCTGGCCCAGTTGTTTATCACGAACACAGCAAACCGAAAAGCTCTTACTTTTGGTTACAAGTAATGCCCCGACTACACGCTCCGTCTTGTATGTGCAGGTAAACTGCTCAGTGAAAAATCTTTAGCAATACTTGAAATGTAAATACCTTGGCATTACGTTTCATAACAAGCTTAACTGGGCAGGACACATTGGACAGGTGGTAGGAAAAGGTTTCAAAATTCTGCACTTGTTGGAGAGAGTGATGAGGGGATGTACGAGAGAAGTGAGGGAGTTGGGTTACAAAACTTTGGTCAGACTATTGCTCGAATATGGTAGTGTAGTATGGGACCCTCATTTTACGTATCAAATACAGGAGTTGGAGAGGGAGCAAAAAAAAACTGCTATATTTGTTTCTGGAAATTATTGCAGAATGCAATCAGTGACGGATATGATAAAAGAGCTGAAATGGGATTCATTGCAAGACAGGAGGAGGATGAGGGGGGTCATGGGAGTGTACAGGGCGTATATTGGTGATGAGGCATGGAAAGATATTGCAATAGGTATGAAAAGTAGTTCATGGAAGGGAAATGATGACCATGACCACAAGCTGGCACTCGAATTCAGGCATAAGGATGTGGGGAGATTCTCTTTTTTAGGTAAGGGTGTCAGGGATTGGAATGAGTTACCAAGAGTAATGATGAATAATTTACCGAAAAGGTTGAAAGAATTTAAAGATAAAATTTGTAGAGGGCAAATGTAGGTAGCTGCAGGATAGGGGGAAGATGGGGGTGTAGGGAAATTGCCACCTGAGCCTGTGCTCCATTGCAATTAAATTAAATTAAAAGTCATCGATTGCACAAGCAGCTCTTTCGAGTTTGTACGCGTCCACACGCTCCGTCTTGCATGCGCAAACTGGTTTGTGCAGGTAAGAGCGCGCGAAAGACGGAGCTTTTAGGCGGGGCATAACTAATATCGTGCCAGTAAATATACACACGATACTAACGATTTCTTCCAACAACTTCAATAAACCAAAACTTACTTTTTTTATCACTGATAATTAATTTAACATCTTTCAAACCAAATTCCAACATATAATTACCATTGATTAAAAAGTTCACCAAAAATAAAATCTCGCGGAGCCCATGTGCGAGCTTTCCCGTGCACACCCAAGCAACAACACTCGCGCCCAGACAAAGACTGCGTTATTCTAGAACTTAACACTAAGATACTATTGCTACCCAGTCAGCTATACAAACTACAATCTGTGGAACTCTTTACTATGATTGTTTGTATTAATTAAAAACTCATTAAACCGATACAGTTCATATTAAATCACTTTTTTAACTAATTTAATAAAAAGAAACTATAATTACTATATATCAGGGGTTAGACATAAATGTCACAGTTTCCACCTTGTATAAAACAGTAGAACAATCCACAAACTGCAATTATGGTGGCAAAGCCACAGACGCCACGGAGTGGTACGGTTATTATTCATTTGGCGTAGCTCTAGCATTCCCGCAGCCGTGCTGTGACGGACGGATGTCTGTGACGTCACGTTGTGACGTAGATCCTTCACCCCGACCCGCGTGCACAGTGCATGCGCACAATTAATCGGGCGGCGGCGGCGTGGGTGGCAGTCCATGTGTTATTGCCCTTCCAAAGGGCCAGCACGCGGCACCGAGTTTAATCAGCATCAAAATTTAATCATCTTTATCCCGGTCGACAGCCGGCCTATTCATAATTAATCCACAGTAATTAATCTTGGCGAGCGGCAGCTGGCCAAACACACGCGCGGCTGGTGTGATGTGATGAGCGCAGCGACCGGGGTTCGAACGGCTGACCACTCGCTATCACGCCCCAATCAGCCAATCAGCGTGCGGGCAACAAGTGGATCGAACCAGGCGTCAGTGAACTTTACGATACCCACCAATGTCTGCGATTTACTGCCAGATTAAAAGGAACAGCTTCAGAATTGTGAAGTATAACAATTTGTACCAGAATAGAGCGCAGTTCGCTTTGTAGCTTTGGAGACGACAGATGTTTTGGTCCGGGGAGTAATACATGTTGAACGATGTTCTACAGAGGTTGTTGCTAACGGGTTTTAAAAAATTTCCTATAAATTGAAATGTTGAGCAATCTGTTTTAAGTTCAAATAGAATTTACTTAGGAATTTTTTTCACAGTTTCACATTCATTATATGATCATAGATAAATAGTGTAACCTTATTTTGAGGTGGAAACATTCTAAAGCAGGGCTGGCCAACCCGCGGCCTGCCTTGAACATTTTTCCTGCTCGCGAGATTCATCACACTTTTACAAAATATATTTATTCCTAATGGTGAAAGTAGTGAAAATCACTGTATTAAAAAATACGTTATTTGTGCATCCATATACTCAAAAATTAAAGTCGAAATTATGAGTAACATTATTATTATATTATCTATATCTTATTTAAATGTAAGAATAACAGTAAACACAATAAAAATAACTCATTATTTTTCAAATTTTCACACTGAAAAAACGTCTATAATGGGTCTAAATATAATATGGGGATATGTAATTTTATATGTCGCCCGCGGAGTTATGATGCGTTTCCAAAGTGGTCCGCAAGATCATTTGGGTTGGCCACCCTTGTTCTAAAGGGTAGATAATAGATTTTAGGAATTTAATAATAAAGACATATGATTAGAAAGAATAAATTGAAGTTTCATTAAGCTTGTAAACAGAGGGAATAGTGATTATCATCGCCAATAATTAAAATACCAGTTCAGATTGATTAATCAAGGAAAGTTTTTAAAAAGTTAGTAGAGCTCGAAAGACAGTTTGTTTCATTTTACAGAAGAACCTGAGATATAACTGGTTCGGGATAATAAAGATACATGTTTTGGAGGAAAGGAATAAATCTATAATATTTCACTATTACGAGGTTTCCAGTAGAAAGATAGTTTGAAAGATTTTGGGAAAGACGAGTGGAATAATATTTTAATAAAATATTGCTGATTAAGTAAATGTTTTACAGTTTAGCTAACACGATGAGACTATAAGGAGAAGTGTAAACTTTAAATAATTATTATGGTGAAACGAAGCTATATTTTTGGATTGTCATAATAATGAAAAAGTTTTAAAATAATCACGACTATCTAATGTAACAACTTGGGAGAGATTAAAGGATTTTTGTTGAGCAGGAAAAATTAAAGTACATGTGGTCACGCGAGAGTGCCACGTCACCAACGATGGAAAACGCCGCTCTATTCAGCAGAAGTATAAACGGGGGAGGTAGGAGACAGAGACAAGCTGCCATTCATGGTTCTGCTCTCGAGCTGCGAGCATATTTTTGCTTTGACCCGGTGTGCCTTGTCGTCGTTCTGGTGCTCTCGCCTGCTCGCGTGCTGTACAACGCCGACTTTCGTCGCTCGCCGAGGGACGCCGTTGCAAAAGCAAAGTTGTCGTCTGACAGTTAAGGAGACTATTTTAACTCAGACTGACAGCAAAATCGTGCGAAGTATAGGGTTTTACCGCCTCACGGCCCGCTCTACTAGCGGAATCCCTAGGCGCACTGTATAGGGTCACACCCAACCCTGATACCTATCAGGTGTAAACAAAAGGTTGGTGTGACAATCCACTGACTGACATACTGACGAAAATAGGCTGATATTCTTCTAAAAAAGACTGCAGTGGTACCACTATGGGGTCCCGCAGACGTAAATCCCAACAGGATCCACCTACACAGACAAGCACATATCACACAGACAATGTCATGCTACCGGAGGGGATATGTCTAGCACTGCCTATCACTGATAGTGAATCTGATACAGAAGTAGACGCTACTGAATCACCTTCTATTATACATCCCTACTGCCAACCGTTACGCAGCCCTGGACGGTGCCCCCGAACCATTACACCCCCCCCCACCTCAACCGCAGCGAGTTAGGGTCCCTCCCATCATCTGCTACCAAACATCAGGCTACATGGCGTTCATAAAGGAAATAGAGCGGGGTCTGATTGGCGACCTCAAGACAGCAGCCTACTGAAACAATAGCATGAAATACCAGGCAGCTAATTTGAAGGACTTTAAATATCTCCTTCAAGCAATGAACAATAGAAATTACCAATACGACACTTATGAGGCTGATCCGTTAAAGATATTCAAAGTAGTGATTAGGGACCTACCCACTGATATCTCCCATGGAACAATCTATGACGACTTGATCGGTAAAAAGCTCTCGGTCCACGATGACCATCAGATGACAACCGCTACCCCGGAAGGGCTCAGAAAGCCGTTGCCATTATCCTTAGTGCAGTTTTACCATTCCCCGGAAGAAACGGAAATCTATATCGTGGAACACATCCTGCTCCTAAAAGTCAGGGTGGAATCATACAGGGCTCCAAATGGTCCAATTCAATGCCATTCCTGCCAAAATTTTGGACATGGTTCCAAAAACTGTCATATCACGCCACGTTGCGTGAAATGTGAGGGGACCCACCTCATTAAAACGTGTAATAAAAATCCTGAGGAGCCACCAAAGTGTGACAACCGTAAAGGCACTCACCCAGCCAGTTACAAAAAATGTCAAACATACCAGGAAATCTGAAAAAATTGCAGAAAGCCAGAGAAGAGAGGAGGAAGAAACAGAAAGAAGGCGAAAAATCGGATGACACATCTGCTGACAAGAACAAACAAACAAAAGAATTCCACCTGGAATCAAACCAATTTCCTCCACTTCCAAATCAACCCACCACAGCAGACTAGCCATCACAAACCGAGCAACAAGCAGAGATCCCACCAAACAACAGTACCTCAACCAACAATGCCCCGACCCCTCCCACAGATGGAAATAGCGCGAGTTCCTCCTCGGAAAGTCCACCAAATGCCTCGCCCCTTTCAGACCTTACAGAGATTCTCTACTTCTCTAAAAACCTACTACAGACCTTCACTACAGCTATCAAAGAGTACAAACAGGCACCAAACACAGAAGCCAAGATATTAGTACTTGTTAATACATTCACCAGCTTTATCGATGGCGCCAAATAAATTTAAAAATTTAACTGTAATGACGTGGAATTCTGACGGTATTCTTGGCTAAAAACACACTCTAGAACAATTTCTAGATAAAAATGACAGATATTGCACTTCTTAGCGAAACCCACCTGCGCTCGGGGAAAAGATTCCAGGTGAGAAACTATGCTATATACCGAACAGACAGACGAAATCAACCAGGGGGAGGAACTGCAATCCTCATTAAAACAGGCCTTGCACACAGATCAACTGATTTACCTGCGCTCGAGCCTGTCGAAGCTACGGCTGTTGAGGAGGGAATAAATGGGCAGGCAATTAGATTTGTAGCAGTGTACCACCCACCCGGTCGTAAAATGCCGGAGACTGATATGGTAGCACTGACCACAGCCGACAGAATAATCCTGGGGGGAGATTTTAACGCCAAATCTCTAATATGAGGATGCAACGCAAACAGCAGCAGTGGCCGCACCCTTTATGACTTCGTTGGTAAAAACCCCCAGGTGACTGTAGTCGCGCCTGACGAACCCTCGCACTTTCCCAGGGACTCCAGATCCAGGTCTGACATTTTGTACATCTTTCTGCTCAAAAATATCACCTGGTCTGTTGCATCCATTGTTTACAATGACCTCGACTCTGACCACAACCCTGTGGTATTATGTATTGATACAGCCGTACGCCCAACAGAGAGTAAAAAATTCTCTCTAACCACAAACTGGCAAAAATACAAATAATTAGTCAACACACACGTTGCAGGACAGACAGCTCAACAAGCAAGCACCAAATTGATCATCTTGTCACCATTATTAACGAATGCGCGTACAACGCGACCATAAAAAATAATACATGATCCAGGGAATAAATCCCTTCCACCACATATTTCGGATCTTTTAAATCTTACGAACTTTCATCGGCAACGTTGGCAAAAATATCGGTATCCAAAAGACCGCAGAGCATCAGAAAGACTTGCACAAGAAATCAGGTGGCACCTCCAGCAACACCGTGCCGAATGCTGGGACCACACTCTCAGGCGAGCTGAACAACATCCCGACCTCTTCTGGAGATTGATCAAATCACGGAAGGGAGAGCCCCAGTTGTTATAGCCACTACTTGGGCCAAATGGAATTGTATACACAGCGCTTTAAAAAGCGAAGGCTATGGCCGACACTTTGGAGTACCAGTTCCAAGAACATATCACTGATGACGAGGATAGTGACATCCTCGACGAAAGGGTGATTAGAGAAGTGCTTCTCTTTCTGAGGCAAAGAACGCGCACCTCTTTCCGTCCTATGGAACCGTCCACTGTTACCTCAATCATTCGGGTGCTTGGAAACAAAAAATCTCCAGGGCCCGACGGCATCAAGACCTTTCTTCTTAAAAACTTACCTCAATCTGCCATAAACTATCTCACACAAATCTACAACTTCTGCCTTAAATTAGCCTATTTTCCCTCCGCCTGGAAAATCGCCAAAGTCATCACCTTACCAAAACCTAATAACAAACAACTCTTCCCTCAAAACTATCGACTCATCTCCCTCCTCAACATCTTCGGAAAAATCCTCGAAATCCTAATCAACTCCTCAATCCAGAAGTTCCATAAACATAAAGACATCATCATCCCTGAGCAATTCGGATTTCGTGCAAAGCACTGTACTGACCACCAAGTCGTCCGGCTGGTTGAGAAGATCAATTGGGCGCGCTCCATCAGACACCACACAGGCGCTGTTATGCTTGATATCGAGAAAGCTTTAGATCGAGACTGGCACGACGGGCTAATATATAAATTCTACACATATGGTTGTCCTGGCCATCTACTGAGAATGATTAAAAGCTATCTTCGCAATAGAAAATTCTACGTCGTGGTGGAAGGAGCTGAAAGCCAGTTCAAATCAATTAAAGCAGGCGTACCCCAAGGTTCGGTTATAGCACCAATTCTTTATAGCATATACACAAATGATATGCCACACCAGCTTCGCGGTGAAATCGCCATTTTTACTGATGACACTGCTATCTACAGATCAAACCGAAATCAAAAATGCATTTCAAAGAAGCTATCCCAACACCTCGCACTCATTAAACAATGGTGCAACAAGTGGAAAATCAAGATAAACACAGACAAATCACAAGCCATCACGTTCTCGACCAAGAGAACTCTTCCACCTGATCGTGTTTCACTTGACGGCACTGCTCTGCCCTGGAGTGGCACAATCAAATATTTAGGATTAACCTTCCACAAAAAACTGACTTGGGACACCCACATTCGTAACACCTGCAACGCAGGCAAAGCCCGGCTCTTCAAGCTTTATCCCCTCCTCAAAGGGAACGGCCTCTCTACTCAAGCCAAAATGAAAATCTATAGGGCAGTAATCAGACCAGCTCTATTATATGGCTTTGAGGTCTACAATATGGCAAAGGACAGCAAAATGAAAAAGATACAGATAGTCCAAAACAAGTATCTAAGAATTATTACTGAGTCTCCCCGGTACATGACTAACACACAAATACATCACGACCTAGAAATTCAAAAAATCGCTGACTACATCAAGGACAAATCAACAAACGTTTTCCATAAAGCTCAAGCTTCTACCCATCAGCTTATTCAAAATCTAGGACTTGACATTTACGAAGCAAACTACAATCGACCAATTTCAACTCTGACTAGAAACTACACAACTTAAAAATATTAAACCGACAATAACATAAAACACTTAAAAAAGTAACCACTTAGACTTGACTAAAACGACATTACAAACAACCCTAAACATGAAAGAAGTCAGAGGACCTAGAGCCCTGGAACTTCAGACGATTACTTGAGCTCAGGCTCAGAAATATATACGTCGTCGTCGTTAGAGACAAGCTTTTCGTTTGTTTCATTGGCAAGGTGCGCGGGTTGTTCCGTTGTTCTTGTTGGTAGTGTCTGTGGCTGTTGGTAGTGAAACTTATATTACATGGTAAGTTAAAGAACTACAAGTGTGTAGAAACTTAGGTTTTGAACTTGTAAAATAATAAGGAATTTTGGTGTTAGGGTGTGAAATTTAGTTTATTTAAAAGCGAAATTCACATAATGCGATTATGGTCCAATGAGGATAAATTTGGCTTTTTAATTAAAGAGTGATTGAAGAAGAATCTGAGACATATTTTTAGCATTGAGAAGTTCGATAACACTCAACTTTAATAATGAATAAACTGATGCTCAGAATCTTTTGTGTTATTAATTGAACGAACCCCAGTGAACTTAGCAAATTTTCAATAGCGGTCACGTGGTAGATATCAGCGATACATTAACATTCCAATAATAAAAGATTTTTTTTAAAAAAAATGTGTATATAAAAAATGTGTAAATGGATGACTGGGGAATTGCCACCGCAATTAAAATTAATAATAATAATTAATATAGACTGAACTATACACGTTTACAGTGAACTTGGGAGAATCAACAAACTATTTCCTTTTCCACAAAAGTATTGTTTCATGATCTTAACAAACTCGATGAAGAGCATTTGTGTAGTCGCCGATCCGTGAAATTCCGTTCATGCTGGAATATATCAGATTGTTTAGATTCGAAAATATTCTAATCTGTGCACATCAATTAACTTTACATTCAACCAACCATTTATTTGCAGCATGCCATATTTTCCTGCAACAAATTATAATCTTTATATCTGTCGCTTTTTGCGGAGAATGTTGTTTTCACGGAAAGGCTGTTCACTTTCTCTGTATTCGATGCTGGAAACCACTAAAATTTTTCGGTATGTAATGTTGTTGTATTACATCACGTGTTGCTTAATCTGTAAGAATGTCTTCAGACTTGTATTAGATTCTTTATTTACAGTTCACGGTATCTTCTGCAATCTGCTTAATACATTTCAGAAAACGCCTAACATTGGAGCTTCCAAGGTTTTCCCCTGTTATAGCTTGGTGCAAATGTTGGCAGGGGGAATAAAGATGATAAATAATTCGCTGTAAGTTGTTGTCGATAGAAGCTGTTAATTTCTTTAATCATTAGATTCATAGGCTTTTTTAGTCGTTTCGCCATTTTGGTTCATATCTTTCACCAACGTGTGATAATTCCTATACCTTCTGGACAATAAAGTAGTTGATCAAATAAGATTACCGTCGATACACCTTTCATTTAACTTTTTATTTATCCAAAATTCGCATGAACACATACACGGATAAGGCATGACATTAGGTTCTTCCAAAAAATCCTAAGTACATTAATAATACCACAGACACAGCAGGAAGTACAAAATTTTCGAGAAAACATCACAAGCACCTCATGACGCTTGTGGATCGTAACAATAGCTCCAAAGAAATAGCACAAAAACAAATAAAACCTATATAAAATTACTCATAATCATTACGGTACTCATAAATAAAGACCGTATTATATGAAACACAAAAAGCTAGAAATATGCATGAAAAATGCTTAATATATGCATGAAAAGTGTCAAAATTCGACAGTTAACAATTATTTTTTTTTTTATTTTCTTTAGTAAAAGTAAAAAATCGGGAACTGTTTAAAATATTCAATAGTAACATTGTTTCTTCGATCTCTCAAAACATTTTTATAAGTGTATATTGACCTTTACACATTCACTGATGTAACTGGGAAGTATTTGAAATTGCGTGCTGTGTTAGCAGTCATTGATTCTGGAAAAAGTTCACCCGTCTCATTACTAAAACTATCACATTGACACAAAGGTTCAAAACCTTGTTCAAAATATTTTCAGACTTTAAGTTTACACAGGAATACCTCTGGCAATACGGATTTTATCAATTAACTCAATAGATTCAGTCAACATCAAACCTTGAGTTTCAAGCTTTTTAATAGTCGCAGGTATGTGGGAAAAACGAATGCTAATCACAGCTGTTGCTTTAATAATAGAATTGTTAACTACTTCCTTGTACTGACAAACTGTCATAGACTCTCCATTATTAAAGTCGTTTACTACATCTTTAATCGCCTCGAAATGTTCATTGTAAAACAGTACAGCTCCAACCATAGTCGCCCATCGAGTTACCACTGGTTCCGGACGTAAAGGGCAGGCACATTTAACAATTTTTTTTATATTACGAGAATTTGCCTTAAGAAACGTTTTCTTTGTTGGTAAAATCAGTTTATTTTCAATCCCAAACGTACGTCGTAGTTCTTCTGTTAGTTGTCGTAGACTAACAGCCGTGCTGCTAGTAGGTTTTGCAGGTTACAAAGTAAGATTTTATTTATTAACTAGGTACACTTACCGAAAAATATTGTAAATATAGCGAAAATATACATGATCACAAGATTTTGGGTAAAATATACAATAACCGGTGAAAATGGGCTTAATATGCAAATGCATATGCAAACACGCAAATGCATATAATCCTGTCTCTACTTACAGTATTAACATTTTAAAACGAAAATACGGATTATTTACATTCAGTGAAACATCTAACTGACCAATTTAAACAATTCCATATTGGAAAAAATCATAAGTAATTCACTATGGCTTACACAACATCCATAATTCAATAACATTTCAAACTCTAGTCTGCTTACAATCATTTTACACTTCACTCAAACAATTTTCGTCCAGCAAAAAAATACTTATTCACACGAAAATCAATAATTCTCTCTCCCCAACACCAGTCACCTTAATACGTAAGACTGAAATTAATAATGAGGTTGGTCTGAGGGCTGAAACAAAGGGCTGGGTGACTGAGGGCCACAGTGACAGCAGTTCAGTTTCTATCCTTACCTCAGACTGATGTCTAAGCAGAACAAACTCCATGTTCCAGTCCGTTTGCTTCTGCCATGGACGAGGAATCGCACTACATTCACTTGCAGTAGACTGAAGCACCGTACCAATTTTTCACAATATTTTTAATCAAACTCTCCCACATAATAAATCAAAACTGAAAGAATTACTTAATTATGAACTCTTTCGCAGCGAGCTAATTTAAGAAAACTTTATCGGTTTACTACCCACACCAAAAGTGGTAGCGGTCACCAGACAACGCGATTTTCACGCGGCTACAAACCAGAGACGTTAGTCTTATAATGTTTCATCCCAATTTTGCCCTTTAAAAATCTTTGAAATTACAGAAAACAGAAGATTAAATCCAGTGTTAAAAAAAGAGCGATGGGTTCGCGGATTTGGCGATGAACTTTACTTGCCTTTAACGACGACTTCATTTGTATGAACCAACGTTTCGTGTTAATGAAATACTGGAAACCATGGTGACGGGTACGCCGTGGACAATGGTTTTGGTTTTTCTGATTCAAGCACCGTGCAAATACTTCACGACTTGCATATCACCTTGGCATATCCTTGTAAACAGTATGAAACAATATGAACAAATCATTTTCGAGTTTTAATTAATTATCAATTATGCCTTGTAAACAGTACGAAACAATGTGAACAAATGGTTTAATTAATTATCAATTTATTTGCGATGGAGCACACGCTGTGGTGGTAATTCCCTTAGTCAACTAATTACCTTTTTTTATATATTTTCGAATTATGTTATATAATTTAAGTGTTAAATTCCTCCAACATGTACTTCTATTTTTGCGATTTACGATTTTAAATTTTAAATTCATTCAGCGTTTTTTGTAAATTAGTTATTACTTCACATAGTAATTTGTTCCAATCCCAGACACCCTTCCCCAGAAAAGAAAATTTTTCCACTTCCTTATGCATGAAATCGAGTGCTAGTTAAAGCAGTAGACAAGTAAATATTGACAGCAAACCTATGACACCTTTTTACCTCCGCCAGACGGTTGTAGATATATCTACCTTTGCTTACCGTTGTAGTTTTTTCTTTTTAGTTTGTCAACAACAGTTACCAAACAAACAAGTAGAGTAGAGTAGGCTATCACTGCCTGGCGACAAGGAAAAGACTACCATAAAACTACTTCATTTGCGGTAGAATCTACTTTTGACATGTCACAATCTGTTTTATTTGTCCCTTCAAATTTGATAGCCTTCATTCAATGTTTGCAATGGTTTATGTTTGTTTTATTAAGCTAATCCTAAATATAGTAACATTAACATTTGCATCTTAACGCTGACTTTTGACATGCACACCTCACATTGTCTTAAATTGTGCACAAGGGATGTCACACAGATTCATTCGCAATATAGATATTGTAGAGATAACAATATTGAATCCAGCAAATGTTTATGAGGTGATAAGTCATTGGAGGAAATATTACGACGCCGCACTAAGTTATAAATAAAATACCGTTAAAACGCGAAAGAAACCAGAATATTATCAAACCATTGTTTCGTTCGCTGAAGTTTATCTTGTTTGTGAGTGCCATTCAAGTTCTATTGTGCTACGCAAACTTAACAGCTCTAAACAGCTGTCGCATAGTTCTTTCTATTCCCGAATTGCTACCATTTTTTATTTTGGCGTGAATTTGACTACGGCAAAACATCATCTAGACACAATGAGTCATAAACTTCACACATAGTGAAATGGGATAGCATTACTGATATAAGAACGAATTCTTTCTCAACATTGGATCATAATTTGAAGTTCTCGGGCAACTAACAGAATAAAGATGGTGTTTTCAAACGGCATTTTGGCGATCAAATTCTATATCGACATCTTCAATTGAAGTGCTGAACCGATAGGAAGGCAGGACCTTTATAGCGCAGAAAAAATCTGATCCTCCGACCTATCAGCACTTCACTACAAGTTTCGTGTTTTCAAACGATATTTCGGCGATCAAAATTTACATTGCTATCTTAGATTGAACCTTTGACCAAGTCTGAAGGCTGGAGTTTTATAGCAAGCTTTAAAATGCTATCAACTGACCTGTTTAGCATTACTCTGGAAGTTATAAAGCTTCGTGCTTTTCCACGATATTTCGGCGATCAAACATATCTGCGCCATTTTTAATTGAAGTGCTGACAAAGTCAGAGGACCGGAACTTTATAGTGCGCTTAAAGATCTGATCTTCCTACCTGTCAGCATTTCACTTGTTTCAAAGTTCCGCTTTTCACATAATATTTCGGCGATCAAACACTATGTCACCATCTTCAATTGAAGTGCTCAGAAGGTAAGAAAAAAGGAAATTTGTAGTGCACTTTAAAGATCCGATCTTTTGAACAGTCAGCACTTCACTCGAAGCTTCGTTTTTTTTTTTTTTTTTTTTTTTTTCACACGATATTTCGGCGATCAGAACTGTGTCACCATCCTCAACTGAAATGCTAACCAGCTAGAAAGAACAGAACTTAATAGCGCGTGATAAATATCCGTTTTTCCGACTTGGTCAATACTTCACTGTGGGCTATAAAGTTCACACGATTTTTTTGACGATTAAACACTACGTTGAAATAATCAATAGAGGTCCTGAATAAGTCTGAAGACCGTTATTTTATAATGGGCTATAAAGATCTATTCCTCCGTCCTGTATAAGTTTGATGTTTTTACATGATAATTCGGTGATCAAAACTAGGTCGCCATGTGAACGTATCACATGATCGGAACTATAAATATCTAATCTTCCCACCTGTCAGCGTTTCACTTGCAGCTAAAAGCTTCTGTGTTTTTACTCAAAATTTCGGTGATCAAAGCTACGTCACCATTTTCAATAGAACTGCTGAACAAGTGGGAAGACAGGAACATTACAACGCGTTATATACATCTGTTATTCCTGCCTGGTCAGAATTTCACTTGAAATTATAAAGTTCCGGCCTGGTTAGCAATTCACTTGAAGATGGCGACGTAGTTTTGATCGCCAAAATACATGTGAAAACATTGCATTAGCATTATGATGTTTCTCCATCCACTGTGTATTCTTGAACTTCAGTATTGGACTGTACCGACAGCAGCTTGGCGTTCACACGCACTGTACTAGCGACAACCCAGCGTGCACGTGAAGCCTCCTACAGGTGCTGGGTGGGTGTCAGGTGGTTGCCCGCCCCCGCAAGCCGCCAGGGGCGGTGGTGTCGGCCGCCAAGTCGGGCAGTAGGGCGCGCGCCGCCGCCGCAGCGCCACCTGGTAGTAGTTTAGTCCAGTGGTAGCACACCGTCTCCGTACCAGGCGTGGAGTGCGTAAGCGTGAGTAGTGGTAGTACCGAGTGTCGGCTACGGGAGAGCCCCTCATCCAGTGGTCACATGGTAGCGGACCATCTTACAGCGATGTCTTCAGCGCGTCTCGCCTCGCTCCTCGTCATACTAACAGGTGAGACCGGGAAGTCATTCTGTGCGCGACTGACGTGCGAGTACCACAACCTGTCATATTCACCAATCCTCCTCTACATCTTCAGGTCTTTCGAGGGTTTTTTCAGATTTTTTACCATCTCAACAGACATCGCGATGAAGCATGGTAGTCCTCAACTGGAGACTGGATTAACGTCAAAAATTTACATGTATTAGCACAACAGCACAGTTTATGAACTCTTGTAGCTGCTAGACCACATTAATTTCTTAGAAAAATTCGAGTTATTGCTGTCGAAAAACTGTACTGCTGATATCTCTTCCGTGCTACTCGTCTGAAGAGAACATCAAACGATAAATGAGAAAACTTGAGCAATATATTCAATAGTATAGCTAACAATATTTCGGTACTTTTTTACAACCTACAGCACATATTTTGTTTCAAAAAAAGTAGTAAAAAGCACAAATTTTAATTTTTTATAAATTAACTTCTTTCCTAGCTTTAGATTTTTGGAGATGATATAGTATCGTTATCAATGAAATAATAATGATTTTATTTATCTTCAGATAAATTTAAACGGAAAGAAACTTTTCCAGACTTATTGAGAAATTAATTTACTCTGTGTACATTTTACAATTGCTAATATATGCAGCAAGACATTATTAGTCATAGCCTATTTCTTTATTTACACGAAATAGTGAAATATGTTTGAGAGTGCGGAATCTGTTGCGGATCTCCTGTCTCAATTATTCACAGAAACTGTCACCTCAGCAAAATATTGAGACACAAACCATAGTGCTCTGGTAGAATATTTTTCGGTCTTACAAGTTAGCTGAGCAAAGATGCTTTGATGTCGTTTCACAGACTAATATACTGCCAAAGATTCTCTAGGATATATAAAGAGTTTTTGCTGCAGAATGGGAGATAAAATTTTTGCATTTTCTTCACTCTCAGCTGCTCCTGCATGAAAAATAAAAAAAATTGTCAGAAAAAAATGACACATTACTAAGCCGACTTCACTAAAATTTTTAGTCCCCATTTAATAGTGCATGCGTTGGAAACAATGTATCACGCATATTTGCAACTTTGCATACTCTCAAAATAGAACAAAACTTTGAAAACGTCGGTGCATAGAATTGTATGTATCCACGTTAGGTTCTTATTGAAATTAGATGATAAGCAAATTCAGCAAGTCGTCTTTTAATCACAAGGCTAAGTATTTGCAAATAGAACAACGGTGTGGTACGTTTTTTCCGCTCTTACATATCTTTAACAGCTGTCAATCCCTGCTTGCAGCCACTTATACAGAGGCGACCCAAACATTTAAAAAAAAAACCTTCTGGCTTTACGACTCGTCCACGTCGAGGTGATTAGAGGCGGGATGGGATGGGGTACAAGGGACGGGAAGGAATTCGGCAATGGCCTTTTGAAGGAAGCATCCCGGCATTCACCTGGAGTGTTTTGGGGAAACCATGGTAAACTCAAATCTGGATTCGAACCCTCGTCCTCCCGGATGCGAGGACAGAACGTTAACCGTTCACCCACCACGCTGGGTCCTAACTTTTTATGTTCTTTACTTGTCTTTGAAATAAATTATTTAAAAAAAAAAACAAGTGAACGAATTTTTTTGAATTTTTATTTTTAATTTAATTAAAAATACCTACGGACATATTTTGAAAGGCAACGCAGCAGAATCGTATTGTGCTATTAATAATACATAAAATTGAATTTCAATCATGCGGACAGATATTAGGATCATAGTTTCAAATCATCATTTGGAAAAATTTCTTTAGTCAGTTTGTAACCAACAGCCACTGTGATACTCTATTTATCAGAAAACCCTTTAATTCATGGGGATTCCTAATTTGTCTACATATAAATCATTCGAAACAAAGTAGTAGCTGTTATAATAAATTCTTTTTAGAAGTAGTATCTTGAACGAATACTAAGTAAGAAATTAAAGCTATGTTTTATTTGGGTGCGTAGACTTCCGCGGTCGTTTTCGATGTTATCTTGGTTGTCTGGGTTGAACCGCTGTTTCGATAAAATGACGCGGTTCTAACGGACAACCAAAATAACAAATGTTCTATTTGCTGATGATATTTCTCAAAAAATCCTTATGTGAAAGTTGTCCTCGCGCGTCGAGAATTTTGTATCCAGATTGGGCATTAAATTCGATTTACCAAAAATTACTTTTTTACGTTTAATAATAAGTGATTTTAAATCGAATGCGTTATCTGTTTCTCGAAAATGTCTTTCGAATAGTACATGTAGAACAAAAGAAAAATTTAAAAAAAATAAATGGAAATGCGTTAAAAATTTTCAAGTACTATATTTTCATGCCGTATTTATTATATGGTTCATGAATTTCTCTTTCAAATAAAAAAATTGATAGTATTTATATATCACTGTAATTAGTAAAAAAAAAAAAAAAAAAAAAAAACAGCACTTGGATACATTTATCTTTCTTCCCTGGTTATTCACCTCTGTTAATCGTCTTTGGAGTTGCTCCTAAGCAGAGAACTTTCTCCTGAAATCAAGTGCCCTATAATTATTTTTTCACCTTTACAAAATGATCTATAAATATTGATCTCTGTGCTCTTGAATCTTGGTATTCATTAATTCAAACATTTCTCGAATATGGTATCCAAATAGTAATTGTTTTCAAGGGTTTGAGATCAAGGGTTTGAGATGCATGCACCTCTATATAGATATCTCTGATTGATTCGAACCATCAATACCAATACTGCGTCTCTGAAATGTTTATGTTTTGTTGCATTATCTATTTATAATTGTATCTCTACTTACTTCGGATGGTAAAAACAAAACATGCCGGCAACATCTTACTGAAGATAATTACAGACCAGAAGTTAAATTGCAGAATACGTTGTTTTCCAGTCATTTTCGATTCTGTCATAACATTTTGCTAATAAAAGAAATGTTTTAGAAGTACAGTCGTTAGTAACGAATATTTTTTTTTTTTTTTTATTATTATTATTGCTGCCTTTACGGCTGTGATTGAAGTCCCACTACCTTCGGTAGTATAACTTCTAGGTGTTAGGATAGGGTGTTTATTTATATCTCTTTCACAAAAAATATTTGTTAACGATACGCAATCCTTCCTTATACAGGTCCATGCATTCATGTCAAAATCATTGGAAATGAGATGTTTGACGTATTTTAAGCATTGCCGGTTTCCTCTGGTTACAAAGAAGGGACCAAGCGTGGTGGGTGAGCGGTAACGCTCTGGCCTGATATTCGGGAGGACGTGGGTTCGAATTCCCGTCCGGCCATCCACATTACGATTTTCCATGGTTTACCGAAATCGCTCCAGGTTAATGCCGGGATGGAACCTTCAAAATTTCATTGCTGAATTCCTTCCTGATCCTTGCAACCCATCCCTCCCTCCGCCATCTCCCACCTCTGAAGACCTCACCGTCGACGAAGCGTAAGGACAGTACGGAAAAAAGAGACAAAGAAAGGTGGTGACAATGGCTATGCAAAGTGGTAGGAAAATGCGTCTGAATTGTGAATGAAGTGGGATAAAATACCTTGCTCATTTCATATCAGTAACTGGAAAGAGCGAAAAAGAAGGCACCTAGATTTCTGCCGTGAAAATAACGGAAGTACACAATCGGTGACTCGGGGAGATGAGTTTGGACTGTGTAAGGCACACATTGGACATGCAACCCTGATGTATATCTATACTAATATTATAAATGCGAAAGTAACTCTGTCTCTCTGTCTGTTTCTTAAGTTTCTTGGACTAAACGGCTGATCCTATCATGATGAAATTTGACAAGCAGATGCGATTTCGCATTAAGATGGACATAGGATACTTTTTCAGTATAAACTACACTACAGTATACTATACTGTCATGTAATTTTGAATAATTACCGAAATAGCGATAGGATGACGCTTAGGATGTCTAACATTCTGTAGTGCCTTACTCTATAACGGGCTGGTAGCGCAGTGGTTAACGCGCTTTCTAATGCTTGGACTGTTATCTCCGACTCAAAACCCGATGGAAGCAAACCTTTTTAAGAATTATTATTGATTGTATGAGCCACACCTGGACGGCCAGTTTTTCGGATTCCATGCTAAACAGTAGATACCGCAAATTTAGAGGTGCAATGCTTGGTAAATCGTACGCGGTCCAGCAATGCTGTATGTGTACACTTTTTGACGCTATACTGATCACTCAGCCGTTGTTTCTCTCTAGTCGTTGTGTGTGTGTCATC
Organism: Vandiemenella viatica; assembly: GCA_031002005.1. Classification (NCBI taxonomy): domain Eukaryota; kingdom Metazoa; phylum Arthropoda; class Insecta; order Orthoptera; family Morabidae; genus Vandiemenella; species Vandiemenella viatica. Next base: position 74,864,509 of record CM061914.1, read on the forward strand.
TGCACTAATAATATTATAAATGCGGAAGTAAGTCTCTGTCTTTTTGGTACGTTTAACGACTAAATGGCTCTACCAATATTGATGGATTTTGACAAGGAAATACTTTGTATCTGTAGGATAGACACAGAACATTGTTTTCGGTATGAATAACAGTTATAGTCACGAAGTTTCAAGAACTTATCGAATGGTGACAGACAGACGGATGTGTGTCTTAGTCTGTAATGTTACGTCGGTTGCTCAAGCTTTGCTTCTCGCGCAGCCTGTTAGTATGTGATTTGTAAACAAAACTTATTGTTTAGTATAATTAACAGTGAGTAATAGCATTATTAATACTTTTTTCCATAGTTCATCCTCTGGTATCATAACACTGTTATTCACATTAAGGGGACCACCCCGTGGTTTAGGTCGAAAAAATCTATTTTCGGTTTTCATTGTAATTCGTAGGTTAACGTATTCTGTAAGTATCCTGAAAAGGGTTTCGCTGAAAAAAAAATTTTTTTCGGACATTTAAATAGCATTTTCCTACCACGTGCGTTTCGAAGCCACGCCTATTTTTGTGCATATATTTTGGACCTTTATATCCCCTATATTACACGTTAGGGATTTTTTTTCTGACTGCTGAGTGTGTTGGCCAACCTTGTAGGGAAACGGTTAGTATTATCTTGTTTCTGCTGTTTGTAAACAACACACTTTGAAACACGCTATTAGCTTTGTTTGAGTGTGTTTGCGTGTAGTTTTTTTTCTTTAAAGTCAATTTACCGCAAACTAAAATTTTCAGTGCATAAGCCCCATTATAACAGAAACTATCAAAGATAATTGAATGAAATTTTCAGAGACTGCATAACAAAACAATCCACCTCTGGTACTACAAGCATTAATAAGTTCCCTGTTAGAAAGTTCAAAAAAAAAAAAAAAAATCTGCACAAAAAACTTAATATTTTTATTAATAAATTTAAAAAAAGTATTTCTTAAAAACTATAAAACGTATAAAGTTCTTGCATCAAATAGTTTTTTTTTTTACAAATGGGTAAAATACTTGCTTAAATTAACATGGTGTAGATCGTAGACAGACAAGGGGTGCTCCCCTTAAGAGTATTCAAAATATAATTCACTTTTAATAACTATGTATCCGTAGTAATTCAAACATTAATAATATACTACTGGGTATAAAATTAGGCCTATTTAAGTTCGGGGTCCGTAGAATTACTTCTGACATTTTTTGGTGCTTGGGTGAAAAACACTGCTCCATCGTGAAAATGAGAAGAAATAAACAGAATATCTGTAGAGGAATTTGGAGCAGGAGAAGTCAACAATCTTAACTTCTATGATTATAAAAACCAGTAAAATTCGTATCATGATGTCTAGTAGATGCTGATAGTAACTCTTCATCATTATGCCGAACAAGATAGTCATCAATCCATTAATCCAAGAAATTTCAGTTTGAAGTTTACTTACTGTGGTGGGAAATCTAGGCGTCGTAGAATCTTGATGCTCATGGATGTATCGTGCACAAAGAGAGAGAGAGAGAAGAAAATCACATATTAGTACGCTTAGAATATAGTACTTTTCATTTCGATGCGCGTCTCCCTTAATGTCAAATATAGACGTCGTTTTGTCATAAATTGTCCGACCTCGTTACTGTTAGTATCTTCCTGAATTCTCCACTCGTCAACCTCTTCTCACTTCCTCGCGCAGGTCATTCCACGGTTCGGAAGCACTGCCAGCTATAAACAAAACAGGACACCTTTTTTTTTTAACTGCTTAACGTCTTCTATAACAACTAGGTCTTTAGAGACGGGAGAGGATGGGGGGAAAGGAGTGGGAAGGAATTCGCCCATGGCATTCACCTGGAGTGATTTGGGGAAACCATGGAAAACCAAAATCTGGATGCCCGGACGGGGATTCGAACCGCCGTCCTCCCGCATGCGAGGCCAGAACGCTAGCCGTTACACCACCAAACTCGGTGACTTCAGAATACAAGGCGTTTCTTTAATCTCTCTGGCCGCTATCCAGGTATACTCGATCTTGTTATAATGCGAGGAGGTGGATCACCTTTAGTCCACTTTCATTATCATTATCAGCCAGTGCAATCATTTTCTGATGTGGCCTCTTAAAGTCATGATTTTTTCAGATATAACTTCAGCAGTCTTCTCCAAGTCGCACGATCTTGGGCGATCCTCTGCCAGTTAACTCCGACAACCCTGCTTATGTGCTTATCCCATCGGTCTGGTGGTCTTCCTCTCTGTCTGTGGTGATCTCTTGGGCTCCATTATAACACTGTTTTTGTCCACCTGTGGTCTTTTCTCCGTGCAATATGGCCGGCCCATTGCCACTTCAAGGATGCTGTCTTCTCTAAAATGTCTGTGACCTTCGTAACTGACCTAATGTCTGTTTTCTTGTCTTTTCTGCAGTCCACTTTAGAAGTTTCGATATCACTATCACTGTACCTGCACATTGATTTCATTCACGATAAAGATCGTTATAATTAATTGCAGTATCAGCTACCAATTCCCTTTAGTATATCACTTTATCACATCTTCTTTAAACCGCTTCCAGAGAGAGTTAGTTTCTACGTGCGATCGTGTGGGAACAGACAGCACTCCGAAGTTGTCGATATTGAATAGAACCCTCCGGCAGCTAACAGACCAATCCTCGATTTTTATAGTGCCTCGCTAAGAGTGATACCAACAAAGTCTTTGTAAATAACCTTAATACAGCTAGCGGTCTAGTGACTGTGTGGTTAAGGTGTGTGACTGGGGATCGAAAAGTCCCCAGTTCGAATCCTTGTCTCGGTGGGGATTTTCATAGGCCCTTAACCTGACCTCCTCCTCTGGAACAACTTGCTGTGTAATTTGAGATACGCCAATACGCTTCCGTGTTTCGGATTCCACGTTTAACTGTAGGTTCCCTATACCCGGTAGGATTGTCGGGTTAGGTTAAGGCGGCTACGACAAGTGCGGAATGCGCAGCCAATAGAAACCCTGTCACCAGGTCATTACGACCACATGAAATTATTATATTACTAACCTTATTTCGCTATTTATAAGTGTGAACTCTTGCTTTTTACTTGAAGTCACCAGCGGTGATAGCCTCATAATCTGTCTCCCTTGTGGGTAGCTATTCAGATTATCTGTAATATTCAGATTGGTTTGATGCCTCAACCGTTGACGACAGTGCAATCGTGGGTTCAGTGACCGCTAAACGTGGGTTCAGCTGCCTCAGTACGTCCTATTCACAGTGTGTCCTTTCTTATATGTGCCTTAAATCTTGTTTCTTACTTTCTACTTGTCTATTTGAAACTCATTTTTATATCACTAACTTCAATACAATTTTCGTTTAACTTAATATCAAAATACATTTCACAACATTGATCGTAATGTTTTGTGATAAATCATTATGTTATTATCTATTTATTGTCGGTATGTAATGTTTCATTACACTGTACAACGTTTAAGCTATTTCAAAGCATACAGGCTTTAGGAATTTTATCACTTCTTGCTAATTAACAGGAAAAAATATTTCGTTTTATTCTACAGATTTATTAAAAACGTAAAAGTTAGCTACTCACGTGGTTGCATTGACCACGGGTGCCTGCACTAGCCAAGCCACATTCTTCTGATTACATTGGTAAGGGAATCACCCGAAATGTTGTTGGTCGAGGTGGTGTGTTTTTTGTTGCTGCTTTTCTCCTCTCTTCAACCCTGGTGAGTGACGGATCCAAACACAGCATTCACACAGACTGAACTACACAAAAATAACTCCAGCAAACACAGTAATCCAAGCATAAATATTGGTTCATATTCGCAAGTAGAAATGTATTCCATATATCGAAATCAGGGTAGTGGACACAGCTGGAAATTATATCCTGTAGTTTGTTCACTGCCGAAACAGAATTATTTCGAACTGTAATTCACTTTGTTAACATTACAGAATCCTGACACAAATGCACGTAAAATATAATAGAACAATTTTGGATGGAGAAATTAAGCTGAAAATTGCTTATACATTCTGTTTTTCTCTCTAAACTGCTATAAACACGAAAATCCCTTAAATATAACTATATAACGCTATTGTTGGAACTTCAGTTACCGTTTAAAAATATGTAGATTTCAACATATTTTAAATATTTGCTGCGTTTCGGGAGCTATTTAATTGATTGTATACAATGAGCAATTGTTTGCGTATGGTTGGTCCTGATGCAGTAGCTGATGTATTAATACCAACATAAAATACGGAATTTAGTGATTGGTTATTGGTATCTTGTGAACTGTAAGTCCCAATGCACTGGTGACTTTATTCAAAATTAAAATTTTGATCCGAACTCAATAACGAAAAGGATTGTAATTATTATTTCATTAAGCTTATAGTAATCAATCTATTTAATTTGTTACAGTAAAAGGTTTGCAAGAGCACAAAGTAGTGCATTGACAATAGCAGTGCTGAATAGGACCGATCATTTTAAGATGACCAGTTGAGGGTAGTCTGACACTTTGTATTTCCTCAGAAGTTTCAGTACAGGAGCTTTACAACGGTCATGCCGTAATTTCGTTGTCCGACTATGATAAAGAAATCGTTCAATAAACTTCAAACCAAACAGAATTTGTCTAGAAACCGGTAATTCATGAATAAGTCGGAAATACAGAAATACCATTCAGTTTCAGAAATAGCAACGAAAATAATACCAAGAATTGTATAAACTGAGAAAGGAGAAAAATAATGAAACTGAAGTTTTCTTAGACCCTTTCAATGTTTTTTTTAGCTGTACGGAATAGACAAAAGTATATATCTAGAACTGTAATTATTCTCCATAATACTTTTATTAAGTAGGATAAATGTTCCATGTTATAAAAACCCAGTAACTTATTACTGCGGTTTCCTTTCATTTTATTCGTATGGGGACGTCCATTTAATGACGTAAGGTGTTTTTCCGGGATTCAGGACCCCCCCCCCCCTTTTTTTGTCTGGTGAGACTTCATGAGATCTGGTCGGACCTCAACCCCCCGCCCAACCTCTAAAATGACGTGAGTTACTAATCAACCTCGCAACTTTTAAGACCTTTTTTTTTGTCTCATACTTCCGAGGGCGGTTATTTTTTATTTAAAACCTCGCGTGAGGTATCCGTTGACCCCCCTCCCCTTTGGTGAGGTTTGCTGAGATTTCCCCGAACCCCGCCTCCCCCCCCTATTTCAACTCACGTCATTAAAGGACGCTCATTACAGAATACCGGATTCTCTCAGAAAATGAAGATTTTAATTAAAACTCATAAAAATTTCAATCTTGATAGCTTTTATGTATTCCTTTACCTGTTTCTATCCAATTATTATCTCTTTATCACCGTTTAAGCGCTTCAAGTAGTTTTTTTTTTTTTTTTTTTTTTTTTTTTTTTTTTTTTTTTTTTTTTTTTTTTTTTTAAAAATCTTGGTTTTGCAAGGTTCCTCCACAAACTCTTTCATTCGCCCACCATTGGCTGTACTATCGCTGCATATACATCGTTACTACAGCACCGAATTGAATTCCTTCTTTCTGTAGACTCAAGATGCAGAAACTACTTCAATTAACGTCTCTACCCCTTTAGAAATTTTAATATCTGTTTTTAAATTATGTTCTAGTATTTTAAACTAGAATCTTCACGTTGTTAGTAATACTTCTCAGATGTCATCGCATCCACTTGCTACAAACTTGGAGCCTCCATCAGATTTTTACAACCACTCTTTGTTTTTGCCAACAGCGCCGTTAAATACTCTTGCCATCGTTTCACGTGACAAGGGTCTTCCAAATCAGAAATATTTACGCACTTTGTAGATAATTTCTTCATTACATTAAAGTTCTGTACGATGGTGTTATTCTGTGTTTTTTTCTGTTTTATCCTTACTTCTTCAATCTGTTGAAATTTAATCATGCAAATAACAAAATTCTTTTACGACTTCCGTTTCAGGGTTTATGCTTTCGGTTTTAACACTCAATATGTTTTATTTTGTATACATTTATGACGTTGAAAAAATTCTGGAACTATTCGAACGACAATATACATAATCACTAGCGATAGTTGAGTTATTCGTAAAGATCAGTGAAGTAGATCTGGTTTCATTGTGTCGTACTGCAGTATATGACGCAAAATTTCGTCTCTGAAGCCGTGGAAGCGTATGTGTCGTTTGCTGAGATGCGAGGTATCAGGCTGACTTCCTCTTTCTGCATTTGACTTCCAAGAAGCCTGCAGAGGCAGAGGAGATATGTCAGACAACTTCAGAGCAGCAGTTGCCTCTCCGACGCGAAATTACACAGAACACAGCTCCGAGCAAAGTGCTGTACGGATATTACTACAAGTTTTGTAGCAGAATGCGCGCGAGTGTAGCGCCAACCTGGCATTACCCTCGCACGTGGTAACAAGGTAAAATTGTTTCTTAACACTATTGTACAGTAGTTAAAACGAGGAACCCGTGTTGGCATAGTAATAATCATTTGGCAGGGCAGAAGTAGGGATAGACTAAATACAGCCAACTACTATTTCTAACTGCGAGAAGCTGACAAGTGACATCGTTAGCGATTGTACGATGAAGTATGTACTACGCTTCCATTGTAAAACAGGATGTATCTCAAATGTTTCTATTTGATGCAACTAAGGAAAATGGAAGCGGCTTCTAGGCGATATAAATAAGAAAAGAAAGGGAAATTAACCCACCACATACCAAAGTGGACGGATGCGATGAGGGAACACTGATGCTGACAAACAAACACTTACAAATATTTCGGCATATGCCTTGTTCACAATAGAAAAAATGGGCCATTAGGCGCGGAACGTGTGTGCACACCGAACGTTACCTAATGACTAACCGTGCGGTGGTGGTGGGGGGGGGGGGGACGGATAAGGAGTAGACTATCGATATCGGTATACAATGTCTGAGATAATATATTTAATATTTTGGCAGGCGATGGTAAAATGAGCAAATGTAGTAATGGTGCGGTATAAACATTGCAAAAAAAAAAAAAGGTAGTGATGGGTTAATTGGAATTTAACGGTGGTTAAGTCCAGGTGGGTGTCTTGTATCCAGGATATTCTGGTACGCTAGTTCCCATCTCCGGAGTTCTGCTGCAGTGGTGCTGTCAGGGAAAACTCTGACTGCTCTCAACGTGAAACAGTTGTTGAGGTTGTTGGAATCATGGCTATTGGCATGTTCTGGAACTGGAAGGTACAGGTTACGAGTATGGACTGTTTGTCTGTGGCCATTCATTCTAACAGAGAGTTGCTGTGTGGTGAGGCCTATGTAAGAACTGGTGCAAAAGCGGCAAGTTAGTTGGTATATGAGATGAGTGGTTGTACAGGTGGCATGTCCAATAATGGGGAAAGTTTCTCCTGTGGTGGGGTTGGAATATGTAGTGGTGGGTGGAAGCATGCTGCAGGTTTTACAGCGGGGTCTATTACAAGGATAAGATCCATAAGGTACTTTCGGAGAGTCTAACGGAGGGTATTTGTGGACCAAGATGTTCTTAAGATTGGGTGGTCTGCTAAAACATGCACGAGGGACATTGGGTAGAATTTTGGGTAGGAGAGTATGCATTTCCGGAAATGAGCGAAGGAAGTCATACCCCTGTCGCAAGATATGGTTGATGGACTCGAGGCCAGGAGAGAACTGAGTGACAAAGGCAGGGCTATGGTTGGTTTTTGTAGGAGACGAGTGAGAGTGGTTACGTGGAGGGTGGTTGATCGCGCGGGAGATCTGTTTATGTACAAGATCCCTGGGGTAACAACGGGAAATAAGGGCTTGGGATAGGTTTTGTGAGTATTGATGGAGAGAATGAGCGTCAGAGCAAATGCGACTTCCACGGATCGCAAGGCTGTATGGGAGGGAACGTTTCGTATGGAATGGATGGCAGCTATCAAAGTGTAGATACTGCTGTAAGTTAGTGGGTTTGATGTGGACTGCGGTATGAAGGACACCGTGCCTGAGCATGATGTCAACATCGAGGAATGTGATGTGTGAGCGGGAGTAGGTCCAGGTGAAATTGATGGAATTGTTGCTATTGTTAAGGGAGTGGAGGAAATCAAGGAGGTGGTTTTCGCTGTGGGTCCAGATCATAAATATGTCATCTATGTATCTGAACCACACAGTGGGTTTAAAGGGAGTGTTGTTCAGGAAACTACTTAGACCTACGACCACCACATAGCCTGCCTAGTACATACTTCATTTCAACCTTGGCCCATATAGTTCTCTCCAAAAATTTCTTTACCTTTAATTCTGTAGTATATCACCAAATCCGCGGTACCGCCATGGGCACCCGCATGGCCCCATCCTATGCCAACTTATTCCTTGGTCGTCAGGAGGAACGTTTCCTGAACAACACTCCCTTTAAACCCACTGTGTGGTTCAGATACATAGATGACATATTTATGATCTGGACCCACAGCGAAAACCACCTCCTTGATTTCCTCCACTCCCTTAACAATAGCAACAATTCCATCAATTTCACCTGGACCTACTCCCGCTCACACATCACATTCCTCGATGTTGACATCATGCTCAGGCACGGTGTCCTTCATACCGCAGTCCACATCAAACCCACTAACTTACAGCAGTATCTACACTTTGATAGCTGCCATCCATTCCATACGAAACGTTCCCTCCCATACAGCCTTGCGATCCGTGGAAGTCGCATTTGCTCTGACGCTCATTCTCTCCATCAATACTCACAAAACCTATCCCAAGCCCTTATTTCCCGTTGTTACCCCAGGGATCTTGTACATAAACAGATCTCCCGCGCGATCAACCACTCTCCACGTAACCACTCTCACTCGTCTCCTACAAAAACCAACCATAGCCCTGCCTTTGTCACTCAGTTCTCTCCTGGCCTCGAGTCCATCAACCATATCTTGCGACAGGGGTATGACTTCCTTCGCTCATTTACGGAAATGCGTACTCTCCTACCCAAAATTCTACCCAATGTCCCTCGTGCATGTTTTAGCAGACCACCCAATCTTAAGAACATCTTGGTCCACAAATACCCTCCGTTAGACTCTCCGAAAGTACCTTATGGATCTTATCCTTGTAATAGACCCCGCTGTAAACCTGCAGCATGCTTCCACCCACCACTACATATTCCAACCCCACCACAGGAGAAACTTTCCCCATTATTGGACATGCCACCTGTACAACCACTCATCTCATATACCAACTAACGTGCCGCTTTTGCACCAGTTCTTACATAGGCCTCACCACACAGCAACTCTCTGTTAGAATGAATGGCCACAGACAAACAGTCCATACTCGTAACCTGTACCTTCCAGTTCCAGAACATGCCAATAGCCATGATTCCAACAACCTCAACAACTGTTTCACGTTGAGAGCAGTCAGAGTTTTCCCTGACAGCACCACTGCACCAGAACTCTGGAGATGGGAACTAGCGTACCAGAATATCCTGGATACAAGACACCCACCTGGACTTAACCACCGTTAAATTCCAATTAACCCATCACTACCTTTTTTTTTTTTTTTTTGCAATGTTTATACCGCACCATTACTACATTTGCTCATTTTACCATCGCCTGCCAAAATATTAAATATATTATCTCAGACATTGTATACCGATATCGATAGTCTACTCCTTATCCGTCCCCCCCCCCCCCCCCACCACCACCGCACGGTTAGTCATTAGGTAACGTTCGGTGTGCACACACGTTCCGCGCCTAATGGCCCATTTTTTCTATTTGTGAACAAGGCATATGCCGAAATATTTGTAAGTGTTTGTTTGTCAGCATCAGTGTTCCCTCATCGCATCCGTCCACTTTGGTATGTGGTGGGTTAATTTCCCTTTCTTTTCTTATTTAAATGTTTCTATTTGTAATTTATTCCAGTCCGACCCCCTTAAAAACATAAGAAAATTTTACTTATTCTTTTACGGCTGAACTCAAGTGCCAGTTTGTGGTCACGCTCAGATATTCGTTTTTATGTTCTACTCCCAATTCGTCCTTGACATTCACACCAGCCTCGGCATTCAAAATACGCCTTATTCACTGACGGCGCTCTCTTTTTTGCCGTCTCCTTTCATAATAATTAGTTCAAGAAAAATTTTTTTTTATCGACACATTTGTGTTAATGGTTAAATCTAGGAACTGCTATTCTGGAAGGCACTGGGTTATATCCACGGCTCGGCCACCCATAATTCTACTTTTTTTTCATAAATTACTCCAGGCGAATGGCGGAAAGGTTTCTTAAAAGACCATGACGGAATACCTTCCCCTTTATTCCCCTCAGCCCTCTTCTGGTTCTACTGTCCTTTATGTTGACGAACTGTGAAGCCCTTTATTTATTATTGCGATTTTTACCACGCCGAAGTCGTTTCTTGTATACAACTTTATACCGAAGCTCGTTTCCTCTCAGACAATACAGTGTGGACATCATACTGCCACGTTCTTCTTGAGTGTTTTCTTTTCCTTCTCTGTCTTCGTATCCAATCTAAGTTTTTCTTTGACCCTCTCACTTCATTCATCCAATGACCACACCATTTTAGAAGATAGAATTGTATCAATTATGACCGTATCCAAACCAATTTGATCGCACATTATATTGTTTTTTCTAAATCTATAACTACGTTTCCAGTTCCCGTTTCCATTTAAAGTATTTTTCTTAAACATTCTGCTATACTTCCAAAACTCTTGCTCCATTGGATGCAAAATCTGCAATACTCCCATTCAGGGTGAATATAATTAAAGTTTAAGTTTCAAAACGCTCTAAAAAACGAACCACTGATTAGAATGACGTCAAAATTTAAAGACGTATTATTGAAGAATGGGGAAAGAACATGAAAAAAAGTTCCAAATTTTAGCGATAGATGGCGCTGTAAGCATCAGAATTTCGTCTACAAATGACAAATCGTAAAACATATCCCGTAAGATGGAAACGGGCTTCGTCTGTCTACAGAATTTTCCACTGCCGATTCCAAAGCAAAGCCCTCTCTTGCTGGCAGGTCAGAAGGAAACAACTCCTGCACATGGCAGATTTTGTACGGATAGCATTGCAGGATGTTTCGTAGAATGTTATGCACCGTGCCCACAGGCCTGTCCAATGTTCGGGCAATTGGCTTGTTTCCACTAAGAATAAATCGGGCGTATAGTAGTTTTTAATGATTAATCATGCTAAGGAGATAACAAAAAACAACCTTAATTAATATAAAAGATATAGATTATAATTATTTATAGAAAATAAAATCGACAAAATCAGCCATAGTGACACGTGACCGCGAACGCCAATGAGAAAGCATTACGTCATAGCGTCCCTTGCGCCACAGAAGTGGTTGACATTTACATGTAATAGAACACCTTGCGTAGTAAATTTTTCGTTTGTAGCAACTTCTGTGTTGCTAATTTAGTTATTGTTAATTATTTGGCGAAAGAGAAGTCTAATTCATTATGGAGCAAGGTTTTAGCAAAGCAACCAGTTGTAATTTGCCCAAAATTGACGCCGTAGCCGTTGGAAGATTTTTCGCCTCAAACATAGACTTCTGCTCGTCGGAATTCCGCAATGTAAAAACTTCCACGTAAATATATACAAGTGTCAAATATATATTATAAGCTGAAATCAGTTTCGTAAACAATAATTTATTGCTTAGACGTACGTTTATAAGTTAATTGATATGATTTTGATGTTACTTTTGCGAAGGATAAGCAACTGTTAGGGAGTTCTATAATTACCGTGACGTCGCAATCTGATAACGAATTCTTGTAGAATTCGACGAAACAAATCGTAAATAAAGAATAATGTTTTTTGATATCTTGCTTCGTTTTCGAGATATAGCACGTTAAAAATGAGTTATAGTTCTTTGTTCGGTACTATTATTTCTGTGCCGTGTCTTAACTTTTCAGCTGCATCACGCCTAAGATATGTTTCTTTTATATATATATATATATATAAACCTTTTCTAAAAAAATATATCCTCAAAAACAGGTGTGGTAAATTTTAAAGGTATGGCACTGCCATTTTCCAGACTGCTCTAACTTGGAGACCATCAGACGTGTTCAGAACGGATTTCGATCCCCCGAGTATATGTTGAAGGGAATAACTCCATATGTCTCTGTTACAATTATTTCTTCAAAATGAGACCTACGTATAGAGAAATTAACGCGCAAACATTTGTAAATATATTTTAAATATTATAATTTTAACATAATGTTAGTAGTTTCAGCGTGGCGTATCGGTAGTGCTCTTGCTTCCAATTTTGCGAACCCGGGTTCAAATCCCCATACTAGCAAATATTTTTATTTCTTTTTTTTATATGCAGTAATCATTGAGCATTGATTTTATTTCATTTACGAATTTTTATTATGCGAAATAACTATTAAAACATTATTTACAATAATATAATTACTTACAATAGATAAAATAACCAATTTTTATTACAATGCTACGACCATAAAAGAGATATTCTGTTAAAGTTCCATTTCCTTTGTAGAACGTGAAATATACCTGTTTCATAAAAAAAGAAAAAAAATCAACAATAAACAATGAAATAATGATTATATATAAAAAAAAAGTTGGGACTGTATATTCTGTAATATTTTGTTTTAAAAGTTATTTCACATAATAAAAATTCGTAAATGAAATAAAATCAATGCTTAATGATTTCTGCATATAAAAAAAGAAATAAAAATATTTTCCAGTATGGGGATTTGAACACGGGTTCGCAAAATGCTAAGCATGCACGCTACCGATACGCCACGCTGAAACTGCGAAACAATACACTAAAATTTTTTAAATTTAAACAATATTCACAAAATTTTTGCGCGTTAATATCTCATTACCTAGGACTCATTTTTAAGAAATTATTATAATACAGACATATGGAGTTATTACCCATCAGCATATACTCGGGGGATCGAAATCCGTTCGGAACAGGTCTGATGGTTCCCAAGTAAGCTTCATATCAGCCTAACATCATCATCTTTCAGTTACGATATCTCTAGAACCAAGAGAGAAATTAAAAACAATTATTCTTTATTTTCGAATTGTTTCGTCAAGCTGCTTAAGAACCTATCACCAGATTGTGGCGCCACTTAATGATGTTTATTCTATGAAAAATAGCACTAAAGAAAGATTTTATCACATAAAACCAAAACAAACTCAACTCATACCTTATTCCATTATCATTTCTTGAAAAGTAGTGGTTCTGCAAAATTCATCATTTTTGCTTTGGATTTAGAAATATATTATGCACTTACATCAAAATGGTCTTCACAAAAATAGATACTTCTGTCTGCAGGTAAACTGTGAGCATCCTCCCTCCTTGCAAGTTTTAACCACTTTCTCCGTATTTTTTCATTGTTTGGAACATATATAAATAACTTATCTGGTGTTTTTATTGTTGTGCTTCTACACTTCGGCACTACACAGTACTTATAAAACGAGGAACTCATGTTTAACTAAAGAAAATCTATACCTGCCATATACGTACACGACTGTTTACATTCATATCAGACGCTATGACGTCATCCAAGACGCCATGACAGTCTAGAGCGTTTTTGAGCTAAATTTAAATTCGCTTTTACAAATGCAAAATGCATAATGTAAATGTTCGATTCTTTACAAAATAAGATGTTTTTGAGTAAAATAGATAATAAGGTTAAGTATTAACCTATTTTTCAAATTTAGTCAACTACCCAATTCTCCGTGCACTGCATGGTTACACACCACCGCTCGACGCTTCCTGAACTGCTGTGGCCACTTCTTCAACTACCGCCGAATCACATCTTTTCCTTCCTCTACCAGACTGCACATCAAACGAACCTGAATTTTCGTATTTTTTCATCATTTTCACCAGACCCATGACAGTCATCGGTCCAACGCCTTTTTCCATACCATTGAGGGTCCTGAACTTCTGCAGAGCTACTGGTGCAGAATCACCGTTCATGTTCTTTCCCCCTTCTTCAATAATACGCCGTTCAATTTTGACGTCATTCTAATCATTGGTTCGTTTTTTAGAGCGTTTTGAAACTTAAACTTTAATAATAATCACTCTGTATATTCCAATATGTGTTTCACTATCAAGCACAACACACAGTAGTCCAGTCTAACACGATTTTCAGTTTCATAAGAACGAAATTTCTCTCGGCGTTGAGAATTTATAAAATGCTCTGGGGTTACTAGCCGATTTAAGGAAGTGTTATCACACGATATTACGGCGATCACATACACTGTCGCCATCTTCTGGTAAAGTGCCGGATACAGCGGAAAGTTGGTAATTGGTAGTAAGAAGATTAATTTTTCATTTAGTAATTAGAAGCCGAAAACTGTAAATTTTGCTAGATCTATTTTTTTATAAATTCTGAATAATTTTACCTTTTACGATTTATGCACGTCTCCTTGATTTAAAGCGTGTGGGTGGTTGAACTTAAAGTTCGCTGTGGAGGAGCACAGTGATGTTCTCCTCTACCGAGCGTGGTTGGTGAGCGGTAACGCTCTGGCCTCGCATTCAGGAGTTCGTAGGTTCGAATCCCAGTCCGACCCAACAGATTTGGGCTTTCCATGATACCGCAAATCACTCCAGGCGATGGTACTTTCAAAAGACCATAGCTGAATACCTTTCCATTCCTTGCCCCCAGTTCTTTCCCGACCCCATCTTCGACGAGGCGTAAAGCCATACACAAAAGAAAGTTTCTACACTCTTTTCATCTACATATACATATATACTATGCAATTCAAAAAATTGTGGGTGGCAGAGGGTGTTCAGCACCAAAGCTAATCTCTTTGTTGTACAATCCAATCCCTAATGGTACGAGGGAAAAAAGAATTCATATAAGAATCATTGCGGCACCTTATTTATCTAATCTTATCTTTCCTGTCATTCCGGCTCAAATAGGTTGGTGGACGAAGTATTTCACTACACTCGTGAGTGAAAGTGGGAGTACACATGTTTACCAATAAGTTTAAACGAAACGTGCGTCGTCTATCTACCAGAGACTTCCAGCCTAGTATACTAATCAGTTCTGTGACGCTTTCATAAGGACTGTAGCAAGCGGTCACGAATCGAGCGGCTCTTCTCTGTACTTCCTCTATACTTTCGATCAACCCCTTACGAAACGGGTCCCAAATGGCACAACAATAATCCAAATGTGGACGCACAAGAGATTTGTACGCTATGTCCTTTGTTTGTTCATTACAATTTTTCAATATTCGACCTATGAATCGCAGCCTAGAATTAGCTCTACCTACTAACGAATTAATGTGTAACTCCCATTTCATGTTCCTTTGTACTGTTACTCTGAAATATTTCAGAGAATCGACCATATCAATAACTGAATTGTTTAACTCGTATTTCTGAACAATCGGATTCTTTTTGTTAGTCATGCTCATTGTCTTGCACTTTTTACAATTTAGCGTAAGTTGCCACTCAGCGCACCATGCCAAAATAATATCCAGATCACGCTGAATTTCTAAGCAATCAGCCAAATTCCTTACTTCCCTATAAATAACCGCATCATCAGCAAACAATCTAAAAAGGCTTTTCACTTTGTCTCCAGTCTTAAAGCAGAAATACTTTTCCCAGATGAGGTGGTGGAATGCTTGAAAGTACTGGCAGTCAGGATACCGGGGTAGACCTAATAACTTCTCTCACTGCTCCCATAGCGGCGTTGAGGTGGGTGTGGACTCTGACAGTATGAGCAATACCGAACCACGTAGACCAACACTATTATGCTGCAGAGTATACCAGGTCAAGGAATCCTCAGATGCTCCCCATTTCGTACAAGTCAGTTTTTTCAAAAGCTTCTGGGTTGAATACGACTACTAGAGCGAAATGGGCCACGTGCTACATCTTCAACAGTCGTGAATGAGGTTTTTTGTCTCTTTGTAGTATTTTCTTTTGGGCTAAACCTTGTTTATTCCACTTTCGTAAGTGGTGGGTCTAATTTATCATTCATATCAGTACCATCTCACGATATCTTTTTCTGCTCCATTGTCTCTCACGGTCTTTTCTTAGACGAAATGCTGTAGATGCCAGTTCATTCATTGTATCAAACTACATTAAGATTGCACACCGAGCGTGGTGGATGAACGGTTAATGTTCTGGCCTCGCATTCGGGATGACGCCGGTTCGAATCCCCGTCCGGGCATCCAGATTTGGGTTTTCCATGGTTTCCCCAGATCACTCCAGGCGAATGCCGGGATGCTTCATTCAAAAAGGTCATGGCCGAATTCCTTCTCGTTCCTTGTCCAACATCCTATCTCGCCTCTAATGACCACGCTGTCGACGAGGCGTAAAGCCTAAGCAAAAAAAAAAAAAAAAAGAATGATTGCAGCTGTTGGGAAGTGCCGTTCAGCATGTACTAGGTTTTTAAATTTCAAACCATGAAATAGTGCTGCCACTATCAGACTAATCATTCACAATATTTACCGATATCGCATCTTTTCTGTGGCATCAGTTTTGGTGCTCAAAATACGCGATGCTACCTGTTGCACTGGGCTATCATTTGGGTCTTATTTTAGTAATTGAATATTGTAGTTTTGTTTGTTTAGTAGGGAATCTTCTGGTCGGCTGGTCGAAGTACACCCTCAAGTGCGATGCTGGGATTCTTACGCCAGCCTGACCAGTACTGTTAGTTGCATTCATTGGGGCCAACCAATAATCCCCCTGATTAAGTTATAGATGGTTACCAAATACCTTACTACTGCTGTACATTAGGAAGCATCCATAGTCTTCGTGGCTCGGTCTAGGGGAGGGGGGAGGGGTTGGCTGGAAATCTACGCTGGGTTACGTGAAAGGTGGGGGGGGATGAGGTTTCCAAGCCAAGCCACGTAGTTTTTCATTCATGTTATATGTCACAATTAAAGCAAAGTAGAGAACAAACAACAGAATTTGAATATTTATTTCCTTTATTCAATTATCTCCGTATGTAATTTACGATAGTCTGACAAGAAAAAACAGTACAAATATCTTCTTGAATCAATAGGGAAAAATGTTATGTACCACGCGGGGGGAGGGAGGGGGGTTAGAGGCAAAAGCCACGTCCGGCTTAGGGATTGCAATCCAGCAAAGCGGGATCCCGCAATCCCGCGGGATCCCGCATCATTAGACTGTCTGGCGGATCCCGCACAAAATTAAGCGGATCCGCAATCCGCAAAATCGGGTGGAAACGCTTGTCAATCTGCGTGACTCGCTGCCCCACTCGGTCTCTATCGGATGTATTGCAATGTTTGCTGTACCCTTGCAGTTGGCATTTGACTCATGTGAACAAGCGTTTGTTTTTGTCAACCTTCGTCATTCGTAAGTAAATAAATACACTTTTACGTATTCATCAAAACTTACATTTGTTTCGAGTACACAATTCTGTAATTTGAGTTATGGTGCGTATTTAGCACGATTTTCTAACTATATAATTATTTTTTTAGTGTCGAACACGTTATCTGAGCTACACGGTTACAGCTTTTTATTCACGGTTTCATTATTCCCATTTTCTGTATTTGCAGATATAGTAAGTGTGACAATTTCCTAATTTGTGGCTGAATATTTGATTATTCGTTGATATGAAACTAATGTTATCGTAATTTTAACGATCGTGTACCTATTTATTTAACAGCTATCAAAAGAAAATTGTATATCGTTTGACTTATTGTTGTTTTGGCCGCTGCCTCAATGCGTTTCTTTGACGAAAGCCACCTGCTTACATGTGCCGCTCAGGCTTTCTATTAATCCCTCTTCTCCTTGTTATTATTTCAACTAAAGGTAAAAAAAAAAGTTATAATGAAATATTCACGGGTGTATCGACGAATTGTGTTGTAGGAACACCATACTTCGACGGCTGCCTCCGCCGTCTTCCTCACGTGTGTAATTTCGTGTCTTTGCAATGAAATCCGGAGATACAACCTATAAGGACTTCACTGCAATCATTCGCCGAGAAAGTCTCCTTTCTTACTAAAAAATAATAATTTCCACTCTAAAAACGTCGTTACGCCACATAAGCAAATCTGAAATACTTAACAATTTACGTGTAAGTGAGTAGTTTCTTTTAATAACATTGAATCAACTGTATTATCAATCAAGGAATCAGGAGATATAATAATGAATCACGCACAAAAAAGGCCAAGTCTCGTGCTTGTGCAGTGACAAAAAGTTATGAGATCTTGTTCTGAGCCAAGTCTACACTTTACAGAGTATATGCACTTCACTTTGTGAAATGGAATGCTTTTCTCGGTGTTATGGAACGTTTATTTAGAATTAAAAAAACAAAAAACAAAAAAACAAAAAAAAAACAAAAAAACTCTGGTAAGTTGGTGACTAAGCAAACTATATTTTTAAACTTATGCGATGTATTGTCAGGCACATAATATGACCTAAGACTCGATATTTTCCATTTTTTATTTAGAAATTAGTTTAGATTAAAAAACAAAAATGTAAAACCTCGAAATACACTTAAGACATGCTAAAAAGTTTTAATGTCATTTTGCCAATCAAAATATTGTTGACTGTTCATTTTTAACATTTAACATTAAAAATTATTTATTAATTTAATTATTATTTAATTTATTAACGTTTTAAGTAACTATGTTTTAAATATATGCGTTAAAAACTGTTTGTACCAATCCCGCACAGATCCCGCGGGATCCCGCGGGATTGGCGCAAATCCCGCGCGGATCCCGCGGGATTGAAAACACTGCGGGATTTCAATCCTTAGTCCGGCTACGTGGGTGATAGGAGAGCTTCACAGGAGGCCGAAAAAGAACTACTTAGTTTATGGGTGCTCCCTCAGCGATTGCAATTTTGGTACGGTTTTATAGTCAGTATTAAATGAGGTTGGTATAGTTGCTTCTTTGACTGCAGAGTGACCCATAGCTGCTCGTTCCTCTCCTAAAAAAGTACTCACTTCACCCACAATATCTCATTAGGTGTCACACGTATAAACAGAAAAGTAGCGAAAAAGAACGCCAAGAAAGAAGATATCGGCCCAAGTCTTGGGGCAATAGGAAGCAATAAGTCACCCCCACATAACAGTTAACCACCTGGCGTTCCACACTATCTGTCACTTGTTTAATTTTGAAAACATATCGTCATTAAAACCGCAATATTCTCTGTGTCTGCTCTCCAAACATGATGCTCGCAAATTCGATGTTACCTTCTCTGGCAATTTAAAAATCAGAGTTAATGAGGTGTCTGTTCCATACACATGGAAGTTAATGAATCCAGTACGTCTAAGAAAAAAACGAATGTAATGGCGTGCAAATATACAAAAATTATTTCCCTTATTTGATATATTACACAATTAATTAGTTTACTTAATCAAATCCCAACCGTCCATTCTGATAATTTTAGATGAATATCACTTGTATGCATAATCAGATTGTGCAACGTACAATATGTTACAAACTATGTAGAAGGTGTTATAGCTATTTTCTTGGAAATTATGTGATTGATTATTACTTTAGATGAAATAATAAAAATTTCGTGTCTCTAAAACCCTATAATATTCAATCAACAACATTATCTTTGCTCCTACCGTGTATAAAACTAAACAGTGTTCGATTTTATTCATCCTCTAAGAAATTTTCTGTTGTCCAGAAGTGGGGTATTCAATATCCAACTTTTTATTCTTGATTTTACCCTACCATCTTTGTAATATTGCCTACAATATGGTCTCAAAAATAAAAATACTATGCCCGTTGTTTTAACATAACTCTGATTTAGTTTAGCAGTTTATTATGTCCAATTTACTTGGACTTATCCTGTTTATCTGAAACTTTTGTGTAACTGATACATGAAGAAATTTTATTTTCTTCTGCAAAACATTCAGGGTTTGTGCACTTTCTTGTGTGGTCTTATAGGCTTGAAATATTTCGTAAGGAAGCTTTTTACTATGGATGAATACACAATTGGATAGAAGATAAGATGTATCTGAATGTACTGAAATAAATATGTTTCGATGGCTTCTTCTCTTAACAGACACAGCTGACAATTTGCCTTGTAAAAATTTTACATCCGCCAAAAATTATCGATATCTAATTTAGAATAAGTGTTTGAGATCTCGAAATATTAATCTAAGAACTTTATTTTATTATGTTCTGTTCCATAGTTGAAAAACTTTTTTGTTTTTTTGTTTATGCTGATCAAACAATTACACGATCATATACTTTTCTATAATGTCGAGAAAACTCCTTTGCAACCAGCCATTGACTTTTGAAAGAGACAAAAGTCAACATTCCTGACCCCTATATAACATAAGGGTCCACAATTCGGAAGTTCCATCCCGTTTCAGAACATAAATGAAGTAATTAATCAGGTAAAGCAATCATGTTATAAAAATTTTCCAACAATTCTGTAAAAATAGAAGGGTTTTGTTGGCTCTAAGGCAAAGAAAGAATCCACTTTATTCAATCTTATATTTTGCCTGACGATACAATATTATTAGATAGGTCAGCAACTCAGAAGAAATCAGTTACCAGAATATTCGAATCGGTAACATATTTGGTCTGATGTCCATTTTAAATAACCTAATAACTCACATACAGCGAACATGAACAAAGGCCTTAAACGAAAGTGATCAGAAAATACATAAAACGCAAATAAACCGTAATATATAAACTTTGGCCGAACAGCAACATTAGCGAAAAATTTTATAATTAAATTGAAATTTAGCCTAGGGCGGAATGAAAATTGGCATTCGTGGTTACAACAGATACCATGAGTAATTTAAGTTCTTAAAAAAAAAAAAAAATACTTTCATTAGTAACATGTTACTGAAAAGTTCTAGTCGTTGCACGTTTTTTCAGCTGTAAAGATATTCCATATTTTTTTAAATTATGAAATGCTACATAAAGCTAATTTGATGAAGGTATTTTAGCAATTAATTTCGTAACAGTTGTTTAGCTATTAAACTGTGCTCTTAACCTCCTATTTAAAAAAATATCTCTGTCACCACTAATTTGCGTTTGAAGGCCGGCTCTTGACGTCACAGTTCTCCAGCCAATAGCTATAGAGGTGACTTAGTGAGCGAGTGAGTGCGCAAATTTAGGAAATTGTAGACTAGTGTAAGCCTGTGACCGTTTTTAGCGTATCGTCACGGGTCTAGAATAGTTCCAGTTTTTAAGGTCAAAGATTATGGCAAGTTGACGTAATATTTCCAAATATGAACTTGTCCTTTAATTTATTCACACTTGGGATGAATAAAATCTCTTGAGCTTGAAGTCTTAATAGACGTATAAAACACATACAGAGACATCACGCTATCATATAATAGTTTCAAATGTTGTGGTTGGTAGACTCCAACTTGCTGAAATACAAACTTGACTTTTTTTTTTTTTTTTTTTTTTTTTTTTTTTTTTTTTTTTTTTTTTTAAAACTGAGGCTGGGCAAACATTCATAATGTAGTAGTGTCTGTAGCGGCCAGAGAACTTAATACAGGTTATTAAATGGTTGAGCAATTCCAAAGAAATGAATTGCCAGAATACTCGATTCGGTAAAATATTTGGTCAGATGTCCATTTTAAATAACCTAATAACTCACGTACAGCGAACATAAAAAATAAAAAAAATAACATTAACGAAAGTTTTCAGTAAAATACGTAAAAGCAGATAACCATAGTGAATAAGCTTTGGTCAAGTAGCAACATTAGCGAAATTTAGCCTAAGCCTGAATGACAATTAGCATTCGTGATTACAGCAGAAACCATGAGCAATATAGGTTTTTTTATGTTGCTTTCATTAGCGAATTGTAACTGAAAAGCAGTTCCAGTTTTTTCAGCACTAAAATTTATCGATATTATTTTAACTATGAAATACTTCGAAAAACAAACTTAATGAAATTATTATGGCAATTAAATTTTGTAGCTGTTGCTTAGTAGATATAACCTCGAATTTCTTCAAATGCTATCTCTGGTTGCTGTTAATTTCCGAGCGACGGCTGGCGCGTGACGTCACCGTTCTCCAGCCAATAGCTATCGAGGCGAGTGAGTGAGTGAGTGGATGAGCTAAGAAAATTAAGTAGTAGATAGTTAGGTTCTATTCCAGATGTGTTGGCATGAGTTTAACGTTTTGATTTTCACGCTCTAGTAACATTGGATGTTGAGGCAATGTTGTATTGCACCGCGCACCAAAATGATAACTCACATTACGTGGAACATCACAAGAAACCAGGATTTAGTATTTATTTTGAAGTCACGTTCATGAACGCCATGTTCCTGTCATCGTTAATTCATGCGAATGAAGGTAGCTGCATGTGTTTGACGATCTACGCAGCCTGAACCAGAATGGTAACAACTTGACGCGGTGCTCCATGTGGTATGAGGGTTTCAGTACTGAATTTTAACCAATGCTGCTCTTTCAGACTCATCTTCATTACTTCAGCCGAATGTAAGTAAACACCAAATGTATTGCGATTTCTAACAGTGCCAATAGCTACATAAATGAACAATAACTTAAATTTATTTTACGAAACATAAACACGACTTTCATTCGTTTTCATTTAAAGTTTAAGCGTTTCCACAATAAGAAGGATGGCAGGTAATTGACATAATGCATCTTATCTACAATTACAAAGATAATGACTATTTTCTTATCTTTTAGGATTCCGTAATCAAAATGGAAATATTTTCGCCTACTGGATCGAGTATGCTGTGGTTGGAAAGTTATTTCGGAATAGAGTTGGTTTAGGATCTTTTTTAGGCTACGTATTTCACGATTTACGATTTCCTACAATCTTTAGTAATTTTTCTCCCCCTTCTTCTTTACCGATCACATGATTGAAAAATAAAGGGATGGTATTTCATGAAGTAATTCAATGAAAACTGTTGTGGATGAGATAAGCTGACATAGGCTTTTTTTTTGTTTTACATTTTCACATTGTTCCGTTCATTTGCGATTTAAATTTTTTTTTTTTAAACAGTTTAACGTCCCTTTTTAACAACGTGGTCTTTAGAGACGGGAAAGGATGGGGGCAAGGAATGGGAAGGAATTCGGCCATGGCCTTTTGAAGGAAGCATCCCGGCATTTGCCTGGAGTGATTTGGGGAAACCATGGAAAACCCAAATCTGGATGCCCGGACGGGGATTCGAACCGCCGTCCTCCCGAATACGAGGCCAGAACGCTATCCGTTACACCACCACGCTCGGTGCGATTAATAAAAAGTCTAAGCGATGAGGTTTACTCGGTTTAATTAGCTGAGTATTTCCTGCACTAACAGCGAAACAAGAAGGTGGTCAGTTTGGATGCTGTTCTACCAGGAATACTTTATTAACACCTAAGCTTCAACTTCATTTTAACAAAGTGTTTTGCGTTTCTTAATGTGAACGACGCTTGGAGGCTTCGTGGTTTGAATTTCATGTTTAACTCTAAGCATAGCCTTGCGGAATGCACAGCAAGTTGAAGCTACGCCAACTATTCTTAAAGCCACACATTTAAATAAGACCGGGCTTCATAGTCGGGTGGACTTAGATTCGAATCCCCGTCTGGCCATCAAGATTTCGGTTTTCTCTGGTTTCCTGAAGACGAATACCGGGATGGTTCCTTCAAAAGGCCATGGCGGAATTCCTTCCCGTTCTTTATCTTCACTAGTCTTCCATCTCAAATAACATCGTTTTCAACGAACCATAAAGCACTAAAAAAATAAATAAGGCACATCTGTCGCGGTCGCTGATTTTAGTATAGATTTGTAGTATAGATTTTAGTGGTAATGAAGGCAGAGTGTTTCCAAGCCAGCGCAGCAGTATGAAGAATATACCGCTCCTATATGACACCGGCGGCAAGGCCGTTGGTCTTGCAGTCCTTACTGTGGGAAACTCAACCAGCACGACTGGTACACGAGGCTTACGCACTATGAACACGTGAACCACACCCATGTTCGTCGTGACAAACAGCCAATGACAAGAAGGCTATCCCCACCTTCCAGAACCGAGGGCGCCTTTTTGCGCGCACGATTCGCCCCAGTCCGTGATGTGAAATTTCGTAGGGCAGACCTGTTACCATCAAAATAGGCCATTTTAGGATTTTTTTATCACTCCCTTTGCTGGCTCGGAATGCATTCTGCACTAGTTTTGGGCCCTATGGCCCACCATTCCAATATCGGAAGACTCCGATTCATGTATCAATTCATGTAACTGTAGTGTAATCTCTGAGTGTTTACATTTTGTAGACAGTACTAGTTAGTAGCGTTTGAACAGTCAGCGAGTGCAGTAGCGTATTTTGTTGTTGTTTTGATATCTGTAGTGGTGTGGGTATTTGAATAGTGTAATCTCTGAGTGTTTACATTTTGTAAACAGTGGTCGTTAGTAGCGTTTGAACAGTCAGCGAGTGCAGTAGCGTATTTTGTTGTTGTTTTTATATCTGTAGTGGTGTGGGTATTTGAATAGTGTAATCTCGGAGTGTTTACATTTTGTAGACAGTGGTCGTTAGTAGCGTTTGAACAGTCAGCGAGTGCAGTAGCGTATTTTGTTGTTGTTTTTTATCTGTAGTGGTGTGGGTATTTGAATAGTGTAATCTCTGAGTGTTTACATTTTGTAAACAGTGGTCGTTAGTAGCGTTTGAACAGTCAGCGAGTGCAGAAGCGTATTTTGTAGTTGTATTTTATCTGTAGTGGTGTGGGTATTTGAATAGTGTAATCTCTGAGTGTTTACATTTTGTAGACAGTACTAGTTAGTAGCGTTTGAATATTCAGCGAGTGCAGTAGCGTATTTTGTTGTTGTTTTTATATCTGTAGTGGTGTGGGTATTTGAATAGTGTAATCTCCGAGTGTATATATTTTGTAGGAAGTCCAGGTTATTTCGAGTTTCTGTTCCTTTTATCTGTACTTTTTTGTTTCCCTTCTTTTTGCGTTTTTCAAAAGCAGTATGTCTAGGGACTGTGATTGCTGTGTGCAGACGCGAGCTGAGGTGGCTGATCTGCGCGCTCAGCTTGCAGCTGTGTTAGCGATCAGCTTTGTGAATGGATAAAGGATTTTCTAACTGGTCGGTCGCAGTGTTGTGCCATTTGGGACCCGTTTCGTAAGGGATTGATCGAAAGTATAGAGAAAGTACAGAGAAGAGCCGCTCGATTCGTGACCGCTTGCTACAGTCCTTATGAAAGCGTCACAGAACTGATTAGTAGATTAGGTTGGGAGTCTCTGGTAGATAGACGACATACGTTTCGTTTAAACTTATTGAAAACATGCGTACTCCAACTTTCACTCATGAGTGTAGTGAAATACTTCTTCCACCAACCTATTTGAGTCGGAAGGACAGGAAAGATAAAATTAGAGAAATAAGGTGCCGGACTGATTCTTATATGAATTCTTTTTTCCCTCGTACCATTAGGGATTGGAGCTTTGGTGCTGAGCACCCTCTGCCACCCACAATTTTGTGAATTGCAGAGTATATATGTAGATGTAGATGTAGATACCGCCGCTTTCAACGATAAATCAAGTAGTCATAACTCTTCCTATCATTTCAAGGAGCACCTACGTCCTGATTTTAAGCAAATTAAGTCTCTGTGTGCATGTATTTCATCCTAGCCAGGAGCTTACAGATGCCGACTGGAAACCAGATGTACCTCAGCCGACAGTAAGTATACGCTAGGACGGACCTACAGTGGGTAAGTTCGCCACTCGCTCGGTCTACACAAGCGAACATTAACAGATTAACCTTTTACTAAATTTTACAACTAAAGAGACATGGTGTAAGCTTCGTAATAGTATGGTATCTGCACCAAATATGTACTGTACTTCGGACTTTCTTAAAAAATAAGTGAGTAACACTTTGGAGGGAATCAAGGACAGACCAATAATTTCTTTAATTTTTCTCTGCCCTGCTGGTATTGACTAATGATTTACAGGTGAGAAGGATCGCATTCACCTCCAAGTCTTGAGGGGATTGTATCAAGTCTCGAGTTTAACCCACTGAGATACCGTATTACGGATTCTGTTCCCGTGCTAGCTGGAAGAGATTGAAAGTAGGTTCAGATTGCGGATCGTGCTGCCCTGGGGAAGTCTGTTGTTAATGCAGTTAGGCCAAGACTCGGAGAAGAAGCGAGCGCACCAGAGATATCCGACTTGTCTTCTTCACTGCCAGCTAATTCGGTTTATCAGCAGAGAGCAAACAAATTGCTTCTTGGAACAGAGCGGCCTTCGTCTTAAGCTCGCAGTCTCCGCAAGTTTTAATGCGCTATGAATTGTGGGATTAGTCGGATGTATAAAAGCTTTCTACAAGTGTCTCCGGAAACAAGTATTATTTCTCCGTTTAAATCTTTTTCGCAGACTTAGCTTTCATAATGGCTACAAAAGAACTGTTGAAAGAAGTTGTGAGGGATTTTTTAGTTATTCTCTGTCGTTCCTCTTGGTGTTCTGCACATTGTGGGGCGAATCAATCAAGCGATTCGGCCACGAACCGTTGCAGAATATAAATATCAGTATTCCCTGTTTTTGTACCAGCTTGAAACTGATTTAAGGGGTATGGTACTGATGCAAATTCTCACTGATTAGACCACGCACTTTTGTTCAACACAAATACACTGAACGGCACTAAACAGTTTTATACAACGGCTCAGAAATCATTCATAATGAGACACTCTAAACAGTATGTCTCAATGCATCTGCCGCTGCAGTGCGTTAGCAACTGTTACTGACTAATAGTAAGAAAGAATCTCTTTTCGCAATCGAGCGGAGGCCGGCTACCGACACAGCTGATCGCATCTCTTCTTGATTTCCCACACAGCTGAGTATCTTGTAAGGAAACAGTGTAGTCACCTCAAATTTGTCTTTATTTGTTTATATTTTTGTTAGCAGTTGTAATATCTTACGTTGGTATGGTAATGTTTTAGTTTGTAATAGTTATGTTGGTACGCTGACTGCATGGACCAGAGGTGTAGGACTGTGAAGGAGAGGCGGAGAGGTGTAAGATGGCAAACAGGAAAAAAGCCTCGTTATCCAAGAACGTTATACTTTAAACTTTTAAGGCCAAATTTTTATAAAAATGAAGAACATAAATCGTTAAATTGTGAAGAAATGTTGTAATTGTGAGAATAAAGTACGAACGGAAGTATTATTTGTGTGTACGTGTGTGTGTGTAATTCCAAACAATAAGGCTTTATTCTTTGCAAATTAATATGAAGTAAGCGATAAAAAAAAGAAGAGCTAACAGTCCGATTTGAGCCCTTCGAGATTTCTCGCGTCAAACTTGGTTTTTATTTATACTGCTGGCGTAGAGAAAGCAATCTACGAATTAGAGCAGGGCGGTATTAATTGTAATACGAATCAAGACTGTCCGAAAGGAGAATAAAGTGAAGAAACCATTACAAGCTCTGGCAATGACAGTATTTATTTTTACGACAGTTAAACTAAACAAAAGTACGTTTGTGAAACCTCATATACAGAATTATACGTAGTTTTGAATAGATCTTATATATATATATACCTACACAACGTGTACGTGACAAAGCATTTCTCTGAACAGTCCCAGTACCGGCTCTTTATACTTGCTACTGTTGCTTACTTACGAATATGAATAATTTAGATGGTACTAAGTAGTCTTCTTATGAAGTACGCAGACTTTTTCTGAAAATCAATACTCACTCGCATGGATGTCTTACCTCTAAAATCCTTCAAAGTATTTTCATTGGACTGTCTAATTTTCTGAGAGCCTCCGCATCTCTTTGAAGAGGTTCCTGGGACATATTTTTATGACTGGAGCAGCGTTGAAGCATCTCGTGGCTGAAACTTCGAGCCTAGTGTTGTGAAAAAAAAATGAAAAAAAACCCTTGTTTTTTTTCTAAATTTGTTTTTTTTTTCTAAATTTGTTTTTTTTTTTTTCTTCAGAAAACAGTATATTTGATAAATTATATCTTTATTTATGGAACTTACATTCTACATGTGTGTTTCAAATATTACTGAATCATATAACGTCTTACATAATGATTCATAAATGTATTTATATATAGGTAACATAATTTTATTCATCCTCTATATCAGTACCACATTCACTAGCATCAGCACTACCAACACTAGTTCAGTCGGTGTCGGAATTTTCTGTTTCTTCTTCTGTCTCCTCTAGATCCATAACTTCAGAAATAGTTCCATTTTCTTTTACTGGTTGTTCTTGTATTGGTACGCAAAAAGATTTTGAGATTGCAATTTTAAATTGTGAGCAAAGTACACAATGTACTACCATGCTCATATTAATCCGAACGACCTGAATTGCACATCGCTACATTTCCTCCTGGAATTTATTCAACCCATTATACACATCTACGAAGACAGTACTATACCCTGGAGGTGGTACAGTCTTACGACTATTAAAATTGAGCCACATCCAACTCCCATAAAACGAAATACATTTCCACTTTTTTGTTTCATAAACCGAAATAGTGATTATATTTCGGCAATAAAAGAGTTATAGGAACATCGAATACGTTTCATTTACTGTTTTAAAGACATTTTACAGTTATTAAGTGTTCACACATAACACGAAAATTACCAATCTCAAACAAAATGCTGGATTTTAGCAGGTACTGGATAACATCAAAATGCAGATTTTATACCCGTCTACAACAACTTAAAATAATTCGAAATTTACGTTAATATTCAACGTTTGCTGTGTATTATAATTTTTGGAAACAGTACACACTTATCTAAGAGTTCAGTCAAATATATAACACGTAACAAGATTTCGGATTTAATAATTTTGGCAGTGGTCTTGTAAGAATGCTTGCCTGTAAAAGTAATTCTTTTAGTTCTGTCGTTTCTCGAACATACTTAGCGTGGAACAATAGAAAAGAATCATAACATTAATGTTCTGGCTGACGTGAGACACTGTCAACGCAGCATTCGTGAGTAGGATTTGAAAGACACTTTTCTATTAAATTTAACTTCACCGTAAGGTTTCTGTCACTCAACAATCCCCATTTTTTCTAGTGGTCATAACAAAGTCGTGCGATTGATTATTGATGTAATACGTAATGATAACTGTTTAAAAATTATCAAGGAACTAAATCAAACAAATGTGTATATTGTGCGAAAAAGTTTTTTTAGCTAATGTCCTTATTGTGCGACAACGATAATTTCTAGCCTGTGGTATTGGGAAGCAAATCAGAAATGAAATGGAAAGTGGCTGTTCTTACGAAAAAAATTTTCATCAAAGAAGAACATAAAAA
>CM061914.1:74894592-75081205 GCA_031002005.1 Vandiemenella viatica
AGTATGTACTCTTGTGATCCACCGTGTGCCCACCTGCTGGTAAAGAGAAGCGGGCAGCCGGCGGGAAAATTAAAAGCAGGCGACGTGATGAAAGCTCTGACGAGAGGTTATTCAATATCACCGGCGTGGACAAAGAAAATTAAATGAGTTCTCAGAATATTTACTACCAACTCTGTATGAACGGTTTCTTCTTTCCAGTCACCTTAACAAAGTTGTTTTTAGACCACTAAATGTTACAGTAACTTTCCGTTAACATAAAATGACGTCGAACTACTTTTTGATTTGGGTTGCGAAAACCATGCAGGATGAACTGTATATCCTCCTCTATGAGCAATTGCCCATAGAGGAGGATCAGTAGACCTCTTGTATGTGAGGCCCAAAGTAACCTCTTTTTCTGCTAACTTCTACGTTCCAATTAATGATTTTCGATTTGGCTTAATCAGTACATGCAGGGTGATTCAGGAGGAATGGTAAATATTGAAGAAGGAGGTAGTATGAAAAATATTGATCAAACAAGTTCATATAAACATGTATCCGGATTCAAGACAGGAGGATGATGAGAAGGGCAATGGGAGTGTACAGGGCGTATACTGGCGATGGGGCACGGAAAGATATTGGAGTAGGAATGAAAAGTAGTGCATGGAAGGGAAAAGACGACCATGATCACAAGCTGGCACTCGATTTCAGGCACAAGGGTTCTCTTTTTTAGGTAAGGGTGTCAGGGATTGGAATGAGTTACCAAGAGAAATTATGAATAATTTAACGAAAACGTTGAAAGAATTTAAAGATAAAATTTGAAGAGGACAAATGTAGGTGGGTGCAGGATAGGGGGAAGATGGGGGTGTAGGGACACAGCCACCGGAGCCTGTACTCTATTGCAATTAAATTAAATTAAAAATTAAAATCCGACTTCCATTCGATTTGAGATACAAGTGCTGGAACGTTATGCCTAAAATAAGCTTCAGGAAATGATCAAGAGCACCCAAATAACTTATTGAAGTACTTTATTCATGCCAAAATACACACACATTTTACAAATGTTTAAATTAAATGTAACATAACCAATGCAGTCTCTTTTTTACTGAGATGTGTGAGTCGGGACTGTACAATTCGACTTCAGTTATCAATAAAGTGCTTCAATTTGTGTATTGACGTAGATGGTGAGATTTCCTAACAGTTGTGAAGTATTCTTGTGTTTTTACATGAATAAAGTACTTCAATAAGTTATTTGTGTGCTCTTGATCATTTTCTGAAGTTTATTTCATGCATAACATCCCAGCACCTGTATCTCCAAAATGAATGGAAATTTTACACATGTTTATATTAACCTTTTTACTCAGTATTTTCCGTACTACCACCTCCTTCAATATTTACCATTCCTCCTTAATCACCCTGTAAAGTGTAATAAATATAAGCATGATTTGTCTGTGTGTCCCCGGAACTACATGGAGGTTGTATGATACCTTAGCCCACCATCTCCTATGCATAAAAAAAGTTTCGGTTTGAAACTGCAGAGATTGGGTTCGGCAAAATGGGTGTCAAAAGAAAGCATAAAACCAATGATTTCCCATGGGAATCAAGCGCAGATATGGCCTAAACGGGGCATGATATTCCTAACTGTTCTGGAATGTTCCAGAATGTTAATAGGATGTTCTACAAATCGGAAATGGAAGTCCAGAATTTTCTGGAGCATTATGGAATGTTCCATTATCCAGTAGTGGTGTTGTATGTTCCATCCCAGAAGAGTATATATAGGTGATGACGAAACTCCTGTGTCAGTATGCGTTTGGAAATTTATTAGAGCGGTCCGAGGAAAAGGGAAAGTGATAGGAAGAGAATTAAATTTCAGTGAAAATTGTTAAACGTAATAACTGAAAATGAATTGCTGAAGTTAGTGAACAGCGGAATTTATTATCAGTGGCCTGGTGGCAAAAGCGATCGAAAAGTTTCAGGTTCGAATCCCTGTGCAGGCAGACATTGCTGGGTAACTTGAAGTACGCCAGAAGGCCTCCGTGGTTCAAAGACCACGTTAAACTCTAGGTCCTCTATACCTGGCAGGATTACCGGGTTGGTACAGGCGTCTGCGTTAGGACGGATTGTGTGGCTTGTAAGAAGCCCTATCATTAGGTCATTACGACCACACGAATTTAATATGCTCAATGGAATTTAGTGTATTAAGCAATATTAACATTTAACAGAACGCCGAGACGTAAGACAGGAAGAGATCTCCCAATGGCGAATCGAAAAGAAGGAAACAGAAAGAACAGCGAAGATATGAAACAGATGAGGAGCAGGAACATCGTTTTGCGTCACAAAGGAAGAGAATTATTAGATTGAGAGAAATCATATGAACAATGTGAAGATATTAAAGAGGATCGAGTGATACATTCAGCAAGCAGACGTAAGCCTAGCACACACGATTCTGTTCTGAATTTAACAAGAACAGCACAGCCAGGATGCAAGTTGATATCAGTATCGATTAATCTATCGATATTTATATCGATGTCAGGCAGATATCGATAGTCGATAATATAGGCCTCATCAAGCCGATTAATTCTATATTTTCCGATATTTGTATTTATTATTTTAGAAATAAGTAGATATGTAAATCAAAATCAAGTAATAAATTTCAGGTTGTTTATTGGAAAAAACATTAGGTCTGCGATTATTCAGCGTCAACAAATCCTGAAATCACTAGTTTGCATAACCATTTACGATGAAGCCTATTTATTCCCCGTTTGAGTGACAGAGGCTCTTGTTTTTGATAAAAGTCGTTCAGGAGATTCCGATGAGTGAATGAATAATTGCAATTTTGAACTATTATGTTTCAGCTAAAAATGAACGGTAGTCTCCAAAAAGCCAGTGGACCAACTATTTTTTTTTTTTTTTTTTTTTTTTTTTTTTTGCTGTTGTCAGTCTTTAGACTGGTTTGATGCAATCCTCCACCCCTTCCTATCCTGTGCTAACCTCTTCATTTCTACATACCCCCTACAACCCACGTCCTCACGGAATGATAAAAAAATGCTTCACACTTTTCTACTTTGCCTTCACATCTCATGATTTTTTTTTCCATATGTTATATCAATTTTTGTTTTGATATTTCCACGAGAAAGGAATTTGTGTAACGGTGGTAAGTGCTTATTAAATACTTAAAACTCCCTGCCTTCAACTCCATTAAAAGGCCTAGTTACAGCAATGATAAAATAAGCAACTGTATCAGTTATGCGGTCAAATTTTTTACCCCCCTTAGAATATTCTATTACATCTTAGAGAGAAACAAGAACCAACGGACGCGAGCGTAACGTAACGGATTTAATAATAAAACGGTGAACGTAAATGAATGACGAACGAATAACGCGCAAGAAACGGAGTGGAACCACAGAGTGGTAAGGCTGCTTTTCCACTACGCGGCTAGTCGCGCGCGACCGCAGTCGCTAGCGGCTAGTTTTGTAGCGACTGTTGTAGCGACTGCGCGCGCGGCTGTATTCCACAAACCAGCTCATTTTCAAAATGGATGTCGCAGAAATAAATGATGTTAACAAAAAGAAAACGAAAACATAGATTTGGATTCATCCTTTGTTTTTTGCATTGATGTCGGAGCTTACGGGAAATGCAGTGTCGCATTTATATTTCGATATAATATATTCTATAAAAAGAACAAACCGATACGTTATGTTTTCGTCGGTGCTGATCCTTTCTAAATAACTGATAAATTTTTGCGTCCATATAGAGGGCGAACTTTGACAACAAAAAAAAGAGTTTTTAATTGCACGTAAGGCGATACATCTGGTATAATTAATTAAATTAACTTGCAATAGAGCGCACGCTCCTGTGGCAATTTCCCCTCTTCCTGCATCCACCTACATTCGCACTCTACAAATTTTAACTTTATATTCTTTCAACGTTTTTGGTAAATTATTCATCATTTCTCTTGATAACTTATTCCAATCCCTGACACCCTTACATAAAGAAGAGAATCTTCCCACACCCTTGTGTCTAAAATCGAGTCCCAGCTTGTGGTCATGGTCATCTTTTCCCTTCCATGTATTACTTTTCATTCTTACACCAATATCTTTCCATGCCTCGTCACCAATATACGAGTAATACACACCCATGACCCTCTTCACCCTCATCCTGTCATGCAATGAATCCCATTCCATTTCTTTTTAAATGGCGTATATTTCACAGAGCTTTAAACAAGACATAGAATTTTTTATATATAGCGTAAACTACGTGTATTTTACGTAATTTTGTGCGTGAAAGGCGATCAGTCGCGCAGTGTGAATGGCGCAGTAAGTTTACATCGTTATTGAGTCGCGCGCGGCTGCTCGAGTCGCGTGTTCTTTTGCAGTCGCGACGACTGCCAAGTCGCGGTCGCGTCAATGGGTATGGTCAATGCCATAACTGAATAAAAAGGAAACGCGCGCGGCCGGCCACCCGCGGCTAGCCGCTTAGTGGAAAAGAGGCCTAAAGGACATTGTCGATATTTTTATAGAGCTATATCAGTGTTTGGAATAATCGTGTTTGGTCCCTGCCATTTATACATTTAATTGTAAGATTTTTTAGTGGTAAGTGTTTTGTAGTTTTCGATATTCCACTGCATCATATCGATATTATCGTATGGACCATGTAAAAATATCGTTACGTTTGGTCCGATATTATCGATTTATCGTTGTAACCCTAACCACTACCTGCCTGCATGTTTCCTTTTTCTTTGTCATCCTTGTCTATCTTTCCCAGTAGACACACAAAAAAAAAATCTTACTCGTTGTCTTGGGGCTGCGAAGTATGTCGTTACAAATAAAGTCATTTTTCTTAAGATCACATTTTATTTAGATAGTGGAATCAGTGCAACCTCCAGGTCAGAACCAGATCATCGGGTGACCTAAAATACTGAATACCAGACATCATTTATATGTTTTACATATTCATGTCATAGCCTTCAGAGAACACTTGTTAGGTCGTTGGCTCAATTATGAAAAAGTAGTACTATAAAGAAAGTGTTCGTTAATCTTTCTGGAGACATAAAGTAAACGTAAGTGGTTTTGGAACGCATTTCCATTTACTTATTTTATATATTATGCATATTTTTCGAATTTTTAAATTAATTTTATAACTGGGCTATTCCTGCTACGTTTTAACCTCTGAACATTTTTGCTTCAAACATGATAAATACCTACACAGAGAAAAATTAAGCTATCTCAGCTGCATACGTAGCTATTTAACTGAAGGCAAAATGAATATAAAAATAAACAACAATAGTAAAAAACTAATTTCATTAAATAATTCTGATAATGATTGAAAAATGTGTAATAACTTGAATTTTTTGTTCATGCATTATCGGTTTGACTACTACGGTATAAGACAGAAGAAATATAGAATAGGCTTATTCGTACTGTTATCAATTTTCATTCAACCTTGATGAACAAGATAATGAAGATACGAAATTATTCACAAAAAAAAATTCTTGCTCCAACTAGTACTTTGCTGAACACGTAGCTTCCGTGTCTAGTACGAGTTATCTACGACATCCATACTCAGAAGGGTTTATTGCTCTAATATGCATTTATTTTGCTTACATGAATGCGAAATTAGTCGTAACACATATATAATTAGAAGTAGGTAAAGCATAATAAAGATTATGCCAGTAGTAAACATGATTTTAATCGTATCCGTAAAGAAACATTTCATTTAAAATTCTCAGAGAAACTGGTACATGTAAATTTGTAACCTTTTGAATATTATCAGGTCTGGTAATTTCAATAAAATCAACAATGTTGGTTTAAGTAATTCTAATGAAAATTTCAAATGCTTTATATATACCATATTCGTTAAACGATACTACAAATTTTGTTGTAAATTGTAATTGATATCTCCGACAGAACAGAACCTAACATTGGTGGTAATAACAGGTACCGCAACAATCTGAAGCCAAACTATTAAAAATTTGATACACCGAAATTTATAATATGCCATCCTTAAACCAATCACCAAGCTTTCAGTTATTTCTAAATTGATAAACACCTGCGATAAATAAATGAAGATTAACTTACAACAATAAGACAAGTTAAAAACATTATTTTTAAACGTAAATGTGAATGATGATTCTCGCTGACAATCATGCCAAAAATTTAGTTGAGTATTTAAAATTGTAAAGTAAATTTGCAAACAAAACTTATCCAGTGATAAAATAATTCGCGAGATGAAACAGTTTGTATTCTTACTACCATTTCATTACAAAAATGATTATGAATTTTTTGTAATCATTTGATTAAATTTAAGATTTGTACTTACGTATGACCTAGCGACCACGATTGTTTAATATTCCTCAGAGCTAATTCTGCTTCATACACAGAAACCAATATCACTCACTACTAGGTCAGAACTTTGCTGACTGAGGAAGTTTTAACTTGTTAGACACCAGCGTTAGTTAAAATGGTGAGCAGGGAAATTACACTAAGAATTGTGTAGAGGAAATACGTTCTAACAATTTAATCTGTTCAAATGGTAATTTGCTATTATTAAATTCTTTCTATCTATTTTCCTTTAGCATCTTTCTTATTTTTCCCTTAGTAAATCAGACGTGAATAGTTTATTTTAGCGAAAAACGGTTATTTCACACTCTAAACTATTCTTAATGGTGTTAGTTTTATAAGCTGCTTCCTTTCATAACTCATCCTGGCAGACATCATCAGATATAAGCTGCTATCCTATCGGCGTATTATAGATACCTGGCCCAGTTGTTCATCACGAACACAGCCAGCCGAAAAGCTCTTACTTTTGGTTACAAGTAATGCCCCGGCTACACGCTCCGTCTTGTATGTGCAGGTAAAACTGCTCAGTGAAAAATCTTTAGCAATTCTTGAAATGTAAATACCTTGGCATTACGTTTGATAACAAGCTTAACTGGGCAGGACACATTGGACAGGTGGTAGGAAAAGGTTTCAAAATTCTGCACTTGTTGGAGAGAGTGATGAGGGGATGTACGAGAGAAGTGAGGGAGTTGGGTTACAAAACTTTGGTCAGACCATTGCTGGAATATGGTAGTGTAGTATGGGACCCTCATTTTACGTATCAAATACAGGAGTTTGAGAGGGAGGAAAAAAAAAAAAAAAAAAAAAAAAAACTGCTATATTTGTTTCTGGAAATTATTTCAGAATGCAATCAGTGTCGGATATGATAAAAGAGCTGAAATGGGATTCATTGCAAGACAGGAGGAGGATGAGGGGGGTCATGGGAGTGTACAGGGCGTATATTGGTGATGAGGCATGGAAAGATATTGCAATAGGTATGAAAAGTAGTGCATGGAAGGGAAAAAATAACCATGACCACAAGCTGGCACTCGAATTCAGGCACAAGGATGTGGGAAGATTCTCTTTTTTAGGTAAGGGTGTCAGGGATTGGAATGAGTTACCAAGAGTAATGATGAATAATTTACCGAAAAGGTTGAAAGAATTTAAAGATAAAATTTGTAGAGGGCAAATGTAGGTAGGTACAGGATAGGGGGAAGATGGGGGTGTAGGGAAATTGTCACCTGAGCCTGTGCTCCATTGCAATTAAATTAAATTTAAAGTCATCGATTGCACAATCCGCTCTTTCGAGTTTGTACGCACTACCGTATTGCCGTCCACACGCTCTGTCTTGCATGCGCAAACTAGTTAGTGCAGGTAAGCAGAGCTTGTAGCCGAGGCATAACTAATATCGTGCCAGTAAATATACACACGATACTAACGATTCCTTCTAACAACTTCAATAAACCAAAACATACTGTTTTATTATCACTGATAATTAATTTAATATCTTTCAAACCAAATTCCAACATATAATTACTATTGATTAAAAAGTTCACCAAAAATAAAATCTCGCGGAGCCCATGTGCGAGCTTTCCCGTGCACACCCAAGCAACAACTCTCGCGCGCAGACAAAGACTGTGTTATTCTAGAACTTAACACTAAGATACTATTGCTACCCAGTCAACTATACAAACTACAATCTGTGGAACTCTTTACTATGATTTTTTGAATTAATTAAAAACTCATTAAACAGATACAGTTAATATTAAATCACTTTTTTAAATAATTTATTAAAAAGAAACTACACAGACGGAAAAAAAAATCCCAACACCAAGAAAAAATTATTGTAGAGTAATGAAATTTGGACAATGCATTTGTCAAGTTAACATGTTTAATTGATTAAATTTTCAAGATCACAGGTTAATTTAAGCTCAAGAAAATGCATTTCAAATGTGAAATACTGTTAAATTAATAGCCGGTGTAACCTCCAGAATTTTGAATGCAAGCCTGCAAACGTGAATGCATTGTGTCATACAGGTTTCGAATGTCACTTTGTGGTATGGAGTTCCATGCTTGTTGTACTTGTGCTGTCAATACTGGGACGGTCAGTGCTGGCTGTGGATGATGCTGGAGTTGTCGTCCAATGATATCCCATACGTGTTCAATTGGAGACAGATCTGGTGATCTCGCAGGCCAAGGTAACATGTCGACACTCTGTAGAGCACGTTGCGAGACAACAGCGGTATGAGGGCGAGCGTTATCCTGTTGAAAAACTCCCCCTTGAATGCTGTTCATGAATGGCAGCACTACAGGTTGAATTACCAGACTGACGTACAAATTTGCAGTCAGTGTGTTTGGTATAACCACAAGAGTGCTCCTGCTGTCATAGGAAATTGCTCCCCAGACCATGACTCCAGGTGTAGGTCCAGTGTGTCTAGGCCGCAGACAGTTTGGTTGCAGGCGTTCCCCTGGCCTCCTTCTGACCAACACTCGGCCATCACTGGCACCAAGGCAGAACCTGCTTTCATCAGAAAACACAACAGATCTCCACTCCGTCCTCCAATGAGCTCTGGCTTGACACCACTGGAGTCGCAAACGGCGATGGCTTGTAGTCAGTGGAATGCACGCTACAGGGCGCCTGGCTCGGAGCTGTCCTTGAAGTAACCGATTTCTAACAGTTCGTTGTGTCACTGTGGTACCAACTGCAGCTCGAATTTCTGCCGCAGACGCAGTACGATGCGCCACAGCTGTACGCCGAATACGGCGGTCTTCCCTCTCAGTAGTGCCACGTGGCCTCCCGGAACCCGGTCTTCTTGAGGCAGTACCATCCCTTGACCACTGCACCCAACAATCATGCACAGTGGATACATTCCGGCCAAGTCTTTCTGCAATATCGCGAAAAGAAAATCCACCTTCTCGTAGCCCTATTACACGACCTCGTTCAAACTCGGTGAGCTGTTGATAATGGCTTCTTCGTCTTCTTAAAGGCATTCTTGGCTAACATCAACTCACTATGTCAAATCTCAGCGGTAAATAACGTTCACAAACTTTACAGCGCGTATTTAAAGCAAACCTGATTTGCAAGCTCTGAGTAGCGCTACTAGCGCCACACTTATGCGCGAAGCGCGAAATTTGAATCGATGTCATCTTTCAGATGTATAAACACGCCTACCAAATTTCGTTTATCTAACACAAGTCTTTCTTGGTGTTGGGATTTTTTTTCCGTCTGTGTATAATTACTTTACATGAGGGGTTAGACATAAATGTCACAGTTTCCACCATGTATAAAACAGTAGAACAATCCACAAACTGCAATTATGGTGGCAAAGCCACAGACGCCACGAAATGGTACGGTTATTATTCATTTGGCGTAGCTCTAGCATTCCCGCAGCCGCGGTGTGACGGACGGATGACTGTGACGTCACGTTGTGACGTAGATCCTTCACCCCGACCCACGTGCACAGTGTACAGTGCGTGCACACAATTAATCGGGTGGCGGCGGCGTGGGTGGCAGTCCATGTGTTATTGCCCTTCCAAAGGGCCAGCACGCGGCACCGAGTTTAATCAGCATCAAAATTTAATCATCTTTATCCCGGTCGACAGCCGGCCTATTCATAATTAATCCACAGTAATTAATCTTGGCGAGCGGCAGCTGGCCAAACACACGCGCGGCTGGTGTGATGTGATGAGCGCCGCGACCGGGGTTCGAACGGCTGACCACTCGCTATCACGCCCCAATCAGCCAATCAGCGTGCGGGCAACAAGTGGATCGAACCAGGCGTCAGTGAACTTTACGATACCCACCACTGTCTGCGATTTTCTGCCAGATTAAAAAGAACAGCTTCAGAATTGTGAAGAATAACAATTTGTAACAGAATGGAGTGCAGTTCGCTTTGTGCTTTGGAGACGACAGGATGTTTTGGTCCGGGGAGTAACACATGTTGGACGATGTTCTACAGAGGTTGTTACTAACAGGTTTTAAAAAATTTCCTATAAATTGAAATGTTGAGCAATCTGTTTTAAGTTCAAATAGAATTTACTTAGGAATTTTTTAAGTTTCACATTCAGTATATGATCATAGATAAATAGTGTAACCTTATTTTGAGGTGGAAACATTCTAAAGCAAGGCTGGCCAACCCGCGGTCCGCCTTGAACATTTTTCCTGCTCGCGAGATTCATCACACTTTTACAAAATATATTTATTTCATAATGGTGAAAGTAGTGAAAACCACTGTATTAAAAAATACATTATTTGTGCATCCATATATTGAAAAATTAAAATCGAAATTATGAGTAACATTATTATTATATTATCTATATCCTATTTAAATGTAAGAATAACAGTAAACACACTAAAAATAACTCATTATTTTTCAAATTTTCACACTGAAAAAACGTCTATAGTGGGCCTAAATCTAATATGGGGATATGTAATTTTATATGTGGCCCGCGGAGTTATGATGCGTTTCCAAAGTGGTCGGCAAGATCATTTGGGTTGGCCACCCTTGTTCTAAAGGGTAGATAATAGATTTTAAGAATTTAATAATAAAGACATATGATTAGAAAGTATAAAGTGAAGTTTCATTAAGCTTGTAAAAAGAGGGAATAGTGATTATCATCACCAATAATTAAAATACCAGTTCAGATTGAGTAATCGAGAAGGAAAGTTTTTAAAAAGTTAGTAGAGCTTGAAAGAAAGCAATAAATGATTGTTTCATTTTACAGAAGAACTGAGATATAACTGGTTCGGGATAATAAAGATACATGTTTTGGAGGAAAGGAATAAATCTATAATATTTTCACTATTACGAGGTTTCCCGTAGAAAGATAGTTTGAAAGATTTTGCGAAAGACGAGTGGAATAATATTTTAATAAAATATTGCTGATTAAGTAAAAGTTTTACAGTTTAGCTCACACGATGAGACCACAAGGAGAAGTGTAAACTTTAAATAATTATTACGGCGAAACGAAGCTATATTTTGGGATTGTCATAATAATGAAAAAGTTTTAAAATAATCACGACTATCTAATGTAACAACTTGGGAGAGATTAAAGGATTTTTGTTGAGCAGGAAAAATTAAAGTACATGTGGTCACGCGAGAGTGCCACGTCACCAAGCGATGGAAAACGCCGCTCTATTCAGCAGAAGTATAAACGGGGGAGGTAGGAGACAGAGACAAGCTGCCATTCATGGTTCTGCTCTCGAGCTGCGAGAATATTTTTGCTTTGAGCTGGTGTGCCTTGTCGTCGTTCTGGTGCTCTCGCCTGCTCGCGTGCTGTACAACGCCGACTTTCGTCGCTCGCCGAGGGACGCCATTGCAAAAGCAAAGTTGTCGTCTGACAGTCAGGGAGACTATTTTAACTCAGACTGACAGCAAAATCGTGCGAAGTATAGGGTTTTACCGCCTCACGGCCCGCTCTACTAGCGGAATCCCTAGGCGCACTGTATAGGGTCACACCCAACCCTGATACCTATCTGGTGTAAACGAAAGGTTGGTGTGACAATCCTCTGACTGACATACTGACGAAAATAGGCCGATATTGTTCTAACACAGAATGCAGCGGTACCACTATGGGGTCCCGCAGACGTAAATCCCAACAGGATCCACCTACACAGACAAGCACATATCACACAGACAATGTCATGCTATCGGGAGGGGTCATGTCTAGCACTGCCTATCACCGATAGTGAATCTGATACAGTAGTAGATGCTACTGAATCACCTTCTATTCAAGATCCCTACTGCCAACCGTTACGCAGCCCTGGACGGTGCCCCCCCCCCCCCTCTCCCACCTCAACCGCAGCGAGTTAGGGTCCCTCCCATCATCTGCTACCAAACATCAGGCTACATGGCGTTCATAAAGGAAATAGAGCGGGGTCTGATTGGCGACCTCAAGCCTACTGAGACAATAACATGAAATACCAGGCAGCAATTTGAAGGACTTTAAATATCTCCTTCAAGCAATGAACAATAGAAATTACCAATACGACACTTATGAGGCTGATCCGTTAAAGATATTCAAAGTAGTGATTAGGGACCTACCCACTGATATCTCCCATGGAACAATCTATGACGACTTGATCGGTAAAAAGCTCTCGGTCCACGATGACCAGCAGATGACAACCGCTACCCCGGAAGGACTCAGAAAGCCGTTGCCATTATTCTTAGTGCAGTTTTACCGTTCCCCGGAAGAAACGGAAATCTATATCGTGGAACACATCCTGCTCCTAAAAGTCAGGGTGGAATCATACAGGGCTCCAAATGGTCCAATTCAATGCCATTCCTGCCAAAATTTTGGATATGGTTCCAAAAACTGTTATATCACGCCATGTTGCGTGAAATGTGAGGGAACCCACCTCATTAAAACGTGTAATAAAAATCCTAAGGAGCCACCAAAGTGTGCCAACCGTAAAGGCACCCACCCAGCCAGTTACAAAGAATGTCAAACATATCAGGAAATCTTAAAGAAAGGAACAGAATTGCAGAAAGCCAGAGAAGAGAGGAGGAAGAAACAGAAAGAAGGCGAAAATTCGAATGACACATCTGCTGACAAGAGCAAACAAACAAAATAATTCCACCTGGAATCAAACCAATTTCCTCCACTTCCAAATCAACCCACCACAGCAGACCAGCCACCACAAACCGAGCAACAAGCAGAGATCCCACCAAACAACAGTGGCACAACCACCAACAACAGTACCTCAACCAACAATGCCCCGAACCCTCCCACAGATGGAAATAGCGCGAGCTCCTCCTCGGAAAGTCCACCAAGTGCCTCGCCTCTTTCAGACCTTACAGAGATTCTCTACTTCTGTAAAAACCTACTACAGACCTTCACTACAGCTATCAAAGAGTTCAAACAAGCAACAAACACAGAAGCCAAGATATTAGTACTTGTTAATACATTCACCAGCTTTTTCGATGGCACCAAATAAATTAAAATATTTAACTGTAATAACGTTGAATTCTGACGATATTCTCGGCTAAAACAAACTCTAGAACAATTTCTAGATAAAAATGACAGATATTGCACTTCTTAGCGAAACCCACATGCGCTCGGGGCAAAGATTTGAGGGGAGAAACTATGCTATATACCAAACAGACAGACGAAATCAACCAGGGGGAGGAATTGCAATCCTCATTAAAACAGGCCTTGCACACTGATCAACTGATTTACCGGCGCTCGAGCGTGTCGAACCTACAGCTGTTGAGGAGGGAATAATTGGGCAGGCAATTAGATTTGTAGCAGTGTACCACCCCGGTCGTAAAATGCCGGAGGACTGATAAGATAGTACTGACCACAGCCGACAGAATAATCCTGGGGGGAGATTTTAACACCAAATCTCTAATATGTGGATACAATGCAAACAGCATCAGCAGCCGCGCCCTTTATGACTTCGTTGGTAAAAACCTCCAGGTTACTGTAGTGGAGCCTGACGAACACTCGCACTTTCCCAGGGACTCCAGATCCAGGTCTGACATTTTATACATCTTTCTGCTCAAAAATATCACCTGGTCTGTTGCATCCATTGTTTACAATGACCTCGACTCTGACCACAACCCTGTGGTATTATGCATTGATAAATCCGTACGCCCAAAAGAGAGTAAAAAATTCTCTCTAACCAAAAACTGGCAAAAATACAAATAATTAGTCAACACACACGTTGCAGGACAGACAGCTAAACAAGCAAGCACCAAATTGATCATCTTGTCACCATTATTAACGAATGCGCGTACAACGCGACCATAAAAAATAACACATGATCCAGGGAATAAAGCCCTTCCACCACATATTTCGGATCTTTTAAATCTTACGAACTTTCATTGGAAACTTTGGCAAAAATATCGGTATCCAAAAGACCGCAGAACATCAGAAAGACTTGCACAAGAAATCAGGTGGCACCTCAAGCAACACCGTGCCGAATGCTGGGACCATACTCTCAAGCGAGCTGAACAACATCGCGACCTCTTCTGGAGATTCATCAAATCACGGAAGGGAGAGCCCCAGTCGTTATAGCCAC
The DNA here is from genome assembly GCA_031002005.1 of Vandiemenella viatica. Classification (NCBI taxonomy): domain Eukaryota; kingdom Metazoa; phylum Arthropoda; class Insecta; order Orthoptera; family Morabidae; genus Vandiemenella; species Vandiemenella viatica. Next base: position 74,908,909 of record CM061914.1, read on the forward strand.
TACATGGGCCAAATGGCATTGTATATACAGCGCGGTAAAAAGCGAAGGATATGGCCAATACTTTGGAGTGCCAGTTACAAAAACATGGCATTGATGACGAGGATAGCGACATCCTCGACGAAAGGATGAGTAGAGAACTTCCACGCTTTCTGAGGCAAAGAACACGCACCTCTTTCCGTCCTATGGAACCGTCCACAGTGACCTCAATGATTCGGGTGCTTGGCAACGAAAAATCTCCAGGGCCCGACGGCATCAAGGCCTTCCTTCTTAAAAACTTACCTCAATCTGCCATAAACTATCTCACACAAATCTACAACTCCTGCCTTAAATTAGCCTATTTTCCCTCCGCCTGGAAAATCGCCAAAGTCATCACCTTACCAAAACCTAATAATAAACAACTCATCCCTCAAAACTATAGACTCATCTCCCTCCTCAACATCTTCGGAAAAATCCTCGAAATCCTAATCAACTCCTTAATCCAGAAGTTCTATGAACATAAAGACATCATCATCCCTGAGCAATTCGGATTTCGTGCAAAGCACAGTACTACCCACCAAGTCGTCCGGCTGGTTGAGAAGATCAATTGGGCGCCCTCCATCAGACACCACACAGGCGCTGTTATGCTTGATATCGAGAAAGCTTTAGATCGAGACTGGCACGACGGACTAATATATAAACTCCATACACATGGTTGTCCTGGCCATCTACTGAGAATGATTAACAGCTATCTTCGCAACAGAAAATTCTACGTCGTGGTGGAAGGAGCTGAAAGCTAGTTCAAATCAATTGAAGCAGGCGTACCCCAAGGTTCGGTTATAGCACCAATTATTTATAGCATATACACAAATGACATGCCACACCAGCTTCGCGGCGAAATCGCCATTTTTGCTGATGACACTGCCATCTCCAGATCAAACCGAAATCAAAAATTTATTTCAAAAAAGCTATCCCAACACCTCGCACTCATTAAACAATGGTGCAACAAGTGTAAAATCAAGATAAACACAGAAAAATCACAAGTCATCACGTTCTCGACCAAGAGTACTGTTCCACCTGATCGTGTTTCATTTTACGGCACTGCTCTCCCCTGGAGTGGACAATCAAATATTTCGGATTAACCTTCGACAAAAAACTGACTTGGGACACCCACATTCGTAACACCTGCAACGCAGCAAAGCCCGGCTCTTCAAGCTTTATCCCCTTCTCAAAGGGAACGGCGTCTCTACTAAAGCCAACATGAAAATCTTCAGGGCAGTAATCAGACCAGCTCTATTATATGGCTTTTGAGGTCTACAGTATGGCAAAGGACAACAGAATGAAAAAGATACAGATAGTACAAAACAAGTATCTAAGAATAAATACTGACGCTCCCCGGTACATGACTAACACACAAATACATCACGACCTAGGAATTCAAAAAATCGCTGACTACATCAAGGAAAAATCAAAAAAGTTTTTCCATAAAGCTCAAGCTTCTACACATCAGCTTATTCAAAATCTAGGACTTGACATTTACGAAGCAAACTACAATCTTTTTTTTTTATTATTATTGTATTTACGTCTCTCAACATCGAGGTCTTTAGAGACGGGAAAGGATGGGGTGCAAGGATGGGGGCAAGGAATGTGAAGGAATTCGGCCATGGCCTTTTGAAGGAAGCATCCCAGCATTTGACTGGAGTGATTTGGGAAACCATGGAAAACCCAAATCAGGATGCCCGGACGGGGATCGAACCGCCGTCCTCCCGAATGCGAGGCGAGAACGCTATCCGTTACACCGCCACGGTCGGTAAACTACAATTGACCAATTTCGACTCTGACTAGAAACTACACAACTTAAAAATATTAAACCGTCAATAACATAAAACACGTAAAAAAGTAACCCCTTAGACTTGACTAAAACGACATTACAAACAACCCTAAACATGAAAGAAGTCAGAGGACCTACAGCCCTGGAACTTCAGACGATTACTTGAGCTCAGGCTCAGAAAGATATACGTCGTCGTCATTAGAGACAAGCTTTTCGTTTGTTTCATTGGCAAGGTGCGTGGGTTGTTCCGTTGTTCGTGTTGGTAGTGTCTGTGGCTGTTGGTAGTGAAACTTATAACATGGTAAGTTAAAGAACTACAAGTGTATAGGAACTTAGGTTTTGAGCTTGTAAAATAATAAGGATTTTTGGTGTTAGGGTGTGAAATTAAGTTTCTTTAAAAGCGAAATTCACATAAGGCGATTATAGTCCAATGAGGATAAATTTTGCTTTTTATTTAAAGAGTGATTGAAGAAGAATCTGAGACATATTTTTAGCATTGAGAAGTTCGATAACGCTCAACTTTAATAATGAATAAACTAATGCTCAGAATTTTTTGTGTTATTAATTGAATGAACCCCAGTGAACTTAGCAAATTTTCAATAACGGTCACGTGTTAGATATCAGCGATACATTAACATCCCAATAATAAAAGAATTTAAAAAAAAAAAAAAAAATGTGTATATAAAAAAGGTGTAAATGGATGATTGGGGAATTGCCACCGGAGTCTTAGCTCCATCGCAATTAAGATTAATAATAATAATTACTATAGACTGAACTATGCACGTTTACAGTGAACTTGGGGAATCAACAAACTATTTCCTTTTCCACAAACCTATTGTTTCATAAACAAACTCGATGAAGAGTATTTGTGTAGTCGCCGATCTGTGAATTTCATTTCATGCTGGAGTGTATCAGATTGTTTAGATTCGAAAATATTCTAATCTTTGCACATCAATTAACTTTACATTCAACCAACCATTTATTTGCAGCAGTGCATATTTTCCTGCAACAAATTATAATCTTTATATCTGTCGCTTTTGCGGAGAATGTGTTTTCACGGAAAGGCTTTTCACTTTCTCTGTATTCGATGCTGGAAACCCCTAAAAATTTTCAGGAATGTTGTTGTATTACATCACGTTTTGCGTAATCTGTAGGAATGTCTTCAGACTTGTATTAGATTCTTTATTTACAGTTCGCAGTATCTTTAATAAATTCTGCAATCTGCTTAATACATTTCACAAAGCGCCCAACATTGGAGCTTCCAAAGTTTTCCCCTGTTATAGCTTGGTGCAAAAGTTGGCAAGGGGAATAAAGATAATAAACAATTCGCTGTAAGTTGTTGTAGATAGAAGCTGTTAATTTCTTTAATCATTAGATTTACAGGCTTTTTAGTCGGGTCGCCATTTTGGTTCATATCTTTCACCAATGTGTGATAATTCCTATACCTTCTGAATAATAAAATAGTTGATCAAATAAGAATACCGTCGATACAACTTTCATTTAACTTTTTATTTATCCAAAATTCGCATGAACACATACACGGATAAGGCATGACATTAGGTTCTTCTAAAAATCCTAAGTACATTAATAATACCACAGACACAGCATGAAGTACACAATTTTAGATAAAACATCACAAGCACCTCATGACGCTTGTGGATCGTAACAATAGCTCCAAAGAAATAGCACAAAAACAATTAAAACCTATATAAAATAATCATTACTCATAAATAAAGATCGTATTATATGCAACACAAAAAGCTAGAAATATGCATACAAATATGCATTAAAAATGCTTAATATATGCATGAAAAGTGTCTAAAAGTGTCAAAGTGTCAAAATCCGACTTAACAATTATTAAACAGTTTTTCTTTTCTTTTGTAAAAGTAAAAAATCGGGCACTGTTTCAAATATTTAATAGTAAGATTGTTTCTTCTATCTCTCAAAATATTTTATAAGTGGATATGGACCGTTGCACATTCACTGATGTAACTGGGCAGTATTTGAAATTGCGTGCTGTGTTAGCAGTCATTGTTTCTGGAAAATGTTCACCCGTCTCATTAATAAAACTATCACTTTTACACAAAGGTTCAAAACCTGGGCTATTGATCAAAATATTTTCAAACTTTAAGTTTACAAAGGAATACCTCTGGCAATACGGATTTTATTAATTAACACAATAGATTCAGTCAACATCAAACGTTGAGTTTCAAGCTTTTAATAGTTGCAGGTATGTGGGAAAAACAAATGCTAATCACAGCTGTTGCTTTAATAATAGAATTGTTAAATGCTTCCTTGTACTGACAAACTGTCATAGTCACTCCATTATTAAAATCGTTTACTACAACTTTAATGACCTCGAAATGTTCACTGTAAAACAGTACAGCTCCAACCCACATCGCCCATCGAGTTACCACTGGTTCCGGAGGTAAAGGGCAGGCACATTTAGCAATTTTTTTTATAGGCATTATTACGAGAATTTGCCTTAAGAAACGTTTTCTTTGTTGGTAAAATCAGTTTATTTTCAATCCCAAACGTGCGTCGTAGTTCTTCTGCTAGTTGTCGTAGACTAAGAGCCGTGCTGCTAGTAGGTTTTGCAGGCTACAAAGTAAGATTTTATTTATTAACTAGGTACACTTACCGAAAAATATTGTAAATATAGCGAAAATATACATGATCACAAGATTTTGGGTAAAATATACAATAACCGGTGAAAATGGGCTTAATATGCAAATGCATATGCAAACACGCAAATGCATATAATCCGGTCTCTACTTACAGTATTAACATTTTAAAACGAAAATACGGATTATTTATGTTCAGTGAAACATCTAACTGACCAATTTAAACATTCCATATTCGAAAAAATCCCAAGTAATTCACTATGTCTTACACAACATCCATAATTAAATAACATTTCAAACTCTAGTCTGCTTACAATCATTTTACACTTCACTCAAACAATTTTCGTCCACCAAAAAAATTTTTATTCACACGAAAATCAATGATTCTCTCTCCCCAACACCAGTCGCCTTAATACGTAAGACTGAAATTAATAAGGAGGTGGGTCTGAGGGCTGAAACAAAGGGCTGGTTGACTGAGGGCCACAGTGACAGTAGTTCAGTTTATAACCTTACCGCAGACTGATGTCCAAGCAGAACAAACTCCATGTTCCAGTCCGTTTGCTTCTGCCATGGACGCGTAATCGCACTACATTCACCTGCAGTAGACTGATGCAACGTACTAATTTTTCACAATATTTGTAATCAAACTCTCCCACATAATAAATCAAAACTGAAAGAATTACTTAATTATGAAATCTTTCGCAGCGAGCTAATTTAAGAAAACTTTATCGGTTTACTACCCACACCAAAAGTGGTAGCGGTCGCCAGGCAACGCGATTTTGACGTGGCTACAAACCAGAGACGTTTTTCTTATAAAAGAGTTAATGTTTCATCCCAATTTTGCCCTTTAAAAATCTTTGAAAATACAGAAAACAGAAGATGAAATCCAGTGTTAACAAAAGAGCGATGGGTTCGCGGATTTGGCGATGAACTTTACTTGCCTTTAACGACGACTTCATTTGTATCAACCAATGCTTCGTGTTAGTGAAATACTGGAAACCATGGTGACGGGTACGCCGTGGACAATGGTTTTGGTTTTTCTGATTCAAACACCGTGCGAATACTTCACGACTTGCATATCACTTTGGCATATCCTTGTAAACAGTACGAAACAATGTGAACAAATCGTTTTCGAGTTTTAATTAATTATCAATTATGCCTTGTAAACAGTACGAAACAATGTGAACAAATGGTTTAATTAATTATCAATTTATTTGCGATGGAGCACACGCTGTGGTGGTAATTCCCTTAGTCAACTAATTACCCTTTTTTAATATATTTTCGAATTATGTTATATAATTTGAGTGTTAAATTCCTTCCAGATGTACTTCTATTTTTTCGATTTACGAATTTAAATTTTAAATTCATTCAGCGTTTTTTGTAAATTAGTTATTACTTCACATAGTAATTTGTTCCAATCCCAGACATCCTTCCCCAGAAAAGAAAATTTTTCCACTTCCTAATGCATGAAATCGAGTGCTAGTTAAAGCAGTAGACAAGTAAATATTGACAGCAAAACCAAGACTCCTTTTTACCTCCGCCAGACGATTGTAGACATATCTACCTTTGCTTACCGTTGTAGTTTTTTCTTTTTAGTTTGTCAACAACAGTTTCCACACAAACAAGTAGAGTAGAGTAGGCTATCACTGCCTGGCGTCAAGGAAAAAACTACCATAAAACTACTTCATTTGCGGTAGAATCTACTTTTGACATGTCACAATCTGTTTTATTTGTCCCTTCAAAATTGATAGCCTTCATTCAGTGTTTGCAATGGTTTATGGTTGTTTTATTAAGCTAATCCTAAATATACAAACACTTACATTTGCATCTTAACGCTGACTTTGACATGCACACCTCACATTGTCTTAAATTGTGCACAAGGGATGTCACACAGATTCATTCGCAATATAGATATTGTAGAGATAACAATATTGAATTCAGCAAATGTTTATGAGGTGATAAGTCATTGGAGGAAATATTATGACGCTGCACTATGTTATAAATAAAATATCGTTAAAAACGCAAAAAAAGAATATTATCAAACCATTGTTTCGTTCGCTGAAGTTTATTTTATTTGTGAGTGCCGTTCAAGTTCTATTGTGCTACGCAAACTCAACTGCAGCTCTGAACAGCTGTTGCATAGTTCTTTCTATTCCTGAATTGCTACCATTTTTTATTTTGGCGAGAATCTGACTACGCAAAACATCATCTAGACACAATGAGTCATCAACTTCACAAATAGTGAAATGGGATAGCATTACTGATATAAGAAAGAATTCTTTCTCAACATTGGATATTAATTTGAAGTTCTCGGGCAACTAACAGAATAACGATGGTGTTTTCAAACGGCATTTTGGCGATCAAATTCTATATCGACATCTTCAATTGAAGTGCTGAACAGATAGGAATGCAGGACCTTTATGGAGCAGTATATAAATCTGATCCTCCGACCTATCAGCACTTCACTACAAGTTTCGTGTTTTCAAACGATATTTCAGCGATCAAAATTTACATTGCTATCTTAGATTGAACCTTTGACCAAGTCTGAAGGCTGGAGTTTTATAGCAAGCTTTAAAATGCTATCAACTGACCTGGTTAGCATTTCACTGGAAGCTATAAGGCTTCGTGCTTTTACACTATATTTCGGCGATCAAACACTTAGGCGCCATTCTTAATAGAAGAGCTGACCAAGTTAGAGGACCGGAACTTTATAGTGCTCTATAAAGATCTGATCTTCCTACCTGTCATCATTTCACTTGTTATAAAGCTTCGCGCTTTTTCACACCATATTTCGGCGATCAGAACTACGTCACCATCCTCAACTGAAATGCTAACCAGCTAGGAAGAACAGAACATAATAGCGCACTATAAAGATCCGATTTTCCGACTTGGTCAGTACTTCACTGGAAGCTATAAACTTCAGAAGATTTTTTAACGATTAAGGACTACGTCGCAATAATCAATAGAGGCGCTGAACAATTCTGAAGACCGGTATTTTATAACGCGCTATAAACACCTGTTCTTCCGACCTGTCAGCAAAACAGTCGAAGCTATAAAGTTTGATGTTTTTACACGATATGTCGGTGATCAAAACTACGTCGCCATGTGAGCATATCATAAGATGAGAACTATAAATATCTGATATTCCGACCTGTCAGCGTTTCACTTGCAGCTAAAAGCTTCGGTGTTTTTCCACAATATTTCGGCGATAAAATACTACTTCGCCATCCTCAGTTCAAGTGCTGACCTGGTACATATAAAGATCTGATCTTCCGATGTGTCAGTATCTTATTTGAAGCTATAAATTTCCATTTTTTCACACCATATTTCGGCGATCAAACACTACGTCACCATTTTCAATAGAACTGCTGAATAAGTGGGAAGACAGGAACATTATAACGCGTTATATACATCTGTTATTCCTGCCTGGCCAGAATTTCACTTGAAATTATAAAGTTCCGGCCTGGTTAGCAATTCACTTGAAGATGGCGACGTAGTTTTGATCGCAAAATACATGTGTAAACATTGCATTAGCATTATGATGTTTCTCCATCCACTGTGTATTCCTGAACTTCAGTATTGGACTGTACCGACAGCAGCTTGGCGTTCACACCCAGCGTGCACGTGAAGCCTCCTACAGGTGCTGGGTGGGTGTCAGGTGGTTGCCCGCCCCCGCAAGCCGCCAGGGGCGGTGGTGTCGGCCGCCAAGTCGGGCAGTAGGGCGCGCGCCGCCGCCGCAGCGCCACCTGGTAGTAGTTTAGTCCAGTGGTAGCACACCGTCTCCGTACCAGGCGTTGAGTGCGTAAGCGTGAGTAGTGGTAGTACCGAGTGTCGGCTACGGGAGAGCCCCTCATCCAGTGGTCACATGGTAGCGGACCATCTTACAGCGATGTCTTCAGCGCGTCTCGCCTCGCTCCTCGTCATACTAACAGGTGAGACCGGGGAGTCATTCTGTGCGCGACTGACGTGCGAGTACCACAACCTGTCATATTCACCAATCCTCCTCTACATCTTCAGGTCTTTCGAGGGTTTTTTCAGATTTTTTACCATCGCAACATACATCGCGATGACGCATGATAGTCCTCAACTGGAGACTGCATTAACGTCAAAAATTTACATTTATTAGCACAACAGCACAGTTTATGAACTCTTGTAGCTGCTAGACCACATTAATTTCTTAGAAAAATTCGAGTTATTGCTGTCTAAAATCTCTACTGCTGATATCTCTTCCGTGTTACTCGTCTGAAGAGAACATCACACGATAAATGAGAAAACTTGAGCAATATATTCAAGAGTATAGCTAACAATATTTCGGTACTTTTTTTTACAACCTACAGCAAATATTTTGTTTCAAAAAAAGTAGTAAAAAGCACAAATTTTAATTTTTTATAAATTAACTTCTTTCCTAGCTTTAGATTTTTGGAGAAATAATAATGAGTTTATTTATCTTCAGATAAATTTAAACGGAAAGAAACTTTTCCAGACTTATTGAGAAATTCATTTACTGTTTGTACATTTTATAATTGTTAATATATGCATCAAGACATTATTAGTCACAGCCTATCTCTTTATTTACAAGAAATAGTGAAATATGTTTGAGAGTGCGGAATCTGTACGGATCCCTGTTTCAATTATTCACAGAAACTATCACCTCAGCAAAGTATTGAGACACAAACCATAGTGCTCTGGTAGAGTATTTTTCAGTCTTACAAGTTACCTGAGCAAAGATGCTTTGATGTTGTTTCACAGACTAATATACTGCCAAAGATTCTCTAGGATATATAAAGAGTTTTTGCGGCAGAGTGGGAAGATAAAATTTTTGCATTTTCTTCACTCTCAGCTGTTCCTGAATGAAAAATTAAAAAAATCGTCAGAAAAAAATGGCAAATTATTAAGCCGACTTCACTAAAATTTGTAGTCCCCATTTAATAGTGCATGCCATCTAATTGCGTTGGAAACAATGTATCACGCATATTTGCAACTTTGCATACTCTCAAAATAGAACGAAACTTTGAAAACTTCGGTGCATAGAATTGTATGTATCCACGTTAGGTTCTTATTGAAATTAGATGATAAGCAAATTCAGCAAGTCGTCTTTTAATCACAAGGCTAAGTATTTGTAAATAGAACAACGGTATGGTAAGTTTTTTTCGCTCTTACATATCTTTAACAGCTGTCAATCCCTGCTTGCAGCCACTTATACAGAGGCGACACAAACATTTAAAAAAAAAAAAAAAACTTCTGGCTTTACGTCTCGTCCACGTCGAGGTGATTTGAGGCGGGATGGGATGGGGTAAAAGGGACGGGAAAGAATTCGGCAATGGCCTTTTGAAGGAAGCATCCCGGCATTCACCTGGAGTGTTTTGGGGAAACCATGGTAAACCCAAATCTGGATTCGAACCCTCGTCCTCCCGGATGCGAGGACAGAACGTTAACCGTTCACCCACCACGCTGGGTCCTAACTTTTTATGTTCTTTACTTGTCTGTCTTTGAAATAAATTATTTTTAAAAAAAAAACAAGTGAACGAATTTTTTAATGAATTTTTTTTTTAATTTAATTAAAAATACCTACGGTCATATTTTGAAAGGCAACGCAGCAGAATCGTATTGTGCTACTAATAATTAATAATACATAAAATCGAATTTCAATCAGATAACAGAAATCATGCAGACAGATATTAGGATCATAGTTTCAAATCATCATTTGGAAAAAAATTCTTTAGTCAGTTTGTAATCAACAGCCATTGTGATACTTTATTTATCAGAAAACCCTTTAATTCATGGGGATTCATAATTTGTCTACATATAAATCATTCGAAACAAAGTAGTAGCTGTTATAATAAATTCTTTTTAGAATTAGGATCTTGAATGAATCCTAAGTAAGAAATTAAATGCAAATAAAGATATGTTTTATTTGGGTTCGTAGACTTCCGCGGTCGTTTTCGATGTTATCTTGGTTGTTTGGGTTGAACTGCTGTTTCGATAAAATGACGCGGCTCCAACGGACAACCAAAATAACAAATGTTCTATTTGCTGATGATATTTCTAAAAAAAAATTTTATGTGAAAGTTGTCCTCGCGCGTCGAGAATTCTGTATCCGATTGGGTATTAAATTCGATTTACCAAAAATTACTTTTTTACGTTTAATAATAAGTGATTTTAAATCGAATACGTTATCCGTTTCTCGAATTTGTCTTTCGAATAGTACATGTAGAACAAAAGAAAAAATTTAAAAAAAATGGAATTGCGTTAAAAATTTTCAAGTACTATATTTTCATGCCGTTTTTATTATATGGTTCATGAATTTCTCTTTCAAATAATTTTTTTTTTATAAAATTCACCTTTATCGTGAAACCCATGTATTTTTAAAACATTTTATAAGAATTTATATATCAATATAATTCGTAAAAAAAAAAATCACTTGGTTACATTCATCTGTCTTCCATGGTTATTCACCTCTGTTAATCATCTTTGGAGTTGCTCCTACCCAGAGAACTTTCTCCTGAAATCAAGTGCCCTATGATTAAGTGTTTTTTCACCTTTACAAAATGATCTATAAATATTGATCTCCGTGCTCTTGAATCTTGGTATTCATTAATTCAAACATTTCTCGAATATGGTATCCAAATAGTAATTGCTTTCAAGGGTTTGAGATGCATACACCTCTATATAGATATCTCTTATTGATTCGAACCATCAATACCAATACTGCGTCTCTGAAATGTTTATGTTTTGTTGCATTAGCTATTTATAAGTGTATCTCTACTTACTTCGGATGGTAAAAACAAAACATGCCGGCAACATCTTACTGAAGATAATTACAGACCAGTAGTTAAATTGCAGAATAAATTGTTTTCCAGTCATTTTCGATTCTTTCATAACATTTTGCTAATAAAAGAAATGTTTTTCGTTCGTAACGGTTTTTTTTTTTTTTATCGCTGCCTTTGCGGCTGTGACTGAACTCCCACTACCTTCGGTAGTATAACTTCTAGGTGTTAGGATAGGGTGTTTATTTATATCTCTTTCACAAAAAATATTTGTTAACCGTATGCAATCCTTCCTTTTACAGGTCCATGCATCCATGTCAAAATCGTTGGAAATGAGATGTTTGACGTATTTTAAGCATTGCCGGTTTCCTCTTGTTACAAAGAAGGGACCAAGCGTGGTGGGTGAGCGGTAACACTCTGTCCTGGTATTCGGGAGGACGCGGGTTCGAATCCCCATCCAGCCATCCACATTACGGTTTTCCATGGTTTACAGAAATCGCTCCAGGTTAATGCCGGGATGGAACCTTCAAAATTTCATGGCCGACTTCCTTCCTGATCCTTGCAAACCATCCCTCCCTCCGCCATCTCCCAGCTCTGAAGACCTCAACGTCGACGAAGCGTAAGGACAGTACGGAAAAAAAGGAGACAAAGAAGGGCGGTGAAAATGACTATGCAAAGTGGTAGGAAAATGCGGCTGAATTGTGAATGAAGTGGGATAAAATACCTTGCTCATTTCATATCAGTAACTGGAAAGAGCGAAAAAGAAGGCACCTAGATTTCTTCGTGAAAATAACGGAAGTACACAATCGGTGACTCGTATGATAAAGGAGCTGAGTTATGACTGTTTAAGACACACATTGGACATGCAGCCCAGATGAATATCTATACTAATATTATAAATGCGAAAGTAACTCTGTCTATCTGTCTGTCTGTTTTTTACGGTTCTGGGGCTAAACGGCTAATCCTGTTATGATGAAATTGGACAAACAGATGCGATTTGGCATTAGGATGGACACAGGACTCTTTTTCTGCATAAATTGTATACCGTCATGTAATTCTGAAAAATTACCGAAACGATGATAGACTGAAACTTAGGATGTCTAACACTCCGTAGTGCCTTACTCTAAAACGGGCTAGTAGTGCAGTGGTTAACGCGCTTTCTTTCTAATGTTTGGACTGTTGTCTCCGACTCAAATCCCGATGGAAGCAAAGCTTTTTAAGAATTGTTATTGATTGTACGAGCCACACCTGGACGGCCAGTTTTTCGGATTCCATGCTAAACAGTAGATACCGCAAATTTAGAGGTGCAATGCTTGGTACGCGGTCCAGCAATGCTGTATGTGTACACTTTTTGACGCTATACTGATCACGCAGCCGTTGTTTCTCTCTAGTCGTTGTGTGTGTGTGTGTCATCTGCACTAATAATATTATAAATGCGGAAGTAAGTCTCTGTCTTTTTGGTACGTTTAACGACTAAATGGCTATACCAATATTGATGGATTTTGACAAGGAAATACTTTGTATGTGTAGGATGGACACAGGACATTGTTTTCGGTATAAATAACAGTTATAGTCACGAAGTTTTAAGAACTTATCGAATGGTGACAGACAGACGGAGGAGTGTCTTAGTCTGTAATGTTACGTCGGTTGCTCAAGCTGTGCTTGTCGCGCAGTCTGTTAGTATGTGATTCGTAAACAAAACTTATTGTTTAGTATAACTAACAGTGAGTAATAGCATTATTAATACTTTTTTCCATAGTTCATCCTCTGGGATCATAACACTGTTATTCACATTAAGGGACGGACCACCCCGTGGTTCAGGTAGAAAAAATCTATTTTCGGTTTTCATTGTATTTCGATAGATTAAGGTATTCTGTAAGTATCCTGAAAAGAGTTTCGCTGAAAAATAATTTTTTTTCGGACATTTAAATAGCATTTTCCTACCACGTGCGTTTCGAAGCCACGCCTATTTTTGTGCATATATTTTGGACCTTTATATACCCTATATTACACGTTAGGGATTTTTTTTCTGACTGCTGAGTGTGTTGGCTAACCTTGTAGGGAAACGGTTAGTCTTCTCTTTTTTCTGCTGTTTGTAAACAACACACTTTGAAACACGCTATTAGCTTTGTTCGAGTGCGTTTGCGTTTAGTTGTTTTCTTTAAAGTCAATTTACCGCAAACTAAAATTTTCGGTATATAAGCCCCATTATATCAGAAACTATCAAAGATAATTGAATGAAATTTTCAGAGACTGCATAATAAAACAATCCACCTCTGGTACTACAAGCATTAATAGTTCCCTGTTAGAAAGTTCACCAAAAAAAAACTGCACAAAAACTTAATATTTTTATTAATAAATTTAAAAAAAGTGTTTCTTAAAAACTACAAAATGTATAAAGTTCTTGCATCAAATAGTTTTTTTTATACAAATGGGTAAGATACTTGCTTAAATTAACATGGTGTAGATCAGTGGTTCCCAACGTGGGCCGTACCGCCCCCAGGTGGGCGTTAGAGAGTTCGAAGGGGGCGTTCGTGGACAAAAGCAAATTTGGGGGGCGTTGACGCCCAGCCAGCGCCCCCCTAGACAACACTGGCAAGGACGTGCCGATAAGATTAACTAATAACGAAAAACATTGAACAAATGTTTCAGCAGGTAATTCCAAATGTCCTTTAACCAAGATCAGTGGGTATTAAAAATTGGTATCAGTATTATTCAGTGAAATAAAAAATAACCGAATATTTGTGTACCTAATTTATTTCACTATTTTTCTAGGCCTCTTTTTGTATTTGAGTTAACACAGGATGTATCCAGTACTGTATGTTAATTAAATATTTACTATATTTCGTTCGACGACGCAGATGGCCTTCGTGGCTCTTACATTTCCTTGCTTATTGCTAAATCGGGAAAACCGCACACTATTGGGGAAGAATTGATACTTCCATCTGTGAGTGTTTTTCTGCATACTGTACGGCACAAGCCGGCGTCTGATATTATTAAGAGAACCCCACTTGGCAATAACACAGTACAGAGGCGAATAGACAAAATGCACGAGGACGTGGAGAGTTCTCTGACTGATTTTTTGAAGACTGCCTAATTTTCTTTACAGCTTGATGAATCTACTTTACCAAACAATGATTCATTACTTCTTGAGTACGTTCGCTTCATTACATGTGAAAAAAGATGTCAAGAATCACTGTTCGCAAAAAAATTAGAAACTGATAATAAAGGAAAATCTATAATTCAAGTTTTGGAACACTATATTGAAGAAAAAAGTATTCCTGTGAATAATATCGTGTCCATTGCTACTGATGGTGCTCCGGCAATGGTTGGATGATACTGAGGGCTGATTTCATATTTGAAAAAGGCAGTACCAAATGTAGTCGCCGTGCATTGTGTAATTCACAGACACCATTTGGTTGCAAAAAACCTAAGTGATCGCCTTCACTGCTCACTGCAGTATGTAATTACCGCAGTTAACAAGATCAGAAGCAATGCTCTCAATAGCAGATTATTTGGAAAACTTTGGGATGAAAATGATGAGGATTTCAATCGTTTGCTATTGCACACAGAAGTTCTATGGCTGTCAAAGGGTTCCTGTCTAACAAGATTTTATAAGATTTTGAGTCCATTATAACGTTTTTTTTTTTTTTTTTTTTTTTTTTTTTTTTTTTTTTTTTTTTTTTTTTTTTTTTTTTAAGAGAGAATTTATTGAAATATAAGAATGATATAGCTTATTTAACTGATCTATATCATAAATTTAATGAAACAAACCTACAGCTGCAAGGAGACAATTTGAATTTGATCAAAGCAAAGTCAGTTATTTGTGCGTTCATGTCAAAACTTGCCTTGTACAAACAGAATGTGGGTCGAAGACAATTCTATCAGTTTCCAAATCCTCCTCTGTGGAAAAAAAAGATGAAGATATTTTAGTATTTTGTCAACATTTGGAAGCACTTAAAAAAGATTTTAAAAATGGATTTCAGGATATTCTTAACATGACCATTCCAGTTTGCTTATTAGAACCTTTCTCAAACCTACAAATAGCAGATTTATCGCTACAGGCAGAGTTGAGAGAACTATCAACAAATGAAGAATTAAAATTAAAAAATTGATATCAAGAATTTTGGCTACAGAGGCAAATTCCAGATTTATATCCGACTTTGTGGGCTACAGCAAAAAAGTGTTTTATTGCATTCCCGTTGTCATATTTTGCCGAAAGGAGATATAGTGTAGTAAACAATTTACTAACAAAGAAAAGAAACAGATTGTCAGTAGTGGAACGCGGCGATTTAAGACTCCTGCTGACAAATATGGCACCAAATGTAGAAAAATTAGTGTCATTACATCAAGCTCAGATCTCTCACTGATAATTTACAATAATTTTCAATATATGTTTTTAATCAAATTTTGTACAAGGCACCAATATTGCTAATATTCTTTAATAAAGTATTTTTGAAAATCTGTCCTTGTTTTTCAACATTTATTATTGTCCAATTCACCTAAGAGGGGTGCCATCAAATCACTGTTTGAAGAAGTAGGCAACAATCCAATTAAATTGAAGTGCTATGGACGAAACAACGTTGATTACAACAACAAAAGATGTCATTGCTGTTTTTTTTCAAACAGGGGGGCCGCAGTAATTTTTTTTCGAAAAGGGGGCGGTAGGTCAAAAAAGGTTGGGAACCTATGGTGTAGATCGTAGACAGACAAGGGGTGCTCCCCTTAAGAGTATTCAAAATATAATTCACTTTTAATAACTATGTATCCGTAGTAATTCAAATATTAATAATATACTGCTGGGTATAAAATTATGCCTATTTAAGTTTGGGGTCCGTAGAATTATTTCTGACATTTTTTGGTGCTTGGGTGAAAAACACTGCTCCATCGTGAAAAGGTGAAGAAATAGACAGAATATCTGTAGAGGAATTTGGAGCAGGAGAGGTCAACAATCTTAACTTCTATGATTATAAAAACCAGTAAAATTCGTATCATGATGTCTAGTAGATGCTGATAGTAACTCGTCATCATTATGCCGAACAAGATAGTCATCAATCCAAAAATCGAAGAAATTTCAGTTTTAAGTTTACTTACTGTGGTGGGAAATCTAGGCGTCGTAGAATCTTGACGCTCATGGATGTATCGTGCACAAAGAGAGAGAGAGAGAAAAAAATCACATATTACTACGCTTACAATATAGTACTTCTCATTTCGCTGCGCGTCTCCCTTAATGTCAAATATAGACGTCGTTTTGTCATAAATTGTCCGACCTCATTACTGTTGGTATCTTCCTGAATTCTCCACTCGTCAACCTCTTCTCACTTCCTCGCGCAAGGTCATTCCACGGTTCGGAAGCACTGCTAACTTTATACAGCACACCCTTTCAAAATACAAGGCTTTCCTTTAATCACTCTGGCCGGTATCAAGGTATACTCGATCTTGTTATAATGCGAGCAGGTGGATACCCTTTAGTCCACTTTCATTGTCATTGTCAGCCAGTCAATCATTTCCTGATGTGGCCACGATTTTTTCAGATATAACTTCAGCAGTCTTCTCCAAGTCGCACGATCTTGGGCGATCCTCTGCAGTTAACTCCGACAACTCTGCGTAGTCTTTGTCCCATCGGTCTGGTGGTCTTCTTAACGGTCTGGGGTGATCTCTTGGGCTCCGTTCTAACACTGTTTTTGTCCATCTCTGGTCTTTTCTCCGTGCAATATGGCCGGCCCATTGCCACTTCAGGGATGCTGTCTTCTCTAAGATAACTGTGAAATTTGTGACTGACCTAATGTCTGTTTTCTTGTCTTTTCTGCAGTCCACTTTAGAAGTTTCGATATCACTGTACCTACACATTGATTTCATTCACGATAAAGATCGTTATAATTAATTGCAGTATCTGCTACCAATTCCCTTTAATATATCACTTTATCACATCTTCTTTAAACCACCTCAAGAGAGAGTTAGTTTCTACCTGTGATCGTGTGGGAACGGACAGCACTCCGACAGAAACCTCCGGCAGCCAACAGACCAATCCTCGATTTTTATAGTGCCTCGCCTAAGGACTTGAGTGATACCAACCCAGTCTTTGTAATTAACCTTAATACAGCTAGCGGTGTAGTGACTGTGTGGTTAAGGTGTGTGACTGGGGATCGAAAAGTCCCCAGTTCGAATCCTTGTCTCGGTGGGGATTTTCATAGGCCCTTAACCTGACCTCCTCCTCTGGAACAACTTGCTGTGTAATTTGAGATACGCCAATACGCTTCCGTGTTTCGGATTCCACGTTTAACTGTAGGTTCCCTATACCCGGTAGGATTGTCGGGTTAGGTTAAGGCGGCTACGACAAGTGCGGAATGCGCAGCCAATAGAAACCCTGTCACCAGGTCATTACGACCACACGAAATTATTATATTACTAACCTTATTTCGCTATTTATATGTGTGAACTCTTGCTTTTTACTTGAAGCCACTAGTGGTGATAGCCTCATAATCTGTCTCCCTTGTGGATAGCGATTCAGATTATCCGTAATATTCAGATTGGTTTGATGCCTCCGTCATTGACGGCAGTGCAATCGTGGGTTCAGTGACCGCTAAACGTGGGTTCAGCTGCCTCAGTACGGCCTATTCACAGTGTGTCCTTTCTTATATGTGCCTTAAATCTTGTTTCTTACTTTCTGCTTGTCTATTTGAAACTAATTTTTTCTATCACTAACTTCAATATAAGTTTCGTTTAACTTAATATCAAAATACATTTCACAACATTGATCGTAATGTTTTGTGATAAATCATTATGTTATTATCTATTTATTGTCGGTATGTAATGCTTCATTACACTGTACAACGTTTAAGCTATTTCAAAGCATACTGGCTTTAGGAATTTTATCACTTCTTGCTAATTAACAGGAATAAATATTTCATTTTATTCTACAGATTTATGAGAAACGTAAAAGATAGCTATTCACGTGGTTGCATTGACAACGGGTGCCTGCACTAGCCAAGCCACATTCTTCTGATTTCATTGGTAAGGGAATCACCCGAAATGTTGGTGGTCGTGTTGGAGTGTTTTTTGTTGCTGCTTTTCAGCTCTCTTCAGCCCTGGTGAGTGACGGATCCAAACACAGCATTCACACGGACTGAACTGCACAAAAATAACTCCAGCAAACACAGTAATCCGAGCATAAATATTGGTTCATATTCGCAAGTAGAAATGTATTCCATATATCGAAATCAGGGTAGTGGACGCAGCTGGAAATTAT
Organism: Vandiemenella viatica; assembly: GCA_031002005.1. Lineage (NCBI taxonomy): Eukaryota > Metazoa > Arthropoda > Insecta > Orthoptera > Morabidae > Vandiemenella > Vandiemenella viatica. The sequence continues at coordinate 74,927,356 of CM061914.1, forward strand.
ATCCTGTAGTTTGTTCACTACTGAAACAGAATTATTTCGAACTGTAATTCACTTTGTTAACATTACAGAATCCTGACACAAATGCACGTAAAATATAATAGAACAATTTTGGATGGAGAAATTAAGCTGAAAATTGCTTATACATTCTGTTTTTCTCTCTAAACTGCTATAAACACGAAAAATCCCTTAAATATAACTATACAAGGTGTTACAAAAAGGTACGGCCAAACTTTCAGGAAACATTCCTCACACACAAACAAAGAAAATATGTTATGTGGAGATGTGTCCGGAAACGCTTACTTTCCATGTTAGAGCTCATTTTAGTTTCGTTAGTATGTACCCCATGTTCTTCCACCTACGCTCAATGGAGCACGTTATCATGATTTCATACGGGATACTCTACCTGTGCTGCTAGAAGATGTGCCTTTACAAGTACGACACAACATGTGGTTCATGCACGATGGAGCTCCTGCACATTTCAGTACGCCATTCTCCAGGGCTGCATCAGCGCATCAGGGATTCCATGTATCCTCGCTAACGGAGGACATTTTGAACATTTCCTGTAACAAAGTGTTTGAAGTCACGCTGGTACGTTCTGTTGCTGTGTGTTTCCATTCCATGTTTAATGTGATTTGAAGTAAAGTAATAAAATGAGCTCTAACATGGAAAGTAAGCGTTTCCGGACACATGTCCACATAACATATTTTCTTTGTTTGTGTGTGAGGAATGTTTCCTGAAAGTTTGGCCGTACCTTTTTGTAACACCCTGTATATTGCTATTCTTGGAACTTCAGTTACCGTTTAAAAATATGTAGATTTCAACATATTTTAAATATTTGCTGCGTTTCGGGAGCTATTTAATTGATTGTATACAATGAGCAATTGTTTACGTATGGTTGGTCCTGATGCAAGAGCTGATGTATTTATACCAACATAAAATACGGAATTTAGTGATTGGTTATTGGTATCTTGTGAACTGTAAGCCCCAATGCACTGGTGACTTTATTCAAAATTAAAATTTTGATCCGAACTCAATAACGAAAAGAATTGTAATTATTATTTCATTAAGCTTATAGTAATCAATCTATTTAATTTGTTACAATAAAAGGTTTGCAAGAGCACAAAGTAGTGCATTGACAATAGCAGTGCTGAATAGGACCGATCATTTTAGGATGACTAGTTGAGGCTAGTCTGACACTTTATACAGGGCGTTCGCCGGGAAACGCAACCCACTGTTAGCGCTACAAGGAAGAAACTGCTCCCGGCGAGCGAGCGGTCAGTTTCCGGCATTGTTCGACCGTCGGCCGCGGACTATTTCATAATAATTACGCTTCATAAACTTCATAAACTTGTGTGCTAAGCATTTAAATGTGACGTAATTCATTAGCTTACCTTATAAAAGATGCTGGAAGTGTTGACCCTCTTGTGTAATGCACATTTCACATCTTCTGAACATATTTCGAGACACACGCTGCCCTAACTGACTTAATGATTTTTTGGGTGACTGTTCTAGTCGAAAAGCGATATCGTCAATTTTCTCCTCTGTGAGAATACGGTTGACCGACAGTCTCTTTTTGTTAAAAAATGAACCCGTTTCTCTTACTTTTTTAACCAGACGCAGAATTGTTGATTTAGCTGGCAGTAAAGCGCCAGGAAATTCGCGACGAAATTTACTGCGACACTTTTTAAACGACTTCTTCTTCACATATGTATCGTAGAGAAATATTCTTTGTTGCAAACTGTAACGTACCATAATTCTTACTCACACTCAAACACGGTACAGATTAATAAGAGTATGAAGCCCCAAACCAGCCAAACCGCAAAGAAACGTTTATTCACAACACTGATTAATAAGAGACTGAAGTCACAAACTATCTACAATGCAAAGAAACCGTTCTTAACAATGTAAGGGTCACTGCACTGCACTGTTGGGGCAGCGGAGGTGTTAAACAGTGCTGTGATTCACGGTGCCGTGTGGCGGAAACTGCTGGCTGGACTGACCGAGCAAGTTGCCGACGGCAACAGACTGGGAGGGTAGCGTTTTCCGGCGAACGACCTGTACTTCCTCGGAAGTTTCAGTACGGGAGCTTCACAACGATCATGCCGTAATTTCGTTGTCCAGCTATGATAAAAAAAAAATCGTTCAATAAACTTCAAACCAAACAGAATTTGTCAAGAAACCGGTAATTCATGAATAAGTCGGAAATACAGAAATACCATTCAGTTTCAGAAATAGCAACGATAATAATACCAAGAATTGTATAAACTGAGAAAGGAGAAAAATAATGAAACTGAAGTTTTCTTAGATCCTTTCAATGTTTTTTCAGCTGTACAGAATTGACAAAAGTATATATCTAGAACTGTAATGATTCTCCATAATACTTTTATTAAGTAGGATAAATGTTCCATGTTATAAAAACCCAGTAACTTATTACTGCGGTTTCCTTTCATTTTATTCGTATGGGGACGTCCATTTAATGACGTAAGGTGTTTTTCCGGGATTCAGGACCCCCCCCCCTTTTTTTGTCTGGTGAGACTTCATGAGATCTGGTCGGACCTCCCGCCCCCTCTAAAATGACGTGAGATTTTGACGGAACCTCCCACCTCCCCATACTAATCAACCTCGCAACTTTTAAGACCTTTTTTTTTGTCTCATGCTCCCGAGGGTGGTTATTTTTTATTCAAAACCTCGCGTGAGGTATCCGTTGCCCCCCCTCCCCTTTGGTGAGGTTTGTTGAGATTTTCCCGAACCCCGCCCCCCCCCCCCTATTTCAACTCACGTCATTAATGGACGCTCCCTACAGAAAACTGGATTCTCTCAGAAAATGAAGATTTTAATTAAAACTCATAAAAATTTCAATCATGATAGCTTTTATGTATTCCTTTACCTATTTCTATCCAATTCTTATATCTTTATCACCATTTAAGCGCTTCAAGTAGTTTTTTTTTTTTTAAAAAAAATCTTGGTTTTGCAAGGTTCCTCCACAAACTCTTTCATTCACCCACCATTGGCTATACTATCGCTGCATATACATCGTTACTACAGCACCGAATTGAATTCCTTCTTTCTGTAGACTCAAGATGCAGAAACTAAATCAATTAACGTCTCTACCCCTTTAAAAATTTTAATATCTGTTTTTAAATTATGTTCTAGTATTTTAAACCAGAACCTTCACGTTGTTAGTAATACTTCTCAGATGTCATCGCATCCACTTGCTACAAACTTGGAGCCTTTATCAGATTTTTGCAAGCGCTCTTTGATTATGCCAACAGCGCCGTTAAATACGCTTGCCATCGTTTCACGTGACGTGGGTCTTCCAAATCAGAAATATTTACGCACTTTGTAGAAAATTTCTTCATTACATTAAAGTTCTATACGATGGTGTTATTCTCGGTTTTTTTCTGTTTTATCCTTACTTCTTCCATCTGTTTAAATTTAATCATGCAAATAACAAAATTCTTTTACGACTTCCGTTTCAGGGTTTATGCTTTTGGTATTAACACTCAATATGTTTTATTTTGTATACATTTATGACGTTAAAAAATTCTGAAACTGTTCGAACGGCAATATACATAATTACGGATAATATCACTAGCGATAGTCGAGTTATTCGTAAAGATCAGTGAAGTAGATCTGGTTTCATTGTGCCGCACTGCAGTATATGACGCAAAATTTCGTCTCTGAAGCCGTGGAAGCGTTTGTGTCGTTTGCTGAGATGCGAGGTATCAGGCTGACTTCCTCTTTCTGCATTTGACTTCCAAGAAGCCTGCAGAGGCAGAGGAGATATGTCAGACAACTTCAGAGCAGCAGTTGCCTCTCCGACGCGAAATTACACAGAACACAGCTCCGAGCAAAGTGCTGTACGGTTATTACAACAAGTTTTGTAGCAGAATGCGCGCGAGTGTAGCGCCAACCTGGCATTACCCTCGCACGTGGTAACAAGGTAAAATTGTTTCTTAACACTATTGTACAGTAATTAAAACGAGGAACCTGTGTAGGCATAGTAATAATCAATTTGGCAGTGCAGAAGTAGGGATAGACTAAATACAGCCAACTACTATTTCTAACTGCGAGAAGCTGACAAGTGACATCGTTAGCGATTGTACGATGAAGTATGTATTACGCTTACATTGTAAAACAGGATGTATCTCAAATGTTTCTCTTTGTAATTTATTCCAGTCCGACCCCCTTAAAAACAAAAGAAAATTTTACTTATTCTTTTACGGCTGAAATCAAGTGCCAGTTTGTGGTCACGCTCAAATATTCGTTTTTATGTTCTACTCCCAATTCGTCCTTGATATTCACACCAGCCTCAGCATCAAAATACGCCTTATTCACTAACGGCGCTCTCTTTTTTGCCGTCTCCTTTCATAATACACAGACGGAAAAAAAAATCCCAACACCAAGAAAAAATTATTGTAGAGTAATGAAATTTGGACAATGCATTTGTCAAGTTAACATGTTTAATTGATTAAATTTTCAAGATCACAGGTTAATTTAAGCTCAAGAAAATGCATTTCAAATGTGAAATACTGTTAAATTTATAGCCGGTGTAACCTCCAGAATTTTGAATCCAAGCCTGCAAACGTGAATGCATTGTGTCATACAGGTTTCGAATGTCACTTTGTGGTATGGAGTTCCATGCTTGTTGTACTTGTGCTGTCAATACTGGGACGGTCAGTGCTGGCTGTGGATGATGCTGGAGTTGTCGTCCAATGATATCCCATACGTGTTCAATTGGAGACAGATCTGGTGATCTCGCAGGCCAAGGTAACATGTCGACACTCTGTAGAGCACGTTGCGAGACAACAGCGGTATGAGGGCGAGCGTTATCCTGTTGAAAAACTCCCCCTTGAATGCTGTTCATGAATGGCAGCACTACAGGTTGAATTACCAGACCGACGTACAAATTTGCAGTCAGTGTGTTTGGTATAACCACAAGAGTGCTCCTGCTGTCATAGGAAATTGCTCCCCAGACCATGACTCCAGGTGTAGGTCCAGTGTGTCTAGGCCGCAGACAGTTTGGTTTCAGGCGTTCCCCTGGCCTCCTTCTGACCAACACTCGGCCATCACTGGCACCAAGGCAGAACCTGCTTTCATCAGAAAACACAACAGATCTCCACTCCGTCCTCCAATGAGCTCTGGCTTGACACCACTGGAGTCGCAAACGGCGATGGCTTGTAGTCAGTGGAATGCACGCTACAGGGCGCCTGGCTCGGAGCTGTCCTTGAAGTAACCGATTTCTAACAGTTCGTTGTGTCACTGTGGTACCAACTGCAGCTCGAATTTCTGCCGCAGACGCAGTACGATGCGCCACAGCTGTACGCCGAATACGGCGGTCTTCCCTCTCAGTAGTGCCACGTGGCCTCCCGGAACCCGGTCTTCTTGAGGCAGTACCATCCCTTGACCACTGCACCCAACAATCATGCACAGTGGATACATTCCGGCCAAGTCTTTCTGCAATATCGCGAAAAGAAAATCCACCTTCTCGTAGCCCTATTACACGACCTCGTTCAAACTCGGTGAGCTGTTGATAATGGCTTCTTCGTCTTCTTAAAGGCATTCTTGGCTAACATCAACTCACTATGTCAAATCTCAGCGGTAAATAACGTTCACAAACTTTACAGCGCGTATTTAAAGCAAACCTGATTTGCAAGCTCTGAGTAGCGCTACTAGCGCCACACTTATGCGCGAAGCGCGAAATTTGAATCGATGTCATCTTTCAGATGTATAAACACGCCTACCAAATTTCGTTTATCTAACACAAGTCTTTCTTGGTGTTGGGATTTTTTTTTCCGTCTGTGTAATTAGTTCAAGAAAAAAAAAATTTATCGACACATTTGTGTTAATGGTTAAATCTAGGAACTGCTCTTCTGGAAGGCACTGGGTTATATCCACGGCTCAGCCACCCATAATTCTACTTTTTTTCAGAAATTACTCCAGGCGAATGGCGGAAAGGTTTCTTAAAAGGCCATGACGGAATACCTTCCCCTTTATTCCCCTCAGCCCTCTTCTGGTTCTACTGTCCTTTATGTTGACGAACTGTGAAGCCCTTTATTTATTATTGCGATTTTTACAACGCCGAAGTCGTTTCTTGTATACAACTTTATACCGAAGTCGTTTCCTCTCAGACAATATAGTGTGGACATCATACTGCCACGTTCTTCTTGAGTGTTCTCTTTTCCTTCTCTGTCTTCGTATCCAAACTAAATTTTTCTTTGACCCTCTCACTTCATTCATCCAATGACCACACCATTTTAGAAGATAGAATCGTATCAATTATGATCGTATCCAAACCAATTTGATCACACATTATATTGTTTTTTCTAAGTCTATAACTACGTTTCCAGTTCCCGTTTCCATTTAAAGTATTTTTTTTAAACATTCTGCTATACTTCCAAAACTCTTGCTCCATAGGATGCAAATCTGCAATACTCTCATTCAGGGTGAATATAATTAAAGTTTAAGTTTCAAAAAGCTCTAAAAAACGAACCACTGATTAGAATTTAAAGACGTATTATTGAAGAATGGGGAAAGAACATGAAAAAAAGTTCAAAATTTTAGCGATAGATGGCGCTGTAAGCATCAGAATTTCGTCTACAAATGACAAATCGTAAAACATATCCCGTAAGATGGAAACGGGCTTCGTCTGTCTACAGAATTTTCCACTGCCGATTCCAAAGCAAAGCCCTCTCTTGCTGGCAGGTCAGAAGGAAATAACTCCTGCACATGGCAGATTTTGTACGGATAGCATTGCAGGATGTTTCGTAGAATGTTATGCACCGTGCTCACAGGCCTGTCCAATGTTCAAGCAATTCTCCGCGCACTGCATGGTTGCACACCACCGCTCAACGCCTCCTGAACTGCTGTGGCCACTTCTTCAACTACCGCCGAATCACATCTTTTCCTTCCTCTACCAGACTGCACATCAACGAACCTGAATTTTCGAATTTTTTCATCATTTTCACCAGACCTATGACAGTCATCGGTCCAACGCCTTTTTTCATACCCTTGAGGGTCCTGAACTTCTGCAGAGCTACTGGTGCAGAATCACCGTTCATGTTCTTTCCCCCTTCTTCAATAATACGCCGTTCAATTTTGACGTCATTCTAATCATTGGTTCGTTTTTTAGAGCGTTTTGAAACTTAAACTTTAATTATAATCACCCTGTACATTCCAATTTGTGTTTCACTATAAAGCACAACACACAGTAGTCCAGTCTAACACGATTTTCAGTTTCATAAGAACGAAATTTCTCTCGGCGTTGAGAATTTATAAAATGCTATGGGGTTACTAGCCGATTTAAGGAAGTGTTATCACACGATATTACGGTGATCACATACATTGTCACTTCTGGTAAGTGCCGGATACGGCGGAAAGTTGGTAATTAGTAGTAAGAAGATTATTTTTTCATTTAGTAATTAGAAGCCGAAAACTGTAAATTTTGTTAAATCGATTTTTTCATAAATTCTGAATAATTTTACCTTTTGCGATTTATGCACGTCTCCTTGATTTAAAGCGTGTGGGTGGTTGAACTTAAAGTTCACTGTGGAGGAGCACAGTGATGTTCTCCTCTACTGAGCTTGGATGGTGAGCGGTAACGCTCTGTCCTCGTATTCAGGAGTTCGTAGGTTCGAATCCCAGTCCGACCCAACAGATTTGTGCTTTCCACTCCAGGCGATGGTACTTTCAAAAGACCATACCTAAATTCCTTTCCGTTCCTTGCCCCCAGTTCTTTCCCGACCCCATCTTCGACGAGGCGTAAAGCCATACACAAAAGAAAGTTCCTACACTCTTTTCCGATCTTAAAGCAGAATTACTTTTCCGTCCAGATGAGGTGGTGTAATGCTTGAAAGTACTGGCAGTCAGGATACCGGGGTAGACCTAATAACTTCTCTCGCTGTTCCCACAGCGTTGTTTAGATGGGTGTGGACTCTGACAGTATGAGCAATACCGAGCCACGTAGACCAACACTATTATGCTGCAGAGTATACCAGGCCAAGGAAAGCTCCTCGAAAGGTTAGCTCAGGTGCTCCGCATTCGTACAAGCCAGTTTCTTCAAAAGGTTCCGGGTTGAATACGACTACTAGAGCGAAATGGGCCACGTGCTACATCTTCAACAGTCGTGAATGAGGTTTTTTGTCTCTTTGTTTTATTTTCTTGCGGGCTAAACCTTGTTTATTCCACTTTCGTAAGTGGTGGGTCTAATTTATCATTCATATCAGTACCACACCAAGGTATCTTTTTCTGCTACATTGTCTCTCACGGTCTTTACTTAGACGAAATGCTGTCGATGTCAGTTCATTCATTGTATCAAAACTACACATTGCAGCTGTTGGGAAGTGCCGTACAGTACCTGCTAGTTCAGTATGTATTAGGAGTTTAAATTTCAAACCATGAAATAATTCTGCCACTATCGGACTAGTCATTCACGACATTAACATATATCGCATCTTTTCTGTGGTCGGTTCGAATCCCCGTCCGGGCATCCAGATTTGGGTTTTCCATGGTTTCCCCAAATCACTCCAGGCAAATGCCGGGATGCTTCCTTCAAAAGGCCATGGCCGAATTCCTTCCCATTCCTTGCCCCCATCCTTGCCCCCCCATCCTTTCCCGTCTCTAAAGACCTCGATGTTAAAAGAGACGTAACGCAGTTACAAAAAAAAAATAAAAAAAAATAAATAAATAAATAAAAATAAAAAAAATTCTGTGATATCAGTTTTGATGCTTAAAATACGCGATGTTACCTGTTGCACTGGGCTATCATTTGACTCTTATTTTAGTAACTGAATATTGTAGTTTTTTAAGGTTTCACAGCCGACGCGCAGTACTAAGCCACGCAAACACTTGTTTGTTTAGTAAGAAATCTTCCGATCGGCTGGTCGAAGTACACCCACAAATGCGATGCTGGGATTTCGCTTACGCCAGCCTGACCAGTACTGTTAGTTGCATTCACTGGGGCCAACCAATAATCCTCCTGATTAAGTTATAGATGGTTACGAGATACCTCACTACTGCTGTTCATTAGGAAGCGTCCAAAGTTTTCGTGGCTAGGTCTATGTGGCGGGGGGCGGGGCTGGGGCTGGAAATCTACGCTGGGATACATGAAAAGAAGGGGGGGAGGAGGTTTCCAAGCCAAGCCACGTAGCTTTTCATTCATGTTATTTGTCACAATTAAAGCAAAGTAGAGAACAAACAACAGAATTTGAATATTTATTTCCTTTATTCAATTATCTCCGTATGTAATTTACGATAGTCTGACAAGAAAAAACAGTACAAATATCTTCTTGGATCAACGTTACGAACCACGCGGGGGGACGGGGGGGGGGGGGGGAGGTTAGAGGCGTAAAAAGAACTACTTAGTTTATGGATGCTCCCTCATTGATTGTAATTATGGTACGGTTTTATGGTCAGTATTAAATGAGGTTGGTATAGTTGCTTCTCTGACTGCAAAGTGACCCATAGCTGCTCGCTCCTCTCCTAAAAAAGTTCTCACTTCGCTCACAATATCTCATTGGGTGTCACACACATAAACAGAAAAGTAGCAAAAATTAAGACCAAGAAGGAACATATCGGCCCAAATCTTGGGGCAATAGGAAGCAATAAGTCACCCCCACATAACAGTTAACCACCTGGCCTTCCACACTGTCTGTCACTTGTTTCATTTTGAAAACATGTCGTCATTAAAACCGCAATTTCCTCTGTGTCTGCTCTCCAAACATGATGCTCACAAATTCGATGTTACCTTCTCTGGCAATTTAAAAATCAGAGTTAATGAGGTGTCTGTTCCATACACATGGAAGTTAATGAATCCAGTTCGTCTAAGGAAAAAACGAATGTAATGGCGAGCAAATATACAAAAATTATTTCCCTTATTTGATATATTACACAATTAATTAGTTTAGACCTACTTAATCAAATCCCAACCGTCCATTCTGATAATTTTAGATGAATATCACTTGTATGCATAATCAGATTGTGCAACGTACAATATGTTACAAACTATGTAGAAGGTGTTATAGCTCTTTTCTTGGAAATTATGTGATTGATTATTACTTTAGATGAAATAATAAAAAAAATCGTGTCTCTAAAACCCTATAATATTAAATCAACAACATTATCTTTGCTCCTAACGTGTCTAAAACTAAACAGTGTTCGATTTTATTCATCCTCTAAGAAATTTTCTGTTTTCCAGAAGTGGCATATTCAATATCCAACTTTTTATTTTTGATGTTAGCCTACCATCTTTCTAATATTTCCTACAATATGGTCTCAAAAATAAAAATACTATGCCCGTTGTTTTGACACAACTCTGATTTAGTTTATCAGTTTATTATGTCCAATTTACTTGGACTTATCCTCTTTATCTGAAACTTTACGTAACTGATACATGAAGACTTTTTTTTTTTTTTTCTTCTTCTGCAAAACATTCAGGGTTTGTGCACTAAATTGTGTGGTTTGATTGGCTTGAAATATTTCGTAAGGAAGCTTTTTACTATGGATGAATACACAATTGGATAGACGATAAAATGTATCTGCATGTACTGAAATAAATATGTTTCGATGGCTTCTTCTCTTAACAGACACAGCTGACAATTTGCCTTGTAAAAATTTTACATCCGCCAAAATTTATCGATATCTAATTTAGAACAAGTGTTTGAGATCTCGAAATATTAAACTAAGAACGTTATTTTATTATGTTCTGTTTCATAGTTGAAAAACTTTTTTGTTTTTTCGTTTATGCTGATCAAATAATTACACGATCATATACTTTTCTATAATGTCGAGAATACTCCTTCGTAACCACCTATTGACTTTTGAAAGAGACAAAAGTCAACATTGCTGACCCCTATATAACATAAGGGTCCGCAATTCGGAACTTCCATCCCGTTTCAGAACATAAATGAAGTAATTATTCAGGTAAAACAATCATGTTATAAAAATTTGCCAACTAAATTCTGTAAAAATAGAAAGGTTTTGTTGGCTCAAGGCAAAGAAAGAATCCACCTTACTCAATCTTATATTTTTCGTGACAATACCATAATATTAAATAGGTCAGCAACTCAGAAGAAATGATTTGCGAGAATATTCGAGTCGGTAACATATTTGGTCTACGGTCCATTTTAAATAACCTAATAACTCACATACAGCGAACATGAACAAAGGCCTTAACGAAAGTGATCAGAAAATACATAAAACGCAAATAAACCGTAATATATAAACTTTGGTCGAGCAGCAACGTTAGCGAAAAATTTTATAATTAAATTGAAATTTAGCCTATGGCGGAATGAAAATTGGCATTCGTGGTTACGACAGATACCATGAGTAATTTAATTTCTTAAAAAAAAATTACCTTCATTAGTAACATGTTACTGAAAAGTTCTCGTCGTTGCACGTTTTGTCAGCTGTAAAGATATTCCATATTTTTTTAAATTATGAAATACTACATAAAGCTAATTTGATGAAGGTATTTTAGCAATTAATTTCGTAACAGTTGTTTAGCTATTAAACTGTGCTCTTAACCTCCTGTTTCAAAAAATATCTCTGTCACCACTAATTTGCGTTTGAAGGTCGGCTCGTGACGTCACAGTTCTCCAGCCAATAGCTATAGAGGTCAGTTAGTGAGTGCGTAAATTTAGGAAATTATAGACTAGTGTAAGCCTGTGACCGTTCTTAGCGTATCGTCACGGGTCTAGAATAGTTCCAGTTTTTAAGGTCAAAGATTATGGCAAGTTGACGTGATATTTCCAAATATGAACTTCTCCTTTAATTTATTCACTCTTGGGATGAATAAAATCTCTTGAGCTTGAAGTCTTAATAGACGTATAAAACACAAACAGAGGCGATCACAATATTGTATAATAATAGTTTCAAATGTTGTGGTTGGTAGACTCCAACTTGCTGAAATAACAAACTTTTTTTTTTTTTTTTTTTTTTTTTTTTTTTTTTTTTTTTTAAACTGAGGCTATGCAAACATTCATAATGTAGTAGTGTCTGTAGCGGCCAGAGAACTTAATACAGGTTATTAAATGGTTGAGCAATTCCAAAGAAATGAATTGCCAGAATACTCGATTCGGTAAAATATTTGGTCTGATGTCCATTTTAAATAACCTAATAACCCACGTACAGCGAACATAAAAAAAATAACATTAACGAAAGTGTTCAGTAAAATACGTAAAAGCAGATAACCGTAGTGAATAAGCTTTGGTCAAGTAGCAACATTAGCGAAATTTAGCCTAAGCCTGAATGACAATTAGCATTCATGATTACAGCAGAGACCATGAGAAATATAGGTTTTTTTATGTTGCTTTCAATATCGAATTGTAACTGAAAAGCAGTTCCACGTTTTTTCGGCACTAAAATTTATCGATATTTTTTAACTATGAAATACTTCGAAAAACAAGCTTAATGAATGTACTATGGCAATTAAATTTTGTAGCTGTTGCTTAGTAGATATAACCTCGAATTTCTTCAAATGATATCTCTGGTTGCTGTTAATTTCCGAACGACGGCTGGCGCGTGACGTCACCGTTCTCCAGCCAATAGCTATCGCGGCGAGTGAGTGAGTGAGTGGATGAGCTAAGGAAATTATGTAGTAGGTAGTTAGGTTCTTTTCCAGATGTGTTGGCATGAGCTTAACGTTTTGATTTTCACGCTCTAGTAACAGTGGATGTTGAGGCAATGTTGTATTGCACCGCGCACCAAAATGATAACTCAGATTACGTGGAACATCATAAGAAACCAAGATTTAGAATTTATTTTGAAGTCACGTTCATGAACGCCATGTTCCTGTCATCGTTAATTCATGCGAATGAAGGCAGCTGCATGTGTTTGGCGATCTACGCAACCTGAACCAGAATTGTAACAACTTCACGTGGTGCTCCATGTGGTATGAAGGTTTCACTACTGAATTTTAACCAATGCTGCTCTTTCAAACTAATCTTCATTAATTCAGCCGAATGTAAGTAAACACCAAATGTATTTCGATTTCTAACAGTGCCAATAGCTACATAAATGAACAATTACTTAAATTTATTTTACGAGACATAAACACGACTTTCATTCGTTTTCATGTAAAGTTTAAATATTTCCACTATAAGTAGGATGGCAGATAATTGACATAATGCATCTTATCTACAATTACAAAGATAATGACTATTTTCTTATCTTTTAGGATTCCGTAATCAAAATGGAAAAATTTTAGCCTACTGGATCGAGTATGCTGTGGTTGGAAAGTTATTTCGGAATGGAATCAGAGTTGGTTTAGGATCATTTTTAAGCTACGTATTTCACGAGTTGCGGTGTCCTACAATCGTTAGTAATTTTTCTCCCCCATCTGCTCTACAGATCACATGACTGAAAAATGAAGAGATGGCATTTCATGAAGTCATTCAATGAAAACTGTTGTGGATGAGATAAGCTGACATAGGATTTTTTGTTACACTTTCACATTGTTCCGTTCATTTGCGATTTATAAAAAGTCTAAGCGATTAGGTTTACCAGGTTTAATAAGCTGAATATTTCCTGCACTCACAGCGAAACAAGAGGATGGTCAGTTTGGATGCTGTTCTGTCAGGAATACTTTATTAACACCTAAGCTTCAACTTCATTTCTGCAAAGTGTTTTGCGTTTCTTAATGTGAACCACGCTTGGAGGCTTCGTGGTTTGAATTCCATGTTTAACTCTAAGCGTAGCCTTGCGGAATGCACAGCAAGTTGAAGCTCCGACAACTGTTCTTAAAACCACACATTTAAATAAGGCCGGGCCTCGCAGTCGGGTGGACTTAGATTCGAATCCCCGTCCGGCCATCAAGATTTCGGTTTTCTCAGGTTTCCTGAAGACGAATACCTGGCTGGTTCCTTCAAAAGGCCATGGCGGAATTCCTTCCCGTTCTTTATCTTCACTAGTCTTCCATCTCAAATAACATCGTTTTCAACGAACCATAAAGCCCTAAAAACTTAAATAAGGCACATCTGTCGCGGGCGCTGATTTTAGTATAGATTTTAGTGGTAATAAGGCAGAGTGTTTCCAAGCCAGCGCAGTAGTATGAAGACTACACCGATCCTATATGACACAGGCGGCAAGGTCGCTGGTCTTGCAGTCCTTACTGTGGGAAACTCAACCAGCACGACTGGTACATGAGGCTTACACTATGAACACGTGAACCTCACGCATGTTCGTCGTGACAAACAGCCAATGACAAGAAGGCTATCCCCACCTTCCAGAACCGAGGGCGCCTTTTTTGCACCGAGCGTGGTGGTGTAACGGCTAGCGTTCTAGCCTCGCATTCGGGAGGACGGCGGTTCGAATCCCCGTCCGGGCATCCAGATTTGGATTTTCCATGGTTTCCCCAAATCACTCCAGGTGAATGCCGGGATGCTTCCTTCAAAAGGCCATGGCCGAATTCCTTCCCATTCCTTGCCCCCATCCTTTCCCGTCTCTAAAGACCTAGTTGTTATAGGAGACGTTAAGCAGTTAAAAAAAAAGCCTTTTTTGCGCGCACGATTCGCCCAGTCCGTGATGTGAAATTTCGTAGGGCAGACCAGTTACCATCCAAATAGGCCATTTTAGGATTTTTTTTATCACTCCCTTTGCTGGCTCGGAATGCATTCTGCACTAGTTTTGGGTCCTATGGTCAACCATTCCAATATCGGAAGAATCCGACTTATGTATCAATTCATGTAACTGTACCATACCGCCGCTTTCAACGATAAATCAAGTAGTCACAACTCTTCCTATCATTTCAAGGAGCACCTACGTCCTGATTTTAAGCAAATTAAGTCTCTGTGTGCATGTATTTTATCCTAGCCAAGAGCTTACAGATGCCGACTGGAAACCAGAAGTACCTCAGCTGACAGTACGTATGCGCTAGGACAGACCCACAGTGGTTAAGTTCGCCACTCGCTCGGTGTACACAAGCGAACATTAACAGATTAACCTTATACTAAATTTTACAACTAAAGAGACATGGTGTAAGCTTCGTAATAGTATGGTATCTGCACCCAATATGTACTGTACTTCTGACTTTCTTAATAAATAAGTGAGTAACACTTTGGAGGGAATCAAGGACAGACCAATAATTTCTTTAATTTTTCTCTGGCCCTGCTGGTATTGACTAAGGATTTACAGGTGAGAAGGATCGCATTCACCTCCAAGTCTTGAGGGGATTGTATGAAGTCTCGAGTTTAACCCGCTGAGATACCGTATTACGGATTCTGTTGCCGTACCAGCTGGAAGAGATTGAAAGTAGGTTCAGATTGCGGATCGTGCTGCCCTGGGGAGGCCTGTTGTTAATGCAGTTAGGCCCAGACTCGGAGAAGAAGCGCGCGCACCAGAGATATCCGACTTGTCTTCTTCACTGCCAGCTAATTCGGTTTATTCAGCAGAGAGCAAACAAATTGCTTCTTGGAACAGAGCGGCCTTCGTCTTAAGTTCGCAGTCTCCGCAAGTTTTAATGCGCTATGAATTGTGGGATTAGTCTGATGTATAAAAGCTTTCTACAAGTGTCTCCGGAAACAAGTATTATTTCTCCGTTTAAATCTTTTTCGCAGTCTTAGCTTTCATAATGGCTACAAAAGAACTGTTGAAAGAAGTTGTGAAGGATTTTTTAGTTATTCTCTGTCGTTCCTCTTGGTGTTCTGCACGTTGTGAGGCAAATCAATCCAGCGATTCGGCCACGAACCGTTGCAGGATATAAATATCAACATTTCCCTGTTTTAATACCAGCTTGAAACTGATTTAAGGGGTATGGTACTGATGAAAATTCTCACTGATTAGACCACGCACTTTTGTTCAACACAAATACACTGAACGGCACTAAGCAGTTTTATACAACGGCTCAGAAATTATTCAGAATGAAACACTCTAAACAGCATGTCTCGACCACATCACAAGATGCATCTGCCGTCGCAGTGCCTGATCAACTGCTACTGAATAATCGTAAGCGAGAATCTCTTTTCGCAATCGAGCGGAGGTCGGCCACCGACACTGCTGATCACATCTCTTCTTGATTTCCCACACAGATGAGTAGCTTGTAAGGAAACTGTGTAGCCACATCAAATTTGTCTTTATTTGTTTATATTTTTGTTAGTAGCTGTATTATCTTACGTTGGTATGGTAATGTTTTAGTTTGTAATAGTTATGTTGGTACGCTGACTGCATGGACCAGAGGTGTAGGATTGTGAAGGAGAGGCGGAGAGGTGTAAGATGGCAAACAGGAAAAAAGCCTCGTTAGCTAAGAACGTTATACTTTAAACTTTTAAGGCCAAATTTCTATAAAAATGAAGAACATAAATCGTTAAATTGTGAAGAAACGTTGTAATTGTGAGAATAAAATACGAACGGAAGTATTATTTGTGTGTATGTGTGTGTGTGTGTGTGTGTGTGATTCCAAACAATAAGGCTTTATTCTTTGCAAATTAATGTGAAGTAAGCGATAACAAAAAAGAAGAGCTAACATTCCGAATTGAGCCCTGCAAGATTTCTCGCGTCAAACTTAGTTTTTATTTATACTGCTGGAGGAGAGAAAGCAATTTACGAATTAGAGCAGGTCGGTATTAATTGTAATCAAGACTGTCCGAAAGGAAAATAAAGTGAAGAAACCATTACAGGCTCTGGCAATGACAGTATTTATTTTTATGACAGTTAAACTATACAAAAGCCCGTTTGTGAAACCTCAGATACAGAATTATACGTAGTTTTGAATAGATCTTATATACAGGGTGTTACAAAAAGGCACGGCCAAACTTTCAGGAAACATTCCTCACACACAAACAAACAAAATATATGTTATGTGGACATGTGTCCGGAAACGCTTACTTTCCATGTTAGAGCTCATTTTATTACTTCTCTTCAAATCACATTAAACATGGAATGGAAACACACAGCAACAGAACGTACTAGCGTGACTTCAAACACTTTGTTACAGGAAATGTTCAAAATGTCCTCCGTTAGCGAGGATACATGCATCCACCCTCCGTCGCATGGAATCCCTGATGCGCTGATGCAGCCCTGGAGAATGGCGTATTGTATCACAGCCGTCCACAATACGAGCACGAAGAGTCTCTACATTTGGTACCGGTGTTGCGTAGACAAGGGCTTTCAAATGCCCCCATAAATGGAAGTCAAGAGGGTTGAGGTCAGGAGAGCGTGGGGGCCATGGAATTGGTCCACCTCTACCAATCTAAAATGAGCTCTAACATGGAAAGTAAGCGTTTCCGGACACATGTCCACATAACATATTTTCTTTGTTTGTGTGTGAGGAATGTTTCCTGAAAGTTTGGCCTTACCATTTTGTAACACCCTGTATATATACCTACACAACGTGTACGTGACAAAGAATTTCTCTGAACAGTCCCAGTACCGGCTCTTTATGCTTGCTACTGTTGCTTACTTACGTATATGAATAATTTAGACAGTACTAAGTAGTCATCTTATGAAGTACGCTGATTTTTTCTGGAAAATCAATAGTCACTCGCATGTGTATCTTACCTCTAATCTCCTTCAAAGTATCTTGATGGGACTGTCTTATTTTTCTGAGAGGCTCCGCATTTCTTTGAAGATGTTCGTGGAACCTATTTTTATGAATGGAACAGTGCTGAAGCATCTCGTGGCTGGTGGTTCGAGCCCCATTCGTGACTAAATTTTCATCGTTCGGGAATACTCGACAGAGTAAGAACGCACAGTTTCTGAACTGCCTGGTTAAACCCAAAATCTCTCAGCATTGTGTACGGAGTGAGACATACGTGTCTATTTTTGGTGTTGTGATCTGACGTTACACGTTGAATAGACGCTTCGGCCCCATGGCCCAAGTGGTACTCAGCCAACTTTAGAAAATAAAATCACTCCCTTGTAGCAAGAGGCTTAAGCTTTCTGGTTTTTCTATAGTAGCACCCATAAGCAAGAGGTGCTATGCAAAGCACCCCTCTGGTATGTGTGACGAGGGTGGCAGCTCCGTCTTGAGCTGGTTGAAAGAGAAATCCGGTGATTGGTGTCCAATCCCGCTGGACGGCTTGTGTTAAAAATCCTTACAAACGTGAACTCGCTCTCAGTTTTCTCTCTCAATTTGCTCAGTGTGGACCTTTTAGTTTGAACAGTGGCGAAGTATCGTCATGAAGGTAACCTTGTCATGCTTCAAGTAAGATACATTGTATCTCTCTCTCTCCCCTTGTGTTTACTCTATTCTCTCATATATGTGCAGTGCTAAAATTAAGTGTTTTTTGTAAAGACTATTCTCAAAATTGATAAAAAGGACAAGATAGTTAAACATATTTGGAATAAAAGAATAGTAAGCATGTGAAGATTCTATTAGTCAGTTTATTAATAATAAATGTGGAACTGGTTTTAATAACTGATTTTATTGTAGTTTTTCCAATAATAACCCCTCATTAACTTTTCTTATGTGTGAATAACTTTAAAGAGCAGTCTGTGGTGTAATAGTAATGAGCCATAAAAAGGAATAAACGGGTCATAAAGACACTAAAGAGATAAAAGGTTTTTTTCCTTACTGCTTTACGCCCCATCGACGGCTAAAGTCATTAGAGGCGGGATGGGACTGGGGACAAGGAATTGGAAGGAATTAGGCCATGGCCCTTTTGAAGGAAGCATCCCGGCATTCACCTGGAGTGATTTGGGGAAACCATGAAAAACCCAAATCTGGATGCCCGGACGGGGATTCGAACCCGCGTCCTCCCGAATGCGAGGCAGTGGCGTATCTAGGTCAACAAGGGCCCCGGTGCAAAAAATTTATTTTGGGCCCTCAGGCCAGACGGGCGACCTTTTTTTTGCATTGTGTGCTGGTAGGGGCCCCCTGAGCTGAGGATGGGGGCCCTTGGGTTGTGCTTAGGGGCTCCCAACGCAGTGGTTGGCCCTTGGGCCTCTAAACTGCGCTTGGGGGCCCCCAGAGGTGCGCTTTGGGGCCCCTTGAGGTATGCTTGGGGGCCCCCTGAGGGTAGGGGCCCTGGTGCACTGCCCCGCCTAGCCCCATAGTAGCTACGCCTCTGATGCGAGGCGAGAACATTAACCGTTAACACACAACGCTCGATGAGGTACTAAGGAAAGAAATAAAGTAAAGAAGACGAATAATAGGAGAGGAGAAGTTTACAATATCTGGACTTTACACTGAATGTTTTACTGTTGAAAAATAATCAGCTAATGAACCGCGAACAAGAAGCTTTTAAATGAATGGCGACAAAGCTAAATATACGCAATGCATTAATTTCATTAAAACTATCTGAAACCCAGTAAAAAACAGGAGAGTGGCGAATAAAGAAGAAGCTAAACTACGAGAGAATAAGACCTAAGAAGTGATTTACTAGCACGTCAAGTGACTTTAATGAAACCATATTCAAAGTAACTGTTTAAATCATGCCGCCAACCAATTTAAATGGCACGCTCCTTGCCGACTTAGGCCATTCTTTTTTTAAGGCTTTGCGACTCATCGAAGTCGAGGTCATAAGAAGCGGGAAAGGCAAGGGGCAAGGAACGGAAAGAAATTCGGCCATGGCCTTTTAAGGAACCATCTCAGCATTTATTTGAAGTATTTTCTCGAAACCATCGAAAACCGAAATCTGAATGCCCGTATGGGGATTCGTACCCGCGTCCTCCCGAATGCGAGGCTAGAGCGTTACCACTCGCCCTTCACTCTCCGTCACTTAGCAAACAAAGTCCGATAAACAAACTAAATTTATTTGATGATATGGTCAAAATCACATACAACTGAGGCAACTAATTATGATAAATGATTAATGGCACCCGAAAAGAGGTTTAAGTACCCTAAGATCATTTTTAGGAACTAACTGTGAAGTAAATGTTTATTGACGTCCCTATAATGAGGCCTTATAACTTTTTCGTCAATTTAATGACCTTAAGACTTTGAACATAGTATCTAAGTATTCAATCCATCCTAAAGTATTTATTTAATTACCAAAAAGGCGCAAATAATGTAAAACTATTGTTTCAAATACTGCTAAAAGAATAAAAACAACTGAAACAGCCCACTTATTATCAATGCTTTCATATCAGGTGTTTTTTCTGTTCTATACAGTTTACTATACTAACGAAGTTCAAAACACTTTTACGCAAACTAATGTTAAATTTGGTGTCACTCTTTTCACATGACATTAATTTAGTGTTAACAATGTATCGATGTTAGAAATATTCAATCAACTTAAACCCGCAAAATAGATCATGCTGCCACCAAACAAAATCCGCTTCAATATCGGATTAGAGTCTTCATGGAGGTATTGTGGGGCTGTATTTAACGGTGGATAGTAAATAAAATGGTGTTCCTCTATTCTTGTAGTGAATATACTACACGATGGTCACTAAAAAAGTTGTAATATACTGATGTGTACTTCCTCTTGTTAAGAATTAAACTAATTTTTGCTTGCATAAATTATCGAAAAAAAGATGTTATTAATGACTGAAATTGCAGATATGAGAATCGGGATGTTGCTTTCACATTATCAACCCATTGTACCTACGTTTGACATTAACATACATTTATCACCAAACACAGACCCACACTAATCAGTGTTGGTATCGCAATACCTGTTATCAGATCAATTCATAAACCAAGGTGGAATTTAAAGAAGGCAAACTGGGACCATTATAGCTCCGAGGTAGATAGCAACCTGCGATGGATACCCCCAAAAGCGAAAAACTACAAGAGATTTGTAGGTATTGTCATTGCTGCAGCTAGACGAAACACCACTCGAGGGTACAGGAAACAATACATTCCATGCTGGGGCAAATCTACGAAAACTTTGTATGAAAATTATATCCCACAAAAACAAATCTTGTAAAAATAGCGGTCTGGCCTCGCATTCGGGAGGACGTCGGTTCGAATCCCCGTCCGGGCATCCATATTTGGGTTTTCCATGGTTTCCCAAATCACTCCAGGCAAAAGCCGGGATGCTTCCTTGAAAATGCCATGGCCGAATTCCTTCCCATTCCTTGCCCCCCATCCTTTCCCGTCTCTAAAGACCTCGCTGTTAAGAGACGTTAAACAGTTTAAAAAAATGTAAAAATAGGCCAAGTCTCGTGTTCATGTAGTGACAAATAGTTACGAGTTCTTCTTCTGAGCCAAGTCTACACTTTACAGTGTGTATTCAATTCACTTTGTGAAACAGAATGGTTTCTCTCGGTGTCATAGATCGTTTATTTAGGATTTTTAAAAATCCATTATGCACGTCATAATTTTTACTGAAATTGAGGGCATAATAAATACTTGTCAAATTCGAAAAAGAGCGAGCGAAATCTTAGCTTTTACGTATTTATGTTTGATAAAGCAACACATTTAAGGTAAACAAGAAAGTGAAAGGTCCCTCACGTAAATAGAATGCCTACACCATACCATGAATCTCTAATCGGAGCACTTCTGCATCATCAAAGTCTACGATTTTATAAAAATGGGTTAGAAAGACTCAAAGTATTGAGCCTTTTTCAACTGTGTTTTTAGGTGCTTACACCATCCGGTGGCACAGTTTTTGTGTGGTAGAAACAGTTTAAACTAGGTCAAATAACGCTGAAAGTTAAGGAGATTCGCAGTCGTCCTTTCACTGCAGAGACCAAAGAAAACATTGCTGCTGTGAAAAATGGTCTCCGGAAATAACGGCGTGATTTTAAAGAAATCAGAATTGCTCTGCTGTTTGGATCGCTAACATTATTAAGACTCATCCACGAATTTCTTTGCGTCGGAAAGGTTTGATCCCTATTTGAGTCTCACAAACTAACAGATTCACAGAAACACCCAGGCGTTGAATGGTGCGAAGAAATGATGACGACGTTTGCCTGAGAATGCTCTACTCAGGTTTTCGCCATCGTCACTACTGACGAAACCTTGGTTTACCACGTCGACCAAGACTATACGTCAGTCCACAATGTGATCTTTCCTGCA
Organism: Vandiemenella viatica; assembly: GCA_031002005.1. Classification (NCBI taxonomy): domain Eukaryota; kingdom Metazoa; phylum Arthropoda; class Insecta; order Orthoptera; family Morabidae; genus Vandiemenella; species Vandiemenella viatica. Next base: position 74,949,254 of record CM061914.1, read on the forward strand.
AGAAAACGGTGGCCACTTTGTTCTTCAAAAGTTCTCACTCGTCAATCATTCTTACTGCATTACGTGTCTACGACCAGTAGGCCGGCTAGCTGCGTTCCAAACAAAATCGATAGCGGAAATAACCTTATGGTTACAACATTCTAAAGATGCTGAAAATGCGACAGTTTCGTTAATAATTACCGTATCTATTATTCTAATTAATTTATCGCTTAAACCTAACGAAGTTAGGCTTCCTCGTTCAGGGTAGGGTAGGTGTTGGAAAATATTATAACAGTGAAAGATACAAATACAAAACGAATAGGCTTTCCATTAAGACCCCTCAAATATGTAGGGAAAAACAGATATCTGTGTTCCCAATCTTAATACATCTTGCCACGTAGATCGAGGTGCTATTGTATGCACTATCGTTCTACAGATATTCTACACCAGGACAATGCTATACATATTTGATACAATGCTGAATAAACCTCATGAGTAAATAAATTGAACGTAACATATCAGGTTTACCGCAGTCGTAGCGCTCGTATATAAATAAAAAATTATGTCAAAATATTTTGTAGACTGAGAAATATGTAGCTTAATTCTATAATGAGGGATAATTTAAGCTAATATGTACGTTTACCGCTAGTAAGGGGGCGTAATGCTGTCGAACAAAAGATCTAAAAACGTCTTACAAATAAAATCATCTCATTTTTCCTCTTTGGTGTAAAAAAATTAAATTCACTTTCACTACATGTGCTCTCGTTATGTTTTCCACTGCGGCCAGAGAAACGAAGCATTATTCCACGTTAACAACGCTCTGATTAAAGCAATAAATGCTGAGTTAAGGAAAATGAATTTAAAATGTAAATTGTCCATTTTAAATTTAAAACAGCGGCTATCATTACTCCAGCTCTAACGACGCAGACGATTAATTCCACACCTCTCCACCGTCGCCAGATTTGGCGCCAATCCAACACCAAAGAAATCAAGGACAGCTTATTCGTTGTACGGATAATCTTACACCTTGTTTCGGTAGGCAACTTTAGAAATGGAAATTTTCACAATACATCTATACCAAGTTAAACCTACCCTCCGGAACAGGAAATTATATTATGTGGAAGTGTTTTCGGTTTTGTTCAGTGTTTTGATGTTCAGTTTTGGCTCCGTGAGTAATTTACATGCAGGATATTGTAACTTTTACGACTCTCAATTGGTTCTTACCCGTGCTTGTATGATACTTATCCTTCCACGCAAATGACCTTTCATAATTAAGTTGTACTTCCTTTTGATTGTCTGCAATATAAAAACTCTTTAAAAATAACTTAATCTTTTAAAAACAATCGGACATTAAAAATAATTCGTTCTGGCCTCGCATTCGGGAGGACGCCGGTTCGAATCCCCGTCCGGGCATCCAGATTTGGGTTTTCCATGGTTTCCCAAATCACTCCAGGCAAATGCCGGGATGCTTCCTTCAAAATGCCATGGCCGAATTCCTTCCCATTCCTTGCCACCCCCCCCCCCCCCAATCCTTTCCCGTCTCTAAAGACCTCGCTGTTAAGAGACGTTAAGCAGTTAAAACAAAACAAAAATTGAGGTAAACCTAAACTTCATCTGTTATATTTTATCTCAAATCACTCCAGATTTTACAATAACTACTATCATGATGCAATCAAAGGCTTCCGCGGCCCTAATAATGCTGCCGCATGCTAGTATTAAATACCAACGTTTACACTGAGATGTTTAGTTTTGACTTAGAAGAAGTTCGGAAAAGCTTGACCGAAACGTCGGAATTTTATACTAGGACGAGGCAAAATATTATTATTCACACATGAGTTATAATTTCTCTATACACAAAAATTGCTTTATCAGTCCTCGGATTTTCATATTATTATTCGTAGTTTCAGTTATGTGTGCCTTCCTTCTGTGCAATCTCCTCTCTTTCGGACTCCCTTTACTTATCTCTGCTTCAAAGATTCACTGTCTCCGACCAACGATGTTGCTTCGCCACACTACAATACTTCTCACTGCTAACTTATTCTCTCCTTTTATTTTAAACATAATAAAATAGACCTGGTTAAACAAATTCGGTATGAAATTAGAGGGATATAAGTGGTTGTCTTGCAGTATATTCCTCCATTTTGCTTCTGTAGAATCACGCCATCCTAGAACATTGCTGAGATTTTCCTTATGAAATGAATTGTTGCATCCATTGTTTGCAGGTAGGTGTCCCAGTATGATAAGAGCGCTTTATGCTTAGAAGCATTGCAACCTACTGAAATAAATGTAGACATTATTTTAAGTAAGTAACCTTACCCACAGGTAGCGCTCATGGCAAGCAGAATAACTTTACTAATTTAATTTTAATCAAAACTAAATTCAAACTCAATAACGCAAATAAAAGAATACGTACAAGAAAATAGTTCTACTGTCATGACGCTGATTTAATAACTCTGATGTGGTCTCTTTTTTATTTTCTTCAGTCTCTCGAATGGTTTCATGCTACTCCTCATTTATTTCTATCCTGCAATAATATCTTGATACCAACATACAAATCACGTCGTCAGTTATGTGTCTTAATAATTGTACTACTTATTTTTTTAGTGCTGAATATCACTACAAAGTACATTCATTAAATCATAACTGTGAGACTCTGATATGGAAATATTATAAAACCTTACTGATTTGATTTTAAAATAATACCAACGTAATCATGTAGTGTTAATCTCGTAATATTCCGTACGTAGCATACTTTTGTCGTAATTTTTTAATATAAAACATTAATAATTCTTTATTAGCCCTCACCATTTAAAAATAATAATTTCCATTTGATTTTTATTACGTTTCCTTCCCCGAGCGTTCACGGAATTTCTTAAAATATTTTATTTCTGAACAGATTATGAATATGAAATCAAAACTAAACAGTATCTCCTGAAATACTGACCAATTAACAGAGATATTATTGCTTCTATGTACGGCTCTGTTAACTGTAGCTTCTTAAGATTCTAATAAGATTTACAGCTACTGCGAAATGTTTCGAGACCAGCACTCTGTATTTTGAGAGAGGTTTCTCGCATGCTGTTTTAGATCACACTACACATTCCTATTGCTGAAATACATTAATATTAAAACTTACATAATTATATAATCGAAAATGAATGAATGCTCATTCAGGTCAATCACATGCTAATTACATCATGATTTTCTCTTTTTTTGTGTAACACAGTCTACCATAGACAGTAGATGTATCTATAATCTATATAAAAAAATTCTCTTAGTAATTTCAGAGAAATGTGCATCAGTTACTGTGTATGTATGATGGATGCACTGTATCGTGTTAAAGCAACATTTGTTTTAATGTTACAATAAAGCTTTGCAACCTATCCGTTATGATCCGATTTCATTTTCATATACAGCACATGTTGTTAGCGGTCTCGACCTGATCACTTATTTATAAGACTTTTCAAGCTAGCATTATTAAAGCTTTAATCTAATAACCTTGCGTGTAGATTAACCTCTGTGCTGTAAATTATAACCATGAACAGGTAATTTACATTACATGTGAATTACATTAATAATTTTCATCTGCGATTAACTGGGCGAATAGTTTACTTAGTAACAGCATACGAGACTTTGATATGCAGATTGTATGCTACGTTAGTCAATATTGCTTTGTATTACGGATTCAAAGAGAAAGAGATGAAATGTAACTCTTATAACAGGTTTTACAGAAAGGAATTTTTTTTATCGTTTAATGATATCCTTCTATTCCGTCCTTTTTGCCTTATAATTTAAAAAATTATTTAAACAAAAAACAATGAATCTGATGCGTGAAAATGTGTATTTTTATTATTATATACAGAAAATCATTTAATTGGTACATGAATGCTGATTTTAACTCAGTGATGACGGCTCTTATAAAGTTTTTCCATAGTTCTTGGTTTCAGATGAAACAAAGCAAAGTAAATTCATGTTGCCCTGCGAGCTGATGACAGAGTTTCGATTTGCCACGCTTTCCGTATCTTTCGTTGCTCGACTTACAGTTTAATGTATTATTTGCCGATGATGCTATAATTTATCGCGAAATCAAAACCCTGGACGACTGCGCTTTGTTACAAGACGATATTACGAAAATAATTGCGTGGTGTAAAGATTGGCAGTTGGAGTTAAACGCTAAAAAGTGCCAAGTCATGCGTGTAAGTAAAAAGGTGACACCATTTAACTGTGAATATACGATTAATGACACTGTCCTTAGAACGGTAGATTCCGCTAAATACCTAGGGGTAACAATTCGTAATAATTTGTCGTGGAATGAGCATATTGAGAATGTAATGGGGAAAGCAAATCGTATACTCCGATTTCTAGGTCGTAATTTAAATCAATGCACTCAGGAAGTTAAATCGATTGTATACAAGTCACTAGTACGTCCTCACTTAGAGTATTGTTGTTCTGTATGGGGTCCCCATCAAAAGGGGTTAATGGAGGCTTTAGAGAAGGTCCAAAGAAGAGCCGCCCGATTCGTGACAGGTATATATAGTTGGAGGGAAAGCGTAAGTGCGATGATGTTGAAGGAGTTAGGTTGGGAAGACCTGGAACACCGAAGGCGTTGCTCTCGACGGAAGCTAATTGAAAAATTCACGACAGATGTATTTCGGAATGACAGTCAGCAAATATTGCTACCAGCAACATTCATATCTCGAAATGACCGTGAAAATAAGATAAGAGAAATCAGAGCCAGAACCGATTCATTTCTGTACTCATTTTTCCCACGAGCGATTAGGGAATGGAATAGAAAGGATTTACCGGGCGAGTAAACTTAAAATCCGACAGGAGTAGCTTTCGATAAAGCACTCCAGCCATCCTGATCTGGGTTTTCCATGGTTTTCCCAGATCACTCCACGCGAATGCGGGGATGGTTCCTCACAATAGCCCATGGGCGCCTCCTGCCATATCCCTTATAACCCTTCCAAACCATAACCCTTCTCGATAGGTGCAATGCACCCTCCGCCACACACTTTTAGTGAATCGCGGAGTAATAATAATAATAATAAATAATCCGAATCTCAGGCCGTCCTGGTAAAGCTCATATGATCAAACACAGTTCTTAAAAATTCGTGGTACCTTCCACTGGGATTTAAATCGGGGTCAAATGGTGCACATTAGAAAGCAAGCAGTTAACCCACTTTTTTTTTTTTAGCTAAATACATTTATTGAAAACAAACCTAACCACAATTCAATACTTACCTTCAATACTTTAGGAATACCAAAAAGAAGGAAAATTCAAATATTTGAAATGTGATTCTAAAGAAGAATCCTGAAAATTAGGTGGACAGATAAAGTACGAAATGAATGAGTTTTGAAAATGATGGATGATAAAACAAAATTTTTGGAAGAGACTTACAGAAATAAGATACTGGATGGTAGGTCATATTTTGAGACATGCAGGATTGGTTAATTCGTTAGTGGAGGGAACAGGCGAAGGTAAGAACTGTAGATGAAGATTAGAATATATGAAGCAGAAAATTGAGGACGTAGGGTGTAAGGAGTATGTTGAGATGAAGAGGTTAGCGCAAGAGAGGAAGGGATGGAGGATTGCATCAAACCAGTCGAAATATTCGATAGCATACATTTGTTCCAAATAAGAGCAATGACAATAGAGGTGATGATAAGGATAGTTCACAGTAGGCAACCTCTGATTCCCAAATGTCACCATCGCCACAGTATTTCTGCACGTTAATAAGGGAATGTTCACTCCCAGCTCTGCCCACTTCCTTTTGTGATAGTTAGATTGATCTAGTCGCAGATTTCCCTCGATATTTGTCTGTATAAATTGCTCATACGACGTCGTATAGTTTTTGTATTTTTTCGAATTACTGAATTCGATAAGAATATGATATTTGATTTCGTTTATATCAGCGCCTTTTTTTTTTACTACATAATCTACAAACTGTGCCATGGTCCAGTGCGTCGAGTTTTGCTTTTATAGTGGATACTCCGACTGATCCGTTTTTATAATATTGGCAATGTTCATGTTGTAGTTTGCAGTACTAATTAATGACGCCAAAGTACCTTTCCAGATCGACTGCCTCTTCTTGTACATAAAACTAGTTTCCAAGTTGTCTTCCTTTGTGCAGTGTTAGCATTTTGTGGTATGGATCAAGTTTATACGGTACAATAGTTTGTTTGTAGGAATTATTTCATTTATTACATCATACCAGGTCGATTTAATATGAAAAGACAGATGCTTATTGGAAATATCCGCAATCCTGATTTCCAGTTCGTTTGTCCATATTTAAGTTCTATGTTGTTTCTAACATTTTGTGGTATATGTCTTTCGTGGTATATGTGTTTCGGTTGGTGGACGTTGGTAACATTTGTGATGTAACTACATTCAAGAAACTAAGTTCTAGCCCACTCCAAACAATAGCTTATAAGCCCTATGTTTATCGGATGATTTCAATCTCTCGTTGTAACTGCCTTAGTAAGATCTTAGTTATTTTTGTTATTCTTCTTGTGGATGCGGGTCCTATGAATCAGCAATGCATTGTATTTCAAATATACCACTGATCCCCCCCCCCTTTCCCCACCTCGCTTATGTGAAAGTACACCTCTATAAAATCAAAATGCAGAACCTAGGTACTTCAAATAGATTAATATCAAATTGGTTGTGCTGTTTCGGGTAGAGATGACTGACTCTACTTTTTTATATATATTATTCGTTTATGGCTCGTCAAGGGGGAGGTAATTCTAGCCAGGGAAGGATTATACTCAGGGAAGAAAGAAGTATCCTATATTCACCTGGAGTGATTTCGGTAAAGCATGATAAAACCAATAAGTTTTAACCGCAACCGAAACAACATCCTTGTGTCTCGGATGTTATTACTCACTCATAAATCAAGTTTCGTAGCGTTAATTCAGATATCTGTTATAATTACTCGGAGTAAATGAAGCTTTCAAATTAAATGGATACTCCGTGTAATTACATCAACAACTGGAGTTAGATCTTTAATGAAGAAATCTTATTAAAATCGTATCACAGATAATCTAGGACACCAAAAAATATAACTGACAGCGTTTTCTGCTCAACTCTTCCGCAGGACTGCAAGGGATAGCCCAGTTTAAATCTCTCGTCAGAGAGTAGAACAGCATCTATTCTCTATCTCTTAAACCAATAGCAAAAACCGAGCGTGGTGGGTGAACGGTAACACTCTAGCCTCTTATTCGGGGGGACTTGGGTTAGTATCCCCGTCCGGTCATCTAGATTTCAGTTTTCCTAGATTCCCAAAATCACTCCAAGCGAATGCCGGGATGCTTCCTACAGAAGGCCATGGCCGAATTCCTTTTCCCCGTCTTTTCCTGCTCTAATGACTTCGACGCCGACTAGGTGTAAAGCTATAAGCAAATGAAGATGCAACAATATTCTAAAGGATAATTATGGGCGCTTATATACGCCAACCATCAAGAAAGATTAAAAGTTGCGGAAAAAATACTCTGAGGCCATGGACTACCTGGATGTCGTTATAATCAGACAATATGAAAAAGTGTGGTGTCGTCCGTTAATGAGAGTCGTGATGTTCTTTTGGGAAATGGCATACAATAAAGCGTCTGCTGATTGTTTTCTTTGTTCATATAGCTATACAGAGCTGAACCTGACATAGGACAATGACCTAATATCAGTGTTGTCAAATTCTGGACACATGTGGTCTCAGTATGCTGTAAGTATTAATTTCTAAATTTACGTCATTGATAGGTTTAAATGAGGTTTTTTTGTTTTTTTTGTGTTTTCTTGTTGTTTTTTTTTTTTGTTTTTTGTCTGCTCTGCGCTCACTCAGCATCGATTTGCGACTTGACACGTTTTGGTTTATGATCAGGTGGATATAAATCTTGCACCGTCACCTTTCATACCGTCCAGGATAAGCACTAATTATGGAAATCTATTCAGAACAGTGATTCGAAACAGCTAAGTCTGGTCCTAGCGATTTCGGCCACATGGCGTTGTCAGGTTCGGTGTATTCCCTACACACAACTGTCCGTGAGAAATCCATTGTATAACTGAATTCTGGAATTCCAATTCCGACTTTTCGTGAGCTGCTTTGTCTATTCATTGAATCACTGCACAAAATATGGAGAAAATTGCGTTACAGAAATCACTCGATCAGTGATACTTGTGTGGAGAATGGATGTGATTGCTAACTTTATAATCAATAGTTTAGTGCCAATAAAGACCAGAGATGTTTCCGCTCTCTCACTACAGCTGCCATAGCAACCTGAAATGAAGGTAACCTTCCATTATTTCTGTAATCCTTCCATATATTTAAAAATGCAAATCAATAATAGAGAAAAGTATGTGTTTCATTTAAATGCACATACTAGTCTAATTATTATCTGCTTTTTGTTTATTTATATTTGTTCCATGTAGACATTTTCGATATATATTCTGTTCAAAGGTGATGCTATTATAGCAAGCTAAGAATTTTATGTTTTCTTCTTCTTCACCATCTTTTCCCGACATTAGAGGTCGGCTGCCTTTAGTGAGTTTTTCTCACCATTGTCATAGTCAAACTTGGAGATTTGATTTTACTTCCCTTAACGATTCCACGCATTTTATACCGTTTAAATAAAACCTCTAAACTATCTTGAAGAAAGGTATGTATTTCTTTTTAATCTACAAACTAATTATGAAGAGGAATGTAGAATGCAAGGAGGTGGAGCCGAAGTATGTACAACAATAAACAATTACAAAATCAAGGTTATGAGCGTTGTTTAATTATATTTTACTAAGAAACTGCAGGGAAATTAGATGCATAAAACTGCGATCAACGTGTCATTTATCACGGGATTAGAAGATAGTTGATATACAGGGTGTTACAAAAAGTTACGGCCAAACTTTCAGAAAACATTCCTCACACACAAACAAAGAAAATATGTTATGTGGACATGTGTCCGGAAACGCTTACTTTCCATGTTAGAGCTCATTTTATTACTTCTCTTCAAATCACATTAAACATGGAATGGAAACACACAGCAACAGAACGTACCAGCGTGACTTCAAACACTTTGTTACAGTAAATGTTCAAAAGTCCTCCGTTAGCGAGGATACATGCATCCACCCTCCGTCGCATGGAATTCCTGATGCGCTGATGCAGCCCTGGAGAATGGCGTATTGTATCACAGCCGTCCACAATACGAGCACGAAGAGTCTCTACATTTGGTACCGGTGTTGCGTAGACAAGGGCTTTCAAATGCCCCCATAAATGGAAGTCAAGAGGGTTGAGGTCAGGAGAGCGTGGGGGCCATGGAATTGGTCCGCCTCTACCAATCTAAAATGAGCTCTAACATGGAAAGTAAGCGTTTCCGGACACATGTCCACATAACATATTTTCTTTGTTTGTGTGTGAGGAATGTTTCCTGAAAGTTTGGCCGTACCTTTTTGTAACACCCTGTATAAGAAATAATTACAACTTAGGACGTCGAGAAACTTAACAGTACAATGTTCATTAATGGGAAATTCATGCTAACACGGTGGGTGAGCTGTTAACGCTTATAAAAAGAGTACTCATTACGAAGGGAAAAAAACAGAATGCTAATTGCAATTCAATAAGTTTATTATTACGCTAGACCAGTCCGTATGGGCTGAATGTCTAGACTCATATTCGCAAAACGGCAGTTCACTAATCTCTTAAAGCTCACTTCCCACGGCGCGTGGATTTGCCGACCAGGCCGATCCAGCAATCAACAGCGGGTTGTGGGAAAGCTGAAACGACACTAGGTGTGGGGAGGTGGCTGTGAAGTGACGAGGGTTAGCCGTTGGCGCGTGCTGATACACACAGTTCGGCTGCAAAACCACGCGCCATGGGAAGCTAGCTTAAGAAAGTGGCGGCCAAGGGACGCGTACCTCCGAACAATAGGACGACACCCCGCACTAAAGCTGTTTCGAAGGGAGTGTGTAGAGAGCGGTGAGCTGAACCTCGGGAGGTATCACGCCGGAGCGAACACGCCAATTCACAAAGATTTACGGCTGAACAAGCGACAGCCTGGATAGTCAGAGTTGAAGATAACACTGTTGGCCAATCTCTGTACAGAACGTTTGGTGACATGGATGAGAATGAGACAGTAATACCCGATAAATATCTTATATTTGAAACATGTGATTGTTTTTCTGGAAATTGTGTTCTTACATGGCGCGGTTGACGGTATGATTGGCGGTTCAAGAAAGACGCTGGAGAGAGAGAGAGAGAGAGAGAGATCAAAAGAGCAGAAGCCAGCTTTCAACGCCAGAGGTGGGCTTACGATTTCGATCATCACTGAGGCTGGTCGGAAAATGAGCTGATGGTGTATTACACTATCAGACTTGAGTGCCGAAAGTTTTGTAGCCCACACTAGGTTGTTCGGGCTGACGACTATCAGAGGAGTCATTACGCTTCTAACGACATTTGCTACAATTATTATAAACGATAAAATGCTGATCTTTTGCCGGACAAAGTATTCTGCACGTCTATGTAATTTACACCGTATGTAACTTACATCTACCGACTATATAAAACGGAGCTAAAGATATTGCCGAGAGCAAAAGATACTTTGACTACCATAAATGAACGTAGGTGCTCAGTGATCACTCTATTGAATTAATGTACGGGGAACCCAATAACCCTGCGTGTCTACTCACATTTTAAAATCATTGATGTATTATTTAATGTACTTTTATTACTATTTGGAGGTGATCAATTTTTGTAAAGTCATATTAAGTTTTATACAATTTTTAGGATGTTTCGGCCTTGTTACAGGAAAGGTATTGAAATTGAATTTTGTATTGTTTATAAATGCTTAACGTTAAATACGCCTTTTGTTTTCGGCCCATATGTTGTTTTATAAAATAAATTATTCAAGTTATGACCCATGTCTAGATCTCAAAGCAATGCTTTTTAAATTCATACCTGTTTCACAAAAAATTAATTAAATCAAAATTAAATAATCATAATTATATAAAAATAAGACCCACAAAACCCCTGTTTCTATTACACGCTGGGGTGTAATATTAAGATGGGCGTAGGTGCGATGCCAGGTAGGGTCATCCAAATTTCTGTCTTTCAAATGTTTCCCAAAATCGCTGTTAGCTAATACAGGAAGGTTACTTGAAATACAATGCGCAAGTTCCTTCCCGTTCCTTGTCTATCCTATCCCCTTCCTCCCATAGTTTTTCTGGCTCTAACGATATTGACGTCAGCTGTAAATAAAAACGTACCCAAAGAAAAATCCACATATAAAATTTGGTATACGCTTTATAATAGAGTTTTCAGAGAAGAAATGTTTAAACATTTGCCCCATACTCGCGTGGTAGATAATGTACATAAGAGCTGCAGGTATATTTAGTGACCCCTGGGTAGCGGGAACATTAATCATGGGGGGTAACGAAATTATGAACAGCTAGCGCTAATCCGATAATCACACGTCAGAGGATGAAATTTCCCCCTCCCCCCCTCCCCTCGCCAAAATTCCGAATAATACCCTTCATTAAGCCGTATCATCGCTGGCATTATCTTTTAAGTGGTCTTGTGTTATAAATTCGTTGAATTTCCGCCTTAATTTACTGCATTTCCTGTTTATCTGTTACCGTTCTTTTTTCTGCTTTTATCGAGTCAGTTTTAATTTAAGGATGGTAAATCTGGCATAATTTTAGATGAAGCACCTATTTGTAGAGCTCCTGAACCACTAAAGTCTCATTTCACGTCGTTTGCCAGCAGTAGTACAACCAACAAAAGGTTTAGTAAAAATTATAGCTACTCTACTCAGCTTAATCCAGTGCCAAAGAGCCTTAAACGTGTTTGGTTGGCAGATAAAAGTATTCAACTCAATAAAAAACCGGATATTGGTTTAGCAAGTTAAACAATTCAAGGATAATTTAGACATTCTTATTCTCTGGAACTTGCTTCCAAAATAACGCTATTGCCGATTCTTTCTGTGCTTTCATTTTTGTAAAAGACTTGCGTATAGCTTTAGTACTGTTATTTGTCGAATCCTTAATATGCACTACTAGTCCTCTTGTTATTAAATACACTCTGTAAAATCCACATTTAAACTGAGACTTGATGGGTCTTCAACAAAGTTCGGTTGTGGTATTCGGGGAGGTATGGGTTTAAATTCCAGTCGGGGCATCCAGACTTCGGTTCTCCACGGTTTCTCGAAATCACTCCAGGCGAATGCCGGGATGGTTCCTTCAAAAGGCCATGGGTGAATTTTTCAGTATACCATACCCATTGTCTCCCGGGTATAACGACCACAATTACGACGATCCCTAAAGAATCCACAAACAAATTTGAATAACTTTTATTTCTATTATAGGTTGCTATAAGATAAATCGATCAAAATAGGAATTTGACTAACTTCAAAATTGGAGAAGAAATTCAGTTTAAAAATATCGGTTGTTCGTCTCAATCCTTCGGCTCCAGTGTCGAGTAACCTTAAAGAATATTAAGCCGAAAGACAGACGCTCCAGTCTATCGGTCGCCTACACACAACATGGGAGTGATCGATATAAAAGTAGACAGAAGGCACAGTATATATCACATAAAAAAATTCACTGCCATCTAACAAGTAGTCCTGTTGTATAAAAACACATTTCAATGTTTGACTAAGGCCGTAACCACTGTCTCTATTTTAATTATTTCGGAATTTAATATTTTCAGTTGATTACCTAACTTCTCGTTTCCAAAACACTACCTGCTGACAAAGGACTTTTTTCACCGCCGTTAAAAGCAGCAAATATTAAAAGAATTATGAACAAATTTTCTTGAAATTCGTAAATTGTTTTGTCAATAGAAGTGAACAAATTCATTATTATTAGCTGTCACTAGGCACGTTTATTTCTGTTTCTTGATCCTTCGATATAGAGACAGTTATAGCAATTAATAATACAGGATACAAAACCCTCAGTTTAGGCCCTTGCTAGACGGGGACGTACAACAGAGTCAGGTTGAAATCCGAGATCTTACTAAAGCTTATAGGCGGTTTTCCGTAATAGTCTGACCGAATTCTGCGACGACTCCTAATTTTCGCCTCAGTAACTGGGCAGTTCAGAAAAAAAGTAATTATAAGTATGCAGGTCACATTTAACACTATTCACAGACCAATTAAGATAGCTTACATTCACACTGACCGTGTTGTGTGAGCGGTAATCGGTCGGACGCAGGTTCGAATCGGTATCCGACCATCAAAATTTCGGGTTTCAAATGGCCATGATCAGTTTCCTACCCATTCATTGCCCCCCCCCCGTCTTTTCCATCTCTAATGACCTCGACGTCGACCAGGCATAAAGCCATAAGAAAAAAAGATTCACTCCTCGAACGACCAACGGAGGCTCCCATGCAAGATGAACGGTACGGTAACACAGTTGCCATTGCGAAACAACGTCAAAAAAAAAAAAAACTCAAAATCTACAAATCCTTTAAGTTTTTTGTTTACATAATATTCCGGGTTATCTGCGAAACAAGTTCCAGACTAATAGAAGTTGACATTTAATTTTGATACAAATTTCCTGTAAGCTCTTATTAAAAATTTACATTACCCCAAACCCCGGATGCATATTTTTCGTCTTTGTAATCCCCATTTGATTTAGAGAATCGTTGTAGGAAGAAGAGTACGGGGCCGGTAGCCCGCTTTCAGCGGATCTGCTGTTCCCTACGGAGCAGAGGCTTACAGCGATCCATCGACTGCTACAATCGATAGCTGAGTCGCGTGAGGTGCCCAGTGCTACGCCTATTGTGGAAGACAGTACTAGTGTAACGACGGTGGGGCTAGGTAGCTAGCTGTTCCTTAAGATTCAGCTTTATCAAAATTAAAAATATTATCTACAAATAGAAACTGGTTGTTGTTCCAATGTGACATCAGGGGTAGGGAAGCTGAAGGAGATCTAGAAATCAAACCACATATGTCTGTAAGGAAACAAACTGATTTTTAATTCAGCATCATGGACTTTGGCACAGGTGAAAAATACTTCGTATGAAATGAACAATGGAGGCAAACGGATCGTGTCGCACTTATCAGCGGTCAGCTCGTAGAGGTAGGAACGGGAGCAGTGGCGGATCCACGAATTTGGTTTGAGCGGGGGGGTCGCTTGAGTCGGGTAAGGGTTAGGGTTTATAGTCATTCCGCCCTTAAAAGATCAGCAGTGCTAGTAAAAAAGGTCTCCAAATATCAAAAATTCCGATGTCGGGGGTGGACATTAGATACTTTTGGGGGGGGTCTTGAGCTCCCTAGTCCCCCCCCCCTGGATCCACCACTAAACTGGAGTGAGGAGTGGGGACAGGGGAACATTTTGTAAGTACGAAGACTTTCCCGGCGTATGTCTGCAACGTAGTCTTCATGGGTGTACCGCCGGATAGTGTTGTGGAAACACAATATTTCGACGGCTGGCTCCGCCGTCTTCTTCAGATGTAGAGACATCTGCACTGGTCGGCTGACCCACAGATACTGAGATGGTTCGGGTGCCGCTCTTCTTGTTCTAGCCCGAGCTAATATGAAGCTCGGGCTAGAACAAGAACCATAGCCACGCCCACTGCCAACCAGCCGACAGTTCGTTGCGGGCCTGGCTCATAGTAAGCCTTCGCCGAGGCCACGCAGCCGCCGGACGCGGACATTTATATAAGGAAGAGCGGCACCCGAACCATCTCAGTATCTGTGGGTCAGCCGACCAGTGCAGATGTCTCTACATCTGAAGAAGACGGCGGAGCCAGCCGTCGAAATATTGTGTTTCCACAACACTATCCGACGGTACACCAGCGAAGACTACATTGAAAGGGAACATTACCTTGAAGCACCTGTTCGTAATGAGCAAGATATAGAGGATCCAAAACTGCAATGGGCTACAAACCCCTTTGCATCTGTCATCAATGCTGACATCTGCTTTATACGTTTCCTCAACCTTCTGACGAATTAGGTGAAGAGCTGGAAGCCTTTGGTGTTTTAGATCAACAGCGTCCAGTTTACCGGGAAAACAGTCCTTTTCAGAGTCTCCGTCTCTTACCGCTTTTCTCCTCTTCATTACTGTCAATCTCACTCTTCTATCTTACATACTATTAGTTATTGATTTTATTCAACTATCCCTTGGTCTTCGTTGAGACCTTTTCCCTTACAATTTTAAATTATACATCCCTTTGTCATCGTTTCTTCATCCATTCTGATCATATGACCATACATACCACTGGATAAGTGATCTATCAGTTCTGTCCCGTAAATGTTTCTCTTTAACTGCTTTTCTCACACGCTCATTCCGCCATTTCTCCAGGTAGTTTCTTCAATGTTATACAGGGTGTTACAAAAAGGTACGGCCAAACTTTCAGGAAACATTCCTCACAGACAAACAAAGAAAATATGTTATGTGGACATGTGTCCGGAAACGCTTACTTTCCATGTTAGAGCTCATATTGTGGACGGCTGTGATACAATACGCCATTCTCCAGGGCTGCATCAGCGCATCAGGGATTCCATGCGACGGAGGGTGGATGCATGTATCCTCGCTAACGGAGGACATTTTGAACATTTCCTGTATCAAAGTGTTTGAAGTCACGCTGGTACGTTCTGTTGCTGTGTGTTTCCATTCCATGTTTAATGTGATTTGAAGAGAAGTAATAAAATGAGCTCTAACATGGAAAGTAAGTGTTTCCGGACACATGTCCACATAACATATTTTCTTTGTTTGTGTGTGATGAATGTTTCCTAAAAGTTTGGCCGTACCTTTTTGTAACACCCTGTATATCTGAAATTCCGTCAGAGTGACATGAATGTCGCTAATATACCTTTCTTTCAACACCCATGCTTTGGAACGTGGAGTATTTGTACAAAAGGAGCTTCCATAAATTACATGACTCCAATTGCAGTCAAGACAGATGATGTTGGGTAGTGGACGCAACTGATGAAACACTTTGTTAAGCGGATCCTCTATCAGATGACTCTCCAGTCTCACCCTGAGATATTTTAAGCCGCGTTCCCGTGGCGCGCGAATTTGATGGCCTTTCATCTTTTCCGCATCTACTTTCACGGACGGCGCACCTCTATTAATCGCCAGGCGGTAAAGTAGAAAGGCCCGGTCTGCAAATGTGCGGATCGTGGGAACGCGGCTTTACAATGTTTTTCCTCTCTATGTCATCACCATTGAGTTCAAGTTTGTAGAAAAATATCCCGCTGTACTGCTATTTCCAGAAGTAATCTGTTTGCAGTATTATATGTGTCTTCGTAGAACTGATAGCAAAGCGTCATCGTCGAGCCCATGCTTCATTTCGAAGCAGTTTCCGAACATGAAATCTCAGTCATGGCTTATAATCCTAAGCAAATTACCATGGAAGAGTGAAATTTAAATCTGTTCTCAATCTCAAAGATATCTGGTATAACTGACAAACTACTTAAATAATTGAAAACGGTTTCAACCTTAGCTTTTGAGTTAAAATCGGAGATATGTATAATCATACTCCGTCACCAGGATTCCTAGCACGAAATTAAAATTTCTTCGCAACATAATATTCTTTTATATATACTATGGAATAAATTAATAAATACGGCACAGCATTTCGCGGTATTTCCATAGTTTGGAAGCATACGATCTGATCTGAAATATTAAATCATGTCGCTATCCCAACTTCATCTGTCGGTCCTTTGCATTAGTATTCAGCCTCTAACCCGCATAGAAGACCGTGGAGCAAAACCAAATAACAAAGTTGGCAACGAATTTATTACTACTAGGGGAAGATTGCTTGTAGTACACATCAATTTTTAAAGCAATAGAAAAAAAAATACGCAGCTGATACATCATATAAATTGTACCAAATATAGTTAAATTAATGATGATAGTTTGCAAATCAGTGCAGAGCTTCTTTGATTTATGTGGATAAAGTCATGGACAAATGGTAGTTTATTAAAAATTGTAGTTTAAAAAATTAAAAACACGTTGTTCATAGCTATGTGAACTAAAAAGTTAAAATAACCCTTAAATATAAATACTATGTTCAATAGCGATAGGATGTCCCACAGTTTATTGTAGCTTCTATTCTGTATGAGCTTTAGAAAAAAATAAATCACTCACCAAAAAAATTACGTTAATTTTAAAATTACGTGGTGTGCTAGATATCAGTTGTCTTATATTTTTTATATCTAGATATTAGTAAAGAATGAGTCCTGATGTAAAGCTAATTTATGGTCAGAGACTTTATTCTTATCATAAGCTTATTCAAAAATTAAGATCTACTGACACTGTACAACATTCTATCCATGCTGAACATAATTTTTTTATATTTAAAAATTATTTTAACGGTTTAGTTCATATTGCTACGAAATATAGCTTTTTTTTAAAATACATTTTTTTTAATTCCAAAGTATTCACAACATGAAATGGCGTTTAAGATATTTTAGGCAATTGTAATGAGAAAAAACCTTGGTGACTGTATATAAATGGTGTTCTTATGAATACATCAAGATCATTTGAAAATTGAAAGGTTATTAAAACTACTGCAAACGTCAATACGTAAATAGTGTGTATCCAAAAAACCGAGATTACCTTTAAATTATCAACGGTTCAACAGTTATATATTAATTTATGTGTTATATTGTATCAATCTCTTTGAAGATAATATTAGCACTTTGAAAATCGATTAGTATTTCACCGTGATATACACAACATTCGCCCCTGCGATGGTCGACTTATGCATCCTCATTGTAGATCCCCTAGCTTATTCTAGACGCATTCCCAAATCTTCTCTATTGTTACTGGCAAAGTAATTCGAATACTAGAGAAAGCTATGAAATTATTGAATTGCAATCTGATCTTAATACGTGTGTGAATTTCAAATAAATCGGATGTATGGAAGTTATCGAAAATAGAATTAAAAATTCTGTGACTACATACATTGTTTGATGAGGCAGATGCGAGTAGTTTGGCGTCGAGGTCATCGAGGTATTTATCCTTGTTGAAGCCCTTTGCGTACACAGTTGGGAAGGGTACATCCCTCGACCAGTCCTTCCCCTCGTCGATGATAGGCTCGGCGAGATGTGCGTACGACGGGTTGAAAGGAGATCGAGTCAGCACCATGGTGGTTTCGGCAGGGAGCCACCAGGAGAAGATCTTCTCGCAAGTCTTTACTCGGAGCTCTAGCACCCATTGGCCTCCTTGATTTAGGAGATACTTGATGATCTCCTTTATTGTGTAGTCCGCTGAGTCGAGGAAGTACTCGTGGGTCTGTGGCACTGTCACTGCCTTAGTTTTACAGGCAGGTGGAAGGCAGAGTTTTTGTCCGAAGACATTTACTCCACCGGAATTATGGAGTTGCAATGCATTACGGTTGGTGCGTCTGCTTTGTGGTGTCAATTTCTTAATAGGCTAAGTGGTCTTCTATGTATGTCGGCACTAGTATCATAGCGACCGATTGTGTTATCCACTGGGTTGTCGCATTGCCTTGTGCTTTTGTAGAATGTTTCCGCCAATTGTCGGAATCTGTCCCTCACTTTTGGTATTCCGGCTGCCTCATGGAGTGCATCCGTGGGGAACCGGTGCGGAAGATGAAGGGCTCTCTTCAATGCCCTGTTTTGAATTATTTGAAGCTTTCCTATTTGACGGTCTGTAGCGTATGCCCACACTGGTCATGCATATTCCATGATGGGGCGTACGAGAGGTGTATAGTTTGACTCCTGTAGATGGTGCAAGTTTGCTATCTCTATTCAGTATTGGATATAGGTTCTGCAATCTGATGCTTGTTCTCCGTCTGATGTCGTTGATGTGGTTGATCCAATTTAATCTCTTATCGAGGGTCACCCCTAGATAGCGTACGGTGGGGGACCATGGAATATCACTACCATACAGGTGAAGTGTTGGGTCCGGGTGTGTTGGTTGAGGGGCCCCGAGTCTCTTGGTTATTATAATAGCTTGTGTCTTGGTTGGATTTATGTCTATACACCACCTCCTTGCCCACGCCTGAGTAACCTGCAAGACTTCCTGTAGGCGCCGGGTGGCCAGCACTCTACTGCGGCTAGATGCCAGGTACGCGGTGTCATCGGCGTAGGTTGCAGTAAGGACACCGTTAGCAGTCGGAACATCTGCAGTATACAGGGAGTATAGCACTGGTCCGAGCACGGAGCCCTGTGGGACACCTGCTTCAATGCTTCTGTTGGAGGAGTGTGCCTTATCCACCTTCACGCTAAAAGTCCTTGTGAAGCAGCGGAAGTGTATAGGGGCGTCAGTGCCCAAATGGCTGTCGTCATCGATGATGTCCAGGGGTGACGACCAGGAAGAGCTTTCCGGCGAGAGCCATGCCAATTACCTGACTCAATATCATATATTTGTTGTGATTTTTTGTGTGTTGTTTTTAGGGTGAAAAGGTGATACGTATTCACCGACATTCGCATATTAGATACCGTCGCCACTAACATAAATTTAATTGCTTCTCGCAGTCAGAAGTAATAGGACACGTATTTTAAAGTATCCTGACACCTTAGGCACTATGAAACAACATTATGTGCAAGTGTTTCAAAACATGAACACCAAAGGAAATGTCTTATTAATTTATAAGATGGCATAAATTAATAAATAAATGTAGAACAACAGTTTAGAAACGTATGCTCAGATCTAATGATTTGAATGTGTATCAGTAACTTACCTTAATTGGAAAGCAGCTCACCATTGATATCTGATCAAAACAGAAACGAATAATTAATTCGCTATCCAAACCTCATCGATCTGTCCTTTGTGTAAGTCTAAATTTTAGTAGCTATTCCCAGTTGACGAACATAATGTAGCAGAACTTACAAGTAAGGATAGATAGCAAACTTTGTAATTCTTAGGGAACATTCTGAGAGGAAATTGATAGATTTTTGTAAGCACAATAGCGATTGCTATAAATATGAAACTACTTGTAAAAACATATATAAATACCACCTACTCTATTGACTCAACATAAATCGTACCAAATGTTAATAAATTAACAGTGATAGTTTACAAATCGATGGAAAAGCTACTGAGAATATACACTGACACAGTCACGAATAAATGTCGGGCCACACTAGACCGCACCGAGCACTCACCGTCTCTTTGTTTTTCATGGGCGATCACTCGATTGAAGTGAGTTCAAACGACACCGCGTGTCGGCCGTGTGTTGGCAGTCATTAGTTTGGTTTACTTTTTGACGGTATCCGCTACTGTCGGGCTGGTCGATATCGAGAAGCCTTCCGGTCCTTTCCGACTAAATGTTGTTTTAATGTTACTGACTGCTTTGGAAAAGTGTAGTTTTTTTCATCCTCACTTCAGGTTCATCAGAAGTTCGTAAAATGCAGGTAGAGTCCTTGCATTTTCGCGATAACAAATCAAAGCTTTGCCAGAGGTGAAGATCGATTTGGAGGCCTGTAAAAATTGCATCCGACACCCGGATTTTTTAACCGGGAAGTTTCCATACCCAAATCACACGCCACAAGCATCTGAATCTAGAAGTATTGAAAAATGTGTATTCAACCACATAAAATTACATTGGTGTTTTGGGATGGCAAAAATAAATTATTTAGAAAAAAAGTTCGTTTATTATATTTGAATATTCATTATTCATTACATCCAGATTTGTCTCTTGACTCAGATGGTTACAGCGTACGATTAGGGTACTGGAAGTATCTGGTTCAAATCCCTGTCTCAGCTGTAATTTTAATGGGTCTTAAAATTGACCTCTCGCAAAGCTTTGATTTGTTAAAGCTAAGATGCTAGGACGCTTCGTTTTTCGAATTTCTCGTTAATCTGCAGATCTCCTTTTCAAATTAAGTGAGAACAATAAAGGTGTACTGCACCGCTGATAAGAAATTCTGTGACATGAATTTTGAGATTACATGAACTTTTATTATTTTACGGAATCTTTTCTGTCTGTATTTAAATTAAAATATATAATAATCTTATTCTTTTTTGTTAAAAAAATTGAGTGATAGTAACCTTAACCAAAATAAATATGTCAAATTTGAAGTGAGTGACGCTTGAGATTTCATTGTGACTATGAAGAGATACACGAGAATCTCTCAATCCAGTACAATGCGACGATCATTTTTAAAACTGCGTTGGGGTACTATTATTGTGCACTAGAGATCAAACAGTGAGGTGATAACAGGCGTCAGGCAAAAAAAGTATTTTAACACACTTTTTTACTTTCTTAGATTATAAAGTACGCCTACGCAAAATAAAGTACAGTACTCTATAATAATGTTCGAGTGCTAGCCGCAGCTACGATCCCCAAATCACTCTTAAGGTAATTTCCGTGTAACAACCAAGTGTATACGTTAAAGTAAAATGAAGGCCGCGAAGGAACGCGTCCGTCACATGCCGTGCTACTGACCAGTGTGTACGCGAGGGGGCCGAGCCGACAATCGGCCGAGTGTTGGCGCGAATGCGTTGCGGGCTCGGTGCGGTCTAGTGTGGCTCGACAATAAGGGTACTTTAACAGTAAATGGTTGATGTTGATTTGCCCGTACATTCATTTTAGTCGCACAATTTTCCACATATGTGTCAAATTCTCCCCAATGTTTCCGAAAAAAAAAAAATTACTACCCTAGGCGTTAGATTAGAGACAATTTTACAGTATTTAACCCCCATTTTTTTCATGAAGAAAATTCTAAGGTGACGACACGATTAGGACAACAAACGTGAGGTTTCGTATATATCCATGTCTGCATTGAATAAGTTTCATTGTGATCTTACAGAAATGAGTGGGACATAACACTAAAAAACAATGAGATTATATACACATTTTCAATTCCTGCTGCGGTGGCATGTAAAATTCAAAGTCATTTCGTAACTTTCAGATTTTCTAAGTAAAAAGTAAGGTTTATTACTCTGAATATCCGTTTAAATCGATTCAACTGTTTTCGAGTAAGTCATATTATTTGATAAAAATGTTAAATTTCATAACAAATTTCAATTATCTGAACCTAAGAATGAAATTTCATGTCAATTGCTTGTTTTGTTATATGTATTTGCACTATTAAACGAAGAATAGGAATTGGGGTTTATTCAATCCAACAATATTTTTAGTCGCCCAAGCTTCATAAAAATATTCTCAGTTATTCGTGCAGCTAAAGGAACAATGATTTTTTTCAGGAAATGTGTGAAAGACAGGTTAGTTCAACAATAAATTATAATCAAATCGGAAATGGATTACTAAATAACATAGTTAATTGTTACGTAGTTAAATGAAATATTGCAGTAGAAACTGGCACGTATATGTTTCAGAATGCATCGCGATCTGCAATACCATTAAAAACCTTTAGTTGAATATCAAGTCCCCCGAATAATTTTCTAAAACTCCGTTTAATGAAAACGCTAAAATCTTTTAACAGATCGCTTTTATGTAAAAAAAAAAAAAAAAAAAAAAAATCAGATATTCATTACTCTTTATGAACAGTAAATTTAATTTCACTTCCAAAAAACAGAGATTATATCTCTACGGCCTGAGATCTTAGCTCCACGAAGAAAAGAACCTCTCGGAATTTTTTCCATATATTGTCAACATTAATTTAAGATAATTTATGGTGTTTACAGACTGAAAACCCCAAATTTAAGGAAGGACCCGTAAATTAGGTGATGCATTTATTATTTTTTACGAACATTGACGTATGCAATATCTAGTCGATATGTTACCTCCGGTGTATCAGACTACAATTTCAGAATTTCTTTTAGTGCTCCAGAGTTGAAACATAAGACATACCAAAAAAATTCAAGTCTGATTCTAAGCTTTAAAACAGCGAAAATCCCACCGGAATCTCCTTAAGAAGATCAACCCCATCGCATCCGAAAAATAAAGCTGGAGTTCTGTGAGCAGCCGTCCGCGAGATTTTACACTTTACGACGTTATTTGACGTAGAATAATGACAATCCTACCAGTTTTGATCTTCCACAAAACGAGATTATGGTTGCAAATGTCAACGTTGTCGTAATACATATCACGCAACACATTCAATTGTAAATCGCGATTGATAGCTAAAGTGCAGGTTTATTTTTCTAAGCAGCGGTGCAATCGAAGTAGTCGACTATACTCCATGAATATTCTAATTTCTCTAACACAAGCAGAACAGAAGCTTTCTTCATCGTTAACTTGGCCTCGTGCACTGAAATATCCTCCTTGCGTTACCCCACCAAACTTAATCTTTCTGCCTCTTCTCATACGCCTGGCTTTTAGGTCTAAATATACATTATATGCTGCACTGGATGCGCACATAGCAGGTGCACCACACTTGCACCCGTTTTTACCTAAACGCAGGATTGCTAATGCCGTAGGTCACCACCAATTGATAGCCCTACATCTGTTGAAACCACAAAGTTCGAAATTTATTCGTGTAGCTCATAAATGCTATTTTTTCCCTAAGGGTATATCTTTCGGCTGACAACCGTTTCACCACAAAGTTTACGGGGACAGAGTTTCGCACTGCCATTTGAACCTTGGCACTTGAAGCGAGGCGAAACGTAAATTCACTGGAGCAGTCAATTATTGATGTTGCCCCTTAAAAATCTAGCATTTGCCTATACAAAAGTGAAACGTAAAACATTTTGACAAGGTTTATTTATGATTATTCTTCCTTTTCTATCTTCCAGGTATAAAAAAGATCTATACAACTATCAAAGAAATATAAGTTTCTATATTGCTTTATTGTTTATTTGTTTGTTTTCAGAAAGATGTTCGATTTTTATTTTTTTACATTTTATGTCCATTAGGTTAACGATATCTTTATTGCAGTTCTCAGTAATATGCCATACTTTCTTTTTCATACCACTTTTCAGTTAGTGACGTTCTCGATGATACTCATCTTTAGGTATAATTTCCTCTTTCATCACATCTTCTAATTCTACTCGTATGCTTAAGTAACAATTTTTTTCTGATGCTGTTCAGTCTGCCAGTAAAGGCCCCTGCCAGGCAGACCTCACACACAACGCGCCTGCACGCCGGGATACATATACGACTCCAAACAGGCGCAGAGACATCAAAACAAATAGAATCATCTAGAAGCTAAGTGGGACTATTTCTTACAGAGGTCGCCGTACTACCACACAACGGAATTCCTGCGCCAGGCCGCCTATATAAGCGTAGCCGGCCGCTCCACCGCCAGTTCCGGCCTGACCGCGGAACCAGCTTCAACTATAGAAGACCACCGGAAGTTCGCGAGAAGTAGAAGCCGTCTCTCTCTACCCCGGATCAGGACCAGGCTAAATTTCTCGGCGGTCATCCGCTAACTGTACCTCATTTGTATTTGTTTACCAGTGTTTTGTGTACATAGCAATAAACCTCAAGGAACCATTAAGTGTAGTTCACTTCAGTGGCGACAAGGTTGGGATAAGAACTCTCGACCATCATGGCTACGCCAGCAGCACCTACGGAATGGCAACAGTTCCTCCAAGGACTTCTACATCAGTTCTTCGAATCTCAGAGACAACTGATTGCGGAAGTCAGGAATCTCCGCCAACCCACGGCCCCGCCTCCGTTCCCAGCATTCAACGTCGACGTCGAAGAATGGGAGACCTACGAGAAACGCATAAAACAACACTTCGCAATTCATCACATATCCAAAGAAGAAGACCAGCGTGCATATTTCCTTTCCTGGAACCAATCGAAGATGTATGTCTTGCTCACCAAACTTCAGCCACAAGACCCCGACACCCTCACCTTCACGACCATCTGTACGACACTGAATGCATACTACAGACGCCGGTACCATGTCGTCGCGGCCCGCGTCGAATTCTATCAATGCCGGAAGAAGCCCGATCAGACGTATCGCCAGTGGGCGGCCGAACTCCAAGGCCTTAGCAGAAAATGTAAGTTTCAAACTCGTTGTTCCCACGAATCCTACGCCGACGACATGGTGCGTGATCACATCATACAGGCTGCACCAGATGCCGCACTCCGGCATGACGCCCTCAAGTTAGAGGACCCATCCCTGGAGCAGGTCATCGAACTTGCCTACAAATTCGAAATATCTACGGCCGCAGATCGCCGCCTGGAGTCCTGGGCGGATGTGGCCGCAATCCGAACCGACGTAGAGGATACACAGGACGTCGCCGCCATCCAGAGCTCCCAGTCGCGCTCCTCCCGACACCACAACCGGGGACCGCTTCCTCAGAAGGACATCGAACCGGCCCGTTCCGGCAGGGGCACCAAGTCTCGGCAGCAGCAGCGGATCCCGCAGCGCCGACGCCGCAGCCCGCTCCGCCTACCCTCCTGCCCCGCCTGTTATTCAGCACATGAGAGGGAAAATTGTCCGGATCGTTGGGCTGAATGCTCACGTTGCGGCAAGGAAGGACACCTGGCGTCCGTCTGCCGCACCAACACCACCAATGCCAATCCCGGCTCTCGCCGCCCAGGGTCTTACCAAGACAGGTTGAGCGGCGCACCTATGGATATCAATCAGGTAGACACTTCCACAGCATCCAAACTTTTTATTGACGTTACGGTCAATGGCAAGCCCCTGCGCCTACAAGTCGACACAGGAGCAGCAGTCTCATTGCTTAATTATACTACTTATGTGCAAATTGGCTCGCCCCCCCTCTCGCCGGCCCCCAAGCGCCTCCTGACATACAACAAACAGGAAATAGCACTCCTGGGACAATTCACAGCAAACGTCATGTATAAGTCTGTACATCGTTCAGTCCCCTTTTTAGTAGTTAACAGTTCTCTCACAGCAGACTTATTTGGACTGGACGCTTTCCGCTTATTCGGATTTTCAATTGAGGATAACATACACCTCGTATCTCAGCATGTTCCTTTTCCTGAAGTGGACGCCCTTTGCACCGAGTTTCAGGACCTGTTCTCACCAGGCGTCGGCTGTGTAAAGGACTTCGAAGCATCACTCCAACTCCGGCCGGACGTACGGCCTCGATACTTCCGGGCACGCCAGGTACCCGTAGCGCTTCAACAACCACTTCAGGAAGAACTTCAACGTCTCCAAGACGAAGGGATCCTCCAGCCGGTGCGGTTCAGCCCCTGGGCCACGCCGTTGGTCATAGTTCAGAAGCCAGGACGCCGCTTACGTCTCTGTGGTGACTTTAAGACCACCGTCAACCCGCATCTGCTGGTAGACGACTATCCACTTCCGAGACCGGACGACCTCTTCCGTAAACTAGCAGGAGGTACCTACTTTACAAAAATTGACCTGGCAGAAGCATACCTTCAAATCCCTTTGGATATCCAGTCCCGACAATACACAGTCATCAACACCCCCTCTGGCCTCTTCCAACTCAACCGGCTCATGTTCGGCTTGGCCAGTGCTCCAGCGATTTTTCAACGGTATCTCGAACAACTTCTCCAGGATATTCCGGGATGCATCAACTATCTCGACGACATAGTCGTCACGGGACCCTCCGCTGCCGAACACATGACCAACCTCCGCCTACTCTTCCTCCGCCTCCGGGCAGCAGGATTGAAATGCAACCTTTCCAAGTGTCAATTTTTTCAACAATCCATTTCCTACCTGGGTCACATCATCGCTCTGGAAGGCATTTCCCCAGCATTTTCCTACGTGGACGCTATTTCCAACTTACCTCGGCCTCAGGATCTACATCAGTTGAAATCTTTTTTAGGCAAGATTTCATACTACAGAAAATTTATACCCTCAGCAGCACAAGTGGCAGCACCCCTGTACCACCTCTGTCGCAAGAATGTCCCGTTCCGTTGGACCCCAGCTTGCGAGACCGCATTCCACACCCTTAAACAGCAGCTCAAGTCCGCAGCATGCCTCATGCCATACACTCCAAACCTCCCCTTGATACTTGCCACAGATGCATCCGATTACGGTGTGGGGGCAGTTCTGTCTCATAAATTACCAGATGGCACGGAACGCCCCGTAGCTTACATCTCCAAAGCCCTATCGGCTGCTCAGCTTAAATATTCTCAAATCGAGAAAGAGGCGCTAGCTATTGTTTTTGCCTGCTCCAAATTCTATTCCCTTTTATATGGGATTTCTTTTCATCTCATTACCGACCACAAGCCACTCCTATCACTATTTGATCCGTCCACACGTCTGCCTACCAAAACATCCCACCGCATCCAGCGTTGGGCACTATTCCTGTCCCAGTTCAGATATACCATGCACTTCCGTACCACCTCCAGGCATGCCAATGCAGACGCCTTATCCAGACTACCGCAGGGACCAGACCTTGCCTTCGACAAGTCGGAACTTCTGGTGTTCCAGATCGACGATGACATACAAGAAGCACTGAAGACATTTCCAGTCACGGCCTCAAAAGTCGCGGCAGCCACAGGGGAGGACCCCCTCCTCCGTGTCATCCGACACCACATCCAACACGGGTGGCAAACACGTTCCCCTCCACGCCATCATCAAGACCTCAAGTTCTACTACTCCATCCGCCACCAGCTCTCAGTAGTAGAGGGAGTGCTTCTCCGCACAGAACCAAATTCCACCCCGAGGGTCGTCGTTCCGAGATCCCTACAGCCGACAATCCTCCAAACTCTCCACCAAGGACACTGGGGAATTGCCCGCACCAAATCCCTTGCCAGACGCCATGTATTCTGGATCGGCCTTACCAAGGATGTCACGGAGATGGTGCGGCGCTGTACCATCTGCGCCCGACAACTGCCCCGCCCCCCTCAAAAGTTCCTTTCCTGGCCGGCACCGTCCGGACCCTGGGAACGCATTCACCTCGACTTCGCTGGCCCATTCCTAGGCCACCAGTGGCTCCTAGTGACGGATGCCTTTTCCCACTTCCCATATGTCGTCCGTTGCTCCACAATCACCACAGAGGTCACCATTTCAGCCCTCACGAAGATCTTTTCCATCGAAGGATTACCATACGCCATCGTCACAGATAACGGACCGCAATTTCGAAGTCGGGAAGTCCTATCCTTCTGTACCGCCAACAATATCCAACACCTCCTCACCCCGCCCTTCCACCCCCAATCTAACGGGGAGGCGGAACGGCTAGTCAGAACATTCAAAACCCAAATGACCAAATACACCACAAGTCACAAACTCGAAGAGGCATTGACACTCTTCCTCAGTTCCTATCGAACCACTCCAGTGGGGGCCAAAAGCCCGGCGGAATTGCTGCATGGCCGCCAACCTCGCACTCTCCTCCATCTCCTCTTACCCCCGCCCAAAGTACAGGTACCTTCGGGCCCATTCCGTTTCACCCCGGGCTCCCTAGTCTGGGCCCGCGGGTTTGGCTCCCGGGCCGGTTGGCTTCCGGGGGTCATCCAGCGGCCCCGGGGCCGCCAACTGTTCGACGTCAGCCTGGATGGCCGGATAGTGCGACGCCATCGAAACCAACTACGTCTCCGCTACCCCACGGCACCGTCCTCTTCCACCACGCCACGGCCATCCACTTCTTCCTCTCCTTCCCTGCCACCTCCACCACTCCTGCCATCTAACCGTTGCTCAGGGACAGTTACAGCGCCACCAACGACGCCACAACCTGTCGGTCGCTCCGACACCCTTCAGCCGCAGCCTCTCGACCACCTGCGGGGACCATCTTCAGCGCCCCCCGTACAGCCCCCGGCCATCGACGCCGACGAACCGATGCCGTTAGCTCCACAAGTACCTCCACCACAACCTGCACCACGACGCAGGTCGGCACGCATCGCCAGGGGAACAGCTCCATACTCCCCTGGAGGTAGCCTTCATAGTCTGCTCCAGGGCGCCGCGGCAGACGACCTCGCAGACGTCGCAGACATCGCTTCCCCCCCCCCCCCGGGAGGGAGGTATGTTCAGTCTGCCAGTAAAGGCCCCTGCCAGGCAGACCTCACACACAACGCGCCTGCACGCCGGGATACATATATGACTCCAAACAGGCGCAGAGACATCAAAACAACCAGGAAAACAAATAGAATCATCTAGAAGCTAAGTGGGACTATTTCTTACAGAGGTCGCCGTACTACCACACAACGGAATTCCTGCGCCAGGCCGCCTATATAAGCGTAGCCGGCCGCTCCACCGCCAGTTCCGGCCTGACCGCGGAACCAGCTTCAACTATAGAAGACCACCGGAAGTTCGCGAGAAGTAGAAGCCGTCTCTCTCTACCCCGGATCAGGACCAGGCTAAATTTCTCGACGGTCATCCGCTAACTGTACCTCATTTGTATTTGTTTACCAGTGTTTTGTGTACATAGCAATAAACCTCAAGGAACCATTAAGTGTAGTTCACTTCAGATGCTATACATATAAAGTATTAATATACATTTTTTTTAAAAAAAGGAATGTTCTCTTTATGTTTCAGATTGTTAGGTATTACATCAAGTTTATTTATTTTAAGACTTATATTTAGTATATCTTTCTGTCTTTTCTGAAAAAAAAAACTGATAAGACTCGAGTAAGTAATGAGAATTTTACATACTAACGAATTATACTTCATAACATTATTAAGAATTTTAGAAAAATCTATTTAACAGAAATTAAGGCTATATGCTGCTAATTATTGAAAGAAAACATTTTCTTATCACCAACTACAAACATAAAAATCATATTAGATAGCATATGACTCGGCGACTGCATGTAGTGTTGCGAAAAAAAAAAAAAATTAAAAGTGCAACAAATTAAAATATTGGAGACTATTGTAGAAACTTTTGCAATTTACAGAACATTTATTTCGACGGTAACATAATTGTTAAAAGAAATTACTCTCCATCGAAATGAGATAATGGAAATGTAGTTATAGCTTTTTTTTACAGACAATAAGCAAGATCGATGAGATTTGTAAGCAAACATTTTTGGATACCTTCATGATTGATACGATTAAAGCATCTCAGTTTGTATGGTCATAATGATATAAGGGAAAACAATACCGTACGAGGGGGGATCAAATATAAACGTAATTTTATTTAAATTCATTTATTGAAAAACACAAGATAATTACAATTTATTTTTCCACATAGTTTCCTGCTTTGGAAATACATTTTCCCATCGTATGGGCAGCTTTTTGATGCCCTCATCATAAAAAGAAGAGGGTCGTGTCACCAGCCAGTTGCGCACGAAGTCTTCCACACTCTCGACATCTCCGAATCGTTGCCCTCCTAGAGCTTCTTTAAGAGGTCCGAACAAATGAAAATCGCAGTGCGATAAGTCCGGACTGTAAGGAGGGTGATTAAGTGTAGTCCAGTGCATTTCCTGTAGTTTAGAGACAGTTAGAGATGCAGTATGGGGTAAGCGCATTGTCGTGGAGGAGAGTAACCTTTCGAATCGGTTTGTCTCTTCTTTTGCGGCGAAATGCAACTCTCGCCTTGTTCAACAACTCCCAGTAGTAAGCAGCATTGATTGTGCGTCGCTCATGTAAAAAATCAATCAGAAAAATGCCTCGCTGATCGAAAAAAAAGGGTTGAAAGAACCTTGCCAGCTGACTGTCGAGTCTTGGATTTCACTGGTGCTGCCTCCCCTTTCCCCCTCCACTCCTTACTGGCTTCTTTGGATTCAGGAGTGTAGTGGTGAACCCATGTTTCATCGCAGGTGACGATCCGACTCAAAAATGCATCACCTTCTTCCGCAAACCTTGCTGTAAGCCTCTGACAGACTTCCAAACCTCTCAACTTCAGATTTTCAGTCTGAAGGTGAGGGACCCATCTGGAACACACTCTACGGAACTGTAAGTGTTTTGTGATGATTGCTTGACAGCTCCCATAACCGATTCCGACTTGTTCTGTAATATCTGACACTCTCGCCCGTCGATCGACGTCAATCATTTCTTTAACTGCACGAATGTTTTCGTCTGTAACGCTGGTCCGGGGACGTCGATCGTGTTGCTGATTTTCCACACATTCTCGTCATTCCTTGAACTTTTTATGCCAGAAAAACACACGCGTCCTTGACAGTGTTTGATTACCGAACTGTGCAGTTAATCTCTGGCAAATTTCCGCCGCTGTAACTCCTTCAAGAACAAGAAATTTTATAATAATGCGTTGCGCAGTGGAGGGGTGCACCTGTTGCTCCGACATCGTGAGCGTTACTGACTAAACGGAACTAAATATTTAACAGCAAGCTCCCAGAATGGATACGAACACACTGGAGGAATAAAGAGAACTCCCACGTTGAGTGTAGCAGGAGTAGCCTATCATTGAGAGAACTGAGTTGGGCAGAAACATCAGTGCCATTGTAAAAAATGTAATAACTAATAAATCATCATTTCTAAGGGCTTCACAGCTCGTCAAGATCGAGATCACAGGCAGTAAATTGAGGGGAAAGAATGGGAATGTATTCGGTCATGGCCTTTCGAAGGAATCATTCCGCCATTCGCCTGGAGTGTTTCCGAAAAGAATTAAAAGTACAAATCTGAATGGCTGAATCTGGAATGTAACTCTCAGTCTTCCCAATTAGCGGTATTGAGGTCTGTAGGGTCAGTAAATAAATTATCAAATTTGTATTTCTTTTGCATCATTTATTATGAAAGGAAACTGGTCAGCGATCGTTGGTAATATGTTAGATGCATTTTGCCGATAGGGCTTTTGTGTATGTATTTTGGGAAATGTTACATGGAAGGAATGAAATGACTAAGGTGATCGACTGTCACCTAATTTCACGTGTTTGGAAAATCAAACTTGTAAATGCCTCATTGTTTGCTGTATATTCAGGATATCGGCAGTGATGGCTATTACTCGTTAGCTTCTCGCAGCTAGAATTAATACCATGCTCAATTTAAAGAACCCCTACAATTTGCATTTATATTTTATATTGGAATTGTATCTTCCTCATCAAATTTACGCTAAATACGTTTTAACTAAATTGTAACAGCCCTCACACGTGAACTTTAAATAGAATTGTATTTATGAAGTATTTGTAGTGGCTAAAGTTTGCTCTAATATGATCTTGTATGTTCGTTTCACAATTAACTGTAAATCAGTGTATATAGAGTATAGACTTTGTTTTATGAAAAGAAATTATTTAAAGACCATTTAATATGTTTAAGAACTAGGGCTGTTGATATTTTAAAAAATATCGGATTTTCGATATATCGATATTTAAAAAAATATTTATATCGGATTCGATATATCGAAGAAAAAGTATCGATATATCGACCTTATTATAAAAAAACAATGTTACAAAAACAAATCATTTTAAAAAAGGGTGAAGCCTTGTGGCTATTTAATGATGAAGAGTTGTGAGAAATTTTTCTCAATCAAGTTTTGATTTTCTGAAAAAAATGGTTTTTCATGACGTTACGGATAAATCATATTTTTTTTAATTGTGAATAATGCAACATCGTAGAGGCATTTATTTAGGTTGATGTTCTATTATCAGAGTTTGCATAATGACCAAGTCACTTTTTTTACAAGTATTGTTTTATGTGGAATTTAATTTCTTTTTGTAGGTTGGTAGCTTATTCTGAGTCATCTTACTTTTTTGGACCAAATGTTTGCACCTTAGCAAAGATTGTGTATCCGAATTTATCAATATTCCTGCTTACATCCAATTTTCATGTAAAAATACTTTCCTTGACAACGCACGCTCACGTAAAACAACGGGTTCGAGTCCGATTCGTTCTGTGCGAGCGACGCCGTGTCTGCATTGTTACCATCGGTGTAGGACTACTTCTAACTTCCAAATTAAATGTAGTAACAAAGTAAAATTAATTTGTTTTTTATGCTTCTGATCTTTGTGCAAAACTGAAATTTAAGGCATATAGCCTCATCAAGAAGAAAGCAATCAACGTACAAATTTTCTCTAAGACGTTTCAGCTTTTAGATTGGCATTGAAAAAACACAGGAACTTTTCTTATACTGTGGGCATGAAACCAAGTATTTTTACCAAATTACCATTTTCTAGGACAACTGGATGTTGCATAGAATTATGATGAGAGAATGTCATAGTCAGTTAAAAGAGTTTCAAATCCAAAAAAGTTCCAAACTAAGGTCGTGAATGAAGTAAAATTTTGCACCAAAACTCATGTCAGAAACTTCATTGGACATACTTTTCAAGAGCATGAACTCATGTTTTTCCCGTTGTTTCTTCTACTATAAATGGAGAACTGCCTACATTAACTGAAAATTTCCCCTTCTTTGATATTGCTTTGCAAATGGGTAACGCTTTACCATAAT
The DNA here is from genome assembly GCA_031002005.1 of Vandiemenella viatica. NCBI lineage: Eukaryota > Metazoa > Arthropoda > Insecta > Orthoptera > Morabidae > Vandiemenella > Vandiemenella viatica. The sequence goes on from CM061914.1 coordinate 74,982,258, forward strand.
ACAATTTTTTAAAGCTGAGATTCTAGGTGGAAATCAGGATTTAGGGCGAGGGGTGGGGGCAAACTGGGGTACTTGTTCTGGGCGATAACTTGAGGGGTGGAGGGCGGCAAAATCGTGTCCAACAATGCGTTTGGCAAACAGTTAAAGTGATGACATCAATGCGTTTGGCCAACAATCAAGGAGGCGATTCTCGGCCGTTTCTCGGGGTCTGGCTGGCAACAATGTTTGAAGAGGCGGCAATCTCAGTTTTTCCCGGGCTTGAAAATATTCTAGAGCCGCTACTGTCAAGGCAGTTCCTTTGGCGTTAACAAATTGTTTTTTAAGGGCACCAATTTATAATAATAAGTTTTTAGCATAGCGCTTTGTAAAAGCAATCTAAAAGTGGTAGATTATATTTTTCAATTTCTTATCTTAATAAATTAGTAAGTGATATAACAAAACTGGCTGTGACATAATTTTGGAGCTCAATTCTTCTGTTAGTATGGAACAAGAAGCGTATCCAATTCGCGCGAAATATATAACTGTGGAGTGCCAGATACAGGCTTATAATTTCCGGGACATTTCTGGGTCTAAAAAGTATTTTAGCGGTATGTTTAAAGAGTGAACAAAAATGCAAATTACTAAAAAATTCTATCTTAGGTAAATATGCTATCAAACATATATATAGCACCTCTTTTAAGTTTATTAATTAAACTATGGTAGAAAGTCAACATCAGGTATTATGAATCAAAAGGAAAAATTCTAAACTTAAAACAAAAATTAACCACCTCGTTAGGAATTTTTTACTTTGGTACAAAATCAACATCGGGTATTATCAATCAAAATCTAAAAAATATTAAACAAAAACTGAACACGTCTGTTAGGCTCATTAATTAAAATTAGGCAGAAAATCAGCATCAGGTTTTATCAAAAAATAAAAAAAAATTAGCATCTATCTTTTGCTAAATCTAAATCAACATCAATCAAAATAGATCTTAATCAACTACTTTTAAAATATTTATTATTAGATTTTGCCATTTTCATAAATATTTCTCCGTCTCTGCTTTGCAAAACTGATAAATTTCTCAGAAAGAGTCTTCAAAATTGATTGAGTTTGCAGTTCAGCCTTGATCAAATCCTTGAACGTTCTGTTTCGCTCTTATTTCATAAATTATTCAACGCGCTAAAACTTGTCTCGTATAAAGCATTGCTTGTTGGAATTGAAAAAATAAAACTAACTTTTTTTAAAAATATTCAAAATCATTAAAAATGCTTATTCTAAAGAAATTGGCCCAGATTTTATCGTTTGGAAAGTCTTTTGGAAGAACCTGAAAAACACGTTTCAGGCATATGAACTCTGTATAAAGGGAGTTAATGTTAACTGCGTCTAGAATTTTCAAAGTCCCAGAAAATTCAAAGAGTATTTTCCTGTCAGTTTCAATTCCTCTGATTTAAGGGACATTCCATCCTCCCGCTGCGAGCATGGGATACTTGGCTTGGCCTCATGGCCACCGTGGTGAACTGAGTTTGAGAAAAAAACTAGTATACGGAAATTCCGGGACAGTAACGCATAATTCCTGGACACGAGATCAGACACAAAATTCCGGGACATTCACGGATTTTCCGGCTATCTGGCAACCCTACCCATACCTGGTACATTACGATAAGTTTCTTAATGCTAATACTTTTGCATTGATTGAAGACAAATTTTAAAAACTTTTCAAAATGTCCAGACAAGAATTCTAATGAATATTGAATGATGCAATAGCGATTATGCCGCCCCCTGTCCAACTACAGCCAGTGGTGGATATAGGAAATTTCCGAACCGGGTCAAAAACCTGTGAGATTGCCGCCCCCATTGTTACCATCCCGAGTGTCGCCGCGGACCACCCGAAGCAGCTGTTGAGCTAAAAAAAAAAAAAAAAGAGTCGCCTGCTACATAATATGCTGCCTAGCACGCCCGCTTACGGCGGCCCTGCTTCTCCATGTGCTCGGATCATAAATTGTTTCTTAAAATTCTATCTATGAAAATGTATTGCATGTGCAACACAGGTAATCGTTTTCCCTCCAATAATAACTTGGAATATTCTACGAGGAAAACGGAAAATAACAACTTATTTTTAAAAAGTATCGGACTCCGATATCCAGATTTCAATATCGATATATCGTCCTAAAAATATTACTCATAAATATCGATATTTTTTTTAAAAAATATCGATATATCGATATTTTATCAACAGCCCTATTAAGAACAGAATAATGCAAGAGAATTGCTTAAATGTTGGTAATTCCAAGTATTAATGCAAGTTACGATGTCTAAAGGACTATTTACGACAGTTTAAAATGATTTCTGTGAATAATTTTGTTTTTAGCTTTTTCAGTTGTCAACAAATATAAATAATTTACATGCGACGTATTTAGTGAGTTAATCGATTTTTACGGGTTGCTGATTTGGCAGGGAGTAACGTGGGATACTTTTTATCTTGAGAATATTTAAGGTTTCGTGCAAAACCTTCAAAATTCGACATACACGAACGAAGTCGTAGGTAGCAGCTAGTTTGATATGTTTTTGTAATGAGACATACGCGCCAGACGTGAGAGAAAGAGTCGGAGATAGAAAGATTGAGAGGCGGGTGGAAGAGAGAGACAAGGAGAAAGAGAGAAAGGCAGAGAGAAAAGGAGTGGTAGGATAACACAAGGATGACCTGCCAATCTATGAGGTCATGGTAGCTTCTGTGCTGGGAAATGTGCCATATACCTCACGTTTTGCCGGAATGACATAAATTAGTTAATGCACGGAGAAAAGTCGATTATTCAGATTGCATCATTGCTTAGAGGAACGAATCTATAATTGAGCAGTCATTCCTGTACACAGACTATGTGACAACGGATCATGTTGTGTGATATGTCCTACGAAAATGTTGACTTTTGTAACATATTCTCGTTTTTAGAGACATCATAATCAACTGTAATGTAGTTATTACATGTTAAATAACACTGTTAAGTTATTCGAGATGACCATTCATGGCATTTGAAGTTCTATTTACCCTCAGCATCACAGATGTGTTATTAATAAAGTACCCATGTCTGTGAATACATCAAAGTATAGCAGATACGGTCTCGATAACTTTTTTATCAATTTGTTAACTATCAACATTAATTTATTAACATCTTGTACGATTTATGTGATGACTCAACACTGTAGGTGGTATGTAAGTCCGTTTTTACACATACAGTATTCTCCTAATTATAGCATTCGCTACTGCGAGTACAAAGACGCTATGCTTAGCTACAAATTTGAACTCTAATTCATTTTCTGAGAATCGATAAATTCGTTATCAACCTCATGCATATGCTTTACAACTGCCATCTAGTGAGTTTGGAGACATAATAGACGAGAGTTGTAGAAAGGACCGATAGATGAGGTTGAATGAGATAAATTATTTGTTTCTGATTGATTAGATATTAATTTTGTGCTTTAAAATAGTTAGGCAACATGATAAGATTCCGGACTGTGAAAATACCACAAAAAATCTTTTCAAATGCTGAAATAAAGCTTATATTTTTTTGTTTCATTACAGATTTAAATTCTACCTTAAAAGACCGAAATAAAGAACTATAGGCCCAGTCTTTATGCACGATGACACGCTCATTGGCACTTCATTACAAAGCAGTGCCCTCTGAGAGTCAAACAATGTCCGCGTAAAGCCGCGTTCCCACGACCTCTTGTAACGGAGGTGGCACCTCATTAGCCGAAGTGTAGGGACGAGCGCGCGCCGCAGGTTAGCCCTCGCTTACCTCGCCGCCACCTCCCCACCTCGTTGCCTAGTCCCATTTGGCACAGAACACTTTACAGCAACATAATGGGTGCGCACCTGTGCTGCAAACCGATGACAACACCGCACCTCTACCCACGCCTGTGATGTTTACCGACACAGAGTGGGTAGCTGCGTCTCGTCCCCGCTAGCATGGCGTGTTGTTGAGTATCCGTCCCGTCCCGCCTCCGTTACAAGAGATCGTGGGAACGCGGCTTAACCGATACCCGAGAATCACAGGAGCCGCAATTTTACATTTGGAGCAGCAGGATTTATCAACATATTGTTATAGTTTTCCTGTTACAGAAGATATGTTAAATTTAATGTCAACAATCAAAATGTATTGTACAAAATAAATAAATAAACGAGTAGGTATAGCAGGAGTGATGAAAGTGACGCTACATGAAACACGTATTTGTAATTTTAAAGACTTGGAAATTAAATACTCTTAATTGTGATAATCATTTCAATAATTATTTTTTCGATTTTTCAGTTTAGCGAATCTCCAGATTTTTATACTCAATCTACGAATAAATTGGTTGCCATATGCGGATATTCAAAGCCACAAGGCTGGCAGCACTACTTCTAGGAGACGAGTCGCAAAAAACCGCCACGAGCTGGTTGAGTATCCATCAACATTCCTATAACAGGATGTGGCCAGTATCATCTTCCTGTTGGGGAGTAACAGAATCTCTGCGGCTTTATGTCGGTCTCCCACTGGGAACCAACATAGGACGAGCAGTGTACAACTATCTGGTGTAAAATTTCTTGGCTGCCTTCTCCAATACTGACCACACGTACGAGGGCGTACCCAAAAATAACCGGAATAGCATTGCCATGGGCGGTGTAGTACGCGTTTCTGCTCCTAAGCGTTTGTATCGCAACTCTTTGTCAGTTCAGTGCCACCGTGTTGTCGACCTGGCTTGTTCCGTTAATCTTCAGTGATTTTTTTTGCTAGCGCTGTTTTGTTATTGTTTCGTTTTTGATGATGGCAAGTTTAAGTGAACAAAGGCAAGTGTAAAATTTGTTTTATACTCAGTAAAACTGCCACTGAAACTATTGTAATGTTGAAAACAGCTTACGAAGATGGCACTATGGAAAAAACCCAAATGTACGAGTGGTTTACTCGGTTTAAAAATGGCAACATATCGATTGATGACAAACCTCGCTCTGGATGTCCATCAACTGCCCGAATCGACGAAGATGTTGAAAAAATTCGTGAGCTTGTGCTCCCAGCCTGGCGATAGACAATTGGTCAACTGTTAGAGATTAGTGGGTTATCTTGGAGCTTGGTTCAGCGAATTTTAACCAAAGATTTTGGATAGAAAAGGGTCGTTGCCAAGTTTGTTCCTCGGGCTCTGACTGACAATCATAAAAACGTCAAGTTGAAACATATCGTGCTTTGAAACAACAGCTTGAAATTGGTCCAGATTTTCTGTCAAAGGTCATTACTGGTGAAGGGTCATGGTGGTATGGTTACGACCCAGAAACAAAGCAACCGTCAAGCCAATGGAAGACTTCATTATCATCCCGTCCAAAAAAATGTCGTCAAATCAAACACCAAAACAATGCTCATTTGCTTTTTTGATGCCAAGCGCGTACTTCATTCGGAGTGTGTTTCTCCCACATCAGACCGTCAATCATACCTTTTATTTGGCAGGATTTAAGAAGATTACGCAGCAGTGTTCGTCAAAAAATACCAGATATGTTGCAGACAGGAGACTGGTTCTTCCACCACGACAATGCACCTGTCTCTGTTAGGCAATTTTTGGCTAAAAATGGCATTATGCCGCTGCCCTACGCACCTTACTCGCCTGACCTGGCTCCGTGCGACTTTTTTTCTTCTTATTTACACGCATGAAAAGGGGAATGAAAGAACACCGATTTGACAACACTGATGAGGTCCAGATAAAAATGAAGGAGGAATTATCAATAATTTCTAAAGATGACTACAGAAAATGTTTCGAACAGTGGAAGCACTGGTGGGACAAATGTATTAGTTGTATTTTGAAGGGGATCAAGTTGTTTTATACATTTTTTTAAAAACATATATAGCTTTTAAAAAATAATTCCTTTTTGGGGGGGGGCGGTACACCCTTGTATGAGTACGGGCCGTAGCTACCGCAGCACAAGACTTCTGTTTGGCTACTCAAAGGGCTGACTAAGTTGATTATTACGTATTTTTCATATAATCAGTGAAATATTTCGTTAAGCAGCCCTTTGGGATGATATGCTGATGTCAAGTCAGTGTCCAGTATCACTACAAGTTATTTTCAAACGGATTTACAATCTAAGTCAACACCATTGATTTTAAGTTTGCGAGAACTTACTCTCCGCTTCTGCTGTTCACAGAAGCGTCTTGTTATCAGTATTTTCTGCGTCTTCGTAGAATTTGTACCAATGCACTACCTGCCCGCCCATGGTTCAGTTTGTTACAGGTTCTAAAAAGAAATCTTACGTATGTCAGATGCCATGGGAATATGAAATTAAAATCTGTTCTGAAACACAAACGTTTTTACTTACCTATATCCTCGTATAGCTTGAAAACTAGTGCACATGATATTCTTTTATCTATAATATCGCATAAAAATAAAAAGTTTGAACGGTATTTCTCTGTATTTTCACAATGTGAAAGCTTAATATCACTTCGTTACTTCTACTGGAATGGAGCGTAAAATTATATTTAATCAAAACAGAGGCATTGTATTACGTCACTCTCATAGTCTCATCTAAAAATAGAATTTACCTAAGTAACTTTTCCCACTAAATATCCCTTTCCCAGGGTGTTGTTCTTTCATTTTCTATCCTCCTGAGATTCAGAGATTGCTAAAAAACTATCTAAATTTGATTATTTTTTTTAAATGTTTAAATGGTCTGGCCGTTAATGACATCATATTTTGTGTCGCACAAGTGTACTTGCTGTGGGATTACATTTTGTCTGTTGCTAACATTACATTCAAGGGGGGGAGGAAATCATCTATACTAATAAAACGCTAATCTTGGTCATGATGTAGCCATGTCTATGACGTCACGCTTCTCGCCTTCGCTGCCCAACTAATAACGGTCAGAGATATTGTTAGAGGTTATGCGCGTTATTTAATGGCAGTTCTATGTAGCTAAGCGTTTGCGAACCAATATATTGTCGGAACACTGAAAGAAAAATTATTAAAATTTGGCATATCAGCTATTAGTTGCTTCTTTTACCGAAATTATTACTTAGTTTAAATGAAAGTAGTTCCACATTTATCGAGATCTACGCTGACTGCACCACGATTTAAACTAATATTACGTGGCATAGCGTAAGTTGTTAAGATTTATTTTTAATTTACTCTGCTTTCGCCGACGCCATATTGCTGAGGTGATTATTTCACCCGCACGTAATTTTAGCCATCCAAACATTGTAATATCGATCTAAATCACGGATGTCAGAAAAGAAAGATGTAAGAAGCCATGAAGATTTGGATCAAGTTTATATCGCAGTGCATGTCACTAACATGCGATACAGTAATGTATTAATTTACGTGTGATTGAAGCTTTGATTTTCTAACTGTAATGTTAGCGAAGTTTGTGTTTAAGTTGAAATGTAACCTCCATTATAATGACAACTGAAACTTTTTGCTACAGTGTAAAGTACGATGAACTGAATTGAGCATTGTTTTATAACAATTAAACAACTGCGAATAAATGACTTTCTATAATACTGTGTTCAACCAGTCATTTTTGACAGGCTTTGAGAATAGTTTATCATAAACAACAAACATTGTCAAACAACCTTTGTTAAAAACCAAGTTTTATAACATTTCAACAGCATAATAACACCGTATGTTCTGACCACATTTTTATCCTTGAGAAAAACTTCGTAACACCCCAATCGAAGTCCCAAATAAAGTCTGTTCGACTCTTCTCTTCTAAGATCAAGAAAAAAAATAGCTAATGTATATAACTACCTAGCACATGTCTGTTTCTATAATGGTGTATAATTTATTTTGTTTTTAGAAACATGTTCAAGTTTTTTATATTTACTCTCCGTTTTATCAATCACATCTTTATTGTAATATTCCACTAATCTGTTCTACTTCAGGAATTCATTTCATTGGAAATTTAAATTAGTAATGATCTCAATTTTTTGCATTGTGAGGACTGCTATGAATATACTTAGGTAAGGCTTTTTTTTTTTTTGAAGTGATATCTCGAGTAATAACAAGTAAAAAAATATCCTTAAAGCACGCTGATAAAACACGAGAACATCATAAGACTTTTACCGGTATGATTGTATGGTAGATAGTAATTTTATTAAGAATTTTACAAAAATTGATTTAACAAATTACAGTTTTCAGCGGCTAATTAGTGAAATTAAATATTATCTTCTTAATATTAATTACAGACTAAAAATCGTATTAGACAGATTATCAGATGCCTGGAATGTTGAAGAATAAACAAACTGAAAGTAAAAGAATGATTACATTAATTAACAGAATGTTTAAATAAATTACTCCCACTGTAAATGAGATAATGGAGAAATAGTTATATGCATACTTTATAGAAAAGAAGAAAGAATGGTGACATCATTTGCCAATAAGGTTTTAATACCATTATAACTGATACGATTAAAGCGTCTAAAAATGATTACGTCGCTTGAATTATGATAAATGATCAAAGAAGAACTTAAAATAGATACCAAGAAAGAGCATGAAAAGATAACATCCAATAATACCACGGGAGTTTTAAACCAACACAATGGCAGAGAAAAATCAGCTACGATATAAAGTTGTAAAAGTCGCATATTAAATACATAATTTTTTTTGGGGGGGGGCTTCATACTTATCGACCTCAAGGTCATTAGGACCGGGAGTTGAACGGAGTGCAGAGAACAGTAAGGTTTTCGGTCATGGTCTCTTGAAGGAAATCTGGAGTGATTTCGGGAAAAAATTAAAATTAGATATCTCCTCGGCTAAACCTGCGATTTAAACACGCGTCTTCGTGAATGGAAGTCCTTAGAGTTAACCAGTAACCCACAAACGTCGGTAAATAATTTACCAAACTATCAATCTACTACATCATTCACTATGAAAGGAGATGTATGAAGAAATTACTGGGAGTGTATAGGCGAATACTGACGATAAGGCATGGATTCATATTCGAGTCAGGGCTTTGAACAAATTACCAAAAGAAATATGAACAATTTACCACAAACACTGAAAGAATTTAAAAATTAAAATTCGTAAAGGTCGAAGTAGGTGGCTGATCATAATGTACTCAAAACATTTAAAGTTAATATATATATATATATTTACAAATATTGATTTGTAGATACATATCCTTCTGGAGATTTTTTTACTCTCCGTAAAAGATAACAAGGAATACTATTCCACCACGACGTCATCATTCTCTAGGCAGACAGCACCAGAAGACGAAAAGAAATTAAATCCTACTCAACAACCTGCATGAAATTTCAGTTCGTCTTTATTACTGTATTAAATTTGATTTTTATTTTAGTACGTATTACCTTACTTAGAAGTAAACATTTGAAATACTTCCTTTTCTAGAATGGAAGCGTGATATGTTTTTTCACCGTACAATCGCATAATGGATATCGCCCCCGTTGGCATTAAGTGTTACCGGGCGCCCAAATGGAGCAGCACATCAATTTGGCGTGATGTTTCGAAGATGCTCTCTAACTTCATCTTCCAGAATTACCCGCTTCCTCAGTGGGACGATCTGAAAGAACCCGTTATGTTTTAACTTTAGAATCCTCATACATTTTCCTTTCTCTAAGATCCGCTTATATATTTCAGGAATAAAATATAACAGTCAATCATTTTCAGAAGCTTCTGGTCTGTGCATTTATCGAAAAATAAAGCTTCTCACCTTGGTTCTTCATGTTGACGTGAGTTTACTTGTGCTTACCTGGAAAGCATCATGCAATTAACAACATATAAGGCTCTTTCCCTTCGATCGTGGCCACTTCAAACCTTCTTCTGAAGTGTATAAAAGGTTAGAAGGAAATCTCAAAACTACTAAATCATAACAAACAGTCAAAGATTAAATAATTTTCACTTAAGCCTTTAATGCACAGCATTCCTTAAATTTTGTTAGACCCACCGACCGGTATATTATTTAAATTTCTATCAGAAGATTCCTTACACAACAGATTTTTCACTAGCTAAATAATTTCCCTTTTTTTGTGGAAAAATAGAAGTACCTTGGTGAGATCATTATAAAAAACGGATTGGACAAAGAAGCTATTCCGGAAAGGATTCGCAAACTAGAAATAGCCTACCAAATTCCACGAGAGGTCTACAATAAAAAATGCCGACTTCTGGGAGAACTGGAGAAAAATATTAGAGGAATTCTGGGTTCCAACAAGAATGGCGTCCATCAAAAGAGATCCAACAAAGAAGTCTTCAGCAAATTAGAGAAAATCACTGAATCAATCCACAAAAGACGGGCTCGATTCTATGGCCACCTCAAACGGTTGAAGGAGAACAGACTAAAAAAAAAAAAAAAAAAAAAAAAATTGATTCCAGACCCAAAACTATAATTCCCTGGTTCTTAAATTTTAAAGAACTTCATTTGATGGGACTAGAACCAGAAGATGCTTTCAACAGAGATATATTTCGGAAGAAGTTAATGACAAGTGGGACAAGCCTAGACGAACACTCCAACAGAAGACGCGGTACACTCTGGACAGAGGAGCGCAAACAGGCGCATTCAAAACGAATGAAGGAGTCCTGGGCCCAAAAGAAGATGAAACTCGCTGCCAAAGGCACAAAGGCTTAACATGGTCCTAGTTGGCCTCAACCAATAAATAAATAACAATAAAAACAGACGACAGTACTGCTACGAACACATATAATCCCTCGAATTTCTTAATAGTGGTCGTTCACAATCCTTAACCACTTCTTTCAATATCACACAAATTGCGCAACATTGGAAATTTACGATTCCGAATTAATAAAAAAAATTTAAATTTATTCCACACTTGTTGCACATTTATAAATTATCAAAATCAATACTTGATTGCTGATTCACAACTTCTAAACTGGAATAGAATTTAAACAGCAGAATATACGTGGCAAATTTTTAAACAATTGCGAAACCTCTAATGTCGACTAATAATTAATTTCGCTGGTATTATTATTGCTTCCCCAACCTGACACACTTATGTAAACTTAGCTGTTGCTAGTTTCGAAGCACCTAATTTGAGTGATTATACTAACTCCTCACTTTCGATGGATAACTACAATAAAATACCAGACAATTTACTCACTCCCCAAAATGACAAAAGACCAACTGAGACGGTTACCGCAAGCAACTAGATGCACACGCTAATCTCAGACACTGCCAGCGCTACCAATACGCCGAGAACTGTGTCGCAATTCTTGCCGCTACGCGTGGATCCTAATATTACACCACGCTCGCAATTCATAATTTTTACAGTAAAACTCAGACTAATGTCTTAAAATACACTCTGTAAAACGTTCGAACCGTCACATGGGCAGAGAATATTTTATGCTGTTGGTACCTCGGCCCCAAAACCTACCTTCACTCGTCACCACCGATGGCAACAACTTTGTAGCTTCTCGCAGCCAAAATTAATAGCTAGCTCAATTTAAAATATCCGTGCTAGTTTCAAATTATCTTGAAAAGTAACCATTTCATGACATAATTTCTTCATGTTCTGCATTTTGGTTATTGCTAAGCAGGTTGTGGTGAGGTTTGTTGCCACATAACTTAACAAATTGCTTATTATGATATGTGTTTGTCAAATTCCTTCTGGTATGTCTTCGCTGGTGCAGTGACTTTCTGCGGCAGTCGAAATAAGTAACGAATGTACTAGGGGTGGGGATGTTCATGGAGAAAATTCATCGATGTTTCACGATGCATCGAATATAAACGTCGATGTTTTAGATGCATAGAAAAAAATTATCGATATGTATATTTATCAGTTAATAAAGGTTAGGAAAGTAGAAATGAGACATTTATTTGAATCATATTTTCAATTGGTCTTTTACAAAGTAGGGCTGTTGATATTTTAAAAAATATCGGATTTTCGATATATCGATATTTTAAAAAATATTAATATCGAATTCGATATATCGAAGAAAAAGTATCGATATATCGACCCTATTATATAAAAACAATGTTACATAAACAAATCATTTTAAAAAAGGGCAAAGTCTTGTGACTATTTAATGACGAAGAGTTGTGGAATATTTTTCTGAATCAAGTTTTGATTTTCTGAAAAAAATGGTTTTTCATGACGTTACTGATAAATCTTTTTTTTGTGATTTAGCCATTATACTACTACTTTACTAAAAGGAAAGGCATAATGTTTATGATTTACTCAAGACTTGTGAATTCAGAAAGAGCATCGAGGGAAATCTTGGCTTTTGTGAGTTTTAAAGCTCAATAATGCAATATTGTAGAGACATTTATTTAGGTTGATGTTCTATTATCAGAGTTTGCATAATGACCAAGTCACTTTTTTTACAAGTATTGTTTTTTGTGGAATTTAATTTCTTTTTGTAGGTTGATAGCTTATTCTGAGTATTCTTACTTTTTTGGACCAAATGTTTGCACCTTAGCAAAGATTGTGTACCAGAATTTATCAATATTACTGCTGACATCCATTTTTCATGTCAAAATACTTACCTCAACAACGCACGCTCATGTAAACGGGCTCCAGTCCGATTCGTTCTGTGCGAGCGACGCCGTGTCTGCATTGTTACCATCGGTGTAGGACTACTTCTAACTTCCAAATTAAATGTAGTAACAAAGTAAAATTAATTGTGTTTTTTATGCTCCTGATCATTGTGCAAAACTGAAATTTAAGGCATATTGCCTCATCAAGAAGAAAGCAATTAACCTACAAATTTTCTCTAGGACGTTTCAGCTTTTAGATTGGCATTGAAAAAACACAGGAACTTTTCTTATACTGTGGGGATGAAATCAAGGATGTGTACCAAATTACCATTTTCTAGGACAACTGGATGTTTCATAGAATTATGATGAGAGAATTTCATAGTCATTTAAAAGAGTTTCAGATCCAAAAAAGTTCCAAACTAAGGTGGTGAACGAATAAAAAATTTGCACCAAAACTCATGTCAGAAACTTCATTGGAAATACTTTTCAAGAGCATGAACTCATGTTTTTCCCGTTGTTTCTTCTACTATGAATGTAGAACTCCCTACATTAATTGCAAATTTACCCTTCTTTGATATTGCTTTGCAAATGGGTAATGCTTTAACATAATACATTTTTTTAAAGCTGAGATTCTAGGTGGAATGCATGATTTAGGGCGAGGGGTGGGGGCAAACCGGGGTACTTGCTCTGGGCGATAAAATCGTGTCCAACAATGCGTTTGGGAAACAGTTAAAGTGGCGACATCAATGCGTTTGGCCAACAATCAAGGAGGCGATTCTCGGCCGTTTCTCGGGGTCTGGCTGGCAACAATGTTTGAAGAGGCGGCAATCTCAGTTTTTCCCCGGCTTGGAAAAATCCTAGAGCCGCTACTGTCAAGGCTGTTCCTTTGGCGTTAACAAATTGTTTTTTAAAGGCACCAATTTATAATAATAAGTTTTTAGCATAGCGCTTTGTAAAGGCAATCCAAAAGTGGTAGATTCTTTTTTTCAATTTCTTATCTTAATAAATTCGTAAGTGATATAACAAAACTGGCTGTGACATAATTTTGGAGCTCAATTCTTCTGTTGATATGGAACAAGAAGCGTATCCAATTCGCGCGAAATATTTAACTGTGGAGTGCCAGATACAGGCTTATAATTTCCGGGACATTTCTGGGTCCAAATAGTATTTTTGCGGTATGTTTAAAGAGTGAACAAAAATGCAATTTAATAAAAAATTATATTTTAGGTAAATATGCTATCTAACGTATATATAGCACCTCTTTTAACTTTATTAATTAAACTATGGTAGAAAGTCAACATCAGGTATTATGAATCAAAAGGAAAAATAATAAACTTAAAACAAAAATTGACCACCTCGTTAGGAATTTTTTACTTTGGTACAAAATCAACATCGGGTATTATCAATCAAAATCTCAAAAATATTAAACAAAAACTGAACACTTATGTTAGGCTCATTAATTAAAATTAGGCAGAAAATCAACATCAGGTTTTATCAACAAATAAAAAAAATTAGCACCTATCCTTTGCTAAATCAAAATCAACATCAATCAAAATAGATATTAATCAACTACTTTTAAAATATTTATTACTAGATTTTGCCATTTTCATAAATATTTCTCAGTCACTGCTTTGCAAAACTGATAAAATTTCTCAGCAAGAGTCTTCAAAATTGATTGAGTTTGCAGTTCAGCCTTGATCGAATCCATGAACGTTGTTTCCCTCTTATTTCATAAATTATTCAACGGGCTAAAACTTGTCGCTTAAAAGTCATTGTCTGTTGGAATTGAAAAAACAAAACCAACTATTTTTTTTTAAATATTCAAAATCATTAAAAACGTATGTTCTAAAGAAATTGGCCCAGATTTTATGGTTTGGAAAGTCTTTTGGAAGGACCTGAAAAACACGTTTCAGACATGTGAACTCTGTATAGAGGGAGTTAATGTTAACTGCATCTAGAATTTTCAAAGCCCCAGAAAATTCAAAGAGTATTTTCCTGTCAGTTTCAATTCCTCTGATTTAAGGGACATTCCATCCTCCCGCTGCGAGCATGGGATACTTGGCTTGGCCTCATGACCACCGTGGTGAACTCAGTTTGAGAAAAAAATTAGTGTACGGAAATTCCAGGACAGTGACGTATAATTACTGGACATGAGATCAGACAAAAAATCCCGGGACATTCCCGGATTTTCCGGCTATCTGGCAACCCTACCCATACCTGGTACATTACGATTAATTTCTTAATGCTAATACTTTTGCATTGATTGAAGACAAATTTTAAAAACTTTCCAAATTGTCCAGATATGAATTCTAATGAATATTGAATGAGTTATTTTACCTTCGTTTTTTACTTCTCCACAGGCCCGCCGATAGCTGTTTGAGCGCCCGCGTGCAATAGCGAATATGCTGCCCCCTGTCCAACTACAGCCAGTGGTGGATCTAGGAAATTTCCGAAACGGGTCAAAAAACTGTGAGATTGCCGCCCCAATTGTTGCCATGCCCAGTGTCGCCGCCGACCACCCGAAGCAGCTGTTGAGCTAAAAAAAAAAGGTCGCCCGCTACATAATATGCTGCCTTGCACGCCTGCTTATGGCGGCCCTGGTTCTCCATGTGCTCGGATCGTTCATTGTTTCTTAAAATTCTATCTATGAAAATGTATTGCATGTGCAACACAGGTAATCGTTTTCCCTCCAATAATAACTTGGAATATTCTACGAGGAAAACGGAAAATAACAACTTATTTTTCAAAAATATCGGACTCCGATATCCAGATTTCAATATCGATATATCTTCCTAAAAAATATCACTCATAAATATCGATTTTTTTAAAAAAAAAGTATCGATATATCGATATTTTATCAACAGCCCTATTACAAAGGCAGTTTTGGAATGTCTAGGATTTCTAAATTAGAAATCCGAATAGATAGATAGAATACATGGAAAGCGAGGAAACACTGAAAGAGAGGCAGTATTGGGGATTCTAATCTAATTCGAATTTAGAAAACAAAATATTACTTCTCTAAAATTTGCATAAATAATGTTTTATTAACCCCCTGTTACCATGTTGATTTAAAGCTTGTGCAGCTTTCGAAAGAAGTCTTATTGATGGTACTGAGCTGGCTACCACAGTTTTATATTAATAAACCATTTTGTACAATTTTGGAATCTGTTGTTTATAATCGGACCATTCGTCTAACGGATTTTTATTAAGCCGGCCAGCCTGGGTCCTCAAGTAGACAGACAGCTCATCAGAAACACTTTTTTCGGTCCTGTTTGATTTTCAGTTTCGATGAACTAGTTTGTTATGATCGGTCCAAAGACTGAAATCTTCCAAAGTTTTATCCGAACTATCTGAATTACTTTACTGCTGGTTTAATATTTATCCCCAGATAATTCTTTAGTTGTAACTTCAACTCCAATTAAGCTGTGGGCCATTACTTTGTTTACTTTTTATGAGCTCATAGAGCAGGCAAAGGCCATACAGTATACAGGCAAGTCTGTGCGAATGTCATATCATTGAGGTCCACACAACAATCTCGAGATATTTCAAGTAAATTGTAGTTTTTTGTTGTTTTGTCCACTTGAAAAGAAAAAATGTAACGTTGTTTTGTAGGTACAAAAATAATGTTTAGCGATAGAATTTCCCGTTTTTATTTTATTATAAAACTAATCGTATCGCGTCGAAAAAACGTGTGCCTTATTCCGATCTATCGAAAGAAATACATCGATACATCGTTTAACATCGAGGGTAGGCGATGCATCGAATTGATTCGATGCATCGAATAGTAAATATCGATGTTTTCGATACATCGAGCATCAGTAGAATGTACTGAATGGCGCTATCAGTAGGTTCTGCGATCTTTGAGCTGTCTTGTAGAAGGATGTATCTAGGTGTTGCCTCCTACCTCGTAATAGTGTTATGCCTGCAGCTACGTGCAGATCTCCAGTAAGGAATTTTTTTGTTACGTGCTCTCTATTTCTCGCGCTTTTCAGCCTGGCAATATTCGCTTTAGCCACGTACCCCCACACTGAGCACGCGTACTCGAGGATAGGGCATAACACACTACAGTAAATGGACACCCACTCCTATGATTGCAGCCAGCACTGGAACAGTTCTTGTAGATTTCTTGTTGTTACTGCCTTGTTATGGTGCCTGATGAAGAACGCCGTATCGTTGGCATACAGTGCGGTGGGTACTATGACTGTTGCTGGGACCTCCGCAGTATACAAACTGTACAATACAAGTACAAGCTCTGAAACGTCAGCATCTGTTGGACGGCGAGAAGGTAGAACGTGGACAGTTTGTAGCCTGAAAAATTTTCAGCCAGACTGCTTCGAATTACCTTCAACACCCTGAATATACGGTTTCAGTAAAATTGTGTCATACAGTCAAATGTTCGTGCAACATCCAAGATATCTATTGGACAGTATTCTCTGCTCTTTGACACTGTGTCCTCTTCTGAAGTCCAGCTGGAAATTTTGTATGACTCCGTCTTCTCTGATATGAGTTTAAAGCTAACGCGACGGCAGGACGTCAGGACAATTGGCCTACTGTGTTGAGAGAATGCCCTTTCCACGGTTTTCTTATTGCAACAACAATACCTTCCAGGTTCGTAGTTATCGTTGGCTTCTTGCGATGTCATTTAACATGATAGTGAGATGCCTGATGGCTGTCCTGGAGCCTTTTCCGGTGTAGCGGTATAATCATCCACTGCATCTCCTGTAAATTCGATGACGTTATACTCAGTGTCACCTGCCTCAATGAATCTCGCATGACTTCTGTGGGTTTCATAGGTGTGGTTTGCGTCTTCTGTTTCCGTTGAGTAGAACTGTTTTTCAAAGTGGTCTGCAAAGGCGTTTGCCTTGTTTTCTGCATCGAACACGAGGCATATCTTTATATATAAAGATGAATGTATGGTTGTTTGTTAGTTTGTTTGTTCTTCATACAAATCCACAGTTTTCATCCGATCTCGATGAAACTTTCCACACTTATCCTTTGAAACAAGAAGAAAAATACTGTCTACATTTGGTTAAAAAATTATCTGTATAAATAACACATTTTGTCTCATAACTTCGAAATACGGCGATAGACAGACACGTTGGATATGGACGTCTCCGTACCGTGTTTCCGTGTAGTGGACTGGCAGCTCAGTGGTTAAAGCGCTTGCTTACGAACGTCGTAGTCTCCGATTCAAATCTCCGTGGAGGCTAAGATTTTTAAAAATTGTTTTTCATCGTATGAGTCAGGCCTGGGCCGTAGGTTATTCGGATTGAATGTTAAACTGTAGATATTAGAAACTTACGGGTGCAATGCGAGGCAAATCGTAGGTTGTCTTGCAATGTTGCAGGTGTACACTTTTTTACGTTATAATGATCCCTCAGGTGTTGTTCGCAGTCAGTGTGTGAGTGTGAACCACAGTAATATTATTTATAAATACGGAAGTAAGTCTTTGTCTTTTTGTTATGTTTTGACGACTAAATGACTATATCGTTGTGATGGAATTTTCTAAGGAAATCTGTATGAAGGGCACAGGATATTTTTTCCAGTATGATTAACAGTTGTAGTCACGAAATTTTGAGACCTTATCGAATGGTGACAGAAATATGTTGGAAATTGATTCTCTTCAAGAGACAGGTTCGACGGTACAGTGATATAGTGTTAGCTTTCCTGTCATATTATTCCGACTCGATATTGTTTGGGACCAATGCTTCGTTACCAACAACTTTCTATATTTAATTCTGGCAAAAAAAAATCTTAATCCACGCGTACGAAGTCGCGGGATACGGGCTAGTTGCTCTATAAAGTGGTGGCTGCCCAGCTCGTTTCCTGGTGAATCTACGAGTCCCTCTCCAAATAGCTCCAACTTAACGTGGAGAGTCGAGTGGATCACTCCCGAATTCTGTGTTCAGTCGAGGCTGCCTTTATTTCTCGTAGTTTAATAGTCTCCTGGTCTCTGCGTTTCTTGTCAGTTATCTTTCCTAAGCAACTCGATTTCCGTGTACAATCTGGGCTATGAGATGAGGCAGGAGCTGTTTCAAGTGCTAAACTCTGGAACGTCTCGGTGTGGGAGCATTGCTGGCGTTGAAAACAAAGCCTATGAAGTTCTTGGGCGCTTGTTCTGAAGTGTTGCTGCCTAGGAGTAGCTCTTCAATTTCCTCGGTGATGGTGCCACTGTATTGAATCCAGTTCGCTATTCCGTAGTTTGGTGCCTCCTGCTCTTCAGATTTGAGTAGCCCATGTCTGTATCACTTGGTATGATCCGAAGACATCCTGTTGATCGTGTTTTCAGTCACAATGTCAGTAAGCCACTTGGTGAAGATATTGTCCAAGATATTTGCTCTGTTACAATACCACGTGTGGTGGATAGAGGATTCAGGGTCTCAAACATGAAGCTTATGTCTAATAGCCAGATGATGCAATTGTTGGCCGACTCGGTTTGCTGCAAGTTAGTTTCACTCTGGGTGCCTCGCGTTGAAGTCACCTCCAACATGAAGATTGCCTTGAATGTTGGCGAGACAGACTATGTCGTTCTCCACTAGTAATCTCCTCGGTGGAAGGTATATGGCGGTTATTGTACAGGGGGAGGACGAAATAATACGAACACCTGTGAAATAATGGAAAATCTTTATTAATAAGGGATTGGACCACCCTTTGACTGAAGTACAGATTTAATGCGACGTGAGATAAATGCATAAAGGTCATGGACAATATTTAAAGGTATATTAAGCCATTCCTCCTGGACCCTCATGCTTCAAAGTCGGCAAGGAATTCAGGATTAAACGCTTCTCTGGGCGTTCTCCAAACATAAACGCGTCCGGCCGTCTGAAAAAGGGTGAATGACTATTCATCTGACCATATTACCTACTGCCACTGCTATGGGGATCAGCCTTTGTGATCTCTGCATCACTGGCGTCTTTTGAATGCATTAGTTGCTGTCACCAAGGGTTTACTAATTGCCACTTTGCCATAAATGTTCGCAGCATGAAGTTCCCTTTTGACAGTTTTTGTTGGAACGGGGTCCTGGAGATGATTGTTCATTTCAGATGTTATCTCGGATAACGATTGCTTGTGCTTTCGAGCTACTATGCGCTTCAAGACCCGTCTATCCCTATCAGTAGGCTTTGACTTTCAGCCACTGTTGTGCTTTGAAGACGCCATCTTACCCACTTTTGTGTATGCTGTCGTAACGGCTGATACCGTACTCCTTGCAAACCCCAAAAGGTTTGATGTTTCCGTAACAAATGCTCCACTTAAACGCGCTCCGACAATCATTCTGATAGGTCTGACATTTCAACATATCACAGACAGTTCGATAGACGCAACGCAGGTGACTGCTGTTGAGAGACTGATACCTTCCTCTTCACGCTCACTAGGTGGCAGACTTCTGTTGCAGGTGGCGCGGCTGTACTGCAGGTATGAAATACGTCATACTTTTACACAGGTGTTTGTATTAGTTTGTCGTCCATCTGTAAGTGGCCACTAGTACAGCAGTAGTTTCAAGTAGTTCAGCTGATGGCAGCAAGATGTCAAGGTGTGCAATGTCAAGCATGATGTATATAACAACTCCTCCTCCAGCTGTCAGTTTCCAATAATTTGGCATCGGAGCTCTCAGTCCACGTTTAAAATGCTTTTCGGCTAACAGCAAAATATCGGTGTCATACTCTCTCAGAAATTGTCTGAATTCAATCATCTTACAGTGAATCCCATTGTCATTCCAAACACAGATGCGTAGACCTTCTTTGTGCCTTCTATTCGCAATGTGTTAGTTTCTTGAGGGGGAAGCTGTGGTCTGTGCACACCACTATTATGGTGTTTAATATAATCTAGAATTAAAAGTAAATAATAAAGTAGGCTCGTAATATTATGAAATATTAATTTAACCACAGAAAGTGGCATTTAATTTTCACTCCTCTTTTTAGCAGAAAAGGTTTGTCAACAGTAACTTGCCAATTAGTTTCTGCTGGTCGTCAGTAGTTCAGGAATTAAAATTGTAGAATAATGATGTGCTTTTTAACATTTATATTGCAGATGCCATTGGGAAATGGATGAAATATATTGAAGTTAGTGACATTGTATTAGATACAATATTTTTTCACTTACGAACAGGTGATTTTACCTGAGACGGAAGATGACTTACAACAAGGATTATACTTAGTGATGAAAATATCAAGTGATTAAGATTTGAAAATCTCAGAAAAAAACGAAAGTAATGGTATTGAAGGGAGATGAACCAATACATGCCAAAAGTGTTGTCAATGACAGAATAAATCAACAAATTTTTATATTTTGGATATAACATGTCACGTTCCCGTTTCTCTTAGAACTCCAGGCAACGCGTCTACAGTGGCTAGAGCTATCCCTCATATTCCCGAGTGATGCTAAAACCTTCGGGTTGGATAAATTCAGAGCGAGAGGGGGGTTCGGCAGACTAAGTCCCACAACTGATAGTCTCAAGAGTTAATTGACAGCCTTCAGTCACAGCTGTTATGCAGCCGAACAACTTGAGCTATCGTTAAGTCCCAAAACATAGAAAATACAATAAGTTCAGCTTACTATGTGAGTGGTGAGGAGCCGCCGCAGCCAGCCAGCGCAGTCCAGTGGTGTGCACTAATTCCGTGGGTCGACCGATCTATCTTTACCGCCCAGTGACGGGCTAATATACGCCACCCCTCGCTGACTGGGGTAAACCTGCGTTAAAACGGTGACTGATGTAATTGGGTCGCCAGCTTGGCGCAATTCACTGGCTGGCACGCAACAAACATAAACTTTACTAGAAATGACGATGTCAGTACCAAAGTACCGAAATTTCGATACCTGTGTGGAGGAATCAAAAGAAATTTTAAGAACATCAAACAAGACACAATGATGAAGTTTTGCAAAATAATGGCTGTACAAAAATTACTATATGGGTGCGAATCTTGGACATTGACTAAACAACAAATAAAACTGATAGAAACAGCTGAGATGGGATTTCTGAAAGCCGTGGTTGGGCATACTTTACTAGATAAGAAAATAAGTGAAGAAATAAGGGAAGAATTGAAATTTTTTAACCTGAATGAGAAAATAATTAGATATTAGTACAAATAGGTGGAGCATGTAACGCGTATGCAGGACGCCAGACCACCAAATGTGCTGCTAAATTACAAACCAAAACAGGGAAGGAGAAGAACAGGTCGACATAAGAAGAGGTGGACACAACAAAATGTGTGCATGTAGAACAAACCGTCAATGGTTTAAAGCAGGGATGGCCAACCCACCTTGAACATTTTTCTGGCCCGCGAGATTCAGCACGATTTTAAAAAATATATTTATTTTATAATGGCCAAAGCAGTGAAATCTGATGTAATTTTTTTAAAAAATACATTATTTGTGCATCCATATATTCAAAAATTATTTGTATAATAATAACTCATTATATTTCAATTTTTCACTCCAAAAAATGTCTAATATCGGGATATATGATTTCATATGCGGCCCGCGGAGTTGTGATGCATTTCCAAAGTGGCCCGCAAGATCATTTAGGTTGGCCACCCCTGGTTTAAACCCTCAAGATGATGATGAATATGATGTAAAAATAAAATAATGAAGTGGGCCCGTAATATTGTGAAACATTAATTTAATCACAGAAAGTAACATTTATTTTTCACTGCACTTCTTAACACAAAACTTTGGCCAACGACAACTTGTAAATTAGTATCTGCTGGATGTCAGCAATTCATAAATTAAAGTGATATAACATTTAACGTAGTTGCATACACATTGGTTAGGATCGCGAGGAGTGTGCAGATGTTGACAAAGTGCTTCTCGAATAGCCAACTAATCGCCGGAAGCTGTATTCCTCCATCACATTTACAAAGGCTAAAACACCTGCCATTACCATAGCTGGCGGCGCTGTGAAGGAAGCGACTGATATACATAAACATGAGCGACGATAAGCCAGCGCCCCCAGCTGACTTAATTAACAGCAGCACCTACAGTGTCGCGTAAACCTGTGTGGTGTGCACAACACAGGGGAGGGTGTGCACAGGGAGGTTCAAGTCCCGCACAACTGACCTCACTCAATACCCGCACGTGCAAATTAAGAAGCTGTCATTATGCTTGTATCTACAATCTTACACCGGACACTAAATAGTTGCCTGATGGCCAAACGCAAAACTTGACAAAAACCGCTAAGAACTGTAGCATTTTGTGAAATGAATGCCACTTTGCGGTGTCGTATGTTACCAGCTATATTTTATTATAAAGTACTTTATTTTTTGTAGGTGTACTTTAGACCAATCTTAAAGTAAGCGCAAATAATTTCTTCTGAGTAAAGTTTATAATCCATGGAACGTGGTGCTCCTAAAAATGAATTGATCGTTTCCCATGATTTGGAATGACGTATCAGTTATCACACGTCGAAAGCAACTAAATTTGAAAAATACTTTTTTCTGTAGTGTACTTTTTTTTATTTTCCTGTTCCAAAGGTATTTATTTAAATAAATTTTTAACACTAAATGTCTGCCACTTGTGAAACAAATATCTCTCCTTTCGACCTAACCAAACGATTTCAAATTCATTTTTAGATTCATTTAGCATTATATCAAGATTTAACGAGAGTTATTTAAATTGTAATTGTAAGTTATATTCAAGTAATATTTCGCATTAACATGGTTACATGAGAAATTAACAATGCCATAATGTTCAGTTTGCCTAGTTACTTTTAATCACGGAAATAAAAGCGTTCCACTCCCCGCTGAACACAGAAATATTCAGAGACTGAGGGGTAGTTTCACAGTACAACATCATGACGTATTCCGTTTAGTGTACGGAGAAAATAATCAGTCTACACTTAGTCTAAATGGATTATGTTATCAGTAAAGATACAGAGAGCAAATCAGCATTGGGTTGAAAGCAGTTTTATTCGTTATAAGACGTAATCAGAACAAGCAATGTTGATTAAATGTCAATATTAAGCAGTTCAGATCTATATGTGTCAATGAATCAGCAGATCTTTTTTTTTTTTTGCTTCGTTATTTGTTAAAGTTAGGTATCTCGTGGTTTATTATATGTGAAATAATTAATTGCAGACACACTTTCAAATTTAACTTGTTTTTATTTCTAGAAGGCATCAAACTCCAAAGATACTGGTCACATGTAAACACAAGCTCTAGCGATTACATTCGGTACCGCTTTCAAAGACAATACTACCATACACGAAAAACAGTACACGCAAAAACTGCTTCAACAGAGTCTCTGCCGCTAACTTTATATAAGTTTCATATAGAGTTCCAAACAATACTTAAACAATTAAAATCAATACATAATCATTTATTATCATTACGAAATGCTCAGAAATGAAAATTAAAGATATTTAAACACAAAATTATCCTCATAAATTATTTAAAACTGTAGTAAATCGTCCTTTAGACATCGTAGCTCAACTTAATACTTGGAATTACAAACATTTAAGTAATTCTCTTGCATAGTTCTGTCCTTAAACATATTAAATAGTATTTACATAATTTCTTTTCATAAAATATAGTACATTTACACCGATTTACAGTAACTTGCGATACAAACATACAAAATCATATTCACTCAACCCCTCGCATAATAATTCATAAAATTAAATTCCATTTAAAGTATAGGTTTGAGGGTTGTTACAATACCGACTCATGATTTCCTGCGTAAGCAACAAAGCTAATTAGCAGAGCATTTAATTAATTCACTACGTTAGTACCTTAAACGCTCAATTCGTGCTTAATTGATCCTACCACTAAGGTGGAAGACATTTTCAGGATTCAGGACTTGGCCAAGAGTGTAGATGCATAGTTCCTAAACACTCCCTACCAAGTGCACAATACAAGGCTTATACCAACAAAAGTTTGGTATTTAGATATATTAACCGATTTTAATGTAATCAGAAAATTATCAGCTTATAAATGATATCTGTGCTCTAAATGGGCGTTGTATACTAGTAAGTTGGAAGATCTGCAGTAGTTAGTCGTTGGCTTAGTGTCTTTGTTCTGTCAAACAGCAAGGAGTGAACAAGTGGAAGCAGGCTTCCCCCAGAAATGATAGCCATTGTGTGTGTAATCCTCTCCGTATTTACCAAGAAAGTAAAATAATTAAATTAGCTATAATTTGTTCCAGAAAGACTAGTTAGAAATGGAAACAGTAAAACCTTTTTGAATGACTTCAAATACAAAACATTTTCGCAACAGAAATTTAGGACCAGGAAGTTACTCAGGTGAATATCAGTGAACGAATCGTTGTCTTTACTGGTAATAGCGCCTACCTGACTGTTACGTATGGTTTTCAATCGGCCTAAATTAAAAGAGATGAGAGAAGTATTTTATGTGTGTGCACGAGTGAAAGTCAAGCTTGTTTTGATATGTAGACGTATAAATTTCATTTTTAATATAGAAGAATTTCACAATATCAGTCAACGCCTGTGGAAGGATAAAGTAAGTGAATTTGGTTAGCTACATAACTGTGGGAAGTTGACAACACGTTAGCTTAACTATCTCAAAATATGAACATACTGAATCGTCAGTTGGCTGGAGATTAAAACATGACGGGTCCCTTTGTGTTCTTTGGAATACTAGGATTGAATTGTCCTGCAAAGGTTTTGACTCCTAACACTAATAAAATAACACGTTTATCAATAGTTGTCTACACGTAGACAGTAACACTCTTTGGAACGAACTGTCTCCATATCCAGTGTGCAAGAATCGATTGACTTCGTTTAGAAGAACAACAGTACATAAATCGGGTGATTTACTTTAGTTTAAATATTAACATCACAATTTAAATCACTCTAGAAGCCGTTTCATTGAGTTCGAAGTAGCTGAGGTCTTTGCGTTGAAGCACTGAATAAATGTGACTAATTTATAAATCAATGAAGTTACTTTACAGATCTTATTACTTCACGGTAAGTTTTGTCTCATGAATTTTAGTTGAATCTTGGAGTAGGTGATTATTGTATTAATATTTGATGCAAGAGACTGGAATACATATATTCTACGAGTCTGATTTCAGTAACATTCTCATCTGACAATTTTGTAGAAATTTCGTGTTCATTGCAATACGACTCTGCTGACATACCAATTCTTTGGTTTATCAAATTGATATTTTTCTCTGCTTCTACTGCAGCTTCAATTTGAATGTGTTAGCCTAAATTACAGACAGGGACACATCAGTTGTTGCTCTTATAACTGAAGAAATTTTCAGGTTAGTATCAGTGGTTGGTTTATGTGTCACCGTGGCTTCCCCGACAGCGCTTCAATGGTTCATAGCATTCAACGTTTCGACACTCAGTTTTACGTCTTTCTCAAAGATAAATGTCCCTTTGTGTATTACCACCAAAAGAAAGTTGCTCATGTAGTGTATGTCACATACGAGGATGTTTCGTTTCTTTTGTTTTTTTTAAAAAAAAAAAAAAAAAAAAAAAAAAGTTGTGCAACCAAGTCTTTCTAGGACGAACCAACAGTTTTGATGATTGTTACTTTTTTTTGCTGCAGGTGAATAAAGGAAGATGTCAGGATTGTCAAAAATGGAAGCATGCAGCATCTTCAAGCTCCTACGCCTCCAGAATATCTACTAAACAAAATGAATATGAAATAAAAATGACGCGTGGTATCCCTGTGGAAAGTAGTTCCAAATGTGAAGGTCAGAATTTTAACCTTTTAATATAAGAAACTTTGGCCTAAGTAACTATCTTATTATGTTTCTAAGGAACCTTATCGCCACTCTTGACAGAGCATTAGCGAATTATACATTGAGACATATATCAAATATTTTTGAGATTGGCTGATTCACTGTATACTGCAAAATAATTAATAAAATTGCTTCATTTCCCGTAAAAATCTGATATAGGTACGGCTAACTACATTTCAAAATCTGACCCAGGAATCTTGCACTCATAGCGTAGGTACTGCCAAATTGCACGTGGAGGAAGTAATCCAAGTTTCGTCTCGCAAGTTGGCGGCCGTGGTGGGAAGCTCGTAACGAGCTGCACGTCTCGCCACCGCTAGAGCGCGCTGCCAACTTTCCCGACAACTCCTACCCACGCCGCCAGCAATTTTCTTCTCCTGCTCGCATGTCGTAACAGGCCGGAAGATGTTTCTCAGCCAATCGGATCGAAGAGGTCCCCACTTGCTCACCCAGTCTGTTGTTCACCTGGCTCCAAGACCACACAGTGTTAGACCATGTGTGTGTGTTTGTGTGTGTGTGTGTGTTTTTGTGTCTCTCTGTGTGTATGGGGGAGGGGTGGTTGTCTAGGCGTGTCTATACCAATATTTCAGCGCATTTGTATGTATGTGTGAGTGGTTGTGTCTGTGTGTTCAGTGTGGACACTTTCGTGCCGATGAAGGTGTATGCATGTGTGAGCCCTCACAGGTGGCGTGTATCTATGTACATATGTGTAAGAGCTCACACGTGGTGTGTGTTTGCGTGTGTGTATGTCTGTATCAGTCTGTCTGTCTGTGTGTGTGTGTGTGTGTGTGTGTGTGTGTGTTTGGTTGTATGTGCATCTGTCCGTGTATCTGGATTAGACTTTCTGCGTGCATTCGATTGTTTTGTGTGTGTGCGTGTGTGAGCCCTCACCGATGGTGTGTGTCAGTGTATGTCTATTTACGCGTTTGTGTGTTTGTTTGAGTGTGTAAATATGCCTGCATCAGTCTCTTAGGGTGTATGTGTCTGCCTGTGTATCTATATTAGACTTCCCACATGCGAGCGTGTTTGTATGTTTTCATTTTTCTTTGTGTGTCTGTATGTAAGCGATTGTGTGAATGTGAATATGTTTATGTGTGTGCGCAGTTTCGTATCTACGCAAGTGTTTGCATAAATGAGCCCTCACTGATGGTATGTTTCTGTATGTGTGTGTGTGTGTGTGTGTGTGTATGTATAAGAGCTCACATGTGGTGTGTTTGATTGTTTGTGTCTGTTTTGTATGTGCATACATATGTATGTATATATGTATCAGTCTCTCTCTCTCTGTGTGTGTGTGTGTGAGTATGTCTGCATCAGTCTGTGTGTTTGTCTGTTTCTGCGTGTGTTTTTATGTGTATGTATGTATCAGTCTCTGTGTGTACGAATTGTCTAGGATTGTCGGTATCAGTCCTGGAATATGTGCGTTTTTGTGTGTTTTCGTGCGTGTTTTTGTGTGTGAGACAGAGAATCGGTGTCTGTGTGCGTGTGCGCACGCACATGTGTGTGTCTGTGTAGATGTGTGGGCAGTTTCGCGCCTACGGGGGTTTATGCGTGGGTGCTGTTGTGCCTACGCGCCTGATGTATGTATGATTTGTTAGCGGACACCCAGGACATGAACCAAGAGTCTCAGAGCAATGATTAGCTGTGTGTATGTGTGTGTGTGTGTGTGTGTGTGTGTGTGTGTGTGTGTGTGTGTCAGTGCCTACGTACGTGTACATTTAACCGCGCAGGCGTTGTTGGTGTGCGCGCACGTTCTATCCTGCATGCGAATATACGTGTGTTTCTCCTCGAGTCCGTGGTGTGTGTTATTATCGACTATGTTCTTTACCAGCCAATAACGTCGTTTCTCCTCGAACCGAAGGAGGTTAAATTTTGTTTGTAGACCAGCTTTATTCCTTAGCTTAAGGCATTTTGGTTTTATACCCGCGCGTTATTAGCTTGCAAACCTCAAGCTGAAATTACTTCATGCCAGATTTAACTATCCCAAACATGGGGCTCTTGAATCTCGCTTTCTTTTAAGCTCTTCAGCCTCAAAACATAATCCGTATATACCGCCATTAACACTTTTTTCATCCACTCTAAATTAGAATTTTTGGTGATATAACGGCTTCGTCTGACTTTAACTTGCACTTGGAAATATTTTCCATGGTGGTATCCTGAATAACGAGTACCATTCTGATTGCCTTTTCGTCTTAGCTAATGGGATATCGTAGCTGTCACCATAACAACGTTAATAGATTTAGGTGTGTTACGACTTAGTCTGAATGTTGTTTGTATTCGATTTACTTGTGTGATTTGAAAGACGATATTCCTGTCTGCTCCTAGCCTCTACACGAGCAGAATCTCACAATCGTAAAGCGACTCGTTTTACTGAAGTTTTAACAAGAGGTGTGGGTGCTTTTTTTTTAAAAAAATTTCTGGCAATTCGTTTTAAAATTCGCATTATCATTGTTTTTCCTCTTAATTTTGATATCACCCAAAATATATATTGCACTTTTTTACTGCCTTCAGTCTCTCAACTTGTTTGGTGCAATCCTTCACCCTTTCCTATCTTGCGCTAACCTCTTCATCTCAATAATTTCCTTAGAACACCTGTACTTAATTATCTGCTTCATATATCCCAATCTCTGTCTTCCTTTACAGTTCTTACCTCCAACCGTTCTCTCCACTATCAATTTAACCAATCCCGCTTGTATCTAAATATGACTCTCCCACAAATTTCATTCCTCATCTATCATTTCCAAAACACGTTCATTTCGTACTTTATCTGGTCACATAATTTTTAGCATCTTTCTATAGCACCAGATTTCAAATAATTCAATTTTACTTCTTTATTGTATTCCTAAAGTCCCTGCTTCGCTACTATAAATTGTTGTGCTATTCCCATAGATTTTTTTAAAAAAGTTCGTTCTTAGCCCTGTACCACCATATCAAATTTAAAGAGTACCTTTTATTGAGGAAGACCTTTCTACCATGCCGAATGTTCCTCCTTGATCACTTATGCCACAATATGAATTTTCTTTTACTTGATTTATTGCTATTTTAAGCTCTTAAAGTAACCCAAAAATGCAATTCACATAGTCAAAAAGAGAAAAAATATTTTTCGGGACAAAAAAAAAATGAATTTTAAGGATGCAATGCACGATTAACCTGTATTTTACCCTAATAATTCACTCCGCAAAATTTTATGGATTTCGGTTGAGATTGAAGGAACCAAACAATATTAAAGTGCCACAAAGACGACCTTGTTATACACCAGAAGAATATGTTCAGTTAATGTTTTAGTTATATTTAGGCCAAACGTAAATTTCAGAATTTTCAAATAGTTTACAGGCAGGAAGGAATCAGGAAAAAAGCTAAAGCTAACATATAATTAAATAGGGAGCTCGTTTTCTAGGCTAACCATCCATGATGAAACGTAGAAAAGTTTTCCCCTCAATTGCGTCTCAAAGCCAACAAGTATGTCCATATCCTGAATCAGAAAGTGATCTTCTGTTCTTTTAGGAATTGTTGATATCTCATTAAACAATATCCAGCTAGGATATACCAAATCTAACTTACGTAAATTAAACAGACGTAAAATTACAGTAAAAAAATACATCACTTATTTTATTTGAATGCAAATTTAACAACACAATCACTGATTCCACAATTACTTTTGATAAATTTATGTACAAAATTAATATATCTGGTTAATCTTTACACTGTAAATCTTATTTTGTCTTGCTGTTTCTCCTGTCTGCTTTATTCTGCAACAAAATGCTAGTAGTTTTTCTATGCTAAATCCTCCAAAGAGCCACTGCCAATCTCTTATATAGGAACCTAATGGATTTTATACCATTGGTTAGGAGAAAGGAATACCTCTAGCAGAATGAAGACTGGTGTCAGACACAACTAAATAGAGGACATTACGCAACAAAGCAGCGGCTCTTCTATGGACCTTCTCTAAAGCCTCCATTCACCCCTTTTGATAGGGAGCCCATACATAACAGCAATATTCTAAGTGAGGACGCACTAGTACCTTGTATGCAATCGATTTAACTTCCGGTGGGTACTGTACTAAATTACGACCGAGAAATCGGGGCATACGATTTGCTTTCCCAATTAGGTTCTTGATATGCTCATGCCACGACAAGTTATTACGAATTGTTACCCCTAGGTATTTAGCGGAATCTACCGTTCCAAGGACAGTTGTATATTCAGAGCTAAATGATGTCATCTATTCACTTATATGCATGACTTGGCACTTTTCAGTATTGTACCGAGGAGACCGTGATTTACTGAACATCACATAGCGTAAAGGTACTTAACAACCATCATCAGGGTGAGATTCGACCATGGCTGCTATCCACACCATCTATGCCGCATTCATATAATAGACACACCGATCTGCACGTTAGATCGAGGATTTACGTCCTGTTCACATTAGCAGCTGCAACCCATTCTTCTCTATAGGCACATAGAAAAGCTCTCAGTCAGAATTCCTACGAGTTTCACTATCCTTCCGCAAACTCAAAATGTACAGGTTTTCAAGGCAATCTTCTTCCTCCAAGACATTGACATGAAGATTTGGAGCATCAGCTCCAAATTAATCCTACGGTGGGCCGCAGATAAGAATTATAAGAACAGGACGCTGCTAGTCTGGTGGCTGGCTAAACGGTCCCAGAACGAAAACCATTTCTTGAAATCAAAGAAAGAAACCATAATCTTTGGTCGACACAGACAAGTACAGTTGCTTTAAAATTAAAAGAGAAATCTATAGCGCAAAACTGATCAGCGGTCAAATTAAATAGCAGGATGTTGTAAGGTGTTATCTTATAACGTCGTTTGATGAAAACTCTGCCTTGCACATTTAAACGTTCCTCATTTACTTCATTTTTTCGGACACTACATTTCCAAGAAAAAGTATTAATTTTTATTCCATTATTCCAGTTAACAGTAAAGAACTGTTTTTGCTGTAAAACAACAACCGGTTTCATAGAGATTCTTATGCATTAATCCCTCATTGTAAAAACTCGTCTGCAAATGATGATTTCTAAAAAATACCAGTATATCGTCAGTTGACTCAAAGTGAATGATTCTCGTAATTTTCATTTCTCATGTCTGTCACTGGTAGCAGAAAACTCGGAATGCATTGAAAAGCATTCCGCCTGTGTTCTTGATTATTTTCTTTTTTGACGTAAAATCAGTTGCATAGTCGAAGCTGTTTTCCTATCAAATATGATATTACGTGTGTCTCCGTAGATCATACATTCATACAAATTTTAACAGAAACATTATCTAATGTGTTACTACAGAAATATAGCAGCTGGTTTTTCTTTTTCTAGTTTAAAAATTCATTACCCTGAAATTTCACATGGTGCTGTCAAATTTGTATCGATATTACGAGTACCAAAAGTATAATAAATTCCCATGCAACAACACCCGTAAGCAATTTAATTCCATTTCATCTCGTTTTATCCCGACATTGTAAAGTACACTTTTCAGAAGTGTTAGAAACTGCAGGTGCCGTGTCTTCTATTCCGTACGTATTAGCTGAGTGATGACATCATAGTAGCCTTAAATTCTCTTCCTATCGCTCTGATACAGCAACAGCATTTTGCAGAATGGTACGTA
Organism: Vandiemenella viatica; assembly: GCA_031002005.1. Taxonomy (NCBI): domain Eukaryota; kingdom Metazoa; phylum Arthropoda; class Insecta; order Orthoptera; family Morabidae; genus Vandiemenella; species Vandiemenella viatica. The sequence goes on from CM061914.1 coordinate 75,014,009, forward strand.
GTGACGTAGGCATTAGAATGCTTGCCGACGTTTGTGATATCGAAATGTTTGCCTATGCCAGGAGTATGTTTACTTTTGTAGGCAGGCGCTGAAACTGAACGTTTGCACGTTATATAACATGCACCACTCGACTCTGAATACAAATATTCCGAAGGGAATTATGAAAGAGTAAAGTGATATGAACGTACGTGTGTAGAAAATTAATTCACCCGAACTAATTATTCGTTTCCCTGACACACACTATTTCTGTTGGACATATATAGACTGTATGAGTACAAATTTGGCTCTGAAAACATGGTACTTCGCGAGAAAGAAGATAAGCAAAATATAACGATAAAAAATAGCTGGTGAACGTTGACTTACGCAATTAACATTCACAGAACTTTAATGTATTACAGGTGCTGATGAAGCAAGAGGATAAGGTTTAAGAGAGAAATTCTTGCTGTGTTTATAAGTTTGACAGATTTTTCAACATAGGACAGTCATGAGTTTGTGGAGGAAACATTACGGGAGTGTACATTTGGCAAACGCACAGTAAAACATGTGGGCTTTTGAATTTAAGCGAAGACGATAGCGCGAAATTTGGTCGGTATACAGGAGTGTGTGATGACAGACAAAGGTTAACAGGTCGTCAGATTGATGAGATTCATGGATTTCTAAAAGAACACATCACATTCGGATAGTGTACACGGATATGGAAAATGTTTCCACCTGCAGACACTTAACCCCATCCAGACAATGCAGCACAAATGTGGCAGATTAGCAGGCATTATACTAAAAGGATCTTTGATTCAGCAAAGCTGCGTTCCCACGATCTCTTGTAACGGAGGCGGAACCTCATTAGCCGAAGTGTAGGGACGAGCGCGCGCCGCAGGTTAGGCCTCCCTACCTCACCATCACATACTCATCACGTTCCCTAGTGTCGTTTGGCACAGAGCACTTTACAGCAACAAAAGGGGTGCGCACCGCTGCTGCAAACCGATGGCACAGCCCACCGCTACACACGCCTGTGATGTTTACCGACATAGAGTGGGTAGCCGCGTCACGTCCCCGCTAGCAGAGGCGGCCCTGTTCCCATGACATGTTGTTGAGTATTCGTCCCGTCTCGCCTCCGTTACAAGAGATCGTGGGAACGCGGCTTTATTAGTCGGAGCCCCACCTCTTCTGCCCTGAAATTGGGCCGTCTAAAATGAGCTCCTGGTCACGTTTTTTATGGGGAAAGCAAACAGGAAGATCGGGTGGGAATGTCATCCGATGTAGGGTGAAAAAATGGAGGTAAGTTGTGCGCCCACCACTCTGGCGTGGAAACTGGTCATGTAAAGCCTCACCCGGTTGTGCCCACACATCGAAGCGAGACATTCTTTCCTCTGCGGTCACTGCTTCACGGATCATGATATCTTTCTTTTCGACGAAAGGCTCTACTCAATTCAATAGATTCGTGGTGTCATCCGCAAGAAATTCCGTAAATCTTCACCACCCAACACATCTAAGAGTCTAATGTGGCTGAACGTATGCTTTAGTAAACATAACCGCTTAGCCTACGCCTTTCTCTTTTTTCTAGGCTTTTCGCGCAATTTCAAAGCAGTCAGGGTTACTACACCAACAATTTATGGTTTTCATAAATATGAGGACATACTTATTTAATTTAAATATTAGAACATTGAACAAAATTTGTGACTAACTTTATTATTACGTATTAAATGAAACACACAAATTTCAGAGCAAGACGGATATACCGTGGCGGTAGGCTGCTAGTGCGGTAGCAACCAGATCGGGCATACCGACGGGTCTCTGAATGCAACACGGGTGGAAAGTGAGATCGGGAACTGGATCAGATGATCGGAAACCGACCCTGTAACAGGATCCGAAATTTTTCCTCTTGGATCACGATAGGTATTATAATCATTGTATGATCTTCTTATTCAGTATTTCCTGAAGGTGCTAAAATTATTATTTAAGGCACATAAACATTAGTCAGTTGTTGGTTTAAAGTGGCGTTTTCCAACCTTTCTCTACCCGAGGACCAGAAAAGTGTCAAAAATAATGCTGCGGGCCACTACCATATTTTTTTTACCTATGTGTATATTACTAACATCTGGGATATATTTTACTTTACGATGATAGCGTAATAAATCTAAAAGTATGTTTTGATTTCTTACGGGAAAACAGTTATGAAACTGGGTGTGAACTATTAAAAATTCATTAAATATTAAGTAGACTTCATATTTAGTAACCAAATTAATAATAATATTTGCTAGAGGCTAAATGCTACACTATACCTACGGCCTACATGGAGAAAATAACAGACACTATACCTTACACCTGTTTCCTTCACCACTCCAATATTACCAACCCTACCACGTACCACAGTTCCTCATATCTACTACAATATTTAATCCTTAGACGAACGGTACCAACTGGAAATGATCAGACTATTATTGAAACAGTGCTGTTCTATCCTCATAACGGAAACGCCAGATTTTTGTCTGGTCACTGAAATACTGGTGGCTTTTAAAAAGTTGGGCTAATATTCCAAATTCGCTTTTAGCCATAAACAGTAGGAGTACGGTATCTAAATTTATAATACTCTGCCTGCGGGCCTCCTGAACCATCTTCACGGACCAAAGTTTGCGAAACACTAGTTTAAAATAACGGCAAAAAAATTTCACAATAATTAGTAACACTGCTTACACGTCATTGGAAGTTTATCACAACTAAATAAAGAAGATATAACCTACCCTTCCGGTGTATTCCTGGCATATGGAAATCTTTTATATGTATTACTAGCCTCGTACCCGCGACTTCGTACGCGTGGATTAAGAATTTTTTTGCCAGAATTAAATATAAAAAGTTGTTGGTAACGAAGGATTGGTCCCAAACAATATCGAGTCGGCATAATACGACAGGAAAGCTATCACTATATCATTACACCGTCGAACCTGCCTCTTAAGAGAATCAATTTCCAACATAATTCTGTCACTATTCGATAAGATCTCAAAATTTCGTGACTACAACTGTTAATCATACTGGAAAAAATATCCTGTGCCCTTCATACAGCTTTCCTTATAAAATTCCATCACAACGATATAGCCACATAGTCGTCAAAACGTAACAAAAAGACATAGACTTACTTCCGTATTTATATTAGTATTACTGTGGTTCACACTCACACACTGACTGCGAACAACACCTGAGGGATCATTATAACGTAAAAAAGTGTACACCTACAAAATTGCAAGACTACCTACGATTTGCCTCGCATTGCACCCCTAACTTTCTAATATCTACAGTTTAACATTCAATCCAAGTAACCTACGGCCCAGGCCTGACTCTTACACTGTAATTTTTTTTTAAAAAATCTTAGCCTCCACGGAGATTTGAAGCGGAGACCACAAAGTTCGTAAGCAAGTTCTTTAGCCACTGAGCTGCCAGTTCACTACACGGAAACACGGTCTGGAGACGTCCATTTCCAACGTGTCTGTCTATCGCCGTATTTCGAAATTATGAGACAACATGGTGTTATTTATACAGATAATTTTCCCACCAAATGTAGACAGTATATTTCTCCTTGTTTCAAAGAATAAGTTTGCAAAGTTTCATAGAGATCGGATGAAAACTGTGGATTTGTATGAAGAACAAACAAACCAACAAACAAACAAACATACATTCATCTTTATATATAAAGATTACGTTTTACTTTTCTTACTACAATTAATCCATATTCAGATCCTTGCTCTGAACTTTCAACGATGACAGTTTACACTATTGTCCTTTACCTTTGACGTGCTCCTTATGATTTTCTACCAGGAAGGAATACGTTTTCTGCCTTCTGTTTTTACTGAAACGGATTTCAACGTACGCCATTCGGTTATGATTCATCATCTTTCTTCTTGCTATCTGAAATAAACCTTTATACTATACCTGAAATTCTCTCCCTATAATTGAAATTATCAACACCATGAAATATTTCTGCAACACTTCATATATTACTCCGCCCCATACATCACTTTTCCACACTGTGAATAATTAACATAAAAAAACTTCAATATCAATAATGTTCTCTTTGGTCGCAACCGTAAATATTTTTCTTAATTCAAATTCCTTTCGTAACTATCCGGTGTCGTTTCCTCTCTCATTTCGTACAATTCTCCTCAGTCAACTTCCTTTATTCAATTCTTCCATTCTTATTTTGTAATCTCCACGACCAGCCCTTGCATTTTATCATTGCTATGAGAGATTCTTTAAAAACAACTGATTAGTATTTTATATCACCACTTTATGTTTATTATACATAAAATAAATATTTTTAAATGTTATTTTTTAACATTTTACATAGTAACGACGTATGACCGTTACAAAGTACAGGGCGTTCGCTGGGAAACGCAACCCACTGTTAGCGCTACAAGGAAGAAACTGCTCGCGGCGAGCGAGCGGTCAGCTCCCGGCATTGTTCGACCGTCGGCCGCGGACTATTTCATAAACTTGTATGTGCTAAGCATTTAAATGTGACGTAATTCATTAGCTTACCTTATAAAAGATGCTGGAAGTGTTGACACTCTTGTGTAATGCACATTTCACATCTTCTGAACATATTTCGAGACACACGCTGCCCTAACTGACTTAATGATTTTTTGGGTGACTGTTCTAGTCGAAAAGCGATATCGTCAATTTTCTCCTCTGTGAGAATAGGGTTGACCGACAGTCTCTTTTTGTTAAAAAATGAACCCGTTTCTCTTACTTGTTTTAACCAGACGCAGAATTGTTGATTTAGCTGGCAGTAAAGCGCCAGGATATTCGCGACGAAATTTACTGCGACACTTTTTAAACGACTTCTTCTTCACATATGTATCATAGAGAAATATTGTTTGTTGCAAACTGTAACGTACCATAATTTTACTCACACTCAAATACGGTACAGATTAGTAAGAGTATGAAGCCCCAAACCAGCCAAACCGCAAAGAAACGTTTATTCACAACACTCATTAATAAGAGACTGAAGTCACAAACTAGCTACAATGCAAAGAAACCGTTCTTAACAATGTAAGGGTCACTGCACTGCACTGTTGGGGCAGCGGAGGTGTTAAACAGTGCGGTGATTCACGGTGCCGCGTGGCGGAAACTGCTGGCTCCGCTGTCCGAGCAAGTTGCCGACGGCAACAGACTGGGAGGGTTGCGTTTTCCGGCGAACGCCCTGTATAAGTTTCACTAGTTACGACTACAAAATACGTAAGAGGATTTTGTCTCAGAAGTTTAAAAAATTTCAAAAAGCTGATTTCAGTGCTTGAAGAATTGTAGAAAGTACACATTGTATTTATATGGTAGCAAGATGATGCCATGTGACCACAGCTGATAATGTCTCATCTCAAGTGACAAATGGATTCCCGGCTCAAGTCATCCCGAAACCTTCACAATAGCAGCTAGGTTCATTGTTTCCGCCAATGAGCCAGTCTTCCTTAAAATCTCCTCAACGCCCAGTTTTTATCCATTTCACAATTGGCAGAGTGATGATTGATGATATGGCACCAAACAAGATTAGGCATTACAGCCACATATCAGCTTCTCAGTGTGCGACGTATCTGTCTAGTTGCCAGAAAAGTGACTTCAGTGGTTTGCGCTGCATAATCCAATGTTTTATGATATCTCCCCGCTACAAACTGAAAAGCTATGGACCAGTGTTAGAATATTTCTTATTTCTACTCGTCGACAAATGAATAGAAAACTTCCACACCGGTGTAAGGTTGTTAATCAATTGCCTCGCTGTCGACAAAATTACCTTTGGAAGTGTAATTTTCCTTCGTAAATTAGTAAACTCTTTTCCTTCTTCACTTCCTTTTCCAAATATTATGATTCGGCTGCTTTTGATGATATTTTACTCATCATTGGCATCTTCAGATTTGAAGCTTTGATTTTACGGCCGCATACAACTGGTGATGCCAAGAATTTTATATCTACCGTCAGGTTGTACTACAACTAATGGGGGAAGCGAAGTGTTGCGAAATCTGTAACTATGTTCTGTGTGTGATAAGTGTATTTTTTGTTTGTTTCGAAAGCAGAGATTCGAGATTCGAGACCATATTCGCGTTGATGGTTGCGGATAACAGTATAAAAAACCGCAGTTCGGACGGCCGGTACGCGAGGGACTCGGCTCGTGCACTGTCCCGTTGTACCTGCCCGATCAAGTGTACAACTGATGTGTTTTGTAAATCGATGGCGCTGCTTTTTCTACTTCTCTTATGTGCCACATTCATCAACAAGCTCCTATCAACAGTCTTAAGGGGCGTCGATTAACTACGTGTGGTGTCTTTTTCGAAAATCTTGAACCCGCCCACACTGTGGTGAGAATTGGTGAAATCTTGTGGGACCGACCTCTCCTATGGCGAGGTGAGACTTTGAGGTGACCCCCCACCCCTGGTGATAACCTCGTATGTTTGGGAGACCTTTTTTTAAGCTCTCCTATTTTCAAGGGAGGTTATGCCATCCTAACATCGGATAGACGTCGTTTGTAGACCTTATTTTCGGCCCTACTGTTCTTCAAGGAATTAAAAAGATTTCTGTCAAAATATCTCCCTCGCCCTTGCTGAGATTTGGTGAGATTTCGCCATACTTCCCTCCCTCCCACCTGTTTCACCCACGTAATTAACGGACGCTCCTTAAGGGATCAAATTAACACTTCTACTTTTTCGCAAAACGGATTCTGTTTTTGGATGAAGAATGGGCGATGGTTTCTTCATGAACTGATTTCATTCAGCTCACCAAATTCATTCATGCGTCTGGATTCAAATCAATTCATCGCTTGGCATTGTTGACCGGGAGATCCCAAAAGATTATTTGGCCGGCAGATGACAGGATTTAAGATTCACCTAGTAATGCGTCCAATGTCGTGGCTAACTTTCCTAACCCGGAGTTCCTACCGGGTATAGGGTACCTACAGCATAACGTGGAATCCGAAACACGCAAGCGTCCTTGCCTACTTCACATCAAACAGCAAGCTAGAGGTTACTTACTTTACTTCTTGCCCAATGTTGGATAAAGTTGTCAATAATTCTTTCTGTCCGTAGGTTTTCGAGTGTTGTTGAAAACTGGTACTGCTTGCAACCATAGAAATGCTGTTATGCACACGCACAGCGATCGTCTATTGTCAGACCCCATATTAACATGTTAGCTTTTACTGGAGCCGTTCCTGTTCTAATATGGTTGAGGGTTCTCTATTTCATACCACAAGGTTCTTCCCCAGAGATTGGATACCAGTATGCAGGATCGACATTTGTGCGATGTAAAAAAGGAGCCCTAGAGATTAGCCTTCTAGGTGGAGGGCTTGGTACCCCAAACATTATGTACAGGTTCGGTAAATCCAGCTACTTTGCACAGTATTGGGGTTGGTTTCAAGCAGCCAGTCACTATCCGGCAAGTTTTATTCCAGGCTACATCTACTTTCATTGATTGTGCGGATTGGTTTCAAAAAGGGTTTGCATACTGTAAGTTTACCATTCTTGGATTTAGGTAATTTACCTTAGCTCCTCTTGATATGTATAATATGCCCGTCTTCAAGCCGTAATATTAGCTGCAGAAGCCGGCAGATTATTTCAACTCACAGTTCAGAAACAAATAAATAATATATATATCGACAATGGATTCTTTTAAGAAACACTCGAAAGCACTTTTTATTTATAATCAATTGGTACAAAATACACTTCTTTACATTCCGTTTTATTCAACCACGTGCCAGCTATATCTTATATTCTCGTCCATATACTCACCATATCTCTGCTCTCCTCTGTTCAAATATATATTATCAGAGACGACCACTGTCCATAGATATTCTGGTACTTTACTATACGCTTATCTTTTTCTTTCTTTCATACCAATTTAACACATTTGTATATACAACACAAGCAAGACTAATATCTAATTAATTATTTACAAAAATTATTCACAAAAATTGTAAGGGACCTTGTCACCTTACAATACCCTGCAGTGGAAAAGCAGAGTGCTTTTAGCAGATGTGCGCAAGACCATTTGCTGCAACATAACTTTTTTTTAGGATATTGTTTCTCGCGTGTACTTTAACTGCAGTTATATGGCAGTGCTTCTTATAACTACTTCTATCTACAGCGACTTTTAAATATTTTGGCTGGTCTGTATGTTGCTATGAATGGCCTTCCCATGCATTATTTAGTTTGCGTTTTGCCTCCCTTGAACGCAGGTGGAATGCACAGATCTGGGTTTTGAATGGGTTTGATTTCAATGAGTTGCTTTTGTAGTAACTGCACATGGTTGATAGGGCTTGTTCTAACTGTCCTTCAACCCTTTGAAACATAGGATCCTGTACTTCGATTGACAAGTCGTCAGCCTACAGGAAGTGTTTGTCACTGGCATGCACGGGTTGGTCATTTCCATGGTTATTATATAAAATAGGGAATAGCCAGAGGTGAAAGATGGCTGAAGCGCCTTTGGAAATCCCAGACGAGACAGGAATTCGAACCGCAGACCTTACGATCGTCAGTTATTGGTAGACGTTTGGAAAATCACTAACTCAGTCCTTTATTGGATATATCATAAGCTTCAGTTGCTGAGCGCTTTAATGCGAACTAAATATCACTAATATTCTGAGCCGCTTCAGAATAGGGCGCACTTTTCCCTGCTGGATATGGCGAATTCCTGTTTGAGTATATAATAGTAGCGCTGTACACAGGACACACCTGGCTGTGTCCCGTTCATGTCGCGGTGTTTTGTGCGACACCCACGCATCGAGCTGAGCGACAAGGCAGGTCGCAGGGTGAGTGACGTGTCAGCGATAAACATTGTGGAGCGGAATATTGGAAATGTAGATGACGGCGCTGGCGGGGTGGGTGAATAATGCATGTCGGCCCACCTCCTACACGCGCGTGTGTGTGTGTGTTGTAATCTGGTGTGGTGGACTGGTCGGCCGAGGCGCCTGCATTATTCAGGGCGCCCGCTCTGATTGGCCACGACACTGGCGTCGCGGCGCAATCAGGAGAGGCGTCGGTTAGCGGAGCCCGGCCGCGGCGCCAGCAAGTGGAGAGGCACCGCGGGCATGTATAAACACGGCCCCTAAATGTCTGCACAGGTGTTTAAGGTATACATACACAAACAAATAAATTGCTCTAATACAAGTGACGCTGAGACATCTCAAATTTAAATGTATCACATATACAGGGTGTCAAGAAATGAAAAGATAACCCTGCAGCCGCAGGTAGATAACATCATTTCATATTATATGACAAAATTTTATTTTATTAAAAGTTTCACCATTTTCGAGATATTGATTTTTTAATATTTTTTTCGAAACATGTGACTTTTTTCAGTTTATTCTATGCCATTTCTACAAATTAATACTTTTTGAAACCTGTTTTTTTTTTAATTTACTCGAAAATATTTGAGTCAACTAAAACAATGTTATTTTTTTCCCTGAAACGTTAAAAAAAAAACCTTATATAAATTTTGAATGATATAATTATTTTGTACTTGTTTTAAAGTGATTGTTTTATGGTAGTTCAGTCTGCTAAAGAGACCATTGTGCATTTTAAACATGCAGATAATGATTTAAACATTTAATGATTTAAAGATCGAGTAAACAATGAAAGCACGTCACAACTGAGCACAGTCAAGCCATTGTGCTGTTTTATCTGAACTATCTATCCATTTTGTTTAAGATAAAGAGCTGGTACCTAGGTAGCCATTTCTACAAATTCATTATACAAATTTCCCAAACAATGAAAAAATACTTGTAACTTCAGTTCTATAGATTTTTATTATAAGAAAGTCCAAAATACCAACGTTCGTGCTTTAGAACCACTATAAAACATAATTATACCATTTTAAAATTGGTAATAACGAAGAAATTTTTAATGTAATTGGCAGGATCCGCTTAGTGATTTTTATTTTTTTTTTTGATTTTTTTTACACTAAAGGTTGTCAAAGTCAGCTGGTTGAAAAAAATGTATATACTTTCTACATAAGATTTTTAAAAGAATTTTTTAACGTTTTAAGAAAAATTACGTTGTTTTAGATGGTTCAAACATCTTTAAGTAAATTTAAAAAAAGAGAGAGTTTAAAAGGTCTTAATTTGTTGGAATGAGATGGAAAAAAAACCGAGCAACGTCACATGTTAAAAAAAATCAATACTTCGAAAATGTAACTTTTAGAAAAATAAAATTTTGTCATATAGTAGGACATGATGTGACCTGTCTGCGGTTGCATTTCTACACACCCTGTATATACTACAAAACCACTCGACCGATTTACAGGTGTTTTTATGAGAAATGCTCTGTTTTATCAGGAGAAGGATTAAAGCTATTCAAATCGTCCATCTGACAAGTACAAAGAACCCATCACTCTTTCCCTGATTCAATGCATATGCCAGGTGGTACAGCAAAGCGTTTCATATTAAAGTAGTACTACTAATCTATCTATTCTTGGTCACGATGTACCAAAGTCTGTCACGCTCTGACGTCACGCTTCCCGCCTCCGCTGCCCAACCAACAGCGATTGGAAATGTTCGAGGTTACGCGCGTTATTTAGTAACAGTTCTATTTTGCGGAGCATCCACGACTAAATGAGCTACCAGTATGTATTTCGTAAAAATCGATATATTAATTAGTATTAATTTCTTAGCTAAAATTCGTTCGATGTAGATAGTATCTGTACAGCGATACTGTTATTACAGTAAACTAAGAAATATCTACATTACACCATTTTCAAGATTGTGAGCGTTTTTTTGCTGAAAATTGTACTTAGCGATGAAACGAATTGCTAAAATACTGCGTTCAACACTTCATTTTTTACGGGCTTACAAGTAAAGATATTTATATTCGATGTTGATACTTTAAGTCACTGTTAAAAATACTCGCAGAAATAATTTGCTGAAACACTGAAATAAAAGTATGTACTGCGTTTAAATTAATATATTAATTATTAGTTGATTTTATTAATGATGTCACTATACAGGGTGTTACAAAAAGGTACGGCCAAACTTTCAGGAAACATTCCTCACACACAAACAAAGAAAATATGTTATGTGGACATGTGCCCGGAAACGCTTACTTTCCATGTTAGAGCTCATTTTATTACTTCTCTTCAAATCACATTAAACATGGAATGGAAACACACAGCAACAGAACGTACCAGCGTGACTTCAAACACTTTGTTACAGGAAATGTTCAAAATGTCCTCCGTTAGCGAGGATACATGCATCGACCCTCCGTCGCATGGAATCCCTGATGCGCTGATGCAGCCCTGGAGAATGGAGTATTGTATCACAGCCGTCCACAATACGAACACGAAGAGTCTCTACATTTGGTACCGGGGTTGCGTAGACAAGGGCTTTCAAATGCCCCCATAAATGGAAGTCAAGAGGGTTGAGGTCAGGAGAGCGTGGGGGCCATGGAATTGGTCCGTACAGTACATACTAACGAAACTAAAATGAGCTCTAACATGGAAAGTAAGCGTTTCCGGACACATGTCCACATAACATATTTTCTTTGTTTGTGTGTGAGGAATGTTTCCTGAAAGTTTGGCCGTACCTTTTTGTAACACCCTGTATAAGAAACATGTAAATATTTCCAGTGTGTCAAATTTAGATCGCAGTACAGTGGATGTATTCGTAAATGGGTAATACGAGCTATGAATTTTGAACAGCAATACTTGTAGAAGTTGTGGTTATGTCGAAATGCAGACAGAACCAGATTGACAACTGACACAGTTTTTTTATATATATATATATATACAGAATAACTCACAATTAATTTAGTTTCATAAATAATTTAAGCTACTTCCATATTCGCCGAGTTACAGAAGTTATTATTTCATACGGATGGAAGTAGTACCATATTTATCGTGCTGAATGATATCTGAACCAGCAATAAAACCAATATCATTCGCTATAACACAAGGTTTTGAGATTCCTAAATTATTTTTATTTTCATTGGCTCCATTATTCTGACATCATTAATCCAGGAGAAGTTCCATCTGTATCACTGTTTAATCTACAACAGAAATTTGTATAAATTACAAAATAAGGTTGTAAGCATTACACAACTAAAATTCTATTTGCATAGTCAATCGCAAAATTGCCGGTAAATTCCCTTCACCCGTCATTTTTGATGGTGTAGTGACCCCGCCAGCTGATTGATACGAGCCGACAGGGTGAACTTCCCCTGGAGCCGTGGATAAGGGTCGACCATAGGAGATCGACCATATCTGATATGAATATTCGTCATAGGTTCCTACTGCAACACCTGACAGGTTGTATGGCTCAGTACATTCAAATATTAATAGTGGAATGGCTGAGGAAGCTAGGATAAATTACGGTAAACGGCATTTACCTATTTACATATTTATTCACATGAGCAATGACTGGTGACATAGGTGAATATTTACAATGTTGCATTATAGATATGGCCAAGGACAAGGGCGAGCATGTAACTTATGGGCGCCTCGCAGCCCAAACTAAATGGACTATTGATAATCTCCCTGAAGACTATGCCCAAATGATTCTGACCAAATGATTGTATATCTGAATGACCACATGAATATGCCCCTCTGACTATCCACACCAGCTATCGCAGCAGAGCCCACCTTAGTAGTATACGACAGCCATCTTCTTCTCTGCACCCGGCGCCCCGGCGGCACCGACGCCTCCCGGCGCCCTCGGCGTCGATGTGGTACGTTGAAAGACTTTCGTAGAGAGACAGACCCCAGCTCCCAGGGTTTAAATAGATACTCCTCCTTCCTATCATCAGTATGTGGAGAGGGCAATACTCCTCGCTAACCTGCTGTATGAAGTCACTTTAACAGCTTACAATAAAGACAGGCGCTTGGCAACTGGCGACTTACAGTTTGCTGATATGCGTGGTACTCCTCAGGTCATAGCTCTATTGCTTAACTTTTTTCATGCTCGCCCAACCTGGATACCGTCTTGAAAATTAATTTTAAGCTTTCAGGCAAGTGATCGACCTAGATCACTACAATGGACATAGAGGCTATTTTATATATATTAATGGCAATATTCGTATTTGTGTCCGTTACAGACTAAAATTTACTGGACCAATTTAGGGACGGTTTTTTTTTTTTTTTTTTTTTTTTTTTTTTTTTTTTGCAAAATCGTCCGGAAATCCTCGATCTGACCAGAAGAAAGAAATCTTCACTCATTCACAAGAAGAATTGGTTACATTCGTAAGTCAACCTTACATGCACAATGTCGCAATGGAAATCGCATCATCTGTAATCGTGCCGAATCTTTTGGGTGGTTGCCGAATACCAAATTCAGCACTTAGTAGCCACTAATAAAAAATAGTAAATAACAGCCTGCAACGTTTCAAAACATCTGGAATGAGTAAATTACTTCTGCGATGTAGTATAATAATACTGGATGAATGCACAATGGCGCATAAAAAATCGTTGGAAGCATATAATGGAACATTTTAATATTTACGTGGAAATGAACGGCCATTCAGTTGTTCTCTAATATTACTAGCAGGTGATTTTCGACAGACAATACCTGTTATTTCACGTTCAACATCACCTGATGAACTAAATGCGTGTTTAAAAGCATCACATTAGTGGAGCTAAATTAATAAATTTTCATTGACGGCAAACATGTATTAAATTACAAAACGGTCTTTCTTCATAAGATTTTGCAATAAAATTATTTGATATTGAAAAAGGGTAAAATTACATCGTAGACAACAATTATACGTAGTGCGGTCGCGTGTAGGTAAAACGAGAGATCTTATATATATATAATATATATATGCCGAATGGAATCACCAAAAACATTGTATATGAAAACCCATTGCAATAAATTTGAAATTTAATGAAACAGTGATTAAAATGTATGTGTTTTAAACATATAAATAATAACTTATATGCAAATATCTAGTTTTAACTAAATACAAACTTTCGAATGTATTCATTTAATTTACACTCAAGTCCAGCAATAGCGAAGCATTGCCAGGTCAGTAATATATATATATATATATATATATATATATATATATATATATATATATATATATATGTGTGTGTGTGGGTGTGTGTGTGTGTGTATGTGTAATGTTCGTATGTGTGTCCGTATTAAAAAAATACTGGACCCTATTACGAGTTTTTTTCTAAAACAATCCTCGTTGTCGGAGAAAGTTCAAAACCATTGAAATACTCGACTTTCCAGTAGAAAGAAACCCTCATTCACTCACAAGAAAATTGATTCAATGCGCACCCCACGTGGCAAAGGAAAAACATTTTTTTATTTCAATGGTACTGGCAACAGTACGTACACAAAATAAAATCTCGTTTTAAATCATAAGAAATCGTTGGAAACATTGGACTGAACTTTCCACGTCTATTCGGTTGAACGTTAACGTTACTGGCAGATGATTATCAACATAAATCACCTATTATCACATTCAACACCTTTTTAAGACAATCAAATTTATGGAGGCATGTTAATATATTTTCATTGATGGCAAAAATACGTGTCAAATTACAAAACGATCCTTCTACAGAAGATTTTGGGGTAAAATTATTGGGTTTTAGAAATGGAAAATTGTCTCATTCTCATTCTCCCGTGTAGGAAAACCAGGGGATTTGTTTGTCTCTGTTATCGGTTAGCTTTGTCCTAGGCCAAACAGGTTTATACTACGAGTGTCAGGATATACTAGTTTAGCCCTGGAAAATCTAGTTTGACCTTAATACTTTAGGTTTTAGACCTAACTGATTTTGAAAAAATTGGTGATGATATCCTAAAGGGAAACACAAACATCTGCTTAAAGCCTTCAGCAACAGTCTAAAAAAAAGGAAATTTGCTTCTAACAAATCGCACCCGTATCTAAAGTGGAAGATAATGTGACCGTAGCGATTCTTGTCGTAGACAGAGCAAGGGCTGACCTAAGAAATACGATTTCCGTTGTTCTGGAAATAAACAACGATGGCCTATGCAAAACTGGAAATAAGCATGGAATATTGCAGAAACTCTATTGCAGGTTAGCTACGCATATTCTGAGAAGATGTTTTTAAATGTTTTGTCATTGTTTGTCTGTTTGTTACAGAACTAAATTCGACCTTTTTTCTAAAAAATTTCTCCAAGAAGTGACGTCGATCAGGATGTTCAAATCTGACTAAGGACTGCAACTGCCAAACATTCAGCTGGGGCAGGTCAAGGTTATGCACCCGTAGACAAGACTGTGATACTAATAAGTGACAGTGAAAAAAAAATTGATTTTGTGTAATTCGAAATGCCAGTGTAGTACACCCTGAAAAAAATAAGTAAAACATTGGATGTAGTCTTCTCGGGAGACTAGCCGAGTAAACAAGGTGTTTCCACACGATATTTCGGCGATCTCAGGCTCCGTCGCCACTTCACCAGAAGATGGCGACGGAGTCTGAGATCGCCGAAATATCGTGTGGAAACACCTTGTTACACTCGGCTAGTCTCCCGAGAAGACTACATCCATTCTCAACGCCGAGAAAGACTTCGCTCCTATATAAGTAAAATATTAAATATTTTATATGTTACACTAAAAAGCACAAATAAGTTCTTTTTAATTTTTATTCTCATTTTTTCATTTCAATTTTCGGAAGATTATCTTAAAAAGTGCTTGGCTTTAAATCAGTTCGACCTACGCCAAACTAGTTAAGGCTAAAGTATTTGGAGCAAACTGGATTGACACGCCTAGGACAAAACGATTTGGCCTAGGACACACTAGTCTGGCCTGATATTGGATTTGGCCGGTAACATATACATGTCAAATAGAACCGCTAAAAATATTGTTTATCTCCAGCATTGCAATGAACTTAAAATTGAATGAACATTAAAACACTACACTCATTGTGTATTAGTAAATATCTACTTTTAACAATACACAAAAACTGATATCAAACTGTGAACTTTGTTCATTTAGTCCATGTATACAGGGTGTTACAAAAAGGTACGGCCAAACTTTCAGGAAACATTCCTCACACACAAACAAAGAAAATATGTTATGTGGACATGTGTCCGGAAACGCTTACTTTCCATGTTAGAGTTATTTTCTTTGTTTGTGTGTGAGGAATGTTTCCTGAAAGTGTGGCCGTACCTTTTTGTAACACCCTGTATATCCGGCCATCCTGACAGCGGTTTTTAGGCGGTTTACCGGAATCAACCCAACATCCGTCTCATAACTCAAACGTGTCACAAATAAAAACACGCGTTACACACACAGAATATAGTAACACGTTTCACAGACAGATGGCAATACAGCATCTCTCTAATATATGCGTAAAGTAAGGGGCGTCCAATAATTACTTGAGATGTAATTAGGGGGGGAGGGGGATTTCGTCGAAAAGACCTGAAAAAAGGTCTCAAAAAGTTGCGAGGCGAGGGCGAATTCTAGGGGGGGGGGGTCTCACGTACCAGATCTCACCGAAGTCTCACCACAGAGTGGGGGGGGGGGGTCCGAAAATCCGGAAAAACACCTTACCTAATTAATTGATGCCCCCTAACTGGTTACTACAACGTTACTATTTCCCTATACTATGACTCACCATGTGGAAGAGAGCATGGAGCGCAGCCATGTGAAAACCTGCTTAGGGCAGAACACTTGATGTTGATAATTATAACGTTGAGCTTTAGGGCAGGTTGACATCGAGGTCACTATGGTCTGGAGAAGATTGTGGACAAGAAACAAGAAGGAAATTGCGAATGACCATTACTATGGAACGATTTCTGCATTTCCCTGGAGTCATTCCAAAAGCCGACTTCTCCTTCAGAACACGTTTAACTGCTATTACGTCGACCCCAGCAGCGTAGGTGGTAGCGTGCTATCCCCGCGTTGCGGGGGTCGCCGGTTCGATTCCAGCCTGGAACATGGGTCGTGTTACTGAATTATTGTGTTTGCCTTAAGTCATCTTTACCATGCTGAATCTAGTATAAATTGAGTAAACGCGTAAATACTTGCGAATTACATAAAAGCATAGGGCTGCTGTGTCGCCTCGAAATCAAATACCAATTTTATAAATAGTAATAAATCACCGGCAATAGAGTGGCATCATAAGGCAATGCGTTCTGGCATTTAGCTTTTAACACAGCTAAATGAAGCTTCTCATCATTTCAGATTTGTGGCTTCATAATTATTCTGTGCCTTAACGCTGTACTTTAGCCATAGCTATAAGTTTCAATTCGCATGAGAGCCCATGTCATAATCGTAAGCTCGCAATCTGACACTTCTTCCTTACACCAAGAACACTAACATCTCTCCGAGATGTAAACCTGCCCATCAAGAGAGTGTAGATAATCGTGTTGGAAAATTCCTTATGCGAAATTAGACTTTTGCTCTTTCTTTAATTATGACTTTACACCTCGTCGACGTCGAGGTCATGAGAGTCTGCAAAGGACTGGGGGCAAGGAACGGGAAGTAACTCGGCCATGCTTTTTTCAAGGATTCATCCCGGCATTCACCTGAAGTGATCTGAGGAAACCATGCTAAACTCAAATCTGGATTGCCGAGCGAGGATTCGAACGAATGTCCTCCCGAATGCGAGGCCAGAGCGAAATTAATACTACTTTCCTGAAGGCTTTGCTTCAACGTGATTGAATCAATTGATCGGGACTATCGTGGAACATAGAACAAAAAATCGGTTGGCTTGCACGATAATCTCAGCACTATGTCTATGCTTGGATTCCTGAAAACGGAATGCTTTATTTTCATTAAGTGTTTTTGTGGCCCGCCTACTAAATGATTCATAAATCAGTGAGGCACATATAGCGTTGAAACTCATTAGAAGTGTCAGATAAGGTTGCTGGTCCAATCAGCCAATTATTTATTTTAAAAAAGCTGAATTAATTGTAGCAGCAACGTAGGGCAATAGGCTTAATTGCATTTGGATACACGGCAGTAATAGCTCGAAGTAATTCCATTTGTAGACTATTTTCAGTACTTCTTTCTTGCTGGCACGTTTTTAACATCTGTAATATATATTTAACATTGGCTGTAGCGTTGTATTCACCGAGGCTTAAGCTGGAAGGAATGAAATAGTAAAAAAAAAAAATAGCGTTGTATTAACGTAGGCAGGTATGTTTGTAATTACTGTACTTCTTTTAGTTTTCTAATGCCAGTCGACGGTATGTCTTACCGAATACCAAAACTAGCAACTATAATAAAGAGCTACTTAAAGAAATCTTTTTTGAAGAAAATTTTTTGTTCAAACTGTAAAATTTTGATTTTCTAGTCAGCTACTATAATTAATATTCCTACAATTTTTAGAGTTATACTGAAAAATAACTGAATAACTAAAGAATTCTGACTGTATACATAGTTAGCTATGTCAAAAATTTATGTTTTTGTATCACATAGCACTGAAATTTTGCTGATTATAATAATCCATATTTCATAAGGTTTCCTACACACGGTCACTCCATTTTCTATTTGTTTTATCCCAAAAATAAATTTTCAGTTATTATTTCCTCTCTCAGGCCATCACATATTTCAGACATACATTTCACAATGCGAATTGTGATGATAATGTGATATTATTAATTATTACATTTTCTCTAGTCTTTTCGGTATGTTTCGGATTCCAGGAATATCTAACTACTTAAAAGTATGAGTGTACAATTCTTTATTTCACTTTGAAACAAAGATCACAGAATTCAGATTCCGTTGATAATGCAATGATGTTAGTAATTAAAGTTTTTCTCAGGTCTTTTCGGAATATCTCTGATTCTAGGAATATCTAACTACTAAAAGAGATGACTCATTTCATGGAATTAATGTTCACAACACTCCTTTATTTCACTTTGGAACAAAGGATAAGTAAAACGGGTTTAACACAGCTATATTTTACCACTTCTCTGTTTATTAGTTGCTGCTAATTAGTTCCAAGAAAAGCTCGTGTACTCCTAAAGAGTCTTTTTACTGAATTAAAGAAATGACCTTAACTGACACAAGCTTCCAAGATCTTGTAGTATCAACTTAACTATGCAGTTCATTATTTTAAATTTATTGCACCACATGCTTCATTAGAATGAGCAAAAGTAAATGACCTCAGAATCCTTTCCAACATTACCTCACAACATTAAGAATTTTTTTTTTCGTTTTTTTTTTTTTCATAGTGTAACTTACTTTTGAGACGACCCTCGTAATTTTCAATCATACATGCGTTAGACATAAGAGGTACGTACTTAAAAAAAAAAAAAAAAAAAAAAAAAAAAAAAAAAAAAAAAAAAAAAAATAATAATAATAATAATAAAAGAGCGATCTAAAAATAAAAACCAATCAAATTTCGGGGAGTTTTAAACTCAGTATTTCTCTCTAAACACAGTTTGATACATTATAATGAAAACTTGTTTTTCTTTCATCAAAGAAAATACTTCACAACACAGTTCTAATATCAAAGGTAGAAGTTTATTTTCCCATTGGTTGTAATAAGCATCTGAAGTTTATTACGAACATTGTTTTGCTTGAGTTTAGTAATAAAGTTTCAAGTTTTAAGTGAATTTTAGTAAAATAAATTGGTTCACATACTGCTAAACTTTTATTTTTCTTATTTCATGATGTGATACTTCACAACCAATAAATAATTTCAGAATTGTATAATTTGTTATTAGCATTGCCAGTACTTAATGAATAAATGTACAAGAACCACAATACATGTTTCAGGCATTTAAAAATATTGTATTAATTCTGATGACTTCTTTTGTAGTATTTATTTCTGGTTATATTCCCTCTTTAAAGTTATTTCTTTCCTTAATGTATTGTTCCCCACACAATTAATATTGCTTCATCAAAGTGTAAACAGTCTAAGGTTTGGTCTGTTAATACTTGCTTAGGTATTTAAATTAGCATCTGTACGGCAGCTTTCAACCTTCCGTGTTCTTTTCACAGAGCTGTCAAATACGATAATGGGTCTGTAGATTCTTGCACTAACTTATATATTTACACTCGTCAAATTCAACTTTCCTAAGTGGGAAAGAAATGTCTCACCCGAATCCCTAAACCTTTCGTAGCCTGCTGGAAGTACTTCGAACTCCTCTCATTATAGGAAGACTTTCGCTTGACGATTGATTATAAACAGCATTGAAAATAAAATTCATTTCGTAAATTTGTGATAGTTAAAAATAACACGAAATATCATAACCGCTCGACCAAATTTGAAATAATCCATTCATAATTAACATAACGAAAAATATTTATTCTTAATGTGAAAATCTTAAAGTTGAAATCAAATCAATTAAAATAAAAAAAATACATGTTGGCGAAAATATGCTAACAAGTTTCTTTGTGACTTCTAAATTGCCCAAAAGCATGAATCCTAAAAATAAGGATTTTTTTCCATCAATACAAATATTAGTTCAGTAGGTCAAATTAGATATGATTTCCTTCATCTCATGTGAAATCTGACAGGGGTATACAGATCAGTATATATCACTCGTAAAAGCAATAATTGGTAAACTAGTGATTAGGCCGACTGGTTAGTTATTTACCATTCGAAAAGTTTTTCTTTGCTTTATTTTGTTTCTGGCTTTTCGGTTCGTCGACGTCGTGAGCATTAGAATCTGGAGAGGATAAGGACATTGAAGGGAAAGGAATGTGGTCATGGCATTTTTGAAGGAACCACTATGGCATTCGACTGGAGTGATTTCAGAAAACCATGGAATACCAAAATCTGGATGGCAACCCTTGATTCAAACCCGTGTCCTCCAGAATGCGAGGCATTAGCGTTACCGCTCACTACCGAGGTTGGTCACAAACGTGAACATTGTTCCAGTGTTAGTTACAAGCACATAGTGTCCCACGTTATTTACTATATTTGAGGACAATTAACGAAGACGTTTTGTTAATTGCTACATTTCTACCGTGTTTACGAAATATACATACCTTGTCATTAATTGAGAATTACCGCAAAGTAAATACTATTTTTTTCAATCCTCTTAATTATCAAATTCGTAGAGCAATTTTTTTCGCATAGTAAAATGAGGTCTAATGCAGAAACTATTAAGCCTGGATTTAATACATTTATTTTTCTGTACATAACCACCGAGCGTGGTGGAAGAGCTCTGGCCTCGCATTCGGGAGGACGCCGGTTCGAATCCCCGGGGATTCAGATTTGGGTTTTCCATGGTTTCCCAAAATCACTCCAGGCGAACACCGGGATGCTTCCTTCAAAAGGCCATGACCGAATTTCTTCCCGTTCATTGTCCCCAGTCCCATCACGCCTCTAATGACCTCGACGTCGAGGAGGCGTAAAGCCATAAGTAAAAAAAAAAGTAGGTACATAACACTTTATTTCCTATCGTTTCCTTTGAAGCTCACTGAAATGTATCAACTTTTCTTATCCTCCCCCTTTGTGAACTAGAAGTAATGAGTATTGCTGTTTGACTGTTAACGGTCTCAGTGTTTGCACGTAGCTACTCTGGAAATACAACTTTAATGTAACATTTGATTAGAAAATCACCATGAAAAGTGCGCTGTAAGCCTTCGTTCCATATGCAATCTACAGTAGTTTTTCATTTAAGAACCAAGGCCGTTGAGTGGACAATAACACTCGAGCCTAGCTTTCGGGACGATGCAGGTTCAAATCCTCGTTTAGACCTCTAGATTTCGATTTTTCCATGGTTTCCCGAAATTACTTCAGGTGGCTGCCGAGATAGTTCCTTCAACGACAATGATTGAATTGCTTCCCGTTTCTTGTTCCCAGTCCACTCACGACTCTTAATAACCTCGATTCTTCCTTAAGATGAAGTCGGTTGCTGCGCCCTTGCTATGTGAGTGACGTTGGAGACTCGTGCCGGCAGATGGCCGGTGTCTGGGCGGCGTAAGGCGAAGCTGAAGGTCGCCCCTTCTAGTGTTGCCCCTCATTAGCGGAGTCGTGCAATTACGGCGCCTCCTGACCTGCCCGTAGACCTCGTCGCAATTAAAGAGGACAACACCAGCCGGGCCATCAATTAAAAAATAATGGCCACCGTGGTAAAGAGAAAGTAGTGACAGCCACCGGCAAGTTCTTCAACACAACACATCAAACACCTGCTTCTTCTGATCCCCAGGCTTCTAGATGAGCAGTCACGTGAGTTTGCTGAGCAAACTATCACCACTGGTAAGGTCCCCACTTTGTAGGAAGTGATCCTCCAACAGTCAGAGTGCAATCTCATCCTCGTATTAGGATCAGACTCTGGGAATAACAGGTTCGGTATCAATAATTGTGTGAGATCCGAATAATTCAGTGATAGAGCTTCTTCCGGCTGCCCAACCTGTTATGTGATAGACTACCTTTATAAGTGACATTTCAAGCGAAGGTGCATGTCTGGGAAGCAGTAGTACCCGTCTTTTTTCGATTTGCCACATGGGGCGGGCATTGTCCAGCTGAAATATGACATGCGGAGCTGACTGCAGGGGGGGCAGTATCACGGGCATTGTAACTCCCACAATGTACCGGTTGCTGTTCAGTATTTACGGGGTGAGACCGTATGTTCACACACCTCGCTGTGCTCCTACGTCGAATCAACATTATGGACGAAACTGTTCTGTCGGTCATCACTCGCTGTGGCCCAATATTCGCTCGTCGATGAGTACGACCCTGTTCTACGCAATGGTTCCACATACACACATCACTATCGTAGCAGCGTACCCTATACGAGCCGCAATATCATGGTACAATAAATCCGTTTTCTGGAGACCAATCACCCTGCCACGTTCGAAATCAATCACATGCTGACATGGTGCTGCTTGCACGCTTTCACTTCGTTTGACTGCTGTTCATCGACTGAGCCTGCCGTAACATTAAACTGCTCTGTCACACAAAAAAAATGGCGCTGCAGGATCTACGCCATTATTTTTCACTTTCCTTCGGGTTGTTACAATATTCAGATACATTAGTGTATATACAGTACTTCAACTTAATTTAATTGCAATGGAGCACACGCTCCGGTGGCAATTTCCCTACACACCAAACTTCCCCCAATCCTGCACCCACCTATATTTGCCATCTACAAATTTAGACTTTAAATTCTTTTAACGTTTTCGGTAAGTTATTCATAATTTCCCTTGGTAACTCATTCCAATCCCTGCCACACTTACCTAAAAAAGAAAATCTTCCCACACCCTCGTGCCTGAAATCGAGTTCCAGCTTGTGGTCATGGTCATCTTTTCCCTTCCATGCATTACTTTTCGTACCTACTGCAATATCTTTCCGTGCCTCATCACTCGTATACGCCCTGTACACTCCCATGGCCCTCCTCATCCTCCACCTGTCTTGCAATGAATCCCATTCCAGCACGTTGATCATATCTGTCACTGATTGTATTCTGCGATAATTTTCAGAAACAAATCTAGGAGCCCGTTTTTGCACCCACTCCGGTTCCTGTATTTGATACGCAAAATGTGGGTCCCATACTACACTACCTTATTCGAGCAATGGTCTGACCAAAGTTTTGTAACCCAATTCCTTTACTTCTCTCGTGCATCCCCTCATCACTCTTTCAAACAAGTGCAGAATTTTGATACCTTTTCCTACCACCTGTCCAATGTGTCTTGCCCAGTTAAGCTTGTTATCAAATATAATGCCAAGTTATTTACATTTCAAGCCTTCAGCAAGCAATTCTTTCTCCACCTTATACTCATAATTAACCTTTATTTGCATAACCTTACTGCATATACATTTGGTGTTAAGAATGTTAATTGAATTGAGTATGTGTAGTCCTACTATTGCACATCTGTAGTGGGACTGTACATTGAAAATATATATAAAAAAGATAAATGATATGAATCAACAATCTTGAGGTCCCTAAACAAAGCTAATTGCTTCTAGACTTTTTGTCTGATTGTTTAGTTATCACTAAGAAATCAATCAACATACTTTAATGAGCTTGTCACTTCTTGAAAGCTTGTATTATAATTTAAAATTTAAAGTCTATAACATTACCCTACCTCACCTGGGTTTGGGACACGGAGTTAAAATCTGACATTATCCTTTTCATAAGTATCTGGTTTTTAAAACCGTTAGTTCGCCTAAGTACAGCAAACAACTTGTCAGCCGACACTTAAGTGAATAGACAATTGTATTGAAACACGTGAAAAATACTTTGAAAAATAATAATTAAAAAGTGGGGATAAGTTTAAGTGAAAATAAAATAACAGCTCACGGATAGCCGTTTCCTCAAAATTGGGGCTGAAAATGTGTACTTGTCTTCATCGTTGTTTCCGGTATTTGTTCATGATTCAAGCGGTTGTCATCAACAAATAAAATACATACTCTCGCTACTTCCCTTATACTTGTTTTCACTAGACTACCAATACAGGGCACTACATCGCGGTATAATACAACTGAGTATGTATTTTCTGAAAGTAATTGCAGTCTGAAGTATATATGTAGGATTATCTAAAATGAGTTTACATGTATTAAAAAAAATAATGGTTATGTTTTATACTGATTCTTAGTTGCACTCTTTCACCACAAGGCCTGGCCTCTTGGAAAAACTGTTGAGAAAATGTATTCTTCAATAACCGCTGTTAATTGTATTAAAAACATTTTTTATTGTTATCATGGTCTGTAAAAATTTAAATCGAATTCGTTGCTATTCAGAACGTTTTGTCGTGGAATTCGAGAGAGCAATCACAGATTCGCTGTTCCTCTTCGAGATTCCGTTTCGCTTGGAGCGTACAACTGAATATATAGTTTACTCTCGTATCCTCTTCTTCAGTTGGCACAAACGTGAAGTTGTCTGCGGACGGTTAAACAATGTGAGCTTGTTCAGTGTCGTGCAGTGTGGCTGACTCGTCGACTGCAGGCGTGACCTTTGCAGCAGCGCCACCTTGACCTTTGCCAGGCAGGATATGCTACTGATGTGCCTCACACGGTAGCAGCGATTGCAGGGGCCGCGGCATTGTTGTGAATTCTCTACAGCCATCTTCACCAGTCGTCTGTGTAAATCCGAGTATCTACACTAACGAACAAATCTGCACGTGTGAAACCAGCACATTTATAAGCGGTAACATACTTAGTGACATGGGAATCAATTTATAACTATCGTCAACTTCAATCATGAAAATTAAAGGGACTTGATCAATTTTCCAAAGTCAGAAATTTCAAGAGGGAAAACGTTCACAACATAAAGTTTATTGCAGAAAATGAAAAAAAAGAACAGATAGCTCTGTACCTACGATAATAACGCCATGTACACGTGTTCAGCCATTCATTAAGATTTAAAAAATATTTTATATATATATATATATATATGTATATACTTTACTTCGGTATATCAATTTTTTTAGCTGTATTTTCTTCAATTTTACTACAAAAGTGTTCTTTAGTCAATAAACTATCAGTTAACAGAAAAGTTAGTTTAGTAACTAAAGGTAAATGTATATTTTTTTGTTATTTTTGCCGTTTTTTTAAATTTTTGATGAATAAAAAGCAATAAAAATTTTAATTGACACCGTTTGATATATTTTTTTTTTAAATCGTCATCTGATAGGTTTCCAAATTATTTTGCAGGTTTCTCAAGCTCTACTAAATGAAAAAAAAATTAAATAGCTGACAATTCCGATTTTTTTTTTTTTTTTTTTTTTTTTTTTTTTTTTTTTTAAACAACGTATTTTGAAAAATACTTTCATGTTTTGTTAGTCAATTTTAGCTAAGTGATTATAGTTTTCTAACCGAAAATTTATTTGCTAAAGAATAGTATTACAGTAAAATAATAGGATTAGAAATAAAAAAAATAATTTGCCAAATTAGATTTGAAATTCCGAAAATTTCATTTCCAAAACCGTAAAAATATAGCTGAATTTATGTGGGGCTATACCAATGAGTATTGAGCTACCCTATTCAGTTATTTATTTTCGACATCAGTCTGTGTGTTTCGGTGAAGGCACATGACAGGTGACAGAGTTGTTCTATGTATCTACACCTCTACTGATACACAGAGGAATCAACTGAAAATTGAATTAACTAGGGTATTTCAAAACGAGATAAGAGACTGAAAATAACTATTCTAACCAAGTTGTATAAAAATCTTCATCCACAGCTCACGTATCTGACTATAATGCAAGTGATTTTCATCTGTTACTGGTTTTCTACGCTCTAAGCGTGCTGGAACGCAACCACCGACAAGAAGGCCTACCAGCTCAGAGAGATACTTTGTATACGTCACACAAAGAAGGCCTCGTTACTTCGTGGATCATCGTAATGTTTCGTGTCGACAGCGGTAGCCATCTTGGCTCTGGACACCTGTAGCTGCTTGATAGAGTCTAACGTGTCTAGTGTTGTAATAGCAATGTCGTTGTGATTTCATCGCTAATTTTCGTGCAGAATCGTTAATATTATTACAAATTATTTGCTAGGTATATCATAATAAGATGCCTAATAAATGCTGTGTTCCTAGATGCACTAGTAATTATAAACATGGTGAAATTATGCAAGTTTTTAAGTTTCCTAGGGACGAATCCAGAAGAAGTAAATGGCTTTCAGCAATTCACAGAGAGAACTTCACTCCAACTGTTAATTCAGTGGTAAGTAAACCACCTGTGTGTTTCTTATAAGATCTAATTTACGAGATAGACGTAAAATATTATAATATTTAGGTTAAGCCTAGGCCCTACTACATAATTATAGAATTATTAGATTTATTACATATTAAAACCAGTATGCTAAATTAATTCTGAACATAGGCATATCTTAAGGTTATGTATTGCTATTAATAATAATATTTATAGCATAACTTTTGCCAATGAATTTTGTAAGTGAGGTTTGTAAACTAACATTTAGGCTTAACTTACTATTTGTAAACATGTAAGACTAAAACCTTAATTTCTGACTTTTTTTCAGGTTTGCAGAAAACATTTCAAAGAGAGTGACATACTCATGTTATCATCCTGTGTGGATTGGAAAACTGGAAAGACAATAACTGTGCCTTTGACAAGACACCGATTAAAAGAAGATGCAGTTCCTGAACTCTTTCCTAATTGTCCAAATTATCTATCTTCTAATACTTCAAGAAGAGAGGCTCCAGAAGACAGAAGAGAAAGATTGGAAGCTGATGCTCTTCAAAGTGCAATTTTGGAAAGTGAAAAACGTGCAGAGGAATACAATAAGAAGCATTGTTTTAAAAATTTTCAAGAATTTAATGAAAGATTTCAGTATGTGTCATTTAGTGAGAATTGGTGTGTTGTGCCTAAAAAGTCTTTTGTCTTATTCATATATGTCGATTTAGAAGATTGTTCTCATAATGTCTACTTTACTGTCTCTGAAGACCTGAGCATTAAAGTATTTCTTAAAGGAGTTGAAATTAAAATGAAAGAAGTTTCAAAAATTGTTACATCTACAGCTGAAGTAGAATCTACAATGAGAAGTGCAGAAATCCTGTTAAACAAAGGTAAGGAGAATGCAGTTGATTATGTCAGTATCATAGTAGATTTACTACAACATATTACCTGCGAGGAAAAGAAAAAGAAAGTTGTAGATTTTGTTATGTCTCAAATGCTGCTTATCAACAAGGCAAAGGAAAGACACAAGTTTGAATTTGACATAATGATTCTCTATCTTACATAAAACAGAAGAAAAGTTTCCTAAAACCTTGTGATCTAGCTGTTAACTTAATGATAGATGAAATTCACATTAAACCCTATTTGGACTATAAAGGTGGTAATATTGTTGGAATGGCCTATGACAGTTTTTAATATTAACAAAATATGTAGGCTATAACTTAGTAAGAGGAGAACCTTAAATTTTATGATAAGTGTAGGCCCCTACCATACATTTTATGAAGACTATTGTATTAACCATTCTTGTATCTTTGTATGTACAACTTATCAGTTCAATGATTATGAAACTTGGTATATGGTCATGTTTTCATTTTGTTGTGAAAATTATGTGGTTTTATGATGATGTTGATGATTATGTCACTGAAGATAAATTTGTTATGACATGTTCAGTGATTATATTTTTATGATAAATGCTATATGTTGAATGAATATGTATTTTCACGATGATAAAGACTATGATTATGCTATTTTGAATAATCAAGTGGTCTCATGATGGTCGAAAATTTAGATCAATTTGTTATGTTAAAAGATTAGGCCTATTTGCTCTCATGATGATATGGTATATTTTTTATGCTACGATATGTTGTGATGGCTATGTGTTGTCAAGATGATGGTATATCTGCTATGATATGTTTTGATGATTTTGTATTTTCATGAGGATGAAGATGATGATAAATATGGTACATAATATGTTACATGATTTAGTGTATTTGCTCTCATGAAGATGATGATGATATGTTACATTTGTTACACTATGATATGCAGTGATGTATATGTGACATCATAATAAAGATTTTGATAAATATGCAATGATATGGTGTGATGATTTGTGATATAATTTTGATAATAATCTATCTGCTACGAGATATTGTGATAATTATGTGATATCATGATGATGATATTCTGCTAAGATATGGTGTGATGGTTATGTGATTATTATTCATTGATTTTCCGTCTGGCATTGAGGAACAGCTGGGACGGCTCTGTATGACGTCACAGTAAGAGCTGGAAGGCCTTCTTGTCGGTGGTTGCGGCTGGAATCGATATGACTATCCGGTTAACCAATAGTGTTGACGAGTGTCTAGTTCTAAAATAACACTAAGTGATGTGTGTTGGTATCGTTTAAACACGTAATAGTGATGACTGTGGATGAATATTGATCTGCAGTGGAGACTGTGTATACGGTTCTGAGCAAAATAAGATCGTTGCAAAAATACGAAATGCTAAGTACGTAACTGCTTATGGGCGTCACTTGTTAGGTGAAATAAAACATTTACTAGATTCAAGATATCGCAGGGATCAGATAGGTTGCTACCAGATGAAAATATGAAGAATTAAAGTTCATATTTTTGTTATAATATAGTTTAATTTCGTTAATTTTTCCAGACATCATCACTATTACTGAAAGCTTGAATTGACTGTTAAACAAATTTATAAATTGGATCGTCTTTTGCAGAAATTATAGTTTCTACATTGACCTTCTCCAATATTCAATGAAAACGCAAGCACAAAGAAGTTTCTTACCTGGATTACGAATAGCTAGAAAATTCTAGAAATTTACGAAAATGTTTTGAAGACATTACTGTAACTCTTTTAGTTAATGAAAAACTCTTCCCTACTTCAGGATGATAACTTCTAATCTACATTATGAATAATTTCAATTCAAAATTCGGGGTACAAACCATTGCGAATATTCTCCCATCACAAACTAACCATTAAACTA
Organism: Vandiemenella viatica; assembly: GCA_031002005.1. Lineage (NCBI taxonomy): Eukaryota > Metazoa > Arthropoda > Insecta > Orthoptera > Morabidae > Vandiemenella > Vandiemenella viatica. The sequence continues at coordinate 75,043,259 of CM061914.1, forward strand.
AGATGTTTCAACAGTCTTTCTTCGCGCCAAATCGTGTGCCATCGTGTACAAAGTGGCCTTTACTACACATGTCAGACAGTAAAGTTCAGGAACTCCATTTAAGAACTCTTAGAAGGCCTTCCAATTAACTTGATCAGGTTTCTTTATTGAATATCCTGTTCTACACGGCTAACGCATTTACTTTATATTTTTCCCTTTCGCAGTTATTTATACAATTCTGACGGCCCAATCAAATTTCTTCTTGCACACTTTGGGCTAGGCCTAACATGGCCAAACAAAAGAATGCATCATGACTTCAAAATTGTTATGAAATTTCTAAACACCTCTAAAATCATAGTAAAGTTATCACCAGATGTTAAACTTTTTGCATTTAGGACGCAATATTATATTTAACACGAAAACCCGGTAAATGCGAATGTGACAAAATTTATTTGTGCTCCATCTTTTTGTCAAACACCTCTTTTCCACTGCAATTTGCAGGCCTCTCAATCAACCACAAGCTATGGTAATGCCATCATTACACATTCAACGGGAATAACATCTCAAATATCTCTTGGGCATGCCTTATGATTCTACGAGGTCTAGAAACAGAGCAAAGAATGTTAATTTGTTCGTACGATCAACAGATATGCAACAAACACCACACTGTATCTCAGATGAACATTCCTTTACGAGATACACAACACAGATCATATACCACAGATAAACACTCAGTGATTTGTATTATGATAATTTTTTTTTATTAGGAACCTTTGGTTATTTATTTCTTCCTGTTTTGAAACACAGTACCTTAGCATAACAGTAAAATTTTAATTACAGCACGGTAAATATCTCAAAGGTACAACAATACAAACATTTGTTGTTTGCTACTAGAAGAAAAAGAAAAGACAATCGGATTACTACGCGCACCAACGTGCCAGGCGTAGTAGCAGCAGGAAAATGTTAGTAACTCATAAGTTAAACTGGTTACCATTTTTCCATTTCAGCTGAAGAAACATTGTTAAAAAGTTATAGATAAAGGTGGAAAAGTTTCGTTCAATTTGTAGCTCTTTGGACTTAGAAAATATTAAATTTCAACGATTAGTCATTTAGTATCGCTGGCTACGTCAGAATTATTCCTGAATAAATACAAATGATTTAATTATTCGCGATCAGTACTATGTCCTTGCAAATGATTCACAGATACTTAGATTCTTTAGTGAAACATTATTCTCATTACCCCAACCTAGAGATTTTTCTTCCTCTCTTCGTCTCCTTTCTGAACTTGAACTTTGTTCTATTATTAATACAGTTGCTTTGTGATTCGATGCAAAAAGGTTGCCAGTGGGTGCTAGAGTGTGGGAAGGGACATACAGGATATGACAGAAAGCATCCATGAGCTATCTTAAGAAACCATCCCACCATTCACCTATAGCGATCTAGGAAAACCTCGGAAAACCCAAATCAGGATCGCCTTTGACAATATATGTTTTCAACTTTCCGATCTACTCCTCCAGCTTTTACCTCATTTTATATTGCCTCTCCATATTTTAATGACTCTGTTATCTGTATGTTAGCTCTTTCCTAATCTTAAGCTTTCTGGCCAATTTTTCTAATATTTATATTTCGCTCCGTAATTGTTAATCTTTTTTTCTAATTTTTCTTGATACACTCATTCCTGATCATTTTGTTTCAGATTCGTCACTTGCAGTTTCTGATGCATGTATATGTATTTTCATAGCCACAATTTTGTATATTCTTGCTTTTGTCGTTCGATTAAAATCTGTGTTGCAGCATACTGGACGTGTCAGGGCTGGTCCCGACATGAGACGCTTTGGGAATTCGTGGATAATTGTTCTTGAGACAATGGTCGATGTGCCACTATGCTTGGCGGGTGAAGAGGGTTGTAGTCTACGCGTCCTGTAGTGGTTGAGACTGTAGTCAGCTAATGATGTGTAATATTCTCTGTCACTGATGACACGTAATGCTTTTGACGTTAGTCACAGATTAAACCTTAATTTAATACATGAAAATCAAAAGTTCAAACATAAATTAACATCGAGTCTTACAATATATATACTTTTTCGTTAGGTGCGGGCATCTCTCATCTCGCGGAACAAAAGGTTGTCCAGCCGAATTATTCACTTGACTGGAGAAGGGTCAGTTAGGCCGGCACCTGCCGGAGATTAGCGGGCCTTCAGTCCCTATTGTGAAATATGTTTCCACTCATCCCAGGTATGAAAGGGGTCGCATCCTTCGTTACAGGTGTCTCCCTCCAGGCTCAAAGCGAAAATACTTTCGAGCAAAATATTCCAGCCCTTCTTTCAATATAAATTATTGTTACTATTTAAAACATTGTACGAGTCTGACACAGCAGTCCGTTACAATATACAAGACGGAAAAAACTGCAAAAATATTCTTAGAACTGAGAATCTGATCTACCAAAATATGTGTGAATAATCATGTAAATGGGTGGTGTGGTATATCTCTCAGATCTGTATTCCTGTACTCAGAGAGTGTAAGAAGCGCTGCCTCTGGTCGTGTGTAATTCCGCGGCGCTGCGGTCTGTTGGCCCCGGTGTTACAGCTGCCAACCTTTGAGACACGCGACGCCTGTCTCCACCCCGGGCTCTCGTCTTCACGCACTGCTCGCTGCCGCTATGATGAATGCCCACCCCGGTCCCAGATAAGGGGCGGGGTGGCACTGTGCGGGCGGCCATTAGCGGGATTACAGCGCCACCGACATCCGTGATCGATGGCGGCGCGTCCCGAGGCGTCGCGACGCCAACTACTGTGCGCCCGCCGACGACAGGTGGTGACGCGGGGTGGGCGAGACGCTCTCACAAGATTTAAAGCTCGTAAATATTCCTCCTCGACTTTTAATATCGCAGCAGTTGCCCGCTACGAATCTGCAGTAGACTCTTTTAACGATTCCTCGATGATCCGGTTGGTTGTAATTTCTACAACACAGGCTGAATCGACTTTCTAAAATTAGCAGTAATTTATTTCAAATCCCATCAGTGATAATAGAACATTGACAGTTGAAGGTCCACTTGGAAAAACGATCATAGTGTCACATATCACAATTTCCGAAATTCAATTTTCTAAGTTCCAAATCGAATAAATTACTGAAACATAGGTATACAAATATTTTTAAGCTTTTTTTATATTAATACATCATTTATTTTATAATCAGCAATAAAAATGGCATTAAATGCATGGAACATGAAAAGAAAATTTTCAATCAAGAGGATGTTTAATCGTTTTTGCCAGTTGTTGTGTAGTACCAACTGGTGGGTCGTCTGCGTATCAACTTCGTCTGGTTCATCCAAATCAAGGGCAGGAACCAGCGAGTCGTAGAATGCTTGAGAATCGGATTGGTCAAAAATGTTTTAAATGTAATTGGTCCTTCAATTTTGCTGGTTTCAGGGGCAGTTGTCCATTGTATAGTTTTCTGAGTACGGTTGGTTCACTTTGTTTCGACGATTTTCTTGCTCCCTGTGTCGTGGTTTCCCTACAAAAAGAGACTTTAAGTAGCTTCCAAAATAGTTTGCCTTGTGGATAACGAGTCTAGTCTCTTTTTCGTCAACCTTTAAAATTCTTATTGTCCGCGTAGGCATGGGGCACTTTTTAACATAAATCCCAGATAAATAGTCTCTCCAAGTTTCAAATTTGACCTCTGTGGCACAATTAATGACCGTTAAAGCTGTTGGTTTTTGTCTGCTATTTCTGATGACGTCCATCCAGTCATTGGGTGTCTCGGTGTAAGATTTAGCACAGAGAAGACTCATATCCTTGTCACCCTCCATATAGGAGTAACCTCGTATTGGAAAAACTACGTCATTGACCATGTGACCTTGATAATTATTGCCAGACGGTGCATGGAGACTGATCGTTATTCCCCGTCAGCTCAAATCTTGTCGCCGTTATAACTCAGGCACTGTACTCTTTCTTGCCTCAATGGTATCACAGTTACAAACTGTCTGTTATAAGCTACCAATTCCCAATGTAATCTCAACTTTGCTGAAAATTGGACTTTAATCGTTCTTCCCGGTGGTCCTTCTATTATTAACAGGAAGAATAAAGCCGAATTAAATTAATCACTAGTTAATTCATCACATTGACTTATGCACATAGCTTAAACAAGGAAATTATGGTTCAATGTAAATGGGGTTAATGTACAATTCATCAATCCTAACACAACAGAACACTGCTGGATCAGCCTGGTAGCTCAATAATCAAAGCGTCTGACTGGAGATCGAAAGGTCCCCGGTTCACATCCCTGTTTCGAAGGGATTTACATACGCCCTTAGCCCGATCTCTGGCACATCTTGCTGTTTGATGTGAAGTATGTTCCGTGGTTCGGATTCCAAGTTAAACTGTAGGACCTTCTAAGGTTGACAACCCTACTTGTATCACAAATTTCTATATATCTAAATCAAATTCAAGCCAAACGAAGGCTTAACGTAGTCTTACTTGGCCCAAACGAACATACGTATATACATAGTAACTGCTGTGATTTACCGTTGTATAGTAAACAGATTGATTTGCAATGTGTAGTTAATACTGTGGTGTCAACGATAGTTCATTCCCGCCAAGGATTAAATCAGATACCACCTCCGTTGTCAACAGAGGCGGAAAAAGAAGGGGATAAGCAACGGGAAGGAATGCAGCCATAGGCTGTGAAGGAACCATCCTGACATTAGACTGGAGTGATTTCAGAAAACCATCGAAAACCTAAATCTGGATGGCTGAACTGGGAATCGAACCCTCCTCCTGTTGAATACGATGCCCGGACGTCGTCACTCACTCACCAGGCTCAGTTTTATATCGGTCGGAATTCTTGGTTTTATTTATGTCGTCAAAATCACGTCATGAGTGTAAAAACTAACCTAGTCCACAACCCGAACGTTCGATGGATCCTCCCGAAGGAGGCATACTAAGCCCTTGGCTCAGAGGTAGGACCGCCAGTTCCTTACCTCTAAGACCTACAGTGGAATGTGATCCACGAAACGTCCTGGCGTAGATCACAGGATTAAAGACATCTCTTAGAAATTACTGGCTCTAGCGGGATTTGAACCCGGTAGCGCATCCAGAACCATAAAAAAAAATCAAGCGTTTTAACCACTGCGCTACCAGAGAAGGTATGACGGAGCAATCACTTCTTTAAGGGTAATTACATTGACGGCCAATTTTAATTGATACTGAACAATATTTAACGGCTGCAAGATATGTGGGGAAGTTTTCCAGTATAGTGTTCCTATAAACGGTACTCATAATATTTAGCTGGACGAACATTATTTGATATCCCATACTCGAATCTATTTTTTATTGTTTTAAAGATTTGTCGATGTTAAGATCATTAGGACCGGTAAAAGATTTGGAGCTAGGAACTGGAAGCAATTCGGCGATGATTTTTGAAGACACTATCTCAGTATTCGCCTGGTTGGATTTCGAGAAATCACACAAAACTGAAATCTGTATGACCGGATTTGAGACCCTCTTGAACGGTAGGTTCCAGCGATACCCACTCATCAACAAGGCATGGTGCAATTGCATTGTCTGTCAGCATGTACTTGCTAAAGGAACGGAAAGAAATAGCTAATTGACCTTGGTTACCGATCTCAGGGAAGACTACGAAACAATAAATGTTTTCGCCACAGCACTAGAAACGTCGTACAGTATGCCTGGCTATATCCCTCACCGACAAATTGAACTTACCTATATAGAGGAGGCGATGCAACATCACTTTTAGGCCTCCTGAGGTACAGATAGCAAGAATTTTGAAGCTCTTGGTATGGTTAAAGAAACAATTAAGAGAGAGAGCAATGCTTTCTCGTCATTCCTACGTGGAGTCTACCGGATCAATGAATTGGTGGCGAGTCTTGCTTTTCGCGTACGAGATCCCAGCAGCGATAACTTCCTGCGTATTGACAGAAGATGTCAACTGTTCCGTAAAACGAACTAGGCGTGTTTTCTTCAATACAAGTCCTTAGATAATTTCTTGCCCGAAATCCGAGCAAGTCGCCCGGTTGACTCAGTGGATAAGGTGTGTGACTGCAGGTCGAAAGGTCCCCGTTTCGAATACCTATCTATGCGGGGATTTCCATAGGCCCTTAATCCGGCCTTTACCTCTGGCACAGCTTCCCGTTTCATGTGAAGTACGCCAGAACGCTTCTGTGGTTCGGATTCTATGTTGAACTGTAAGTTAACAAATTACGGAAGGGAACTGACTACCCTACCTCTAATACTGGACAAAGTATACCTCCTTCAGTGAGAGGGAGGTACCAACCAAACTTCGGGTTGAGTATCAAGCTTAGATTTTTGTAACACGATCCTGTTATCATAAATTTTGCATTGATTTGCTTTTAAAGTGTCAGTATTAATAAGTTATTTATTTGATTTAGTAATATTAAATATTTCATTTAATTTTGTGTAAACCAATGGCGACCAATTAACAAAAACAAATAATAATATTTGCTCATAAACATTTACATAGCGCCACAAATTACGGCTGTTCAAATATCAAATGCGTTGTGCGGTAAAAGCAGTTACATTTGTAGGAATTATTATTCACAAATTACCTTCTGTAGCTTTGATCTAACCAAATAGTATTTTTCAATTAAAATTATGCAATTCACAAAATTGTGAGTGCAGAGTATTTTTTCCCCGAATTAATCTCTCCTCTGTGCATTTCAGTCCCTCACGCCACTAGGAAAGCAGAAACGCGCAGTAGCTTCAGTTTTGAATGTTTTATCCCCAATTTTATATCTCCGGTCCCTGCAACCAAAACATGTTGCTAGGCGAAGCATTTCTCGTAAGTCGTAAATGAAAGTGAGTATTTGTAACTTACTAACAAAATTCAATCGGAAATCACATTGCTGGTCTGCCAGACAACACCATATCAACCTCAGCACAAAGTCTGAACCACTTTCGTAATATTTCTTTTTTTTTTTTTTTTTACTTATGGCTTTACGCCTCGTCGACGTCGAGGTCATTAGAGGCGGGATTGGACTGCGGAAAGAACGGGAAGGAATTCGGCCATGGCCTTTTCAAGGAAGTTTCCTTGCATTCGCCTGGAGTGATTTGGGGAAACCATAGAAAACTCAACTCTGGATGCCCAGACAGGGATTCGAACCGGCGTCCTCCCGAATGCGAGGCCAGAACGTTAACCGCTCACCCACCACGCTCGATTCTCTTTCGTAAGAGCTATACAAAGCGGTCATAAATCTAGCGTCTCTTCTCTGAATTCCTTCGATATTAGCAATTAATCCTTTACGATGTGGAGCCCGAACAGCAAAGATGGGGAAGCAAGATAGTTTTATACGCTATCTCATTAGAAAATTCTTTAGAGTTATTTCAAAATTCTATATATAAATCGCAGTCTAGAATTCGCTTTACCTACGACCGTGATGATATCACTTCATGCTGCTTGAGAGACTCAACCCCATCAAGAGTCGTACTGCAATGGGATTCCTTTTGTTCCTGGAGGTGAACTGAATAAATTTGTGATATGTCTTTAAGCAAGATGTTTTTGCATAGACCGAGCTTCCAGCAGTGTTTCGATAGCGCTAAGCTTTTTTTTCTCAGGTCATTCGCACATATTAAGACACTTTATAAATGAAGTACCTTTTTCTTTTAACTCATGCTATTTACTTCGTGTCAAGTGAAACATACGAAACTGAAGTCTGACAGAAATTTGTACCGACAATTTGCAGCATAAGATAACTAATAATGGAGAGCGCAAGTTATCTAAGTACATTATGTATAACAATATCCGGCAATACAATCAGATAAATTTTGACACAATGCATTGGGAAACTAAACATAATTCTTGCGTCCCAAAGGTAAAATCAAGGTCTTGTTGTAAAATGGAAGTACATTTAAACGTACAATTTTTTTTATATTTTATTTATTTATTTTTTTAAATTCGTATGGTATCTATAATTATTTCTGAGGCCATCTGCGAGAATTATAACAGTTCGCCAATGAAGTGTGAGTGTTAAAAAATAAATGTCGTATCTGTGCCTTGATAAGGAGGATATAATATGATTTATTTATCTTGACAGCATCATATTTATAGTTATAATTTTTAAATAGACCTGGTACCGGGTACCTAACTTGCAAGATAACTGATTGTGTGTTATAACAGAGGCTAAATTCCCGTTGGTACCGAGTATTTCGATGATGAATAAATTATTTACAACGAAATAACAGCAAATGTTTCATGAGAAGATGTAGCCGAGTAGTACAGTATGGGACAAATATTTCGAAGTAACACGCGTTACAGGTGCCACGTATTACTGTGAACCCTTTATAAACGTATTGTGTGCTCCTACAGTACTATCCGCACCTCCCTGGAGACAATCAGATCATAGCTACCTCGGGGAGTTGTAGACAATACCAGGAGACCATAACGTAGGGCCTCCGCGGGATACTCCAAAGTACAGTCACTGGTTGCACCACATAGGACAGTTGCAGTACAGTGATTCCATAAACCAGTGCCCCGTGTTGTTGTTAAAACATTCTGTCAAAAATATACTAATGTGATTAACCCATCTTGTCGTACGGCAGTACTGACAATTTGTTCACTTTGTTATACCGGAAATACAACCATGAACAATTGGATCATTAATTTCTCAATTATTTATTGATACATACAACTTTGCGTATATCAAGTAAATCCGTTCAATATACTCAGCAGGAAGGTTTCGCCCCAGGGTCGATTCGATAACATCAGCCACTGGTGAGCGGCCAGTAACTTGCTACTGTTTTATTCTTTACGGAACATTTGCATCAAAAAGACAAACCACAACTTGCTACAAGGTTCAAAGACACCTTCTTTTTTACGGCGTCGTGGTCATTAAAGGCGAGAAGTGGTCTGGGGACAAGGAATGGGAAGGAATTCGGCATGGCCTTTTGAACGAAACATCCCGCAGTGATTTGGGGAAACCATGGAAAACCCAAAACTGGATGCCCGGACGGGGATACGAACCGGCGTCCTCCCGAATGCGAGGCCAGAGCGTTAACCACTCACCATCACGCTCGGTGAAAGACACCTTAAAATGATTGTGGCCATGAGAAAAACAACTTCTCTTAACTTATATCTTCACATCTCCCGAAAAGCTGCTGTCACGTACACAAACTGCTTTTCCGATATAATCTCCAATTCTTTCGAAAATTGTTCATAGCCTACGCAAGTTTCAATAAAAGTCCGATGTGCGTACAACTTTCAAAGCCAGTGAGCTTAATGGTACCAGCCTTGTTCGGTGTAAACCTAAAATTATATTTTGCAAGTTGTCCAACAATTTTCCTTCAATTTTCCGATAAAGCTTTCTGAACTTTACTAATCATCTGTTAGGCCTGGTTTACAAACTTCTCGCAACAGCTTTCATCTGGTACACAATAAGTGTTGCAGGTACATGGGTGTCCATATTACGAGGCGTTCAAAATGGAATACGGTTCCTGTCGTTCTAACACAGATTAAAGCGACAAACGCATTCCGCGAAGTAATCAGCTCTAATAAAAGGCTAACCTCACCTGGCCTTCGTTTCTGACTTAACAATTGCCAGATAGGGAGCGTCAATAAAATATGCGGCTTGGTCTAGGGGGAAGGGCAGGTTGGCTGGAAAGCTACATGGTGGGGGGGGGGGGGAATTCCGAGCCAAGCCACGTAGCTTTTTATTCATATTATTTGACACAGTTAAAATAAGGTACAGAACAGGCAATAGTATGTGAATATTTATTTCCATCATTTAATTATCTCCGTATGTAATTTACAATAGTCTGACGAGGGATAGTAGTACAAAATTGTCTTCGGGAATCAATAGGGGAAAAAACTACGGAGTACGTGGGGGGGGGGGGGGGTTAAAGGCAAAAGCCACATCAGGTTATGTGGGGTAGGGGGGATTCACAGGAAGCCACAATGGAGCTACATAGTTTATGAAAGCTCCTTATTACATAGTAGACGTTATGAGTATTAATTAATAATAGTTTTATTTAGTTGAGCATCCTAGAAAAAATTAAATGCAAGGACACTGGAAGAAGAGTATGTAATTTTTTCAAATTAACAAATTAATTAATGATATTTATTTATTTATATTCGTTTATTATAGATATTTTCGTTAAATTATTTTCCCCCTAGATATGTAAAACAAATAGTTTATTTTCCTAGCATCAAAGTTAAGGAATTTTTGATTAGATTCAAATTTAGCAGGATCAGAAAGACAACTGGTACTTGACAGCGGAGAAGATCCACTCTTCCCCCAACATTACCGGTCCATTAGCCTCCTTCAAGTTGTTAGTAAGGTGTTTAAGAGACTGTTTCTCAAGCGTCTGTACACCCACATCAAGACAAACAGTATCATTCCCGACTACCAGCGCGGATTCAGAAAAAGCCACTCCACCACTCAGCAGCTCATGAGTGTTGTTGAGAAAGCTACCAGAGCCTTTAATTTTAAGGGATATTGCGGGTTGGTGCTACTTGACATCTCCAGAGCGTTCGACTCGGTATGGCACTCGGGCCTCCTGCTCAAGCTCTAAGAGCAGGGGTTCCCAGGCCCGTATGTGAAACTTATTAAGAGCTACCTCCATTGCCGCTCATTCAGTGTACGTGTCAACAATGCTTTTTCAACCAGAAGACCAATCCGGACCGCTCCGGACCGGCGTCCCCAGGGATCGGTTCTCGGACCAGTACTATACACATCGTACACCACCGATGTGCCAAATAACCCCGGCGTAGAGGTTGCGGCCTACGCAGACGACACCAAATACTTCTCTCTCAGCAGAACTATTGTAACTCGACGTCTCCTGGAAATACTACAAAAAAAACTCTTGCTTGGGCTAGGAGTTCGAGAATCGAAATTAATCCCGCCAAAACGCTTACGTGAAGATGCGATCCGCTGCTACCGGTGATACTACATCCTATACTACACCTCTACAGCAAGGACATCCGCTGCTCAATAACCGTTTGCTATCTGGGTGTCACACTATATAGCAGATAACTTTGCACGCCCACTTAGAAGAAGTTAGATGCCGAGCGAATGCGAGGATACAACAACTCTACTCTCTCATCAATCTTAATAGTCTACTACCTCCAACCACTGGACTAAAAATCTATACCACCCTCATCAGACTAATTATGGAATACGCATGCTCCGTATGGGCTTACGCCGCAAATCGTGAAATACAAAAATTACAATTCATTCAAAACTGGGCACTGAAGAGAGCTGTACACTTGCCACGTCATTTCCCGACGGATGCCTTACACGAGGCTACTGCACTGCCTACACTCCTGGATAGATTAAGGCTGCTGGCAAAATCATTTTACAATAGCTCCCAGAAGTCAAACAATCAAATCGTCAAAAACATCGGCCAGTATGATATTTCGGTGGATCGACACAAAAGACCATTGAGCTTAATAAACTAATGCACCAACACAAAGACAAACCAACTCAGAAGTATTGAACAACTTTGCTAATAGGAGAAAATTTCCTAGAATAATAGCTCCCATAAAACACTGCATTTTGAAGAAATGGCAGAGAATGGTGGATGTGTGTGCGTGGAATCTGAACGGCGGAACGTTCCGGCGTAGCTCATATGATCAAACACAGCTCTCAAAACTCCTGCGCCTACCGGGATTCGAACCCGGGACCGGAGAAGTAAACATTTTAAAAAGCAAGCGCCTTAACCATTGAGCTATCAGACCGTTCTCGTTCTGTTTTTATTGATAACCACTCGGCGAAACTCAGCACCAGTGAAAATATTCCGACAACGAATAAATTGCATGCGACTAATGACCATGCACACGATCTGATACGAGTATTTTTTCTTTGGTTTTTCCTTTACCTTTTTGTTATTCACTTACCAGACATTGACCATTTATTTGAATTCCTTCTTTATTACTTCCAACATTTGTTTCACGTTCAACGCTTTAACTTCAGAAAATCCTTATCTCAGTACTGTTAATCATTTAACTAAATACTTCATCAAATAAATCATTCAGGATTGTCTTTGACTTATTAAAGATAGAATTTTATCTCAGTCTTACAACACTATTATAACACACAATTTATACTTCTTTTCGTTTGACAATACAATATTTTCTATTGAAACACAACATTCGCAGAGTATATATAAACTCCTTCACTCTGCCATCGGGCTATATACATTTTATTTACAATCATTCGCAAACTTTACGAAAGACGATGAGAGATTTAGTTTCTTTTCAAGCCTCTTTTTTATGAAATCTCTTCTTTCAAAAATTCATCTCACATTTATGCATCCAGTCAATACCATTTTTTCCATTCATATTCTTTCATCTGTCCACCAAAGATTTTATTTTAACTATTGATTTACGCCAAGCTGACGTCGAGGTCATTAGAGGCGGGATGGGAAGAAATTCGGTCATGGCTATTCGAAGGAAGCACCCCGGCATTCGCCTGGAGTGATTTGGGTAAACCATGGAAAACCCAAATCTGGATGCCCGGGCGGGGATTGGAACCGGCATGCTCCCGAATGCGAGGCAAGAGCGTTAACCGAACATCCACCACGCTGGGTAAAGATTCTCCATCACGCTACTATTGGTTTCTTTGAACTTATTAACTAAAATTTCCAAAGTTGTTTACAATAGAGACTTAATTTTAAGTAAGGACCGTGTGCCTTTCAGTACGTGACTCCTAGAAGCACTTGAAACTTTTTTTTAACTGCTTAACGTTTCTTTAACAGTGAGGTCTTTAGAGACGGGAAAGGATTGGGGGGGGGGGGGCAGGGAATGGGAAGGAATTTGGCCATGGCCTTTTGAAGTAAGCATCCAGGCATTTGCCTGGAGTGATTTGGGAAACCATGGAAAACCCAAATCTGGATGCTCGGACGGAGATTCGAACCGGCGTCCTCCCGAATGCGAGACCACAATGGTAACCGTTACACCACCACGCTCGGTATGAATTTATCAATTTTAGTTTTAAATACTGTCCAACTTTCTATTTCAGTTGGATGGATCACAACCTTTTCCATACCTTTTCTCGTCTCCTGAACCCATTTTATTGTCACCTTTATTTTAATTATTCATTTCCTGCACTCACTCACCCAAAATATTAGAAACATTCAATTTGAATCAGAGGCTGAATATGACTATTGTCATACCCCTGACAGAAATCTCATCACTTCTCACTTTTTTTTTTTTTGTGGTACTGCTGTACGTATTTGTGCGTTTCGCAGTGTCTATATACGAGTATATAAAAGATGAATGTATGTGTATTTGTTTTTTTGTTGTTGGTTTGTTTGTTCTTGATACAAATCCACAGTTTACATCCGATTTCGATGAAAGTTTGAATACTTATCCTTGAAACAAGGAGAAAAATACTCTCTAGATTTGGTTGAAAAATATTCTGTATAAATAATACATGTTGTCGTATAATTTCGAAAAATTACTGACGGCGATAAACAGACGCGTAGGATGTGAAGGTCTCTATACTGCTTTTTTTTTCATATGGCGGTCTGGTAGCTCAGTGGTTAAAACGCTTGCTTACTGTTACTGCTGTATGGATCGTGGTCTCCGGTTTAAATCTCCGTGGAGGCAAAGATTTTCAAGAATTGTTTTTGATCGTAAGAGTCACCCCTGGACAATCGGTTATTCGGTTTGAATGGATAAAGGATTTTCTAACTGGTCGGTCGCAGTATGTTGTCGTTGAAGGAGATAGTTCTTCTAATCTAGATGTTACATCGGGTGTACCTCAAGGAAGTGTAATTGGACCACTTCTTTTCTTAATTTTTATAAACGTTCACGGAGACAAAGTGAAAAGCCTATTTAGATTGTTTGCTGATGATGCGGTTATTTATAGGGAAGTAAGAAATTTGACCGATTGTTTAGAAATTCAGCGCGATCTGGATGTTATTTTGGCTTGGTGCGCTGAGTGGCAACTTACTCTAAATTGTAAAAAGTGCAAGACAATGAGCATAACTAACAAAAATAATCCAATTGTTCAGAAATACGAGTTAAACAATACAGTTATTGATATGGTTGATTCTATGAAATATTTGGGAGTAACAGTACAAGGGCATATGAAAAGGGACATACACATCAATTCGTTAGTAGGTAGAGCAAATTCTAGGCTGCGATTCATAGATCGAATCTTGAAAAATTTTAATGAACAAACAAAGGAGATAGCGTACAAATCGCTTGTGCGTCCACATTTGGATTATTGTTGTGCCATTTGGGACCCGTTTCGTAAGGGGTTGATCAAAAGTATAGAGAAAGTACAGAGAAGAGCCACTCGATTCGTTACCGCTTGCTACAGTCCTTATGAAAGCGTCACAGAACTGATTAGTAGATTACGTTGGGAGTCTCTGGTAGATAGACGACACACGTTTCGTTTAAACTTATTGGTAAACATGCGTACTCCCACTTTCACTTTTGAGTGTAGTGAAATACTTCTTCCACCAACCTATTTGAGTCGGAAGGACAGGAAAGATAAAATTAGTGAAATAAGGTGCCGGACTGATTCTTGTATGAATTCTTTTTTCCCTCGTACCATTAGGGATTGGAATGCACAGCAATGAGATTAGCTTTGGTGCTGAGCACCCTCTGCCACCCACAATTTTGTGAATTGCAGAGTATATATGTAGATGTAGATGAATGCTAAACTGTAGATAGCACAAATTTAGGGGGTTCAATGCGAGGAAAATCGTAGATAGTCTTGCAAAGATGTACTCTTTTTCACGTTATAATGATCCCACAGGGGTTTTTCGCAGTCAGTGTGTGGGTGTGTGTGTGTGTGTGATCTGCAGTAATAATCTATAAATGCGGAAGTAAGTCTCCGTCTTTTTGTTACGTTTTGACGACTAAATGGCTATACCAATATTGATGAAATTTTACAAGAAAATCTGTAGGAAAGGCACAGGACATTTTTTCCGTTATGATTAACAGTTGTAGTCACGAAATTTTGAGAACTTTTCGAATGGTGACAGAAATATGTTATAAACTGATTCTCTTGGCAAGAGGCAGGTTCGACGGTAGATTGATATAGTGATAGCTTTCCTGTCATATTATACCGACTCTGTGTTGTTCGGGACCAATCCTTCGTTACCAACAACTTTCTATATTCAGTTCTGGCAAAGAAATTCTTAATCCACACTTACGAAGTCGCGGGTATCAGCTAGTTTTATATAGTGAAGGTGAGTATAATGTTGACAGTGGCGCCACATGAGAACGTGTCTCTCCGCTAATGCGCCAGTCAGCGTGGGGTTTCTCTCTGGCGTGCGAAGCGCGCAGTTCTGCTCCGCTGTGCCAATTTAATTCTTCACAGTGATCACCGAGCGTAACCAATATCTGCCAGCCCAGCCCAGTCCGGCGCAGCCCCCATCTCGTTACGCTATCGCGCCATCAACAGCCACTGCGGCGCCAGAGATATAATGCACACACCAATTTGACTCGCGCGCGACAAACAACAAGGTCTCTAGTCACTCACAATTTGAGTTTTTTTTTTTTTTTTTTTTTTTTTTACGCAGAAATGCATCAGACATTAATTTTAAAACAAAGGTCTAACTCCAGTGTCGAATCCCGTGTCCGGCAGTAGGAGTTTACTATTGACTAAAAGAAAAGTATGTATTTCGTTTAAATCGACATATTAATTATTAGTTACTTTGTGTTTATTTACAATCATCCAATGTAGATGTTTTTTTATACACTCCGTCCAGTGAAACCACTGAACCTTTTTTTACTTATTGCTTTACGCTTCGTACGTTCATTAGAAGCGGAATGGGCCTGGGGACAAGGAACGGGAAAAAATTCGGCCATGGCTCTTTTGAAGGAAGCATCCCGGCATTCGCCTGGAGTCATTTGGGGAAAATGGAAAACCCAAATCTGGAAGCCCGGATGGGGATTCGAACCCGCGTCCTCCCGAATGTGAGGGCAGAACGATAACGATATCACTGACTCAGAAATCTTAAGAATTATCTACATTCATCATTTTTAAGGTTATGAGTACTTGATAAAAATCTGTTTTAAATTAGCGAAGAAATTAAGCCAAAATACTGTGCTCGAGATATTTCAATTCGATGAAACTGTTTCATTTGAATTCTATCTCACTGTCATAGTAAAGTCGAAGAAATGAAATAACTAAACGCTGATATAAAAAAATGTATTGTTTTTAAATTAATATCTCAATTATTAGCTGCTTTTTATTACTGATGTCACTATACAGCTGCATGTAAATTTTGTTCGTGATAATGTATTCACAGGCAGGTGAGGCTGGCCGTCTAGTGGACGCGTATTCGTACAAAATTTTCGCGCGGATACGCCTATATTCGCGTGAACTATGATGGCGCAAAGCACCCCGTCCACTGAAAGCAGATTCGCGCAACTCTGTCGCCAGTTCTCCGTTGTGTTCCGCAACCCATTCCATTTCTTCTTGATGTCAGTGAATATAACAAAATAAAACAGAACAATAATTCCTTAATACAAATTTATTTACTTTTTATTTAAGAAAATAAACGAAAGTTTATGTTTTGGCCCTAGACTGGCAAAATTTCTATTCTCACATCCTTAATCACACGATCTACTTTTTCATTCATTTTAATCTTAAACGGCATTAACTATTTAACTTTATCTTGAAAATATGCTGGTACACTTAAAATAGTTTTATTTTAAGAGAAAAATAATTGCTTGAAAATGAGACACGAAAATAGTAATTCGAAAGAGCGCCTAAACCAATTTCTAGCTAAAGTAAACTAGTGGCCTTATATAAACTGGGTGAAATGAATTACCCCGTAAGTAATCTTTACAAATTGACGGTATTTTGTTCGTAACATTATGAAATAGTTTAAGTACTCTTGTAATTTTATCGATACGACATCAAACATAAATTGAATATTTAAAAGATTAGTCGCCACTAATTACAGTCCACTTAATAAATTGAATCTGTGTTTGAGAAAGAAGCGAAGAAATTGATTGCAAATTTGTATAATAATTCCATGAACGTGATGTGTTTTGATTGATTTAAATAGCATAAATGGACTGGACCACTGTAATGAATGTAGGCCTATTAAAAGCAAAATATGCAATATTACAGGACCGTAATTAAAAATGTTACATGGGCCATAATGTTTTAAATGAGATTTTGAACTTTCATAAGTGTTTGGTTTCGTAAATATACTGTTATGTGCTGTATATACTTTATAATTGCTTTTAAAAAGTTTCCTAATGATTTACAGTAATTTTGTAAGTATTGTTACTGTTTTTGTACGATTAGTATTGTTTCTGTGATTGTTGGAGCTCGAAAAAGGTTTGTTCGCGCGACCAAATCCAAACAATTTCGGATCTCGTCGGCCTCGCGTATGTTCGCGCGACTCAAGCGCTCGCAATGGACGGAGTCACATAACGTTCCCTGTGTTTGGATTGAAGCAAACTGTTCGCGCGGCGTATACAGGCGTATTCGTGCGAGCTTTTTCGCGCGAATACGTGTCCACTGGACGGCCAGCCTAATAGAAGCTATGATTTTCTAACGGCAATATTAGTGGAAGTTGTTGTTAGGTTGAAATGCAGGCAGATGGTGCATGGTGTTTTCCTTCTACAGGAACGTATGGGAACATGAGCTATTGTGGTTTCCCGTTTCCTGCCAAAATTGTTCGTAAGTGTTTAGGCCTGGCTACACAGTGCGAGGTAGCATGCGAGCTGGCCTAGTCGGTTATTGCAGTGCAGTTACTCGCTCTGTGTGACCACACCGTACGAGTTACTGTCACGTAGCTCGCATCCGAGTTATTACAACATTTTTTTTTTAATTTTACTCGCCTTCCCTCACCACGCCACAAGCAGCAGCTGGCATGCGACTCGGACGTCAACTTGCACTGTAATACGAAATGACAGTAGCTCGTAAGCCTGGGGCCATGCCAGGTGCATTATTCATTGCTGCACGTGTTTTTGTGTTTCCATTAGTGATTAAAAACAAAAAATGGCGGATAGATGGACATCACAACAAAATATAAAGTTTTTTTAGATTTGCAAGGACCAAAAAAACCTTTGGAATTGTTTAGATCGTAATTACAGGAACAGAGATTTGCGTAAAGCCTTGTTTGAACACATTCGCATGTAATTGGGTTAAAATTACTTTCTTACTTTGATACAATCTTTCACACTTTATTTATAGCATCACACACTTTTAATTATGGATGTTTTTGAAATTCTGAAAAATATTAATAACAATCTGTAGATATTCCAGAAGAAAGGTATACCAGGGTTATCTCCAACTTCACTCTTGCAGGTATAGAATCCCTCATGTATGTATCTTGACGTTGAGTTTTTGGAGCAATTAAATTTAAGAGTATTTTCCCTTACATAGGTGTCACTTTCGTAACTGCTTTATATTCTCGGGGATCTTCATTATATAGTTCTTTAAATATTGTCTGCGTTGCCTCTTTGCTTTGCATCCAATTCCTGACCCATATCATTATGTTTTCCTTCTTTTTTTGCACAGCTCTTTCAGCTCGAAGTATTTCACCGCAAAGTATTTTTGCAACCGCTTTTATTACGGTATGAACCGTGATCAGTCATGTGTTTTGCGACAACATTGCACGAAATCTATGAATAGCTATTGGAATGATGCGAGTACACACGTGCAGTAACTGTATACTTTCACGCCAACAGTTTGCATTTGTGTGACCGGGCGAGACGAGTCGAGTTACTGTCGTGCGAATACACAGGTGCAGTAGCTGTCCACTGTCAGTTCAGCAAGTTGTACTGTGTAATATCTGTAAGGCTGGATGATTATGTTGATGTATTTGTTCACTTTAAAATGTTGCGGATGAGAGAACAAAGAACGGAGAGAATGAAACCAGGTGTCGACCCTATCAAGCCTACTCTTTCGAAATACCGAGTTTCCCATCTCCCTCCGATGGGCGAATCATATCAACAGTATCGTATGCCCTTACTCCATACACAATGCTTAGAGAATTAGGTTTTAACGTAGGACTTTTGAGATAAGGAGTTGTACATAATCACTTCGCCAACGTTGCCGGCCAAGTCTTGATAGAAAAAATTTCTTCCACCACCAGGACTCGAAGCAGTTACCCCGTATCAAGCGCCGAACACCATCACCTGAACCATCGGGGTGGGTTAAACAAACGTTGCTCAAGAATGGATACTTTCTCCGCGTTGTAATGAAATCTTCACGGGTGTACCGCCCGATTGTGTTGTAAAAACTTGTTGTTTTGACGGCTAGCTCTGCAGTATTCATCAGGTGTAAGCCCATCTGCACTGGTAAAGGACGGACAACTATTTAAATATCTCAGTACTATACTAGTCGGACCACAATAATAATAACAAAAGTACAAAGAAGCCTGCAACACTTCATGCAAGAAATTCAGTTGACAATTGAGACGAAGGTTGTAACGGAAGTCATATTTGCAAAAGCGGATACAGATGTGGATGTTCCGTTGACGACATCCGCGGATGTTTTACGGAAGCAGATGTTTCGAGGAAGCGGATGTTTTGCGGATGCGGAAGTTGAAAATAGATTTGTAGTTACTTAGATTCTAATATTTTATCAAAAATAAAATTAAAATCGAAATAAGTATATTTTTATCTCAAAATCTACATTTTTCAAAAGCAAAGTATATTTTCATATAATACTGCCATATTGTTTAATTTATTGCCACATCTTTCAATAATAAAAAAAACGCGGCATGAGTTCCCAAATGAATTAAATTATTTACATAATTACACAAAAAACAGTCTTTGTCATATCAACTTTGCGGAGTTCGCGGCTCGACTAATTCAACCATCAAGTACATTGAAATGCAAACAAACATCACCTAGTCTACGCCCGCCTTCCCACCGCTCTAGCGGCTCATTCACAGTCCAACTTATAGGATCTACGATGATCCGATTTTCCTATTAAGGACTCTTGTTGGTCCGTCGAGGAGATTACAGGACTGTTGGATGTTGTTAGACTCCCAGACAACCAACACGAGTCCTTGTCGGCCAACAAACTATGATTGTAGGAAATGTCCAACGAGTGTGCGATAAGGACACTGGTGTGACGCGAGAAAGTACAAGTGGAAAGGACTGCTTGGAATATTTTGTTGGACTCCTTCTAGTAGTGTGAATTGGTGAGCGCATTCTACAGTAGTTCTAAACGGATGTCCTATATAAGTTGGACCGTGAGAAGCCGCTTTACTTTACATGCAATTTCAAACTTGTAAATTCGTCATTTAGGTAATAACACCGTTCAGTTCATTGTTACTATTATTGCAAGATCTTAAGAAAAAAAACACTTTGCGTTTAGCTAAGTGACCATCTTGGATAAAGATAGAAGAATAATATATGTTAGAATGTAAACAAAACCTCTGTTTTACTTCCGCATTTAAAATTGTGGATGAGGATACGGAAGCGGATTTGTGATTTCACGCGAAAGTTCCGCTCTTGCGGAACTCAGTTACATCCTTAATTGAAACCAGTAAGAGTGTCCTAGTACATGGAGGCTCAAGTTATACCGCAAGTAATTATCGAAATACGGCGAAGCAAACGGAAATGTCAACGCGACCCTTCCACTAAAGCGCGAAATGTCACCGACCCAGTGAACTATTGTATTCTTCGGCTTTCCATTTCTGCAATTTTATTCTAGATTTAGACGACAGATTCGAAGCTACAATGTCATATTGTAACCCGGAATTTATTATCAGCTTTTCTAAAGTTCTTTCCCCCTTGATCCTCAGCAGTATAGAAACAAATTCATCTGAATCTTCAGTAACGAAAAAGGATAGAATGAGAAATGAGGAAATGAAGGAGATGATTGAGAAGGAACCGTTACAATAAATAATAGAGAAATCAAGATTACAGTGGTACGGTCATGTGAAAAGAATGGGAGAGCAGAAGATACCAAAGAAGATGCTGGACGTGGAACTGAAAGGGAAGACACCCAGAGTAAGACCGAGGGACAGATGGGTGAAAAGTATACGCATTTGTGTTGAGGAAAGAGGAGGATATGGAAGACAGTAGAAGAAGAGAGATGGTAGATGGACAAGAAGCGTTGGAGAGGTTTTCGCCCCAAGCTGGACCGGCCAGTGACTGGAAGATGTTCAATATGACGGTGATTATCTACATCAAAGCTGTTAAAGTTTGTTCAAAGTACAGTCATCCTCAAATCTGACAAAACTTTTCGAAGTTTGAGAATCTGCCTTCACCACGTCTCAGATACTGTTTGGAGGAACGAGAAGGCTATTTGTATACATGTATATTCAAGCAAATAGTTTCCGATGAGCCTGCCTACTCTCTATCAAACACCTACCTGGTATACTTCTAGTATACAGCTTTTAAGAGCATGTACGTGTATTAACAGAGTCAAGAATCATACTTCACAAGTGGGCTATCTCAGACTCACCATAATGACGTTATGGAGTTTCCGGCCAAATATCACGTTACACGCTTTGAAAGAGAGGGGAGAGAAACATTTCGTGCCAGGGTAGTGACAGTAAAATAGCTAAATAACTTACCTGTCATTTCGTAGATACGTACTAACCAGATTTTGCCCCAGGCACCGATCAAGTAAACTGTTATCTTCTTCTTGCTGGACCAAGTAACAGTTTCAATTTCTCATCTGTTGTTTCAACCCTCTTCCTTTCCAGTAGGCCCTACTCTTTCCTTATTTCAATCTGTTTCCATTTTTTCTAATCAGGAGAATTTGCTGCCGTTTTCTTCTACTCTCTTTCTTGAAATCCAACCATATTAAGTATCCTCTTTCAAAAACTCTATCTTTTCATAGTGTCTTGTTCACTTATTTTTCTCTACAAATCTTGATTAAACTCTTTGATCCAGCTTATAGTTGATTCTTTCTCCAAAAAATATTTGAATTCCTTTTTGTTAAACTTGTGTGGTTACCCATGCGATATATGTGTCCTAAAAATATATTTTAAAGAAGTCGAGTCTAAAATACCGAAATAGAAGCATACTTTATAATCTTTAAAAGAATCAAGTAGCTATAATAAAAGTAGAAAATCATGAGAGACATGTATCAGTTAAAGAGGGTGTGAAACAAGATTGTAGTCTATACCCGTTAATATTCAACTTATATGTAGAGGAAGCAATAAAGGAAGTAGAAAAAAAATTTCATGTGGTATAAATGTTCAAGGAGAAAATTCATTATGCTACGATTTGCTGATGACATTATCTTGTTAGCAGAACAGGCTGATGATATTGAGAAGTTACTGAATATCATGACCAAAATACTGAAGGAAGATTTTGGATTAAATATAAACCAAAGCAAGACAAAAGTGATGAAATGTAGCAGAAATGATAACAATAATACAGGGCGTTCGCCGGAAAACGCTACCCTCCCAGTCTGTTGCCGTCGGCAACTTGCTCGGTCAGTCGCGCCAGCAGTTTCCGCCACACGGCACCGTGAATCACCGCACTGTTTAACACCTCCGCTGCCCCAACAGTGCAGTGATGCAGTATAATGGGACCCTTACATTGTTAAGAACGGTTTCTTTGCATTGTAGCTAGTTTGTGACTTCAGTCTCTTATTAATCAGTGTTGTGAATAAACGTTTCTTTGCGGTTTGGCTGGTTTGGGGCTTCATACTCTTACTAATCTGTACCGTGTTTGAGTGTGAGTAAAATTATGGTACGTTACAGTTTACAACAAAGAATATTTCTCTACGATACATATGTGAAGAAGAAGTCGTTTAAAAAGTGTCGCAGTAAATTTCGTCGCGAATTTCCTGGCGCTTTACTGCCAGCTAAATCAATAATTCTGCGTCTGGTTAAAAAAGTAAGAGAAACGGGTTCATTTTTTAACAAAAAGAGACTGTCGGTCAACCGTATTCTCACAGAGGAGAAAATTGACGATATCGCTTTTCGACTAGAACAGTCACCCAAAAAATCATTAAGTCAGTTAGGGCAGCGTGTGTCTCGAAATATGTTCAGAAGATGTGAAATGTGCATTACACAAGAGGGTCAACACTTCCAGCATCTTTTATAAGGTAAGCTAATGAATTACGTCACATTTAAATGCTTAGCACACAAGTTTATGAAGTTTATGAAACGTAATTATTATGAAATAGTCCGCGGCCGACGGTCGAACAATGCCGGAAACTGAGCGCTCGCTCGCCGGGAGCAGTTTCTTCCTTGTAGCGCTAACAGTGGGTTGCGTTTCCCGGCGAACGCCCTGTATTAGATTAAATATAAAAATAGGATCAGATGCGATAGCAGAAGTTAGTTTTGCTACTTAGGAAATAAAGTTACAACTTATGGCCAAAGCTGGAATTATATTAAAAGCAGAATAGCGGTAGTGAACAATGCCTTAATGCAAAAGAGAAATCTTTTATTTTCAAATATTGATCTAGGAATCAGAAATAACTTAATGACAGCGAAGTATGGAATTTAGAAATACCAGACAGAAGTAAAGTTGAAGCATTTGAAATGTGGTGCTGTAGAAGGATGCTAAAAATTAAATGGACGGATAAAGTAAGAAACGAATGAGTTTTGGAAATGATAGGTGAAGAAAGAAATTTGTAGAAGAGTGTTACAGAAAGAAGAGACAGGATGGTAGGTCATATTTTGAGATATGCAGGATTGGTTAATTTGCTAGTGGAGGGAACAGTCGAAGGTAAGAACTGTAGAGGAAGACAGAGATTAGAATATATGAAGCAGATAATTGAGGATGTGGGTTGTAAGGTGTATGTTGAGATGAAAAGGCTAGTGCAAGCCAGGAAGGGATGGAGGATTGCATCAAACCAGTTGAGAGACTGATGACAACAAAAAAAAAGTAAATTACATAAATAATTATTTTATATTATTATTATTATTATTATTTATTATTATTAATTTTTTTTTACCGTATCTCCAGCATTAAACATTTTCTGGTAGGTTAGTTACTAAAGGTAGACTTGTGTAGTGGACACTTTTTCATAGAACACAACAAATATTCTACAAACTGCATTTATAAATCCTCAGCGCTTTAAGTAAAATCGAAACTGCTATATACATTATACATATTCTATCTATCGTAATGAAATATACATTCAAACCTGAACAGCTAATGAAGCTACCAAATATAAGAAACTCCAAGCAAATTAAATTAGTGTTTGTATTTACAAGCGCTAATGAATTCTATAAATGAGGAAAATATTTCTTAAGGCTACAAATCAGAAGTCAAACTTATTTACTCAATCCTAAATGGTAATAGACGAAAGTTTTTTTTTTTTAATGTGTCAGGATAACAGACGAATTGGTCTATTAAAATACCATTTAGAATTGTTATAAGGAGCTAAAAAAATGTTATAAGGTAGCTAAAAAAAATGGAAAACTTGTTAAGACGATTACTTTCAAAACAGTTGCAGAATCCTGCAACTGAATCCTGGTAGGCACAGGAATTTTGAGAGTTGTGTTTGATCATATGAGCTACACCAGGACGTTCCGTGGTTCGGATTCCACGTTAAACTGTAGGTCATCTATGGGCTTACAACCCTAGTTGTAACAAGATGTGTATACATCCACAGCAAAGTTCAAGCTAAATATAAACTAACGTGGCCCAGTTTGGCCAAAAGAGAACGTTTCACATTACTAAAAAAAACCTTAACAAGTGTATTACGAATGGCTCATAAGTTTTAATAAATGTACAAATCCGAGATAAAAACACGGGTTATATGATTATTTTTCTTGCAACCTAGTTTCCTCTACGTACAGTAGCGATATACCTCCCTCTGTTGATTAACATCTCTGCTCGCTCGGTGACGTCACTTCCGTTAGGCTGCTAAATGAAATCATTCCCCATCTAATACGACAAGAGAAGTTTCACCTGAGAAATAAAAATTTTGATCAGATGCAGATACGTAGAAGCGAGCGCCGTAATATCGAGGAAGTCATGTTGCGGTGCCATTAGGTCTAGTCGAGGCTCGTGGTGGGTTAATGTTTCTGGCACGAATTAACAGCTCTGCGGACCAGAAAGCGGGGCAGCCTAACAGCCCCTGCTCACGGCACACCGCTGTCATCTGGCTTGCTAATCACCGCACGGCCCGACACGCTTCTGCTGCTCAACAAAACGTTGAATAATTACCACTCGCAAGTCGATTCAAATTCAACAGGAACAGCTATTGTCGCGCTGCATTTACGGCCGAAGTTTAGCTCCATTTGATACCTTACGCAATTAATCTGGTGTCCAAAATTAAAGCAACGAACGAAAAATTTTCACGGTTGCGTTTATTTTGCCACAAAACAGTATAAACAGGTGATAGTAATGTAGAAACAATGTAAATAATATAGAACGTAAACAACTGAAACATGTATAACGGTAGATAAAAATGTTCTTCTCTTTTTCCAACTTAACGGGATTTGCACACAAATTCCGACAACTGATTAATGTGCTCAGTATGGGGTATGACCATCTCTGGCATCAATACAGGTCTGACAACGGCGGAACATGCTGTAGCTGTTGTAATCAATCTCATGTTGAGGCAATAACGCCCATTTTCCCCACCCACATTAGGGATCCTCCTGGATATGGTCTCTTTCCCCAATTTTTGGGTCCCGAAATCATGTTCCATATTCCCTCCAGTTGCGAATCTGTCGAGAATCACTCTCCAGACTAAATTGGGACTAATTTGCGAAAACAACTTTGGCCCATTGTCCGACCGTCCAGTTGGCATGTTGATGACTCCACTCTGGATGTTCCCTTCTGTAAAGACGCTTCAGGGGTACCCATACAGCAGGTCGCCGGCAATAAAGGCCATTCTGCCGAAGCCTTCTGTACACTGTTTGCCTTGATACAACTGTTCCAGTGGATGCTGCGAGGTCAGATGCCAGTTGTCGTGCAGTACATACGCGGTACCGTCGGTACAGCCAAATAACGGTCTTCTCTTTCTGATGTCACACGTGTTGACCGCGTCCTGATATTCGGGATACAGTTTTCGGTCTCTATAAACTGTCACCACATCCAAGAATCAACAGAACGATTCACATTAAGCCATTGGGCTACATCAGTTTGAGGACTGTCTTCCTATGCCTCTCCAAGGCAGATAGTCTGGTAGCCGTCTTCTCTGTGCCCTACTGCACCGTCTGTGAATGTGTACACAGTGATTGTGGGATGTGGGACTTCCCAGCAAACACTACTCTGTTTCATAGGTGCCATGACGTCATCGTTGGCATGGTTGTACGATGACCAGAATGCCATCTTCCGTGCAGAACATGATTGTAAGGACATTTGTTGACAGTTTGTATGAGTATATCGTGAATTAGACACAGGATGGAGAAATAGCGGTTTGTTGCTTTAATTTTGAACACTACTGTATTTACAGTACAGTCATATACATTCTCTGGTTAAATAATGTACAGTTCCATTATTCTATGAACGGATGTGAAATATACTAACACTAAATTAAATATCGAATACACTAGAACATTAAGGATTCAAGTAATTAACGTCAGGCTATTCATTGTGATTTCATTTGTTCCCTATTGCAATACACTAAGTAAAAATTAATTATTTATATGGATATAACAGCTTTTTATAGTCGAATCAACCCTTCTTAACTATTCTCCATATTATGTACGTGTTTCTGAAACAGGTTTTAGGGAAATATGCACCATTAATTATTTAGTCCATTGTTTTTTGTTTTCTGTGTTGTTTTTTTGCTATGTCATCGACGTCGAGATCATTAGAGGCGGGATGAGACCGAAAACAAGGAACGGGAAGGAATTCGGCCATGGCCTTTTGAAGGA
The DNA here is from genome assembly GCA_031002005.1 of Vandiemenella viatica. Taxonomy (NCBI): domain Eukaryota; kingdom Metazoa; phylum Arthropoda; class Insecta; order Orthoptera; family Morabidae; genus Vandiemenella; species Vandiemenella viatica. Next base: position 75,069,946 of record CM061914.1, read on the forward strand.
TGCATCCCGATATTCGCCTGGAGTGATTTCTGGAAACCATGGTAAACCCAAATCTAGATGTCCGGACGGGGATTCGAACCGGCGTCCTCCCGAATGCGAGGCCATAGCGTTAGCCACTTTGGTTCTTTGTTGCGGGTTGTAAACATATAACAATTTGTCATTTTTGTGATTCCTCTGTGATTTGAGGATTCTCTTCTAGAATTTTCTTTGCATTACCGAGTTTGGAATAAGTTAAAAAAAATCTGAAATTTTTGTCTGCGATGCGATGTTTGTAAGAAGACCCCTAGAATTTCTTGTCGCATTTTATAGAATCAATAAAACAAAGTTTCACATGTATTTTTATTTTGATAGCGCTTCTATATTTTCTTCTTTGCTTGTTCGACCATCCAATTCTGTTTAAACACTGAAAATGTTTAGTTGCAGTTCTATTTCATGTAAAACTACACAGCAATGAGGGATCAACTTTTTTCCAAAATAAAAATTACTTCATAGAGAGTTCCTCCAGACAATGCACCAGCCTATCAGTTTGTTTCGATCAATGAACAAATACCATGCATCATAGGGGAACTGGAATGGTTCGCCCAACGACTAAATGAATCTGAATGAGACATTGAACTCGTGTCGCGTATTGCTGGGAATTATGGTTTGAATTCGTTTAGTTACGAAGAAAAAATGTGTAGGTACAAACATGCTGCGCGTACATTATTGTAATGTAATTAATATTATTTACTGTTAAGTGTTAATATTTTTAAAGAGGTAAGTAAATTTGCCAACATAAGGAATTATTTGGTAGCTTTGCTTTAGTTTATCATTGAAATTTAAAGAGCATAATTTGTAAATAGAATATTTGGATAAATAGTTTGAGATGGTTAATGTTTTTATTGATCATACTTTAGTGAGATTTTATTGATTTCGAACATTTATTCGAAATTCTAACTTCTGTTTTATTTTACAGTACAAATTTTACCTATACCTACTTTACTAAATGAACAATTTGTTTTAACTTTACTAAGTACGAACGAAGTCATCCCGTAGCCCGTACCCTACCGGACTCGTTGCGAAGTTTCATGCTAGCGCTGGATTTTACCAAAAGTAACAAGTAATGATTCGATAGTAACGAGTACTGGTTTAGTAACGAATGCATACGTGTACACGATTTCTCGTTACTTTTAAAGCTCTATTTATACTGGCTGCGTATTCCACCCCCTCTGCCTAGCCTAGCCCGGTATTTCTACCGGTTATAGGAGATCTACAGTTTGACGTGAAATCCGAATCATGGAAACGTTCTGGCATACTTCACATTACACACCAAACTGGTTCGCATTAAGGCCTGTAAAAAGTCAAGTAGAGACCGGGATATGAACTCGGGACGTTTCCAATTCAGTTAGCCGCCTTAACCACTGAGCCACCTTACCAGCTACCTAAACTCCGAAATAGAGATGCTGTATCTAGCAGTATAGCTGGAAGTATTTGGTCACGAACATATCTATCGATCACTACCCCCTCGATATCCATTTCAAAGAACCTGATCGTTCAGGTTTGAGGGATAGCATAATGGAAAAAGCCTGACTGTAATGGCGGCAGGGAACGTGGAGCGCTGCCCGACCGGAAGCTCCAGTTATTTCTGCTGGCGCAGACGATAGATTCGATGAGCGCATATTAAATTCCCCGCCGGCCGAACGGAAGTGAAAGCAGAGCGGAAGCTGGCCCCCGGCTGTTGTATCGCCCGCTGCTGCTTACCGTACTCAATATGGCCGCCGTTCCGGCCCGAGATGAAAGTAAAAATGCGGACCGCTCCCGTCTGACGGCTCACTCGCAGGCCCGCGGCCGTGTGGTGCGAGCGCTGGTCTACTCGTTTCCAATTTGTGGTTCCGTCCAGCTCCGATGAAATCAAGTTGACTTTTTAACAGCTGGTTCCACTATAGGACACTATTCTATTCCTTATTTCCAGTATGATTTTGATAATTGAATGAATAACTTTCCTCTCTCATTTTTGTTTTATCGTCTTTCTACTCCATAATCTACACTATAATTTCGTAAGCCCATTTACTTCGATAGTTATGGGCTAGAGAACGGTGACGTCAAGCGTCGGCCTTCCCTTGCAAATTAACAGCGGCCAGAGAAATTCGAGTTTATGTGCGCAATAATTTAGCTAAGCAACTGCGATGAAATGAATTGGCAGAACACATTAATTAAGTTTGGTTTTCGTAGCATTTCATTGTAAATTAAACACGTAAATTTAGTTGAAAACACAATTGAATGAAGTCCTTCCCGACGTTGCCATTTTTCAGTCACTACTGTCAGGCTGCTGGGTCGTTTTTTATATTTACAATGGACATCAGACTTGAGATTCCAACATACTTGATGTTAGGGCTATTCAAAGTAAAAACGTTGGTGATTTTTTAATTGTATTTTCTTTGCATTTTACGTTTGGTGCGTGATCAACCATTGCCTCTGAATACCGGAACTAATCTAGACCTCTACCCATACCCAAATCACCGACACTAATAGAAGATATAACAGAAATCTATTGTTTAGGAAGTAAAATGACGATTGCTAATAGAAGCAAGAAGTATGTCAAAATAGGATAGCATTTTCGTAAATGGTCTTCCTGGAAAAGGCAAATCATTTACCTTTTTTTAACATTTACGTAGAATTCAGAAAGAATTTTGTTAAACTACACGTAAATATTAGAGCACTTAATACAAAGTGCAGCTTCAATTAGGGGAATTCTATAAACAGGGAATATTCAACTCAGTTTTAAGAATGATGGATTTAAGTTGACAGGTAAAAAGTACGAAATAAAACTGTTTTGCAGTTCGTAGCGAGTCGCCGAAGCGATCACTTCCTCGTTGGCTCAGTGAACGTGTCTTGTGTTTCCTGTTTAGAGTGAATTTGGTGTGGAAAGTTTTTGCGTAACCAGTGAAAAGAAACCAGCTTGAAGACAGGGCAGCCCATACAGTGCATCCTCATCACCCACCGGAGGGCACCCTCCCTACGGCGTGGAAATGATTGGCGGCCAGTATGGGGAAGGCGGTGGAGCGACTCCGCCCCCGACGACAGCAGACGTGTCAACTGGAGTAGCTGCAGTCGGAGCGGCAGTGGTTCAAGCAGTAAGTACTGTCAGTGCAAGTGATGTGGAGAGCGAAAGTATGGAATATAATTTGGAAAATGCCGAAAAGGAAGGCACTAATTTTAGAAAGCGGCCGATAGAACCAAGTGTAGAACTTGTAGCAGACAAGAGGAAAATTGTCAGTTCGGACCTCAGTTATGAATCCGTCTCAACAAGAAATAACATGGGGCTAGTTCCGGAACAACAGCAACAGAGTGTAAGGCATAATAGTAATCAGGCACTATCTGATAACAATAACAGTAGACCTCATCGTTTTTATAGGCAGTGGGACAATGGCCCATTTATTCTTTTTATCGAGAGTAAGAATAATAGTATTGGTAAGCTCCACCCAATGTCTGTGGGAAAGTTGCTTCATTTATCAATCCCGGAAATAAAAGGGAAAATTTTGAACATTAGCTACTCGGGTAGAAACAGATTAAGGATTGAAGTAGGTAATGCAAATATTGCTAATAACATAATAAAATCATCAGGAAAAATCGGTAAGGACTTAGAAATATATATCCCTAACCACCTAATTTACAAACAGGGGGTAATAAGAGGAGTACATCAAAGTATTACAATGGAAGAACTGGTAGCAGAAGTTCAATCGCCGGTCAAGGTTATTAATGCCCGGAGAATGAACAAAACAGTGGTACAAAATAAAGAAAAACGGATAATTAACCTACAAACGTGTGTATTAACGTTCGATAGCCAAACTATCCCAAGGTATGTGAATATCCACGGGGCGAGATGTGAAGTGACACCCTTCTTCCCGTCGGTTAAAATATGCTATAACTGCTATAGGTATGGACATATTAGTAAACAATGTCAGGGGCAAACACGTTGCATTAAGTGCGGTGGGACACACCCTGATACACAGTGCATAACTCAAGACATTAGGTGCTTTTACTGTGGGGGAGCACACTATGTCACGGACCGAACATGCCCGGAGTACAATAGACGTAAAAATATTCAAGAAGTTGCTACTAGAAATAACATTTCCCTAAGGGAAGCGGAAGCTACCTTAAACAACAGAACATATGCACAAGCAGCCTCAACATACGAGAGAGAAAAGGCGATATTTCGGCCCACTGTAGTACCAGACGCGGGAAGTTACATCGACTTCCCGCAGATAAAGCTGAGTAGTGGGACAACAGCACCAACAGCACAAGAGATGGGAAATGGAATAATTAGGATAGCAACTGGGCCAACTCAATACCTCAGTGGAGATTCTATACAGGTCCAGGAAGATTTAGGAGAGGATCCGACTGAGTCCCAGCTGATACCAGACAAAAGAAAACAACAATCTGATTTAACAGGGTTTACACTGGGTACAGCACAACTAAACAACAACGGAGATTTGGCCGGGAGTAGATCGGCGCTCAAGGAAACCCAACAGCGCGGTAACGCACAGGATTATCGACAACTTTGGCTCTACCCAACACAAGTGCCAGTTACACCCATAGCCCAAAACCCATATCCTCCAAGGATGCAGGGGATAACGAATTATCCCAATACTACAAACGGGAAAAGCAGGCTAATTGAAGAAATTTTTAATCTTATCATGATAGTAACGAGACATATAAAAGACAGTGGGTTAGAGACACTGCAACTGGATGAAATTAGGAAATCTATCGAATTAATAGTACAACCAAATTATCCATAATACCAACTATGCAGAGGACAGGTGATATAAGACAACTACATGTGATTCAGTGGAACGCCCGAAGTGTTAAGGCCAAATGGAATGACCTCACCAATTTAATGAGTGAATGTAAAGCAAATATCGCTATAGTGTCAGAAACATGGTTGACAGAAGATACTAGGATAAGAGACAGACAATATAAAATGTTTAGAAAAGATAGGGAGGACGGATATGGTGGAGTAGCAGTCATCATAGCAAAGAATATAGTAGCGGTGCCCAAAACACTGCAGTGCAGCAACGACAACATAGAAATCATATCGGTGGATGTGCTGAATCTGCATCAGATCAGGAATGTAACAGCTATTTATGTGCCCCCCCATGTTGGAACTCATGAAACTGAATGGAGCCAAATTTTCTCCCAACTCCCGGATAAAAGTATTGTAGCAGGAGACTTCAATGCGCACAGTAAGATGTGGTACGATGAAGTAACGGATCATAGAGGCGAAGAGTTAGCAAAAGCAATATGTCAATCGGATTTAGTGGTACTAAACACGAAGACCAATACCCGCATAGGAACACCATCCCAAAGACCCTCCTCGCCGGATATATCATTGGTATCGGCAAGAATGGCAATGAAATGCTCGTGGGTAGCAATGAATGACACACTGGGTAGTGACCACAGAGTGATCAAAATCTCCATAGAGTCGCAGCCTAACATTACGGCTCAAAATAGGATGGACGGTCTCGAACATACGATAAACTACAGACATATTGACTGGCACAAGTATCAGCAAGAAGTTTGCAAAAGGTTGCTCAAATATCCTGGCATAACAGATCCGCAGGAAAACTATAACTGGTTTACAGAAACCATCAAAGCAGCGGCGAAAATTAGCGCGCCTGTTATGAAACACGGTGGTGGCGATGCACATAAAAGGAAGCCATGGTGGACTCCAGAATGTTCGAAAGCGGTGGCAAGGAGAAGATTAGCCCTCAAAACATATCGTAAGAATATGACGTACCAAAACTTTATCAATCTTCGGAAGATAGCAGCACAAGCGAGCAAGACCATTAAGAAAGCGAAGAAAGATGGGTGGGAAAAGTTCTGTTCGGAATTAACCGGAGACATCTCAACACAAGAGCTATGGAAAAAGGTTAGATGGTACAAAGAACCAAAGCTAAGTGCTGAGAGCATAAGAGTAAATGAAGAAACAGCTGAACAATTTATGGATAAAATAGCTCCAGCTACGGTAGAGGACGCACCGCTGGTAGTTGCAGATAGCAGCGAACCTTTAATACATAATAACAGCAACCTAGATAGACCCTTTACCCTGACAGAGATGGAAAACAGCCTAAAAGAGAAAGATACAGCTCCAGGGATAGATCAAATATCATACTCAATGTTGTATAATCTACCCCATAGTGGCAAAGAACTGTTACTGACAATACTAAACAATTTATTCAGGCAAAGCGAAGTACCACATCAATGGAGGAGAATTAAAATCACTCCGGTACCCAAAAACGGAAAGGATCCTAAATTATATACATCGTACAGACCCATATCACTGATATCATGTGTTTGCAAATTGATGAATCTGATGATAAAACAGCGAATGGAATGGTATGTCGAACACCGGGAACTCCTAGCAAATCGTGTGATGGGGTTCAGAAAGGGATATAGCACTATAGATGCAATAGCCACATTAATAACAGATATACAAATAAGTAACAGTTACAACTCGTACCTTTTAGCTGCTTTCCTGGATATACAAAATGCATACGGACAGGTCGACATTACGGAACTGGTAAAGGTGATGCTGAAATGCGATATCCCAAAAACAATAGTACAATGGTGTACGAATTATCTTTCACTAAGGATCCTGGAGCTTAGGATGTACAGGGGAGAGGTAATAGTTAGACACGTCTTCTCTGGTTTACCGCAAGGAGACCCCCTTAGCCCACTATTGTTTATTATTTATATGCACAATGTGTTCAGCAAGCTGAGTAGATCGATTTTGTACATACAGTACGTTGATGATGTGGTGGTATACGTAAGAAATAGGAAGAAAGAAAAGGCAATACGAGATTTACAAAATGGCCTAAACAGTATGACAAATGCTCTGCAAGAAAAGAAGATGGAACTGTCACCTGAAAAAAGTAAGCTAATGGTATTTACAAGACACAGAGACACAGAGGATGTTAGGATAATACTCAACGGTAAAGCTCTTACCGCAATACACCAAGTGAAATTTTTAGGGATGTGGGTAGATATGAGATTAACATGGAAGAAACACGTAATGGAGTTACACGGCCAAGCAATGAAACGAATTAACATCCTGAAAGGGATAGCTAGTAATCATTGGGGAGCCGACCCAACAGTGTTACTGCGCCTGTACAGACAACTAATACGTAGTAAAATGGACTATGGGTGCATGCTATATGATGCAGCTACTACATCAACCCTAGTCAAACTAGACCGCTTACAATCATTGGCATTACGCATAAGTGGAGGATTCCTACGTACAACCCCCATTAACGTACTTCAGATGGAAACAGGTACACCACCGCTCTCACTCCGACGAAGTATGCTTTCCAGACGTTTTATCTTGAAAGTCAGAGCTATGATCAACCACCCACTAAATTGGAAGCTAGGGGCTTTTAGCCAAATTATGTATAGGAAATACTGGAGAAAAAAGGCAACCCCAATTACAGTTAAAAATTACAATGAAATGAAAGAATGGCCAATAAAACAACATAAAATGAATCCAGCGTTTATAGGGGATACGTGGCCCCAAATAATCGAGGTCCAAACACATGAAAGGATAGGCAAGCTAGGAGCCAAGAAAACAGATAATATTACGATAGATCTTTGTAAGACGACGTTACAAACCCTGAATGAGAAATGGAAGACATGGAATAAAATTTACACGGATGGCTCCAAAATCACAGGCTCAAATACGAGCGCAGCGTTCTACGAAGAAAAATCAGATGTTGGAAAAGCAGTTAAGCTACCGGTGGATATGTCAGTGTTCTCAGCGGAGCTATATGCAATATTAGAAGCCATTAAATATGCACTGGAAACAGGGGAAGAAAAGATTTTAATCTGCTCCGATTCACTAAGTTCACTATTATGTTTAAAAAATGGTCCAAAAGGGAAAACAAAGAACCATCTAGTATATGACATCATAAATGAGCTAAGCAAAGCACAACAGTTAAAGAAGAAAATAGAATTTCAGTGGGTACCGGGACATGTAGGAGTAGTGGGGAATGAAAATGCTGACCACCTTGCAAGGGGAGCAAAGGAACATGAAAACATCGATGGCAGGGTACCATATAGAGACTTACTAAGTAAAATCAGAAATCTACAGATGAAGGAGTGGGAAGAAGTAGGGGAGGTCCAATTCAGAACCAAAGGTGCATGGTACCATGCAATACAACACAGCATACCGAAACAGCCATGGTTTAGTGTAAAGGCAAGTAGGAAAGAAATAACAATGATAAACAGATTGCGATCAGGCCACGTTATGCTAAACTCCAAAAAATTTATACTAGGTTTGACAACATCACCGAACTGCGAGCATTGTGGGGCATATGAAGACATAGTGCATCTTGTGGTGGAATGCCGCAAATACAGCGAACACAGGAAATCAATCTTACAGAAAGACGGAGGCAATAAGATAACAGACTATGAGAGCCTACGACAATTTCTAGGGACTCCTACGGTAGATAAGATAAAACAACTATGTAAATATATATCTAAATGTAATAGGAAAATATGATGTATTATAAAGGAACGTAGTATATTTCATATCAAATGGACTAATTTTGTATGTTTGTGGGATATGGGTATGTAAATATATGTATGGGTATAGATATGTAAGTGTTCGTGTATGCGCCCATGTAAGAGTGTATATATGTAGATATGAGAGCTACTTTGTACAAGAGAACACAAATTAGTCTTTAAGGAATTTTTGTTGTGAGCAGGGATATTAATAGTTCTTTTCAAAATAAATAAGGTATCTCTTATAATATTTCTCGATTAGAACTATTGTTATGAGGAAACTATCAAGTTTTCCAAATCCAGTACAGGATGATAGGAAAATGTTTGTGTGGAGAAATAATGTATTATAAACAAATGTACATTTCTGAATATCAATTAGGTTTTTGTATGGAATATATAAGGACTTAGATAGACAAATTAATTACAAAAGATAGAAAGCGGGCGAAAAAATTAATTTTTGGATACCCCTGTTTGTACGATGTAATGGGTATCATGTATATGCATAATATAAAATGTATAGGTAATATGTAAAAATTTTATTTCCTTCCAACACTAAATAATGATATAGGGATTATATGTTATTATTAAAGATAGAAGGATAAAAGTAAGAGAAATATGTAAAAGTTTTTATTGCTAATTGTGTCTTAAAATGATGGCCAAACAAGAGTTGATTTCTATGCAAAATGTATTAATGTCAACTGAGCAAGAATGTATTTCTGTAATTTGGTCAAAAATGTAACATTGTTAGCTGGTCAATATTGGCGAAAGCCAAGGACCAAATAATAATAAAATAAAAAAAAAAATAAAAAACTGTTTTGTAAACAAGCGTGTGCATTGAATTAATCCTTAGTTGGGCTTTCCTCTGTAAGCTTGTAATAGTGTTGTGCACTATTTAAATGAAGTACAATAAATCTGGTTGAAAATTACAGACCGATTAATTTGACATTAGTGGTAAATAAATTGACGGAGAGAATGATGTGTAACTACACAAGAAATGTTTGTGAGGAAAGAAACTGGGTTTCAAATCGTTGACATGGCTTCAGGCAGTATATTAATGTGAATCTCAGTTATTTCAGTGTATGGAAGATATTTCGAATGGATCGATTAATGGGATTCTCAGTTATTTGGCAATATGGAAAATATTTGGAATGTAACGGAGAAGGGAGGCCAGAGGTAGAACTAGATCTTTACACGCCATTTGAGAGGAACCCAAACAAATGGTGTTAAATACGATGTCAACCATTAGAGCGGCTGATAAAGTGAGTTACTGAGTAGAGAAATTCTTAATAGGTAGGAAACAAATCAGCACATCTTCCGGCACTGGATAGCGTCGCTAAAAGATTTTCTGGATAATTGTGGAACTCTTTAATAGAGCATCAAACAGAATGATTCACTAGGAATAATTACCTCATGAGAAGCAAAATGCCCAAATTTTATTTCGGATAGTATAGAACTTATATAATGTCCTAAATTCGTGTTTTGAACTTGGACTTTCTTTGCTTCTGGCTTTACGCCTAGAGGTCATTAGAGGTGGGAAAGGACTGGGGGCAAGGAACTGGAAGGAATTCGGTCTTTTGAATGAACCATCTCGGTATTCGCTTGGAATGATTTGGGGAAACCCATATCTGGATGGCTGAACGGGGATCCGAACCTGCGTTATCCCGAATACTAGGTCAGAGCATACCACTATCGGTATATCTTTTCACAATGGTTGAGTAAAGTGACTAATTTGTATTATACGAGAAAGGGAAGAAGACGGCACTAAAGGGCATTACAAAGAGAAAGTTTCCTCATTTTTCTCAACGTCAGATAATCCCACAGTCCAACAATGCTAGCACACGATTTCCTACAAGGGATCCTTGTTCCACCAGTAATACCATAATGCACGGATTAGCCAGAACATTATGACTACCTCCCTACTGTCGATATAAACCCGTCCAGGCAATAGCAGCGTCACCTGACGAGAAATGACTGCCAGCCAGACACACTCACGGTGCATGTAGTATCAGTGATCCGTGTTAAAAATCGGGAAGACGCGTGATCTATCTGTGTTTGATCGAGGACAGATGGTGATGGCCTGGATGCACGAGCATTTCGAAAACTGCAAGACTAGTCGGGTGAACGAGGAGTGCTGTGGTGAGTGTCTTCAACAAGTGGCGCAACCAAGGTGAAACCACGTCCAAACGTCGAGGGGTGGGGCGGCCACCCCTCATTACAGATGTCGGACGTCGTAAGCTTGGCAGACTAGTAAAACAGAACAGGCGGCAAACTGTGGCGGAACTAACATCAGACTTTAATGCCTGGCAGAGAACAAGTGAGTCTGAAAACACAGTACACCGAACACTCCTAACGATGGGCCTCCGCAGCCGACGACCCATGCATGTCCCAGTGTTAACACTACGACATCGGCAACTAGGACTGAAATGACCATCGGCACAGGACGTTGGCGCTGTGGCAGAGCGTTGCATGGTCTGATGAATCCCGATACCTTCTTCATCATGCCGATGGGAGGGTGCGAATCCATCTTTTTCCAGAGGTACAGCTTCTTGACACGTATACCGCGGGACGGAGACAAGCTGGCGGCGGTTCAATTATGCTCTGGAGAACATTCACGCGGGCATCCATGCGTCCAGTAGAGATCGTGCAAGGCACCATGACGGCCAATAAGTATCATACACTAGTTCCAGACCACGTACACCCCTTACGACCATGTTTCTCAACGGCA
>CM061914.1:75082205-75129470 GCA_031002005.1 Vandiemenella viatica
ACGGGTATGGAGACAACCTGATGAATTCATGGACCCTGCATGTCAGCAGGGGACTGTTGAAGCTGGTGGAGGCTCTGTAATGGTGTGGTGCGTGTGCAGTTGGAGTGACATGGGAACCCTGATACGTCTAGACACGACTCTGACAGGTGACACATGTATACGCTTTCTGGCTGATCACCTGCATCTATTCATGTCTATTGTGCATTCCGACGGACTTGGGCAATTCCAGCAGGGCAATGCGACATCCCACACGTCCAGAATTGCTCCAGAGTGGCTCCAGGAACACTGGTCTTAGTTTAAACACCTCCCTTGGCCACCAAACTCCCCAGACATGAACATTATTGAGTATATCTGGGGTGCTTTGCAACGTGACGATCAGAAGAGATCTCCATCCCCTCGTATTCTTACGGATTTATAGACAGCCCTGCAGACATGCATGGTGTCAATTCCCTCCAGCATTACTTCAGACTTTAGTCGAGTCCATGCCACGTCGTGTTGCGGCAATTCTGTGTACTCGCGGGGGTCCTACATGATATTAGGCAGGTGTACCAGTATCTTTGGCTCTTCAGTGTAAAAGATTTCTTTTTTTCATGAAGGCTCTTTTTGCTAGTGCCATTCTGCCATCATTCCTACTTCGGCCATCGGATGTAATTTTGCTTTCCAAATCGCAGAATTAACTTACTTCTCCTATTGCGTCAGATCCTATTTTTATATTTAATTTACTGTGATTGGTATCACTTCTGTTACATTTCATCACCTTTGTCTTGCTTTTATTTATATTCATTCCCAAATCTTCCTTCAGTATTTTGTGCATGCCATTCAGTAACTTCTCAGTATTCTCAGCCTGTTCTACTAACAAGACAACATCATCAGCAAATTGTAGCATATTGAATTATTCTCCTTAAACACATGAAAATGTTTCTTTTACTTTATTTATTGCTTACTCTACATATAAGTTGAATATTAACGGGGTAGACTACAACCTTGTTTCACACCCTTTTTAACTGATGCATGTCTCTCATGATTCTCTACTTTTATTATAGCTACTCGATTCTTATAAAGATTATAAAGTAGTCTTATTTCTCGGCCTTTTAGACCCAACTACTTTAAAAATTTGAATATCTTGTCCCACCTAACATTATGAAAAGCAATTTTCTAAATCAACAAGCGCCATAAAAGTATCCTTGTTTTTCTTGATCCGCCCTTCAAGTATCAATCTTAACGCCAGAATCGCTTCTCTTGTACTGCGGTTTATCCTAAACCAAAACTGATCTTCACGTACGTTTCCTTCTACTACACTTTCCATTCTTCTGTATATTATTCTGGTCAGTAATTTTGAAGCATGTGATGTTAGACTAATGGTGCGATAATTCTAACATCACATGCTATTGGATAAAATGTTAATATAATTCAAATACATATTTTTAGCGTTCTGTAAATTCATTTCTTCCCAGTTGCTTAGTTAATAGAATTGTTATTAAATAACATTCATAATTTCTATTTGGTATAAACACCTCTGGCCGCTGATATTCAGCAAACGAACGCGGAGCATGTGACGTCACAGTGATATTGACCAGTAGCAATAGAGGTGGCCACAGACGATGGCGGGCAAATTTAGCCTCAATGAAATTTTATATTAGGAAATGAAAACAACAACATGAGCAGAAAGGGCGGACCAGATTTTAACCTGTTTTATCACTTCGAAGATATAGAACAGAAGCTTTCAGTACAATTGTTGCTTACAATTTTTCTGGCATAATCTTATATCTTTAAACGAGAAATTCTTGTATTTGGATAAAATTTCGTATTTAGATAACTTTTTGATTTTCAAGTTTATCTAAAAAGGTATCTTCTCTGAAAAAAACTCGATTTTACAAAAAAAGGAGCAATTCTTTTATTTGGAACCTTCAAAACTGCTCTAACGCCATCTCATAGAAGTTTCATGCATCAGTAAGCCCACTGATGTTAGTTTAGTTTCTCTTTGTTTAGGGCAAGGAGCCTTATAGCTTTAAAGGAACAATTCGTGTATTCTAGCTGGCTCATGCGAATATTTAGCAAAGTATCGTGGTCAGTCACCGAATGGCAGTATAATAATATGGAAATAAGTAAATGCAAGTATATTTATTAATATCACTTTTACTGTAAAAAATCATAATCATTAAATACTACATGTTTAATTTTAAAACATTTAAATAGTAAAAATAGATACTGGTTTTGTCACATGTGATTTTTTCAAACTTTACAAAACTTCTTTGAAAACAATATATGTGATCATCCTTAACATTTTACCGTTGACCGTATGTGTCTTTAACATTAACTCAAAAATTACTGAATCTAGGTACTAGTGAAAAAGCCACGTACAAGTGACCATACAAAAAAAAAAGGTCATAGTGAATGTTACTTTTATTGGGTGTTGTTTTCTTATCATTTGGAAAGGCATGGTTGGATTAGAAGGTGTGAGGTTAATGCGAGATATGAGAATAGTTTTATCCGAAAAATAATGAGCACTCGTCAAGTGAATTACCACCAATCTTGCACCATCAATCAATCCCTGATTATCATTAAGATTTCTATTTTACATAATAATAGCATCTTTCTATAAAAGCAATTTATGAGGTGGTATACAGGGCAATCCCGGAAATGGCTCTAGCGATTTGGAAGAAATTAGATATAGATAACATTTTGTTTTTCAAGTTTGTAACAAGATTTTACACACAAAAAACAAGCAATTCTAGTTTTTGTTATCTCTGAAACGACTGTAACGTCATCTCATAGATTTTTCAGATACCAGTAAGCCTGTTGATGTTATGTAAGCTTCGTATGGCTATAGAAAGGAACTTGCACTTCAAAATACCTAGGAACCTTCAAGAAAATCGTTTAACTTAAATCAAACTTCACGCACGATCTAGCATATTGATCAGAAATAGTAAGATGCTGGGCGAACGTTGGTCACTCAGGTACTATCATTGTTAATCTATTCAATAGTCACCAACGCTTTTGGTTTCCAAAATATTTGCAGTCACTCACAATATCGAACTTGCCGAATTTAAGTTTGGAAAGCTGATGCTTTATTGTGCTTATTCACTACCACCTTTTTTTAGATCCTATTTGTTTGATAATCTAAATGAGATACATGGTTGGTTTAATGTTTTGTTTAATGCTTCAGTCGACGCATTGCAATAGAATTTGACTACTGAACGAGGCAACGTAACTCCAAATGTTAATGAAGCTGACGATTTTCCCTCGGATTTAAACGCCTCTTCCCCTTTTCTGAATAATCAAGCCCGCTTGAAATGGAAAAGGGTGTTGTGACTTGATGCATGTGGCGGTAAGGTAAGATGGTTTCGAGTATGATGCTGGTTTCATAACCTCCATTCCAGCGCAAAAGATGACGAATTGTAATTCTGTCAGTCTATAGCATGGTCCTCAGTTACCTTTGCAGGTATATTTCAACTGTTTTTCTTCTCAATAAGAATAGATAGCTAAAATGAAAGCAGAGAGGCACAGAAGACAAGAATTTGTTAAAAATGATGAGAGACAAGCTTGTAGTCTACTCCAACTATTATTTAGCTTGTATATACTGGATGCGACAGAGAAATAAAACAGAATTTTGAATATGGTAAAAGTGTTTCAAGAGAAACGATGAGAAAGTTATTATTTGCTGATGAATTTATCTCGTTTTCAGACAAGAAGGAATGTATTAAAAAAATTATGGCCTGCAAATAACAAAAAACTGGTAGATGAATTTGGGCTAGATATAAAATAAAGAAAGGCAAAGTCATATAGTAAAAATAGTAGAAGTAATAGAATAAACGTAAAAATAGAGTCAATTGTAATACTAGAAGAAAGTGAATTCAGTTATTTAGGAAGAAAAATTTCTACTGATTGCAGAAGAAGGAACGGTGTCAAAAGAATCACAGTTGACAACTAGCAAAAATATCCTTCCTAAAAAAAAAAAAAAATCTTCCATTTTCAAGCAATTTTTAGAACTGCATGTATGAAAAACAGCACTATATGTAAGTGAAGCTTGACATAAGGAATACAAAAAAGGGATCATTTCAAATGTGGCGCTATACAAGGATGTTCAAAATTAAATAACAAATGAAGTACGAAATCAACATGTTTTTAAACTGATGAGCGAGGAACAATGTTTGTTGCAGAGTCTAACAGAAACATAAGTTTTCTGAGTCATATTGTAAGATATGCCTGATTGGTTAATGTTTTTATAATGCCAGATAGCCTTCGATTCCTGGGACCATTTAGCCAGTTCCAACTAATTTATATTGCTCTAAGTACTTTATCATAGTTCACTCATGTAACTTTCGGAAAGTATAGTGATGAAAACACAAGATCATCCATGCCCAAGGCTGCACTTGAACCAGTGACTCTTACAATTTGAGGCAAGCGTGGTAGACCCTACACTGCCAGGGTTGGCGGTCAAGTTGTTAATTGATCAATCAGTCCATGGAATGAACTGAAGAGGAAGACGAAAACAATGCTACGTGGGTTGTAATGAATATATTGATAAGAGGAGGATCGCAGAGGAACAGAAAGGGATTGACAGGAAAGCCTAATGACAGACATATTGTTTGTTTGTTTGTTTTGTGTTTTTTGTTTTGTGTTTTTTTGTTGTTTTTTTGTTGTTGTTTTTTGTTGTTGTTTTTTTGTTGTGGTTTTTTGTTTATGTTTTTTGTTGTTGAAGCGAAGCCAGGGAAATATTCCACTATTATTTTCTGCCCATATCACCGTGCTATAACACAGAAAAAAAGGCTTTGCTAGAGTTGCCATGACGTCGTTGAGGATGCTACTGTGGTGGGTGGTGAGTATGATGAAGACGGATGTGGACCGGGCGGCGGTTCTTTGAGCCTTTTCCCTCGCGCATTTACTTTCCTTTGTGGTCACAGACTGTTTGTGTTGTGTCGCCGCGTCCAGGGACGTCTGTTTTCTGCTCTCTGTGGAGCCACACTAAGCAGCTGGCACAGCAAGTAATTAGCGGCCCAGCGAGGAGTTCGGCGAGCAAACTGGATACTGCCAACACTTTTTACTGCAAAATTTAAAGCAGTAGCAACAGAAATTTGACATTAATTGAGTCGCTTTTTTTATATGAAAAACAACTTGAATTTCGCTCCGTTCCGGAGGACATTCCAGAAAATCCGATGATAAGGAAATCGATTAACGGCGCTGCCATCCTTACCTTCAGTTCTGAGGTGTTCTCATAAACCACCTTCGCCATATGGACTTTCGTTTACAACAACTGGAGACACTAGCCTACCACTTTCTCCCAAGGGACCACATCTCATAATATCAATAGCTTTTCCCTCTCGAAATATACAAGGGGTGATCAAATGAAAAGGTACGAAACGACGTAAAAACGTAACAGTTAAATATTTGCATATTCCACCATGGGAGAACGTAGCGAGACATCTCGGGATGCGATTGGAGTCTCTGACTGGGATCGGAGCATTCGCGGGCGCCCGCATGCGCAGTAGAGAGCAGAGGCTCTTATCAAAAGCGGCGTCCAAATGATGCGGCAGTCCGTATGAGGACAGAATGGCGTACAGGTGGGGGATGTGTACTGTGAGACACTCCGACGCCTACGCAAGTCCATCAGGAATAAAAGACCGAGGCTGCTCACGGAGGGTGTGGTTCTGCTCCATGATAACGCGCGTCCACACGTCTCCAGAGTCACACACATGGAACTGGCCAAGTTCAAGTGTGAGACGTTGGACCATCCGCCCTACAGTTCGGACATGTCGCCATGTGATTTCCATGTGTTTGGTTCACTGAAGAAACACCTGAAAGGGAATCGCTTCAAATCGGACGACGTACTCAAGGACGCTGTGAAGGACTGGGTCTCGTCACGGCCACAGGAATTCTGGGAACAAGGAATCGTGGGGCTTGTTCATCAGTGGGATCGTTGTGCTCAGGCTTAAGGTGTATATTTTGAATAAAGTCTACATTTGTACCCACCGTGTCGTTTCGTACGTTTTCATTTGATAACCCCTTATAAATACTTTTATTAATTTACGCTTAAATCTCCATTACAGTTTTCTACTTGTTCTCGCTTTATTGTGTCCTTTAATAAGTTCCTACTTATCATTAAATCATCGGTGATCCGTACGATATACCCCTCTATGTGATAATGATGTATTATAATATCCAAAATACAGCTGAGGGGGATCTCAGATCGGTTACAGGAATTATAAACATCAGATTTTTCTTTATAAGACGTATTTTCAGGAAATTAGCGGAAATACGAAACAAGGCGTGTGGGGACCAATAATGAGAACATGGTAGTTTTACGAATATGTTTGTGACGTGTAGAAGTAGCACTAGAACTCGATAATTTACGAATCATCATAGAATCTGTCTATTAATTTTCGTAGAGAAAACTATCTTATTTAATATGGTGATCATACTGTTAGGATAGCTTTAACGAAAATTGTTGATGCCAGATTTTAACTTGAAGACATAAACATCAAAATGGCGATGTAAATTCCGAAACTAATACTTTTTTAGGTTCATTTTCTCCGTAATATATTAATTCCTTATACGCACTGCGAAACAGTTACATTTTTATAAATTTTTAGTCTTCGTTCTCTTGTTATAATATTTACTTCTTGAGGATTAATATTTTGAATCTTTATGTATAAATGTTTCCCGGGAAACAAACCGAGTAATATTATTATTGATGCACAATATTTCGGCGACATAAAACTCCGTTGCCATCTTCAGGTGCAGTTGTAAGCCTTGAAGTCTGCCTTGATCGCTTTGTTTGTTACACAAAGTGTAAAGACACAGTAATTCATCTTTGCAGTTTTTCAATCTTTCCCTTGCTTCCCGAAGATAGTGGAACAAGGTGGAGCCCCTGTTTGTGAGAGAGAGTACTTGAACCTTCTCTTTTTTTTGCGGTTTGTTTCCCGAGAAATATTTATAAATAAACAACGCCGAGAAAAAATTACGTTAATTTATATTGAATCTTGTTGACGCTCTTTCTTTTCCATCGAAATTTTCTTCTGCTGAACAGTTTTTCCGAAGTGTGTGGCAGAATGCGTATGTTTTACAGTTCGTATCACAACATCCAGTAGAAGGAACTGAGGTAATCCCAGCAGTGTTCTGCAGGGAATGAGGCCCATTGCTGCGAGAAGAGAGCGAGCTGTGGTACTGAGCGAGGGAGAGCCCCTAAACTTGAGTGAGTAGGCCGACCCGCTGTGCCCTGCTTCGAGTTGAGTCGACGGCCGCAGCGCATCGACAATCGATAGCGGCCAGCGCTCGGCCTGCCGCACACTCGATAATTATCGCCGCAAAAAAAGAGAAGAGGCGTTCCGGAGGTTCAAGCACGCTCTCTCGCAAACAGGGGCTCCACCTTATTCCACTAGCTTCGGGAAGAAAGGGAAACGATTGAAAAACAGCGAAGATGAATTACGGTATCTTTGCACTTTGTGCAACAACTTATCGTTGACAATAGAATAGAATTCTCAGTACGGTCTTTTATAGCCTTATTTCACCGTTTTCAGTTTATTCCAATTCTTGAAGACACAGAAGAAAACAAAGCTATCTGCAATATATTTGCAGTAATTTGTGTTCTACTGTTTCAACTAGAGATTTTAAAATTCTGATCTCGATCGTTTTGTGTTTAAGGATCTCTATGCCAGATTTAAATTTTTTGGTGTATGATTTTTGAGAATATTTCTTCTATAAACCATCGGAGATATGAGTTTATTTTTTTTTTTTATTTTTTTTAATGTCAGCTGCATAGCTCAAGTTGTAGTACGTTTGTATACGGCCCGGACGATCGGGGTTGAACGTCCAGAACGGTTCTCCAGGCCCATTCACCCTGCTATCAAGTGAATACCGTGGGGAAAACTCCGCTGAAATTAAATAAAAAGGGCCGTTCCGTTTCGTTGACCACAGCACGTCCACTCCAGTGCCGACGGTCAGGAAATAGGAATTCGGAGCTCTGCCTACCAAAATCCTACGGGAATAAGGCTTGAAAGCTGTTTTTTACTATTTACTATTTTTTTTAATGAATATCAGCTGAGATAAATATCTTAATAACTTGGTGAGTATCAGTTACATTGATTTTTGTTCGTTGATTAAAATTTTAGGAGTCGTACGACCGATTGAAATTTGGTTTCCTGTGTAATTGTTATTTTGTAATTACTGTGACTGCAGTTGAAAGTAATTAAAAATTTCGTAATTACTTTAAGGATAAAAAAAGCTCTCTATGGTGTTACCAAGTTTCGCAATAAAATTTCTTGCACTGTAAAACATGGTAGTCACTCCAGATGAAGAATTATGTAAATCCATGTCACCAGTTTACAGTACAACATACTAAGCGATGTTTGTGTTGTTTTGAATGGGGATGAAGCTCCCATACATGTCTCTACGGACATTTGGACGGGACAGGTTAAGAATGACGTTTGTGACTTTGAGAATATGCTGTAGACGACGTGGCCAGCGCCTAGCTGGTCCAGGGTTCGAAAAGAAGAAATAGGAAGGGGGTTCATAGTTTGTTTTGCTTCATGATTGCAGCAGTCCGTATATATAGTTAAATTAACAAAATGATTGGTGGGAGATGATGTCACAGGTTTAATGATTAATTTTCAGCTAAGGATACAATCATACGTTATCTGGTATATAGCCGTAGACGGTAAAACTATATGCGATTTTCACAGAGACTTGAATATATTATCGTAGAAAGGTTGAAAAGTTCGCCCCAAGGGGTGGTAGAATTTAATGTGTTCAGGGAATTTACAACGGAGCTTGTGCTACACGGTTATTAACTATAATAGTAAGAACAAGCCGTTTTTATTTTCCTAACCTCAAGCCTTCTGTGGTCTTATGATCGTCTATCATGTAGCTGTTTTCTTAGGAATTAACTCAACCAACGACTAATGTTGACTTATCCTTTCGGAAGAATAATCCACCTAGAAGTATTTCGAGGATGCTGGCAACGAATTCGAAGCACGTACTTGGGGAATAATATTGTGTTCCCAGCCACGTCCTCGTTCATTAATATACATTACGATACGGTATCTTTATACCGTTTTGAACTGCTGGGAGCCATAAAGGAAGAAATGTTAAGAGTTGTTATTAAACAACAGAAGTAATTTGATATAGAAACGAGTTTACTAAGTTAAAATATGCACTTCACTTCTATTTAAATGAAATATAAACCAGCTCACTATTTTATGATAATATATAGCTTTTTTTTTGTCGTCAGTCTTTCGACTGGTTTGATGCAATCCTCCATCCCTTCCTATCGTGTGCTAACCTCTTCATCTCTATATATCCCTTACAACCCACGTACTCAATTATCTTCTTCATATATTCTAATGTCTGTCTTCCTCTACGGTTCTTACCTTCAACCGTTCCCTCCACCAGCACATTAACCAAGCCAACATATCTCAAAATATGACCTACCAGCCTGTCTTTTCTTTCTGTAAGCTTCTTCCACAAACTTCTTTCCTCACCCATCATTTCCAAAACTCGTTCATTTCTTACTTTGTCAGTACATTTAATTTTCTCCGACCTGTGTGTTATTAGTGATGGTATGGGTTTTTAAAAGGAAATTAGTACTTAATTTAATATCAATTCTGATTCCACGTTAAAGCTTAGGTTCCTGAGTAAAGGAACTGGTCGTCCCACTTCTGAAACGCTGACTTAGTACGCATTATTCTACAGGATCAAAACAACCTTCGGTTTGTGGGCTAAGTGAAGTTTCAGTTGATATTTCGTTATTTTCAAGCATTTTCATATGTTATACATTTACGTGCAGTTAATTTAGTTAAATTCCGGCTACAATACTAAGCATGATATTTTTTTCTTAGCACTAGTTCCATCCTCAGTGTTCATATTACATGCCAGGATAGTGTACAGAGTATGCGTAAGCAACTAATGGCTTATTTAAAAGGAAAATGCTCGCATTTTAATTTCGAATGTAGTTTTATTGTTCGCTTAAACTCCAATTTTTCATGCTTATACGCTAAACTGTATATAGAGGAAACAGTAGGCCCTACTCTTAAAGTAAATTCGTGGTGTCTGACAGAGTTTCGATTTGCTACGCATTCCAGCTCTGTCATGGCTGTACCTATAGTATAAAGTGGAATCCGAACAACAGAACGTTCTGACGTAGCTCTTATGGGCAAACACAACACCAAAAATTTCCTGGATCCACCGGGATTTGAACCAAATAATGGACCACTAACTCTCGAATGAAAGTCCTTAACCATTGAGCCACTAGACGGATCAACAGTACTGTTAATTCCATTCAAATGTAAAAGCCGGGAGCTCTCACGTTTTACGGATTCTGGCTAAAGTTAGCTTGCAAGGCCAAAGTTATTGTACTTGGTAGTGAAAGTGATTCTGATTACAATGATTAACCGCACTTGTCGTAAATCCACATTCTGAAGTGTTGTAAAGAGTGTAAAGAGCAGCTAGGACTCCTAATTGAAGGAATTGTATGTGATCTCAATTGTGATTCACTATCGCTTGACACCTGCTTTACAGTCAAGGGTTATAACAGATCTCTTTATGGTCAGTGAGTTTTCCTAAAGTAGACTATCGATTAGGGATGCAACGGAGCTCCGCATCCTCAGGCGCGGAACTTCTGCATGAAATCTTACCTCCGCTTCCGCATTCGCAATTTTTAATGCGGACGTATAGCGGAGGATGTGTTTACATTGCAGTATATATATCTTATTCTCTTCTCTGTATACGAGAATCACCTTATCGTCACTTAGCTAATAACAACGTGGGCTGTTTCTTTTCTTACTATAATGTTATAAAAGTAACGGTGAACTGAACGGTGTTAATACCTAAGCATGAATTTACCAGTTTGAACTTGCATTTAAAGTAAAGCTGGCTATTCACGGTCCAACTTGTAGGACCTCCGTGTAGGGCTACCGTGGGATGCACTTACCCATTCACTCTACTATAAGGGTCCAAGTAGTCCTTTCCACTAGCCTCACAGTGTCCTTATTGCACACATGTAGGGTGTTTTCCCCAATCAAGATCCAACGGTAGCTTGCAGGACGGCAGGGCCCCGTGTAGGTCGTCTGGTAGCCCAAACACATCCAACACGTGCTACAACTAGTACTGTAACCCCTTTTACAGCCCAACAAGAGTCCTACATCAGAAAATCGGATCATCGTAGGTCCTACAAATTGGAATATGAATAGGCCGCTAGAGCGGTGGAAAGCCGGGTTGCGTTGCATGACCAGCCTAGCCGCGAAATTCGCAAAGTTAGTATGACAAAGATTGTTTTGCTCGAACGTGCGTAGTTATGTAAATAATTAATTCACTTGTTAAATCATCCCACGTTTTTTGACGTTAAAAGATAAGGCAAAAAAATAAATCAATATGGCAGTAATAGATGGAAATAGACTTTGCTTATGCAAAATGTAGAATTTGTGATAAAAATATATTTATTTTAATTTTAAGTTTATTTTTTTTAAATGTTAAAATCTAAATAATTATGAATTTATTGTTCCACATCTGCATCCGCTTCCGCAAAACATCCGCATCCGCGGATGTCAAGTACTGGACATCCGCATTCGCTAAAATGACCTCCGTTTCAACCTACTATCGATTATGTATTATCTGGTTTGTAATGCCTCGTATCTACTTGATCCCGTTGAGGCAAATGAGCCGCTCAGTGAAGCGATCGAATCTAGTGTTGACGCCAGAGCACGCTCGCAACGAATGACAGCGAACACGCTCGGGTCGAGCCGATCGAGTGTCGGTATTTTAGAATTCTCAAAGACGAGCCACTGTGTGCTCGACGCTCAGTTTGGCGGTTTTTATAATGAAATAATTGTATACAGGCGGTCGCGAATTGGAAAAACATTTCACCAGTTGTAGCGGAAACACAAAACTTACATTGCCTTCAAACACATTTGCTTAAACAGAGTACGGAATAACTAATCGATTTCATGTTTGTGTTAACATTATACTGCATATGATATTAATTACTATTAATTTCCTCCCTAAAATTATTTAGGCAAAACTGTGTGTTCGTTAAAAAAAAATTCCTGTTGCTATGATTCTATTACACGTCTCCTCGGAAGCCACAACTATATCATTAATTTGTATCTAACTAATCATCATTGGTTATGTCTCAAAGAACTCTAAATTACGTTATTTTACCTATTTACATCTCCTCTAGATGCTTCATGCCAAGATGAAAACATTCCGTGTCATCTTTTAAACTTAACACTACTTAGTCCACAATCCGAAGGTTGCTTGGATCCTCCAGAAGGAGGCATACTAAGCCATTGTGTCAGAGGTAGGACGGCCAGTTGATTTCCTCTTGGACCTACAGTTTAACATGGAATCCGAACCACGGAGCGGCCTGGCATAGCAAACACAACTTTCAAAATTCCTGCGTCTGCCGGGATTCGAACTCGGGACCGGAGCAGCGAATGTTTTGAAAGCTCATTTTAGACTTAGATGACTGTAAATGTTAGACCTCCAGTTATAATTACAAAGATGGTAGATCATTACTATTTATGATTTGAAAGATAACGTACTCTACCTTGTTTTACTTCTTGCTGTTAATGAAATTATACTTTAAGAATTATTTGTAGCAAGCTGGAAGGTGAGTGAATATGGTTTTGTATATTTTTCTTGCAATTAATTGTTAATCTGTGTAAAGAAACTATGTAAATACTACTTAATATGTTCAAGAACAATACTATGCAAGAAACATTAGTTAAAAACTTGTAATTCCAAGTATTGAAATGAACTACAAGGTTTAGAGGACAATTAGCGACGGTTTGGACTGATTTATATCGATAATTTTGTATTTAAATATCTTTAACTGTCATTTCTGTGATTTCATAATCACTGTGAATGATTTCGTATTAATTTTGATTATTTTTAATGTGGTTTAAGTATTGTTAGAATTCCAGAAGCGTCGGTCGGAAGTCTTTGAGTTATTCTGGAATTTTCTGTGAAAGCTTATATAAGCGATCTGCAGAGACGAGTTTTCAGTTTTAAGTATTCAGTATCCAAAGAGTTGTATTCAAGTTTGTTATAATCGTTGGAGCATGTATTTACGTTTGCACATAGTATCTCTGGAGTCGGATGTTTTTAAGGAAAATAAACAGATTTGAATCTGAATATGCTTGAACTCGGTATTTCATTTATAAAACGAAATACCTAACTCTGTCTTACCTCGATAGAACCGTCTATTATTTGACCACTATTAAAATCTCTAAGTGTCAATTAAACACACTTTCATTTTGTAGCTTCTCATATATTACAATAATCTCAATATAACTTTTGCATAAGTGTATCTTATTCTTTGGTTGTAATTCATTTCTACACACATTTAACTTTCTCACTAAAAGTACGTCTTGTTCCATAAATTTTTTTGCATTTCTCTCTAGTTGCTGCTGTAATTCATCAAGCCATCTTCTCTAATGCGATACTCCACTGTTACACATCACTTTCTGCCTGGCCTCGGGTGTAGTGCATCCAGTGTATTATTTGCTGCCAAAGATACCATTAGCATTTGATACAACTAATGAATATATTTCTATATCTACTATATAATTTCCTAAGCTCACTCATTCACTCACCTCGATAGCTATTGGCTGGAGAATGGTGTCACGTGTCAGCCTTCGCTGGCAAAACAACAGCCACCAGATATCATTAGAAGAAATTCGTGGTTATGTCCACAATTTAATAGCTAAGCAAATGCTATTAAATTAATTGCTTTAATACGTTCCTTAGGTTTGATTTTTGTAGATTTTTTTTGTTAAATAAATATCGACAAACTTTACGGCTGAAAAAAAAACGTGAAACTGCTTTTCAGTAATATTTTGCTAAAGAAAGCAACATAAAACAACTGTAAAAAACTTAAATTACTCATGGTCTCTGCTGCAACCACTAATACCAATTGTCATTACGGCTAAGACTAAATTTCGATTTAATTAAAACTTTCGCTAATGTTGTTGCTTGACCAAAGTTTATTCATTACGATTGATTTGCTTTTATACATGTGTTACTGACGACTTTCGTTAATGGTCTTTGTTCATGTTCGCTGTACGTTATCTAAAGTGGACATCAGAGCAAATGTGATACCGAATCGACTATTTTGGCAATTCATTTCTTCGGAGTTTCTAAACTGTTTAATAATTAGGAATGTGTATTAAGTTCTCTGGCCCTCACAGGTACTATGACCAATGATTACATTATGAGTGTTTGGCCAGTCTCAATAAAAAAAAACAGCGTTATACTTCCGAAGCAAACAGGATTTTTTTTTAAATTTTGTAAATACTAGTCAAGTTTGTATTTCAGCAATTTCGAGTCAACGACCTTTGTAACAATTGTACGATAGCGCGATCGTCCCTGTCCATGTTTAATACGTCTATTAATAATTCTGAATTCTTCATACTTAAGAGATTTTTATAACCTTAAGCGTGAAACATGGTTCAAGTTCGTCTTTGGTCAGATCAGGTCAATGTGTTATATTCTTTGACCCTAAAAACTGCAACTATTCTAGACCCGTCACAATAAACAAAAAACTGTCACGGGCTTACACTAGTTTACTTATATTAGTAGACTTGCATGACGTATGACCTTCCGCAGATTCATCCGTTAGTAGTAGAAAAACGTGGCAATTCCGCGTAGTAAATTGCTTTAAAGCACACAGTAAATGGTAATTCGGGGTAGTAAATATCATTAAAGCACACAGTAAATGGAATTAAACGCCATCGAACACTGTATGTGTGGTTAACTTTTATTACAGAATAATGACCCCATATTTCCATTAAAGAGACCAGATGCAATGTTTATCAGTGTAATTATGCTAACAAACACAATAGTAAATACTACATAGAAGTCTAATTTGCATATCAGTTTACACACACTGATTAAATTACTTGGGATCACTAGTCTTTCCGAGTAAACCATTTTTACTCTCAGTATCTGCTCATGATTTACCACAAATCTGTTGTTTCCGACAGCTAATTACTACAAGCACAAACCGCGTATGCAACAGTTACGGACCATATTACTGTCTATATACAGAAATTAGCTATCACTCTCTCTGATCAATTCCATTAGTTTATTACTTTCACGGAAAACAAGTACAGATGAATTAATACTCATGGCGTTTCAGAAAAGGACTTTACAGCTTCTAAAGCGTTAGATGCTTTTTCGGGTAATTTGCAATATTGGTTAAAGTATTATTTTGTAACAAAATACCTCAAGTCTATCATCAACATTCTGTTCGAAGTTACTGTCATTTGAGATGCACCACACATCCCAGAGGAAATCAACTTTTGGCCAAACTCGATCCAGCATATCCAGCGTCAAGTCTAAAACTACATCTACATCTACATCTACATTCATACTCTGCAAATCACAAAAATTGTGGGTGGCAGAGGGTGCTAAGCACCAATCCTAAACCCGCCCATTCCAATCCCGAATAGTGCGAGGAAAGAAAGAATACATATAAGTATCAGTACGGCATCTTATTTCTCTAATCTTATCCCTCCGGTCATTGCGACCTAAATAGGTTGGCGGAAGAAGTATTTCATTGCACTCGAAATTTAAATTTTTTCGCATATTCTCCAATAAATTCGAACGCAAGCTACGTCGTCTGTCTTCCAAACTATACCAGCCCAATTCTGTGACGCTTTCATAAGGGCTGTAACAACAAGTCACGAATCTAGCGGCTCTCCTCTGCACCCTCTCAACTGAGTCAATCAGAACCTTGCGATACGGATCTCAAACCCCACAACAGTAATCCCGATGCGGACGTACTAGTGTTTTATACGCTATCTCCTTTGTTTGAGCATTACAATTCCTCAAAATACGACCTATGAATCGTAATTTAGAATTAGCCTTGCCTACGACGGAAGTTATGTGCATGTCCCATTTCATGTTGCTTTGTACTATCACCCCCAGATACTTCACGGAATCAACCGTGTCAACAGCTGAATTGTTTATTTTGTAATCGACGTAGATTGGATTTCTGCGCTCAGGAAGATTTATAGGTAAAAGGTGTAATATACACCCGTTCTTTGATGTCCCCGCCCCATCTCCAGCAAAAACCAGAGGTGTCACGTCTGTGGAGCAAGATGGCGGTGCACGTTAACCAACTGTGACATTATCACTAACCCCCAATCATTATTTACTATTAATTTACTTTTAGTATTATTATTATTGGATTGTATTGAATTTAGTAATTATAAGTATCCTAAACAATTGTGCTAATGTCAATAATTTGATTTTTAATATTGTTGTGTTTCCACAGACTGATCAGCACAGCTGTACAATCAGCGATTGTCTCATAAGATTTTACTTGCAATAAATATTATTTTTATGAGCTATGTAAACTGTATTTCTAGAAGACAGCACTTATAAGAAATTTAAGCTTATGAACTGTGAATGATTGTAAAGGGTGATTCAAAATAACGTGGACAAAATGACATGGTAGATAAGTCATACAACAAGAATCAAAAATCGTATAGGAACAGAGGGTCGCAAATGTGATCCGGAGCCGCTACAGGGCGTCTAAAATAATACTGACACAAAGAGAAGAAACAAAACCATTACAGATCATTTTATTGATAAGTACTCACTCACATGTGACTAATGCAAGCCAAATGTTGAGCCTACAGCAGATGCTCAAAGTTTTTGCCAGATGCATCGAGACAAGCCCGGCATCTCCGTTGCATGGAACGGCGCACCTTCTCAAAGATACCAGGTGTATCTCGAACACATCCGGCTGCCGCAACGATTCTTCCTACCAAGTCTTTCGGCGTTTCAACAGGTGTTTCATACACAAGTCCTTTTAAAAATCCCCACAAGAAAAAATCCAAGGGAGACAGGTCTGGTGATCGTGGTGGCCATGCGATTGGTCCCCCGCGACCAATCCAGTATACGGGCGTTTGCGACCCTCTGTTCCTATGCGATTTTTTATCCTTATTGTATGACAGATCTACCATGTCATTTTGTCCACGTTGTTTTGAAACACTCTGTATATCGTACTTAACATGCCTATATGGTCTCTGCTACCGAAGGTCAATAATAGAATAATAATAATAAAAAATAACAGTTCTGATGTGTAAATTTGAAATCTACTGGAGGATGCTGACTATAATGAGTACGACAGTGACACTGTATTGTTGTTGCTGAGGTCGCGTTGTGTAACCGAAACAGACTGCGATCACATTCCGCACCAGTGACAACAGACATTTTAATTGCGCAAGCCGCTAGCGTTTGTAATGACTCAATTTTGGACTATTTGAGTAAAGCTTCCAGTTGCCTTGCTACAAAACAACATTTTAACTGACTGTATACATTCTCTAATTTAGGTTCCATATGCTTTCAAAGCTGTAAAATCTGTTTCAAGTGTGCCTTGTATTCCCATTTTATACCTGCACTGCTTTTGATAGAATTTTCCTCAGTTGAAGTTTGCAGTGGTTAATAAGTACACTTTTTAAGTTGGTGATAGTGAAATTCTGAAACAATTTTGGTTCCTATTATTAATGATCGAGAAACAGAAATCTAACAGAATCGTTTATTTGTATATCAGTAGCAGCCTCCTCATAGCTTCTAAAAACTTTAATTTAGAAATTTGTAATTACAAAGTATTTTAGTTCTTGCTAACCTTAATATGATTATAACATAAAATTTACTTTAGTGAACTACAGGAGACATTTTTTTCTATAACCTACATTAGTCGCAACACGTCGAATCTGAATATGTTTGTAAGGTTCTTGTTATAACGTGAATTATACAAATTCTTGGCTAAAATCTTAATTTATCTATTTCTGAAACAATTGCTTCGAAAATTATTAAAAAATTTAGAGAGGCATATAGTCTCCTAAATATTGCAGGATCTTTCTAGCGTATATAGATTTCGCAAAATGACTAAATGAGTAATTTCAACAAATTCGACAACTCAGCAGACTTTTTCTTTTGGGTAAATTGTAGTATTATTCGTGTATTATATATCACTAGATTTTCACGCTGCTTCGCCAGGGTAGACCTTGCTGTGCGTTATTTTTTAGTAGCAAAGCATAAACGTTTGTAATATAGTATTTTTTAACCTTTTACGTAAATTAAATTCCATGTTTTCGTTACGCATAATGGGGTGTTAATCTTCTATTTAATGGTTTTATTAAGGCTTTTCGTGTATTTTAATATGCGGTATGTAAAAAAAAACTGAAGAAATAAAGAACGAAAGTTAGGTAGTAAAAATAATATTATCAGAATCCTTAGGGTGGAGTGCTTATCCGTGCGCTAACGTGATCTTTGGTATCTCGTAAAGAAGTGTTCATTGAAATGTTGTGATCTATGGTGACTACCAGTTATCGGTACGAACAAATTACATTTCTTTTTCCTATCCCCTGTCAAGCAGAGTCATAAAACACAGCGCAGAGTTTAGGCTGGTCCATAAGCTCGCAAACTGGTTTGGTAGTTTATAGTGATAACCTGGACAGAGTGTAGCAGTACAGAATCAATGATACGTGAGCTTTGCAAATGTTTGTATGTACAAAGATAATTATAGTTTGTTCTATGAAGCCGTGAAATTACAGTTGAACGTTGTTGGTTCGTGGTAGACATGAAAGTTATGACCTCGGTCAGAATGAAATGAAGGCTTCTCTTTCACGGACTGCAAACTACATGTGATGAAGTCGGTTACAGAATAATTTTGGTTGGTGACCCCGGTGAGGGAATGTTTTATCTGAAAAGTGGAAAAATAAATCTAATTCGTGTTTTACCTTAATTGTGCAAATACTGTTGTTAACTTTCTCGAGGGATAGACAACCCACTTACAGATTTATAATAGTATAATTTCTATGGAAACTGTAATAATTATTGATCAAATGCGTGATGAAGATTTTTCTTTTTTGATTTTTTTTTTAAATTACCAAGAACTTTGTGTTTGATTTATTGATACCATTTCAAAAAGCAGTTGGAAAGTAATGTTTAATCTGTGTTAACTATTTGGTAATTAAATTTTTATATATATTTTTTTATAAAAGGACGGATTTTTAAAAATTGTTACCGCGTGATATGATTGGGAAATTAAAATGTAGACCGTTCCGACTAATTGCTTCTTACCGACTAAAGGAAAAGCGTCATCGACATTGCCTGATGAAGTGAAAAGCCGTGCCTAAAAGTGGTGAATGAAGACACCAGCGCTATTGACCGGGATTCATGGAACGGGCGCTTTCAAACCTCTAGCTATGAGAGGTGCCACTCAGCGCAGAAGACAAAGGCTGTGCATGAACAATGCGAAGTAAGCGGTGTCGATACGAGAGGTCTAAAACTCAAAATCACCTCTTCTAATTACGCTCTCTCACAACACAGAATAATTTTTTAAACTGAGGTTTATTCTCTCGTAGATGCTTAAAGATAATTAAAGACGGTAAATCAAACAATTGTCTCCATCATCTAATAGTGAAATGAACTTACCTATGTCCTGTTGTTATTTTACCATATTTGGTAGAGTTGAAAATGTAAATAGCCATAGAAATATTAAAAGAACTCATAAGAAATAAACAAATGTTAATTGGCATTGATTCATATAAGAAAAAAAGTATAAAAATTTTTTGCAACCAGATTTCGTAGATGAATATGAAGAAGTTAGGCAATGTCAGCGTGGAAATATACACAACCACTTGTGAGAAACGCAGATGGCTTTTATTTTTAAATAATTATCGAATAGATTCTTTGATATTAGCAATATTTAAACAATATATAAGGATGTTGCAGTAAATTTTCAGTACTATATTGGGATTAATTGTTAATAATGATGTTATCTATATCCGACCAGTAACAGCTATAACACAGAAAGGAATACCACGAAACACAACAAATTATAATAGAGTATCAAATCTCCTAAAACTCACGAACTGCAAATTCGGTGAGGAAACTTAGTGCCATGAACTGAATTGTATTTTTATAAAGAGACTGCAACATAAACAAAATTTAG
Organism: Vandiemenella viatica; assembly: GCA_031002005.1. Classification (NCBI taxonomy): domain Eukaryota; kingdom Metazoa; phylum Arthropoda; class Insecta; order Orthoptera; family Morabidae; genus Vandiemenella; species Vandiemenella viatica. The sequence goes on from CM061914.1 coordinate 75,102,169, forward strand.
GAATTGGCTTTTTCGTTCTGACGTTGGGACATGGGGGCATTAAATCCTTGTAAACATTTCTGCATTTCTTTCAGGACCAGTTCTTTCAGGACAAGAATTTCAGTTCAAGTCCCAACATCCCAAAGTATCATGTCTGAAACGCAATACGGAAGTAAAGAAGTGACTAGTGTTCGGAAGGTAACCATGACATGTGATAGGTTGCGCAGTGGTGCTAAAATCACTCTGTCAAATCACTCCTCTCACTCTGTTTACACCATCTGATAACAGCCCAGCCCTTGTATGAAATATTATTTGAAGAATTGTACGAGGCGCGTCCAGAAAGTAAGTTCCGTTTGGTAATAAAATGAAATTGTACACAAATACAGAAGAAATTTTTATTGCACAAAATTCTACAGCTCTTAAACTACTTTTCACATAACTGCCGAAATTTTGCAGGCATTTGTCATAGCGTGGCACCAGGTTTTGTATACCTTCTTCATAGAAATCTGCCGCCTGTGTCTTCAACCAGTTGGAAACAGTTTCTTTCAGCTCGTCGTCATTGGTGAAGTGATGACCGCCAAGGAAAGACTTGAGATACAAGAACAGATGAAAGTCTTGCCAGTTCTTCTGTAACCAAAAGTGGACGCCCACTTCGTTCTTCTTCGTGCACATCACTACGCCCGCCATTGAACTGTCGGACCCATCTTCTCACTAGCGAATCACTCATCGCATTTGGTCCGTAAACATCTCAAATTTGCCGATAAATTTCACTTGGTTTCACTTTCCTCGCATTCAGAAACCGAATCACAGACCTGATTTCACAGGCGGTGGGATTTTCAATCAACGCCGACATTTCAAACAAGCACAACAAAGCGTACGTAACTGACAGCGATCTCCAAATGGTGCACGTTCTTCCCCTTGATACACATCGTCTACAGCGCATGTGCGGAACTGCAATCGCAGCGCTGCAGCGGAGATAAATTGAAACGCTTGTATATAGCCTTGTATATAGCAAGATGGGAGGTGATTAATTAGGGATTTGTATATATTTTGAGTGATTAGTTGTGAATTTGTATATATGCGTCATGCAAATGAATCTTGTTTCATGGACAAAAACTATGTAAATCCTATGTAATAATGCTATGTTCAAGGACAGTATTAACATTAATTAAAACGTTTGTAATTGTAAGTGTTGATGTGAACTACGATGTTTGGAGAACGATTGCGAATGTTGGACTGGTTTATGTTTATACTTTTGTGTGAAAATGTATGTAAACAGTATTAACTTTAATTTCAAGACGTTTTCTAACGATTGGGAGTTATTTTGTACAATTTTCAATTATTTTTGTATGGATTTAATTGTTGAAGTATTGTTAGAATTCTAGAAACGTCGGTGGGAACTCTTTGAATTATTCTGGATCTTTCTGTAGCGTCTATATAAACGCGCGGATATGGCGAGCAGAGTTAGTTGAGCAGTTGACCTGCAAGTTTATTGAAAATTAGAATCGCTGGAATAGTTGTATGATTGTAATTAGTATCTTTGGTCGAGTCGATGCCGATTCTGTGTGTAATGTTACTGTAAAGCTCACGAATAAATAAATAAATAAACCTAACTGAAAAGTGTTTCTTTAGATTAGTTATTTTCTGCGACTGCTTGAATTGTATGCAAACCTTCCCTTGAAATTTATCAAATGTTACTTTAAATTATGTTTTGTTGCTCTATTTAAGTTGATTTACTGCTTCCTGATCCATAGGGTCCCTGTTGTAATGATTCTCTGACCAGATTTGACGAGAGATACGTAAATCGTCGTAGTTGATGACATGAGTTCAGATATCGATATATCGGCTTTGCGATGGAACTTCTCCTTCGATGAACATCTTGTTTGTGTCCGGGCGTAAGTAGTTACAATACGGGAATGTTTACCTCCCCCCCCCCCAATCGTAACGTCTGCGAAGATGATCTGGGGTGATTGCTTGTTGCCTTCTTCAGTGTGACAGTCTTTGTAAGCATTGTTGTAGATGTAGATGTAGATGAAGTGTGGATGACTGTGATAGTGTATGTTCAGTGTTGTTGATGAGGTATGAAATCAGGTAGAAGGTGAAATCCTGTGCTGACCCATTCAGGACTGCTCTTCCGAAAGACAGCAAGGGACCACCAAGCTTTAAGTCCGCACTGCGAAGCAATTTCGGATTTATCCCAGGATCTTGGCGCACAATCTGGTGAGTGTGAAGTGTGCACCAACACTTCCCCTACCATGCCGAGCAAGTCCCGACGATGAAAATTTATTCCCCAACAAGATTCGAACCAGGTAACTCGTCTCACAAGCCGGGCACCATCACGTTGCCGCATCCAACCTTCTTTCCATTTGTGTTCAGTACGCATGATTTTGTGTGAAGTGTGATTAAAGTTAAACGTTTTGTTGAAGGCTTCCTAGGCATTATGAAGTGTACAGATCATTGCTCTAACCAAAGAGAAACTTAACTAACACCAATACGTTCACTGGTACCTAAATTTTTACGAGATCGCGATAGAGCAGTTTACAAGATACCGAATACAAGAATTGCTCGTTTTTTTTTTTGTAAAATTGCATTTTTGCAGTGAAGAAATCTATTTAGATAAACTTGAAAAACAAAACATTATCTAGCCATGAAATTTCATCCAATTTGTTAGATACATTTCCGAGATACCAAATATTTGTCGTTTAAAGATATAAGATAAGAGTTCCTTGCTCTAATCAAAGAGAAACTGAAGTAACATCAGTAGGCTTACTGCTACCTGAAATATCTACTCAGATGGCATTAAAGCAGTTTCCGAGATATAAAATATATATGTTACACTCAAAGACAGAAAACGCTAGTTGAGCAAGGAAAAAAAAAATAGCCTAATGCATTCTGGTTTCTTGAAAACGGCCACAACACGTTATTCGGGTTAGGAGGCATCCACAAATTACGTGAGGTGTTTTTCCGGATTTCTGGACCCCCCTCCCCCTCCCTGGTGAGATTTTGTGAGATCTGGCCGGACCCCCCCCCCCCTCCGGTGAGATCTGGTCCGTGAGAACCCCCCCTAGAAATCGCCCTCGAAACTTTTATAGACTTTTTTTTTTTTTAGGTCACACCCTAACTTTTTTACGAAATACCCTCCTAAAATCGACTTTGTAGACCTTTTTTTAGGCTCTACTGTACCCTAATTTTTCGCAAAATCTCACGTGAGATTTCCGTAGACCCCCCCCTCCCCCCTGGTGAGATCTGGTGAGATTTCGCCGGACCCCCCCCATTTCACCTCACGTAATTTATGGATGCCCCCTATAGGCATTTACAAAACCCAGAAAGCGTTGTGGCTATCTCAAAAAGACTGAAAATCGAAATTCGCGTCTGGTCCAGGTCACATTCTCCACACATGACGACTCACTTTTTTAAGAGCCTTGTAATGCGACGGGTAATAAGAATCACATATTGAATGCACCCTGGACCTATTCTTCTTGAACAGAAAGAGTTAGATACTTATAAGCTAAAACGCGTTATGACCGTTTTAAAGAAACCAGAACGCGTTGTGATCGTTTCTCCGCCCAATGTTTGCTCGTTTAAAGCTATATGTTTATACAAGAACCCGCCTCTCTGGTACTGCGGCTGGCGGAACAGAACGGTGGCAAGCAAAACTCCGCAGGGGAGGAGTCGCCGTGAGCGGGTGGAAGCGGCGCCGCAGGGGGCGTCTTCCGAGCCCCGTAATGAAGTTAGCCCTCAGTCAGCGTCGCTCGACGGCGACGGCGGCAATATTTCGACGTCGCGGAAGAAATTCCGCCGCTCTGGCGCCCCTTATGAGCGACCCCTCACAAGACGGCGGGGCGGAAATTGGGCCCCTGTAACGAGTGGGGGCGGAAGCACTGCGAGGCGGAAGTGGAAAGGGCATAATATCCGAATGAACAATGTTCCGGCGAGAACTTACAAACTCTGTCAGCATCCACACGCTAAAACGGTATCCGTCTCAAGCATCCAAGCGTATACCAGCAAATGCCCTGTAAAGCGAAGCTTCCGAAAAACAATATCATACAAATAACCAAGGAAGGTTTCACGTATGTTGTAATACAACTGAGAACAATATTTTGGATCCGTACTTTCTGTTTTGCAGTAGAGTGATTATTAAAACCACTCTCCAACTACTAAGTCCCAATTGGCTGATTGAATCTGGCATACTTTCCGCATATTTGAGGAAAAGTTCTTTACCTTATCGGGATATAAACTCTAGTCCTCACGTTTATATTTACCCACTCTGCCGAAAAATTTTTTTCTAGATAACACTGCTTTCTTTTCTGAAACTAGTTTTCTTCCTGGGATAAAATTAATCGGGGTCATTAATAATTCATACCTTTAAAATCAGGAACTTGGAGGTTGAACTCTTCGTAAGTGAAGTATATATATATATATAGTCTATATATATATATAAATATATAATAGGAAAACGTCTCATGAATGCATTCCATTTTTTGCTTATTTGTTTGTGGTGGATCGAGTAGGCATGAGGATTTTTACACGAAAATTAATATTTACCTTGCCATTTTCAGAGCCTCGACTAGTAAAATAACTATATTTTCATCTTAAAATAATTTATTTTTTTGTTCATTTTATCCAGAAATTTACTTTAACTTGACAGTAAAGTATAACCGCGTAATGCGGTAACACTATTTTCTGCATATTTCAGCGCATGAATATTTTACAGAAAATCAATCCTGTTCTATCACAGCATTGGAAAATGTTAAAATGGAACCTTCCGTCAAGAGTTAAAGTTTTAAAATGGATCAGTCGTTTCCAAAGTTTCAAACGTAATCAAAATTTACCTGTTTATTTGTTGGGAAAGGCGTTCAGTTTCAAACAATCTTTGGATCCCACTAACTTACAGATTATTTACGCGACGTGCTGTGTCCATGTTGACAATCGGTTTCGAAGCAGGTGTACTATAGACTCTGTACCATGTATAAATAGACTTCAGAGGGTTTGGAAAAGAGCAAGTAGATTGGAAAATAGTATTTGCAGGTATGTCGTCAAATTTTGTTTTCTAAACAAAAGATAATATGTCACTTCCTCAGCGGTAATATTCAGGTAAGGGAGATCTGTTTGCTAGAACAAACTGCCAGCTATGGTGTATCAGGAAACTGTCAGCTATTGTATTACAACAAATTTTCAGCTACTGATTTCAGGAAACTGCCAACTACTGCATTTAAACATACTTTCTGGTACAGTATTTCAATAGACTACGGCATTTGAACAAACTATTGTATTTCTACGAACTTTCAGCTATTGATTTTCAGAAAAATGCCAGCTACTGTATTTCAACAAAATGTCAGCTACTGTAATTTCAACAGACTACCAACTAATGTATATCAAGCAACTGTAAACTCTTGTATTTCAATAAAAGTTTAGCTACCGAATTTCAGCAAACTGACACCTACTGTATTTCAACAGTCTGCCGATACTGTATTTAAATATTCCGTTAACTATTGTATTTCAACAAGCTATCAGCTACTGTATTCTAACAAACTGCCAACTATTATATTCCAAAAAGCTACAATTGTTATATTTCAACAAAGTTTCATATCCTGAATTTCAACAAACTGCCACTTACTGTATTTCAAAAATCTGCGGGCTACTGAATTTCAGTATTACGTTAACTATTGTATTTCAATAAACTGCCATATACTGAGTTTCAATTAACTGACGGCTATTTTATTTAACAAATTTTCAGCTATTGTGTTTCGCGCAACAGCAACTACTGTATTTCAACAAACTATAAACTAGTGTACTTCAAGAAACTTCAGCTACTAAATTTCAGCAAACTGCCAGCTATTGTATTTCAACAGTTTTCCGGATACTGGATTACAACTTACTTTTAGCTACTGTATTTCAGAAAACTACCAGCACAATAGCCGGGAAATCGCTGACCACATTAGATTGGAAATGTTGGTATATTAACGCGTGAGAAAAGCAATAAATGGGTAACGTGTTTGGTACAGAAAAGAAAGAAGACACTCAAAAAGATATGGAAACGTCGAAAGGGAAATGTGTGTAATCTGGAACTGGAACGAAGGAATGACAAAGTAACATATAGATCTAGGGAAGAGAAGAAAATTTGCAAGATAGATTATTGAACAGGAGAACGGAGGAGGGGGGTAGGACAGAAGTTGCAGAAAGAGGCTTATACTCAAAACAGACCCTGTTAGAGTTTGGGAACTATCTGAGTTGACGATAATAAAGTTTATTGATAGCTTTATTTTAATTCATAGTCTGATTATCTCAGGTACATAAGTACAAATGAGTATAGATACTGAGTAGACGTTATAATCTATAACTCTCATCAGTAGAGAAGATTTTAGTAATAAAAGATAAGTTTTCTATATTTTTTATCATAGTCGAGAAAAGAAAATTTATACATGGTTAACTTATTCGTTAGCAAATGGAGAGTGGCGTATTACAACAGAATGGCTACTGACATTTCAGTAAAGTAGACAGTTATCCTTACAAGTTAGCGCCGGGCATGGCTGCCCGCAACCTTTTATTTGCTCGTCAGCGTAAAAACCACTCCCTTGTCTTGTCTAATTCTTCTGTGCAGTAACTCCGTAAGATGGCCGGGACACCTGGCCTGTTTGTTTTACGAGCTAAACTACTTTGGCGCCGCCCACAGACAGGTAGTCTGGTGAGAAGCGAAAGGCGTGAAGGGGTTTAAGCTTCCAACATTTTCCTGACGGCCGACAACTTGGCAGCTTTACAGCGTGCCCGGCTTAACAGCCGTGGCGTAAATTAACCACCAAACACTTGCTGGGAAAACGTGCAGCGGTCACGTATCTCTCCAGCCTCCGACGTTAATGCACTTAAGCGTAGGAATATACCGTCTCATATGTTTCCGAAACAGTATAGAGAAATTAAGACCTAAGAACACATACCTAAGTTTAAGCGGAACCATACATCGTATCTATTTGTACAGTGAATACCTACTAACGCTGATATTGTGACGCAGATATTGTGACGCTGATATTGTGACGCTTTTAATATTTATTGCACTCCCTTAGAGCCATAAATACCGCTGCCTGTGATTAAATGCCTAATCTAGGGTTGGTCAAACCTGGTTGCTTGCTCCGGGTGGCAACTTCAGGGGGGCGGCAAATTCATATTTGAAGTGGCAGTAAATGGCAAATTTGTGTGGTGGCGAAATTTTTTTAGCTCTACTGCCCGAGCGGCAACTATCAAGGGGGCGGAAAAATCGAAGATTAGCTCTATTATTATTATTATCATTACTCCGCGATTTACTAAAAGTGGGCGACAGATTCATGTTTAAAGGGGCGGAAATCTCAAGTTTTTGCTCCGGCTCGGAAAATTCGTAGATCCGCCACTGCTGTGATTGGTTGTTTACATTCAAGTGCTTCAAGATCCCCTTATTACACTTGAGTGACCTGATGAAACCAAGTATAGGAAAAATAGTGACAAGTAATATTCCCAAGTAGCAAGTATCAGAATGTGTAATATTTCAATAAATAAAAATAGTCTTTTAAAATAATATAGAAAAAAATAGAAAATACAATTAATTTAGATCCTATTTAAGACGAAACTTCTGGAGTAGCCACATAACAGAATAGACAATAAAATCTATTGGTATGGAACTAAATCTTGGTTACTAGGAGCTAAAAACGAGAAGAAATAGCAAGCTATACAAACGTGTTTTTTTAGTGATCTGTTTCTAGAATCATATTGAGAGATAATAGGAGAGGAGAAATATTGAAGATGCATATGGGGAAACGAGATCTAGAAGAAAATGCAGAAATATAAAGTAAACATCACATAAAGCAAGGAAAAGATTCTCTACATTCGCTAAGGAATAATGAACAAATAGGACCTTATTATTTGACAAGATTGGATGATTAGGTTGTTCGGAACTGCTAAGTGATCAAAAGTAAGTACAAGAAAGATTGATGAACTACAAGACAAAGACACTGAACAAATATCGTCGGATAAAACGCTTGGAAAATCAACTAGACACTGGCCAATTTATACTGATTGTTTCATATGCCTACCGTGGTATGACGTATTTACAAAAAGGAATAACTTTTGTAAATTCAATGTTCTAGTGATTTGATGAAATCATAAATTAAATATCTAAGTTCATATCAGTAGTTCAAAATGTACTTAAAATCAAGCCTGACGGTTTGCATACAATAAACTCAATCAACAGCGTCTTCATATTCTCCTAGAATGACGTACGCCTCTTTTAGATTATTAAAATCAAAATATAACGTTGATCTGGCCAACGTTAATCTATGAATTTAATCCTCAAAGTTCTCACGAATAAGGCAAATATTGATGTAGATGACGTGAAAGATATGTGAATTAAATCAAATTTCCCACATATATAAAAATCGGGAACACTTTAAAATTTCCGGTTAATGCAACTGGCTTACATTATTAAATTATACTGTGAATAGAACTTTATTAAGTCCGTCGTCTTTCAGGTTTCGTGCTAGCTCAGTTTTTTAATTAATATAAATCATTTGAGTGAGAGTTCTAGTTGTTTCACCTGCGTGAAAGTACCGACCTAGGTTAACTATCCACAACAGAAGCGGTTTTCACAGCCGATACTAACTGGCGGCCAACTACATCTGCAGAGCTTCCAGGTAATAATGCTAAACGTGTTGCTATAGTACTTGTATGCTAAAACACCTCCAGGATTGATCTTAGAAGTGGAGGACGAGCAATACGTGCCACCGATTTTTATCAAAAGTTGCAAAGCTGTTCATTACTCTTATAAAATGATTTGAGTAGAGTCCGGCACATATTTTTAGAAAAAAAATAACAATTTTTAAGTTGTGACAAATAAGTTTGATCATTCCGGATCATAAAGAATAAAAAAACTATCAAGTTTCATTTATACGAGATTGTTTCCCAAACTAATAGTTTTCGAGAAATTTGAATTTCTTGGATACAATTTTGCTGCTGGCGCGTGCAAAATTCAGATGACTGTTGCATAGCGATCATCAATTTCTCCTTCCAGATCTTTAAGTGCGATTTTGTTGATTTTTTTCCCGGTTTAATTTGTTAAAATTCGGTTTTGGGTCAGAATTTCTACCGGGTTAGGTTAGTTAACCACATCCAAAGCGCATGCGCGGAAATTCGAAACTTTGTCAATCGGCGGCCGAACTCTTCGGGGATATACCAGTCAATAATGCAATACAAAATCATTGTTAATTGGATTATCAGTTGAAAAAATTCTAGAAGTATGAAAGGAATGAATACTCTACGATACTGCTTTCCAGATTTATTCTGAAAACTCAAAATTATCTATCACTTCTTAGAGAAAGCCAGGGAAAACGAAACTTAAATTCTTTCTTTGATACTTAACACAATATAAAAATTAGAAACTAGCTGAACTGCGTTTATAAATGTTAATGACATTTGCTCAAGTGAAATCAAAGACGAAAATTGCAGATACTTGTTGTTCATTTACGGAAAATACTTTAAGTGCTTTCGTAGGCTCATTGGTTAAAAGGTCTGACTGGAGATCAAAAGGTGACCTGTACGAATCCCTATCTCGGTGAGGATTTTCATTGGCCCTTAATCTGATCTTCACCTCTGGCTCACCTTGCTATTTAATGTGAAGTACGCTGGAATGATTGCGTGGTTCAGATTCCATGTTAAACTAGAGGTCCCCTTTACCAGGTAGGATTACCGGGTTAGGTTTGTTAACCACTACTAATGTGCATGCGCAAAAATTCTAAACTCTGTCAATCGGCGGCCGAACTCTTCGGGAATATACCGGTCAATAATGCGATACAAAATTATTGTTATTTTTAAGATGACTGCATTGCAATTAGATGTGTTGAATGTTCATTTCAAGACCAACGAGAAATAAATCTGTACAAATTATTTTCGAACATTACATTAACTTCTTTCTTGTTATAAAATTGATATTCCGCCAGAGAATGAGGTTGCAGCTTAATTCATATTAATTTGAACAAAATTATAAATTTAAAAACAATAATATTAAAAAAACTAAAAATAAATCAAAAATTGTGACAAATAAGGTTGAATTGAGTATACATGTAGAGTTTGGGTATTTGAGAGTGTTCACCGCAGGATCAATGGTAGGCGTGTGTTGAAGATGGTTGAATCCCACAAATACTGCCAACACATGCGAAAATTTAATAGAATTACATTTCTCGAAAAATATTTGTTTACTGACAACACCTACATTATTGACAATTACTGGATTTTTAATCTCTACTAAAACATTTTTTATTGCTTTACGCCTCGTCGACGTCAAGGTTATTAGAGGCGGCAAAGGAATGAGAAATAGGAATGGGAAGGAATTCGGCCATGACCGTTTGAAGAAATCATCCCGGCATTCGCCTGGAGTGATTTGGGAAAACCATGGAAAACCCAAATCTGGATACCCGGACGAGGATTCAAACCCGCGTCCTCCCGAATGCGAGGCCGGAGCGTTACCGCTCACCCACGACGCTTGGTCTCTATCAGCTTGGCACGCAAAAATCTCCGCAACCATAAAGAAAATACCACATTAAAAAAAAATATTTAATAGTCTCGATTAACCACTTTAAAAAATGACCAAAACCGGCGAGTACATTTTTCATACTCTGTTGTTGGTGACTTAGTCGTGGAATGGATTAAAAATCCCTTCCTATGCCTAGCCGATATATAGTATTTTGAATCGACACTTTAATATTTGCCTCTACCTTATTGGTGTTTCTGTAATATCTTCGATGTCGGTTGTTTGTCACCTCTTCCTCAGCGCTATTGCGAATTTCATGAGGCGGAGTGTGTGGGTGAATGAATGTAATATAAACGCTTTTCCTTGAAAATACAATGTATAAATATGAATGAGATACCTTTTAATGTACAACTCCACTGTACTTGTTGTGAGTTAAGCGTCTTCTTAAATCTTATGACAACAAACACGACTTAATGTATTGCTAATGAAAAGTAAACATTTTGTACTGTACTCGCTCTATATTGGATAAACACTTGGCACGGAGAGCGTCGGAATTTTAATGGCTTATCTTTCCGGTAGGAACTGATATTACAGTTTACCTCGAAAGGTAACTCGATTCTTGAGACCAATAATTTACATTATTGAAATCCACTTAGGAACTGCAGTGTTTGGTGATCTCTACGTTAAAAAAATGGCAATAAAAGTAAGTATTTGGCTCTTAACAGTTTTTCGTCTCCTATGTTTGTACGACGACGAATACGGTTTATGAAGGCGCTTAATGAAATTAAAAAAAAATCAAAAAAACCACTAACGAGCTACAAGGAACTGAAGACTAGCTCTGTGGAAATGTTCTTTTCTTTCTTTCTGATAACGGACACACATCTAATGACTAGGCATTTCGTTTTGCCTGTTCGGTGTGGGTGGCGACATAGATGTATATATAAGATCTATTCAATCTGAAGTTCTATAAGCGGAGTTGACGTAAGTTGTCAGTGCTGGAGTTACTCAGCTATGGGGAGGCATCAGGAAGTCACATATAGGCGTGAGTCCTGGTCAGTTGGGTCGGTGGCCGGTCCCCGCTCGAGAGCGAGGAAGGATTCGACTGCGCAGCATTCAGTAGTAGCTGACATAGTATTGAGTGCGGGAGAAGCAACCATATAGTGTGGTCGAGAAACAGTGTGTCGTATTGTATAAATTTGGGTTTGTTTATAAATGTGAATAAAATGAAAGTTCTAATCGGTGAGAATTACCATCAGTACCATTAGCCTTAAAATCAGATTCACGCTAGTGCTGTCACAACGAAATGAAGAAATTTATATTCTGCATTGGGAATTGCTGAAGTGATTTGGCTGACAATGTGCACAATACCAAGGGAAACAACAGTCTTTAAGAAACAGCAAGGTACAACATAATGACTAGGTAACATAGGTCTCAACGCATCATATTGTAAATTCGCTTATCACTTTTTTGTGTTGACACATATCACAGAAGTATTTCTTATCTATTTCATAATTCTTGAAAAGAGCCTTGACAAATTACAATAACACGACTTTTAAGCTGTCATTATTTTGTGGGCATTCCCAAAATGTTTGCTGGAGTACACAAGTGAGGGGCGAAGAGCGGTATTATAATAAATCGATAAATCGAAGCAGTGGCAGCGGTAGAGACTTCGATACCGACATGAACATGCTTGAAAACTGCCCACAACTATTTGTTTAAAATAAGACCAATATGAATGAGTAAAATCACAAGTAAATTGAAAATATTGAAACAAAACCAGTGCATGCTTCAGAAAAGTGTACGATGATACAAAAATATTACTGGTTGGTCAAAAGATATAGTTTGGTCACTATAATGTACACGTTACAATTTTCACTATAAAGAGTTTGGAGAAATTCGAACGTTCTCTTTTGTCACAAAATGCGTTTACAACCGCTACATGGCTGATGTAATAACAAAGCGAACAAAATCACACAAATATGAGAATGGTCTGAAAAAATACTGAAATAGTGAAAGCGATGCCATTGTAAAACGCAAAAATGGATTTTTACGAATATTTTGTGACTTTATACAAATAAGAATAGAGTAAATACGATATTATATAATTAGATTCATTTTAACATCGAATAATGAGCACCGCAATTTATAAGTCTAGAATCTTCCAGCTATTCTGTAAGGTGTCATTGTTTCTTTTTTTCCTTCTTCTTACTAGGGCTTTACGCCTCGTCGACGTTGAGATTACTAGAGGCGGGAAAGGACTCAGGACTAGGAACGGGAAGGAATTCGGCCATGGCCTGTTTGGAGGAAGTATCCCGGAATTCACCTGGAGTGATTTGGGGAAACCACGTAAAATCCAAATACGGCTGCCCGGACGGGGATTCGAACCGGCATCCTCGCGCTTGCGAGGCCAGAGCGTTAACACGCGTCGTTGTTGAAATTATTGTATACATCGCAAGACAATTTGATTGTCAGGACATAACAGATAATCCAAACCTAACAGTTAACTGTAAATGGAGAGGTATCAAAGCCTTTGAGGTTGTCACCCTGAATTAGTAAAATTGATCCGTCCCCGGAAGCCGACTGTTTCGGCGCTGATATCGCCACCGTCTTCAGACGTGTTGCCCAGCGCGCCAGGACCGCCACCACAGAGGGGGTACGGTGTCCGCTCACACCGGACACAATGGGGACAAAGGAGGCGACGCCGAGGGTGTCAGGGGGTCGGGGAGAATTCAATTACCGCCAGACACTGTGCCCAGGCGTGCCACCACACGCACAATAAACAACGAGCCCGCCCCGCCCGGCACCTGTCTTTCAACAGTTACAGCAGCGCGAGTGCATCACAATGGCTATTGTGCGCGTCGCCGGCGATGTCAAATGGAAACAGCAGGGTGATTTTTCAAGGCTTCAGTATTCGGGGTCAGCAGGTTCCACGAACCTTGTTCCCGTACGAGATATGGCCCCGAGACTACGAAAATTACAATGAAAGAAACGAATCATTTTCTCTCTCCCGTCCATGTGGCTGACGTGCATGAAGGAAAGAGGGAATGCAGTAACGTCATTATCGATATTTCAAAGCCTGTTCACGTTTGGAGATTCGCCACAATTTTTCATCCTTTCCTACTCATACTGTCTGCAAATTTCAATGTTATCGGAGTTCTGCCTTTTCAAATAAAATGTCACTCTTTCTACTGTCTCTTCCTATCTTGCGCTAACCTCTTCATTTCGACATAACCTTGACAACTTCAATTATCTGCTTCATATATTCTAATCTGTCTTTCTTTAGAGTTCTTACTTTCGAATATTTTCTTCACTAACAACACAGGGCCGCATTTTTTCGGTTGTATCATGTTTTTCAAGTTCTGGTGATGGATTTCTATGTATTTTTGTGGGCTGAATCAAAAAATGCCCTTAGTTTTTCTCCATCACGTCAGAAGTTTTTACAAGTTGTAATTTGTCAAAAGTGTCATATATCAAAAGAAATAAAATAACATAAGACGTACTGCCAGATTTTAAGACATATGAAATGCTGCCATCTTTCGGTTTACGATGAAAACAAGTCAATTCACAATTTATTCTCCAGAAAATTAAGTACGACGATCATAAGTGTCTCATGAGTGGTGATCTCAAAGTAATATCGATGATCCTTGGACAGAAAGGCGGGTACACAAAGTTTCCATTTTTTTGTGTAAATGGGATAGCAGACACAAGGAAAATCATAAGAAAAAGAAAGAATGACCACAATGACTTTCATTGGAACCTGGAGTAAAAAAATTTGCACCAAAAAACTCCCATCGAGTCGACGAAAGTTCTCCTTCCACCCTTTCACATCAAATTAGGCTTGTTGAAGCAATTTGTGAAAGCCTTACCAAAAGATGGTAAATGTTTCCAGTACATTTGTAACAAATTTCCAGCCTTGTCAACCACAAAACTGAAAGAGGGTATCTCTACGGTTCCAGACATTAGATAACTTTCTAAAGATGGAAATTTTGAAAAAGTAATGGATGTTACTGAAAAAGAAGCTCGGTCGCCTTTAAAGGGGTAGTATCCAAGTTTCTTGGCAACAAAAAGGATCCTAATTTCAAATCTATCGTTGAGAAAATGCTGCAGAAGCACCAAAATTTAGGCTGTTCCACGAGTTTGAAGGTTCAATTCCTAAATGCACATTTAGACTGGTTTCCTAAAATCTGGGTGCGGTTAGTGAAAAAATGGATGAGAGATTTTATCAGGACATGAAAGACATGGAAAAGCGTTACCAAGGTAGATGGAATACTAATGACGGCGGACTATTGCTGGATGTTGCATTGCATCGAGATGATCCCAGAAGAGCATATGTACGGAAAAGCCTGAAACAAAGCGTGGCTGTTCCCAAGAGACGTCAACACGACGACTAAAATGGTAAGTGTTCTATTTTCTAATTTCTATTGTACTTTCTATTTCTACATTATATTGTTTATTGCAAGCCACAAAATAATACGTTTTATGCGAAACATACCTATTTCAATCAATCATTCAGTCTCATATTTGAGATATTTTTCGTCATATACCAAATCTGGCTCAATGCGAATTACAAGAAATTCTAACGTGATGAAACTGAACTATTTTTTCGGGTTCTCTACTTTTATTGCACCCACTTGATTCTTATATAGAATGAATTTTTTCCTCAATATTTTAAACTTAACCTCTTTAAAATTTTGAACATCTTGTCCCAACCTAACATTAATAAAAATTTTCATAATCAAACGCCACAAAAGTATCTTTATTTTTCTTGATACGCCCTTCAAGTACTAATATTATAGCCTGAATTTCTTCTCCTGAACCGCGGTTATTTCCTAAACCCGAACTGATCTTCGCCTACTTCTTATATTATCCTTTCTATCCTTCTGTATATTATCCTGGTCAGTAATTTAGAAGAAAGTGATGTTAGACTTTTAGCACGATAATTCTCGCATTTGTCAGCTGGTTCTTCATTTGGAAGTGTGAAGGTGATTCTTTTATTAAGATCGGTTGGAATCTTTCCTGTTTCGTAACTTTTTTATATTACCTTTTTAATAATCTTTGGATTATTTCTTCCACTGGGATTTCAGATGTTCTGCAGGAATCTCATCAATAAAATTTAGATTATACTCTACTATTTATAAGTAAAACAAAATGGAACAAGTAATTTGGTCACTCTTATTGTTCAATATAGCCTCGTACTTTTCCAACGTACTGGTGGTATCCTAGTTTACTTAGGGAGCGTGCACAAACCACGTGGCTCGGTCCAGGGGGGGAGGGGTTGGCTTGAAGGCTACGCTGGGCTACGTGGGGGAGGGGAGGTTCCGAGCCAGGCCACGTAGCTTTCCTTTCATAACATTTTTCACAGTTAAAATGAGGAAGAGAACTCTCAACAGCATGTGAATATATATTTCCCTCAGTTAATTATCTCCGTATATAATTTACAATAGTCTAACAAGAGAAAACAGTACAAAATATCTTCTGGAATGAAAAGGGAAAAAAGCTACGTGCTACGCGGGTGGGGGGGGGGGGTAGAGGCAAAAGCCACGTAGGGCTACGTGGGGGGGAGGGGGGGGGAAGGGGGGTTCACAGGAGGCCAAAATGGAGCTACGTGGTTTATGCACGCTCCCTTACTGGAAAACGAAGAAGTACAACGGGACCAGCATGCGATTTTCGGTAGTTTTTCTTGACCACCCAGGTGAGTTCGGGCTGGTGCTTAGCTCTTTCCCTTAGAAGCTAAATTTGAAAAAAATAGAACAACATATGTCACAGATGTAAACTTGCATAACGCTAAGTACTAAAATTGTAAAGTCCTTAAAGATCTCAGCATCCATGGACTGTACATATTACTTCGCTACAGTTTCCGCTCGAGGAGCAGTGCAAACATAGCGTGTTCAGTTGATAGAAGTGGCTCAAGGTCACTTTAATCTATTCAACTCTGCTGACCTTAACCTCTGCATGTGAAAGGGTAAGAGTACCCGCTGACAAATTCGAAACGAGCCTGCCTGATCACAGCGGTCAGCTTGAAGGTGTGGGCAACGGGAGGGGGTGGTGAGGAGAGGAGCGGGAAATGGAAACATGACCTTGAGCTGCCAGTTGAGAGTGAACAATCAATGCTGGCTTCCCACGGCGCGTGGTTTTGAAGGCCGGGCCATGCAGCCGAATTATACTGATCATCACGCGCCACGGAGTAGCCCTCGCCACCTCGCTGCCACCTCCACACCACGTTGTCTAGTGTCGTTTCAGCTACCTGAGCGTTTGACGTAGAGGCAGCTCCCTTCCCACAGCTCGTTGTTGATACCTGGACCGTCACGGCCAACAAATGCACGGGACGTGTGAAACCACCTTTATAGCACTGCGTTCTTGTCTTACGCCCTTGTTTTTAATCCCGACATGCCCAAAGAAGGTTTATCGAATAGAAAATACTGATCAACATTAGCAAACAAGTCAAAAATTATTATAATATTTTAACATTTGGACTCCATTTTTCTTCTCCTTGCGTGACGCACTTAAATCCCTTTACATATTTTTGCGAAGTGTGTGTTAATCTGTGCTCATTTGGTTTTTTTCGAATTGTTTCAATTAATAATGAACTGTTATAAGTTTTCTGACTACTTTCGTATTGTAATGTCTGTTTATTTTAAGACTTTTTAGTCTGACTTTCTTGTTCTTCAAGATATTAATTTTTCTAACTTTTCACATTTATTTCGTTGTAACTACTCTGAAACCTGTGAGGTCCCCACTCACCAGTCATTACTGAGTCATATTATTACATTATAAATTGATTGTAAATAAATTTATATTTTATTTATAGTATAGGTCTTCCAGCATAGTAGTTTGTGTAGAACGGGGTAATTATAAGTTAGTTTAGTAATTTCATGTTGCGAGAGTTGGCAGTACGGTATGGTTGTGTTGGCGCAGAAGGAACAAGCCAATATGGTGAGAGAGACTGTTTTAGCATAGGGTGAACATGTGGAGAAACTGATTTCGGCTAGCGTGATGCAAATATGTACAGAATATTGTTTCAGTGAAAGCATTGTATCTTGTGTGAATTTTTGAGTGTAATAAATTGTGAATTATAGTAAAAGTGTGGTGAAAGTCATTTGCGTAGCATTAGAATATCCGTTGCGCAAATTGAGAGATGATTGAGGTTTTAGTAATAAAAGTTACTTTGTATTAATACAAACGGCGAGGTGATAGCAACTACCACAAAAGGCATATTAAGGCCAAGTGCCAGTAAAGCGGGCTATCAACCTTTCTTGTCGAAGTCTAAATATGGATAAGGAGGACCTCGCAAACCTAATAGTTATTATTTAGTAAACACGCCAATACAACTGTTGTTGGATATTCCTTATTTTTCGGGCGCGTTTCGCCTCTCGTTGAGGTTCAAAAAGCAATAGTCTCAGGCAAACACGTACTTAATGACCATGTAAACTTAACAAACCAAACCTTATTCAAGTTAATAAACATCGAAACTGACACAAAACAGCATTAGATACACGAACATCACCACAACAGTATTTTAACACCACTTTGCGTCTCCCCCATCCACAACACATGCACATTTTGGCAAAAACAAAGCAAAACACACACACACTAAAACGAAGGCAATTACACAATTCAAACTCTCCGCTCACGACACTTCCGACAGAGCACCGCCGGAAAAACAGCTGAACAGCAACAGCGCGCACGCGAAAACTGAAGGTTGATAATGACGTGCATAAAACTGTGCTTCAAAGTTGACTACCAGTGGAGGTAAAAGAACCAGACTATATCAAACTGTATAACTAAATACAATAGTCGAAACAGCATCCTAGTTGAGCTCACAGAAGATCAACTACCACACCTCAAAATGTAAATGTAAGTTACAATATGAATCCTATCCTATTACTACTATGTAAACAAACGTCCTATATGATCATTCATAACTGGTATGTAAATATAAGTCATAGTATGCATCCTATGCATCCTATATATAGAATAATTTCATTATATGTAAACAAAAAAACACATTATTTTTAAATTATAACTAATCGCATATTACAGAAAAACATTGTACGCTGAAGATACCTCGACGAGAGGTGAAACGCGTTAGAAAAATAAAGAATATCCAACATGCAACACCCTTTTCGGCGTGTCGACCAATAGTTTTTTTTTTTAATGCCTAATTTGCATCATGGGAGGTCAGCCCCATTTTATATATAATTAAGGCCCTTCTCTTCCAAATTTCTTTAAAATAAAATAACAGCACTTTACTATTATTAAATGCCTTGGTTTAATTTCTTAAAAATTAATTTACAAAGCCAACTTCACAGCTAATCTCATAACTCTCCATCCAGAGATTCTATATTCTTGTTGAATTCAACGATATTATTATATATTTACTACATTATTATAAACACTACTGTCTGTGGAAGGCAGTTTAGAATTAAACATTTACATCTTTTTTTTCTTACAAATTATTTATAATTAGGAAATTAATACACACAAAAAAATCAATTAGGAATTATAATCAACAACGGTATTTGCACCAATTACAACAGATATGTTATAAACAACAGTTGTTATTGGCGTTTTTACAAATTAATAATTATTAGCTTAACAAGCAACTGTGGAAGAAATGGCCTACAATAATCACATACTGTGAAACCTGTTACAAAATAGTTCCTTAACTGGTTAAGCATCTGCAAAGTCATATAAGCGGAAAAATAATTTAATCCCAAGTTTCTATATCATCTGAAGGAATAAGGATTAAAACGTGTCTAGTTTGACTTGTCTCACCATTAGAAATTTTTTACATAGTGGTTATAAAAATATTAGATTGTTAACGAAGAACATTTAAGACGATGGTTTTTAAAATATTTAAGGTAAATGGAGCGCAAGGTGTCGGCTTAAAACAAGTAAAATAAACCCGAAAACCTGTGGAATCTTTTTAAACGAATGAAATGTGACTAGCCACCCTCTTTCCTTCGCTCTTACAGGCTAATTTTTCTGTCGCTCACTTCGAGAGTAGCCCCTAATAGTTCTGCTTGTCTGCCAAGTTATACTGAGAATGCGGTTGCGTGCAGACAGGTCGACGTCCCAGTCCACGAATGGGGCAGGTGAAGTTGCGTGTTACACTGGCAGCAGGGCCGCGCCCACCTGGTTCCATGATCCTCCGGGACAGGCAGTTACTGTACAGAGGCCGCTTTTAATACGATTACTTCACTGAGCTACTAATACACTCAACTCGCGGACCCTAGTGTCAGATATTAACGTGGAGAAATAAGAAATGAAAATTTCATTTAAAAACTTTTCATCTGAGATTTTGTTTTCATACTGATATCCTAAAGGTTTTTTTATTGTTGTTTTGTTTGACTTATAGCACAACGCGAAATTTAATAAATTAAAGCTACGTGAAAAATTATCTGCAACTGAACAATAAGTCAGAAATTCGACACACACTATAATGAGGATATGCCTTTCGAGAAAAAATGTGTATTAAAGAAAAAAAAAATGTATCTTAGGCATAATTTAACACGAAATTTACCGTATCCGAGAGCGTTGACAATACAGTTGACGGCCGTTTATAAATACGTCTTTGCTGCCAAGGATCGCTTCTGTAACAACGAATGTAAAATAGCTGGCAAGTTTTTGTAATACTATGTGAATATATCCCTATGCAGTGGAGTGCTGATGACTCATATGTAACTGCCCACATTTCGAGTTATTTTATTTCATTAGCATTAATATTTAGCGGATTTAATATATACATTTTATAATACATTAGTGCCAAAGGAACGTGTGTACCAAATTTCAGATCAAATGGACAATTAATTCTCGGAACAGTTTCATTGGACCACTGCCAAATTGTCCATATTAATACGCGGTGATGATTATCGTATATTACGAGTAGTATTACCGCAGTATTATCCTCAACACGAAGAAGTATAGAATTATGTCCTGAGTATATACTTTGGCTTAGATTACAGCTGTGATACAATCTATACTAATATTATAAAGCTGAAGAGTTTGTTTGTTTGTTTGAACGCGCTAATCTCAGGAACTACTGGTTCGAATTGAAAAATTCTTTTTGTGTTGAATAGACCATTTATCAAGGAAGGTTTTAAGCTATATAACATCACGCTGCGACTAATAGGAGCGAAGAAACAATGGAAAATGTGGAACAAACGGGGAAAATTATTCATCTTTGAGGGCTTCTGTTGCGTGCGCTGCGAAAACGGTTCAAGATACCAAAAAAATATGTATGAAAGGATTATTCCTCTTGAAATGATCTAAAAAAAATGTCCGCGACAGTATATGTCTATCTTTTAAGATTAACTCACTAGAACCGTTTTTATGGTAATCAAATTTGGTCGAAATTAATGCATTATTACCAATTATTTGTTAGAGTTGTATCAACATAATAATATTAATCTTTATCCAAATAAATGTGTTGTTGATTAAGAGTATTTAATTGTGAACAATATTGTCTTTGGCATCACTTAATTTCAATGAACATCTTAGAAGATATTACGCGCGGTCGGCTCCCTTCTGAACGGTTGTATGCAGCGTTATTTGTTTTTGCGATATAATATTGTCGCGTAATAATACTTTTTAAATTGTTTGGGACCAATCCTTCGTTACCAAAAACTTTCTATATTCAATTCTAGCAAAGAAATTCTTAATCCACGAGTACAAAGTCGCGGGTATAGTTACCTACACATCTATTGATAACGTAATGGATCAAGAAGATGCGGTACATTACCCACAAGAGTTTCTTAATTCTTTGAACCCAAGTGGCCTTCCCCCATATTCCCTCAAGTTAAAAATAGGTGCCCCAATAATTTTACTTAGAAATCTCAAACCACCAAATTTATGTAACGGAACCCGACTTCAAATTAAATTTCTACGCAATAACGTGATCGTTGCAATAGTTTTGACTGGTCCAGCAGTTGGTCAAACAGTGCTTATTCCTCGCATCCCAATGATTCCAAATGATTTACCTTTTAATTTTAAAAGAATTCAATTTCCCGTTAAGCTATCTTTCGCCGTTACAATTAATAAATCACAGGGGCAAACATTTATACACGTAGGAATCGATTTACGTCAAGACTGCTTTTCACACGGCCAACTATATGTCGCGTTGTCAAGATCGGGTTGCGGAGAAAACCAATATGTTCTTCTGCCACAAGAAAATAAAACTAAAAATATAATTTACGCAGAAGTACTTTAAAATAATTATGTTCTTTTAAAAACTTAAAAACTAAATTTGCAAAAAATTGTCTAAAATAATAACAGAAATTGACGCGGACAAAGTCGTGGGTAACTGCTATAATTTATAAAGCTGAGGATGTTGTTTGTAAAAATAAATATGATGGCCAAAATAACTATTCCACGCGGACGAAGTCGCGGGCACAGCTAGTGAAAAATATGATTTCCGTTACAGCTCACTAAAAACACCATATTTTCAAATGCTGATACGAAATAAAACTGCAAAAATTCTGTCAGATTTTACTATCGATAATAATCACAAAGACGTTTACAGTAAATTAAAAATCACAGTTTTCTTACATCTGAAGTCGATATCCCTTCAAGCACAAAGATTTTTACGCTAAATTTAATATTACTGATGCTTATTACGTTTGATTTAAGTATTCCGTTTATTTTAATGTACAACATCTCAAAAAACAGAAATAAATAATAAAAAAGAATCCAAAGAGCAATAGTTTGCTCTTTTTCGATATATTTTGAAAGGAGTGCTTATCTGAAATACAAAGTTACTTGTGTCTCATATTTCCCTCATTTTAAAATGATTATTATTTCTTGCTCATATCCCTGGTACATATGAGACATAAGCTAATTTTTCAGATTTTAATCTGGACCATAAGCTCCTGAAATTTGAAAACATCATCCAAATTGCTGCATTAGTTTTGCCTGATGCCATTTCGAACTTTCAGACACAGGAAGCTAGTTTACAAATTTATAATAATGTAGATTATGATTTTCGAATTATTAAGAGGAGGCGATCGAAGAAACACCTTCAGTTACCATTTTAAAGTATGTTAAATATTTTTCTGAGCACTTTAAAGCAAATGATTCCAGTAAACGGTATCACAACTCATATAAGGTGAATTCAATAATTCCGGTGATTTAAATGGTGAAATGTTGGACGCATTGTCATAAAATTCGTTTGAAAAGCGGCCCTAGAAGCTTGTCAGGTGTAGATAAGGTTACCAAGCCTCGAAGAAACCAACCCAGGAGATTTGAACAGATGGCGGAAGAGGGAAGGTGTTGAATGAAAGCCACTAATATGTATTAATTTTTATTTTGAAATTTATGTTTACTTTGCTTTCGAGATCCATATAATATTTATCGGTTGCTCAAAAGAAAAATGAAATTTTTGTTGTAGCATTTGTAAATCTGCTTCTACTAAAGACATGTTCATTCTGTTTCTTTAATTTCTCCACACATCTTCAATCACGCTAAATACGCGTTCACAAGAAGCATTAGAGACAGGAATGGAAAGAACAAATGTGACTAGCTTTTTCGAATCTGGACAGGGATTTCTGTCATTTGATTTCCATTTTTTCGTTGTGCTACTACTTTAACCTCCCGATATATCATGAGATATTTTAAAAAGCGAGGTACCTAATCTTTTTCACTCCCCGCACTAAATTCTGTTGACGCAATATGCACATTACGGAAAAGGATATCTCACTTGACTCATAACAAATGAACAGCGGTTGACTAAGGCGGTTATATGCATTCAATGTGGCGTAATTTATCTATTTTGTTATGACACTTTTATCTTAAAAAAATCCGGAGGTTTTACATTTAGGGAGAGTTGGGAACCCTTGTTGTACAGTGTGAAGATCGTTCATAATCTGGACAATGCTGACCCAGTTTTGAGGGACTTTTATTTCTGACAGAGGTAGCAAAGATGTGATAGCCTTCCCGTAGAGTAATTAATTAATTATTCATTAAAGTTAACACAGACCCGTATAGAGTATCCTTGCCTCAAACGTTACCATCAATTTCACTCTTAAAAGAATTTAACAATCGCCTTCGAGGATAAAGATGAGCCCCACTTCAACATACACAGATCACTGCTGTCGCTCACTAAATGTAAAATTGATAATTTAGTTTTTGAAGCTATGCGAATGTAGGCATTGTCATCATACAATCACAAAAAAAGGTATTGCATGAGACAACTCCGCTTATTTGAGTGGTAGCGTAGGAGAGGTTCTGTAGCACGAATTACAATCACCAGATTGATTAGCAGTATGATAGGTTGACTCAGATACCTCTCCACAGTGTGTACGGAGTGAGGGTAATTCGACATCAGGATCGTCAACAACGATACCCTTGCCGCAAAATAACAGCGACCAGAGATATTAGAAATTAGAGATTAATATATACGCAACTGATAAGAAATTAATTGCCATAATACAATCATAAAGTTGCTGTTCGTAGCATTTTATTCTTAAAGAAATGTGGAAAAATATTTCGGCTGAAAAAACGTGGAACTACGAGTACTTTAATTTGTCACTAATTAAAGTAACATTTAAGAAACTTAAATTTCTCATGGTTTCTGCTATAACGACGAATGACAAATCTCATTCCGGCCTAGGCTCAATATCAATTTAATTAAAATTTTCGCTAACGTTGCTGCTTGATCAAAGTTTATTTATTATGGTTTATTTGCTTTTTACATATTTTACTGACCACTTTCGTTAATGGTCTTTGTTCACGTTCACTGTACGTGAGTTATTTGGTTATTTAAAGTGGATATCAGACCAAAAGTGTTGCCGAATCGAATATTCTGATATTTTGTTTCTTCGTAATTGTACAGCTATTTAATAATCTGGAATCTGTATAATTTCTCCGGCCGTTACAGAAACTATGACCAAGATTACATTATGAATGTTTTACCAGATTCAATAAAAACAACGTGATGCTTTAAGGAAATGATTTTAAAAAAATATTAAAACGCAAGGACGAGACGTGTTGTTTATTTTCTTGCTGCGGGTCTGAGTCAATGTGTATTTTGTTTACCTGCCTTTACCTGTTGTGGAGGAAGCATAGAAAAAGCGAGGGGTAAAGAGAGATTTTACTTATGTACAAAGGTACTTTTAAGTTTTTATCACAACTAACGATGTGGTTGTCAGTGTGCATTTGTCACTAGCCTAGGGTTACCAGACGTCCCCGTATTTAGCTCTCTGTCACCGGACAGATTTCGTCCCCGCAATGTCCCCGGATTTTTACTGTTGATCCCAGAATTTTTAAAAAAAATCTAGATATACTTTTTTAAAAGCTCTGATTTGCTAATGTATTCGTTTAAAGAAAGAAATCAATGAAATTTCTTCTCTAAAGGAATTTGTGTCAAAAGATAAAGTAGATGGATGGAATGAATCCAGTGTTGGTGTTTGCCCAAGATGGAATTAACTTTATTTACATTTTCGCAACTTAGTAGAACTGTATTTGTGTCTTCCTGGGAGTAATACATCTGTAGAGAGAGTTTTCTCCTCAATAACATGATGGGGACATCACATAGCGTCAGAATGAGTACAGAAACAGTTCAAGCTACGCCAACTATATTAACAAACTTTTCCATGACTTGCCGACAATTTTCCGGCAGACAAGATCTTCTCAAGAAGGTTCATTCTTCTGAGAAATACCAATGACAACAAGTTGGAGGTAAAATCAGGTACCATATCTTTTAAAATACAAAATATATAACAATGACAAATATGTTTCTTTTAAGTTAACCCAAACTTTAATCATCATATAATTTATAAAAGTGCACCGCATCATCAGGACAAAAAATGCCGAAAGCGTCCCCGGATTTTGGTGAAAAAGTGCTGAAGCGTCCCCGGATTCGGAGAAAAAATTCTGGTAACCCTACACTAGCCAAGAACGCTGCCGTATAATGGGTTTTACTCTAGTAAGAACTCTGATGTTGCTGTAAGTTGTGAGAATGTCACATATGAAATGGCGTCTGAATGCGCGCAATGAATGTTGGGACATACACGCGTGGGCACTGCAGCGATCGCCCGTCAATCTTATTCTATTTAAAAAACAAATCGTATTTTTTAAAAACAACTTTCTTATCTGCTAGATATAAACAAAAGGAACCAAGGTGTTTAATTCCTTTTAATACTGATCGATTTAGTGCATTGATATTAGAGTGCAGTTTTGATATAGAAATTTTTGCTTTTGCAGTGTAAGAAGGCCTTCTCGAGGAACGCGAATCGGCCTGCCCCCAGCAGAAATGGAAGCGCCTCTGGACTCCAGTGTGGTTGCCAAGCAGATTGCGTGCCTCCAGGGATCTGTCTGTTTACTTATTCTCCTGCAACGCTGCCCAGGTGGGGCAGATCTTCCCAGTCTGCCTCAAATATTAACAACGCCCATCTGCCTCAAACTGCTGCCTCCACGTGGCTTATCCAGCCTTCACTTCAGCCCAGAGAGATATCAAAGTTGACCAACAGTTCACGGAATCATTATTATACATCTTACACTGATCATCCAGAACATTATGACCACCTATCTAATAGCCGGTATGTCCACCTTTGGCACGGATAACAATGACGTCGCATCTTGGCATGGAATGAGGCATTAGTAGGTCGCTGGAGGGAGTTGGCACCACATCTGCACATACAAGTCACCTAATTCCAGTAAATTCCGGAGTGGGGGGTGATGAGCTCTGACACCACGTTCAATCACATCCCAGATGTGTTCGATCGGTTCAGATCTGGCGAGTTTAGGGCCCTGCACATCAATTGAAACCCGCCACTGTGTTCCTCGAACCACTCCATCACACTCCTGGCCTTGTGACGGCGCTTTATCTTGTTGAAAAATGCCAGTGCCGTTGAGAAACATGGTCGTAAGGGGTGTACGTGGTCTGGAACTAGTGTATGATACTTATTGGCCGTCATGGTGCCTTGCACGATCTCTACTGGACGCATGGATGCCCGCGTGAATGTTCTCCAGAGCATAATTGAACCGCCGCCAGCTTGTCTCCGTCCCGCGGTATACGTGTCAAGAAGCTGTACCTCTGGAAAAAGATGGATTCGCACCCTCCCATCGGCATGATGAAGAAGGTATCGGGATTCATCAGACCATGCAACGCTCTGCCACAGCGCCAACGTCCTGTGCCGATGGTCATTTCAGTCCTAGTTGCCGATGTCGTAGTGTTAACACTGGGACATGCATGGGTCGTCGGCTGCGGAGGCCCATCGTTAGGAGTGTTCGGTGTACTGTGTTTTCAGACTCACTTGTTCTCTGCCAGGCATTAAAGTCTGATGTTAGTTCCGCCACAGTTTGCCGCCTGTTCTGTTTTACTAGTCTGCCAAGCTTACGACGTCCGACATCTGTAATGAGGGGTGGCCGCCCCACCCCTCGACGTTTGGACGTGGTTTCACCTTGGTTGCGCCACTTGTTGAAGACACTCACCACAGCACTCCTCGTTCACCCGACTAGTCTTGCAGTTTTCGAAATGCTCGTGCATCCAGGCCATCACCATCTGTCCTCGATCAAACACAGATAGATCACGCGTCTTCCCGATTTTTAACACGGATCACTGATACTACATGCACCGTGAGTGTGTCTGGCTGGCAGTCATTTCTCGTCAGGTGACGCTGCTATTGCCTGGACGGGTTTATATCGACAGTAGGGAGGTAGTCATAATGTTCTGGCTAATCCGTGCATTATGGTATTACTGGTGGAACAAGGATCCCTTGTAGGAAATCGTGTGCTAGCATTGTTGGACTGTGGGATTATCTGACGTTGAGAAAAATGAGGAAACTTTCTCTTTGTAATGCCCTTTAGTGCCGTCTTCTTCCCTTTCTCGTACTAATACAAA